>JAXQQM020065126.1:0-635281 GCA_034641835.2 Pinus albicaulis | reverse complement strand
TTAGTTGCATCAATTTCTAAAGGAATGAGTTATTACTACTGTATCCTTGATTGAAGCTTTGCAAAGTGAATAGTTAAGTTTCAGAACATTTGATTTTGTGTGATTAGATTTCTTTCCCAGCACCCGTTTACTCGTTTGCTTAAAATATTGTACTGCATCTCACACAACATTTCTATTAGCTCAAATTGCAGCCTCAAACAGAGTACACTCTTGAAACAAAAAGTCGTTCTCGGATTGATGATTAATGTAGGATAAATAGGTGCTAAAAATATACCTTTTATACCTCAACATTTTGGCGCCGTTTTCGGGGAGAGTGTATGCCATTTAGAAGGAGTGATGCACATTTGACCTTTTTTTCGGTTTACGAAGAATTGGGTATTAAAGATGGAAGATAAGAACCTGTGCACCGAGCAAGGAACATACTTGCTCACAGCCCGCTTCATAGCAGAATTGGGTAAAATTATTTCTTTAGGTAGGAATGAAGGCTTGTTTTTTTGAATGAATAGAAAAGCTAAATAAAACAAAATTCCTCCTAAACCTGAAAAACCTAAGGGACTGGTGACCCTTAGGTGAACAACTTTCATTGACGAAATCCTTAAGAAAACTGAATCTCAGCCATCAATAGGACCTAGGAAAGTTATTTCTAGACAACCTACTAGTTCCCTTCAGGCCATAAAGTCACCATATGTAGCCTTTGTTGAGATACATAGTCAAACAGAAGGAATTGAGCAAAATTCCCAAGAAATTGAGAATTCTCGCCTAATTTCTCCACAGGAAGGGAAATCTAGTAATCCCTGCCAAGGAGAAGGGGAAACATGGGAAACAAAAGAACCAAAATATCCTCTTGAAGTAATCCAAACAGTGAGCAGCCCAGATAAGGGAAGCGTTGTCAACATCATTCAAAACAAAGGACCTGAATCTCCTCAGATAGTAGGCCAGCAGGGAACACTTATTCCAAATCAAGGGAGTGTTGTCAAGGTCATTCCTATTCCTTCTAGTCAGCCTAGGAATTCCTTTGAGATCCCAGAAGGATATTGGCAGATATTTGATCAAATGGCCCAGAACCAGAACCAGCAAACACCTCAACAAACTTCCACTCTGCAATATCCCATTGTGGACATTGCAGTTAATACACCTATGAAAGCCATTCCTCTTCAACATATTCCTACATTCCATGGCTTGACATCGGAAGATCTAGATGCATTTTTTTTGAATTCGATTTATTATGCAGGGGGTATGACTATACCACCGATCCCCAAAAATTAAAATTATTTCCTTCCACATTAAAAGGATCAACTTTACGATGGTTTATGGGATTAGGTGGAGGGGTTATACATGATTAGGATCAGATGAAAGCTACGTTTCTAAATAAATATCAGGATTATTGCAAGTCTTGGGAACTAAAAGAAGAAATATTCCAGATGACAGCAAAACCCAATGAAACTCTGGAAAAATATGTGGAATGATTTCAATACAACCTCCAGAGATCTCCTTATGCATATTTACCCTTACCTGATAATGTGCTGAAAACTACATTAATTAGAGGGATGAAGGATCAATGGGTTGAAACATTAAAAATTATGGGAAAAGGTGATATATATCAGGAAAGCTATGCTAACATTATTTATTTGTGTATCAGGAGTTCGATAGGTAGCACAAGGCTAAAATCAGCAGAACGTGACATGATCACAAGGGATAATAAGACCTCCAATGAAGGTGTAACTCGTGCAGATATTGGCAATCTGCTAGAATATTTTAAAACAGATATTCTAGGGACTCTAACAACACAGTTCGACATTATGCAAGCCAAAAAAAAGCAAGAAGAAGCCGAAAAAAACATGGCAATATTCTGTCCTAAGTGCAGGAAGAAACACAGCCACAAAGAGTGCCCACTGGATATAATCAAAGTTTGTGCCATCTGAACAAAAGATCACCCCACAGAAGGATGTCCCTCACTTCCTAGGTTAAAAGTAGTCTATAAAGAGGCAGAAGAAGAATCAGAAGTGGTATGCTTACTTAATCAGCGCCGACAATGGCAGCCATGACAATCAGGTATGCCAATTGATCCATTCTCTTCTTTTCAGCCTCCTCAATATAATGCTCAGCAATATAATGAAATGTGGAAAAATCAGCCACCTTTCCCCAATTGGTCACAACAGCCATTTCCTACATCATCATGGCCAAATCAAACAAACCAAACTAATTGGCCAAATTTTCCTTTCTGCCCACCGTTTTGGCAAAACAATGCCTATCCAACACAATGGAGCCCCTCCACTTCGCAGAGTCAAGCCTAGCAGTCAAATTGGAAAATACCTACAAATCAGCTAGCTAGAACAATTCCCCTCTCTCAACCTACACTTCCAGCTCCATATCCATTGCCAAAAAACCCCCAGACCAATTTAAGACCACAACTCCCAGCCCAACCCAACCCAAACCCAAACAATAAGCCAGTTCAGTCTGTCCAAATAATGGAACCACCAGAATTAGAAACTGAATTGAGGGAGTGTAATGACCTTCAATTGAGATCTGGGTGCATAGTAGAAACATAGGGAGACAAAAATTTTCACACTGAAGATTCGTTACCCGTAGAACAAACATTGGAAAAAGAGAAGGTGGTTCAACAACAAAATCAACATCAAACTTCACAACAAGTAACCACCTCTTCTCCACCATTCCTAGAACGATTAATCATACCTCACCAAATAGAATATCTTGATTTTGATCTTGTGGGAGAATTAAAAAAATTGTGTATAAAAATCCCTCTCCTCCAAGCTATCCAAGACATTCCTATTTATGCAAAAACCATTAATGAATTGTGTAAAAAGAAGCCAAAGAGGAGAAAAACAACCAACCCAACTGTCCAAGTAGTCAACACTCTATCTGAATTATTATTAGGAATGGAAACACCTGTAAAATATGAAGACCCAGGAAATCCTATAATGATGGTGAAAATCAATGGGCAATTGTTTCCAAATGCCTTAGTTGATTTGGGAGCCAAAAAAGATGCGAGACCCATTCGCCAACCCCAACGAAGACTAAACCCTCACCTTAAAGATATTGTGAAAGCTGAATTACAAAAGCTGTTGGATGTTAATTTCATTTACCCAATATCTGATAGCAAGTGGGTCTCTCCATTAGTAGTGGTAAGAAAGAAGAACGGAAAGTGGAGAATATGCGTAGATTACCGAGAACTGAACAAAGCAACCTAGAAATACCACTTTCCCCTTCCTTTCATTGACAGGTATTAGATACATTGGCAGGAAAGAAATTATTTTCTTTCCTAGATGGCTTCAATGGGTACAATCAAATCCATATTGCCCAGGACCAAGACAAAACCACTTTGACCTGTCCTTGGGGGACATTTGCCTATCGAGTCTTACCCTTTGGCCTATGCAATTCCCCTGCTACATTTCAGAGGGCCATTCTCAACATATTTTCAGACTTAATAAATGAAGGGCTTGAAGTGTATATGGATGAATTCACACCTTACAGAGATGATTTTGAGCCAGCATTAGAAAACTTAGAAAAGGTGTTGCAAATATGTATTGACACTAGGCTTTTTTTAAGCCATGAAAAGTGTCATATGATGATAACCAAAGGACTTATCTTAGGACATTATATTTCAGCAGCTGGAATTCAGGTGGATCTAGCCAAAATTCAGATAATTTTGTTAATACCTACTCCTACCACACAAACCGAGGTACGTAGCTTTCTCGGATTTTCTGGTTATTATAGAATATTTATAGAACATTATTCTCAAATAGTTGCACCTTTATATGCACTAACAGGAAATGTTGATTTTGTTTGGACAGATAAATGTGACCATGCTTTCAAGGATCTGAAAAAGCTTGTATCAACAGCCCCAGTGCTGAGGGGCCCAAATTGGGATTTTCCATTCCAAATTTCATCTGATGCCTTAGACACAACGATTGGAGCAGTGCTTGGGCAGGAAGAGGATAATAAACCATATGCAATCTATTATATTAGCAAAAATATATCTCCTACTGAATTAAATTATACTGTGACTGAGAAGGAATTTTTAGCTGTAGTTCATGCTGTAAATAAGTTTAGACATTATATAACTGGGTATCCTATAGTTTTATATACCGATCACTCTGCCATTAAATTTTTAGCAAATAAATCTGTTACAAATGGAAGAGTTACAAGATGGTTGATTTTATTGCAGGAATTTGATATCACAATTAAAGATCGACCTGGAAAAGAGAACCCTGTAGCTGATTTCCTGTCACGAATGCCAAAGCCAACAGATGTAGCAACAGTCGAAGATCACTTCCCAGATGAACATTTGTTCACTGTTACTATTAGAACCCCATGGTATGTTGATATAGAAAATTACTTAGCAATAGGTAAATTACCAAAACATCTAACGCCTAATGAATGAAAGTAGATAATACAGCATAGTACCTGATTCTCTTAGATTGGGGGCTACCTATTTCATACAGGGTCATATATGAAAATAAAGAGATGCATCTGAGAGGATGAAATATTTGATATTATGAAAGCATGCCATGACGGGATGTGTGGTGGAAATTTTGCAGATCATAGAACTACCCACAAGGTTTTACAGACAGGCTACTATTGGCCTACAATTTTTAAAGATGCTAAAACATTTGTGTAGGCTTGTGATAGCTGCCAAAGGGCGAGTTGCCCTGGATAGTCTGACGAGATGCCTTTGAACCCACAATTAGTAATTGAACCATCTGAACGTTGGGCGCTCGATTTTGTTGGTCCCATTAACCCCCCATTGAACCAAAGAACATACTTCCTAGTCGCAACCGAGTATGTCACTAAATGGGTTGAAGCAGAGGCACTTTTGAAAGCTACAGAGGACTCTGTAATACAATTCTTTTTCCAAATATTTGTGCGATACAGCCTCCCAAGGGACATAATTACAGATGGAGTACCATATTTTGTAGGTAATAAACTTGCTGAAACATTACAGAATTACCACATTCAGCACAAAATTACAACCCCATACCACCCACAGGCAAACGGCCAGGTAGAGACCACGAATAAAGTGATCGAATCTATACTGAAAAAAATAGTTGCCTCACATAGACGAGATTGGGCTTATAGATTACCCGAAGCCTTGTGGGTGTACCAGACAACATGGAGAAGTACCATGGGGTATTCACCATATCAATTGGTATTTGGAAAAGAGCCCATCTTTCCGATAGAGTTTTAAATTCAGACATTAATAACAACCTAGGAGGTGGGTTTAGACTTAAATGAAGCCCAGGTTAGAAAATTACAGCAAAGCAATGAGTTGGATGAAATTAGGCTCTCTGCTCTTCAGCACACGGCATTAATTCAAAAACAGAGAGCAAAATGGCACGATGCCCTCATCAAAGAGAAAATATTCCATGAAGGAGATTGGGCACTCCTATATGATTCCAGGTTTCAGGATTTCCCAGGAAAACTCCAAACACAATGGGTTGGACCTTATGAAATACAAGAGGTGCATGATAATGGCACCATCACATTAACCACCATTGATGGATCTAGGCATTCCTTCAAAGTAAATAGTCATCGAGTGCGAATTTACCATAAACCTCTTAATTGAGAATCCTTTTACCAACAATTATGGGAAGATTCCACCATGCAGATTCTTTCTGAGGGAGGAAACTCCTCCTCAGCACCCATTCTCTGAATCATTTCTTTATTTTGAAATTTGTACATAATGTTTTTTTCTTTATTTTTCTTGTTTTTTGTGTGCAGAATTTATTTCTTAAGTTTTTCCTTTCTAAGGAACAACAATGGTTTCTCTCAAGAAATAGCATGTTTGAGTGTTTTTTTTGTTGTTCCTTTCGAAAGGAACAACAGTTTCTTACTGTGTTTTTGTTGTTCCTTTCAAAAGGAATAGCAGTTTGATTACGAGTATTTTTTGCTGTTCCTTTCCAAAGGAAAAACAATTTTTTGTTGTTCCTTTCCAAAGGAACAATAGTTTTTCCGCTTGTCCTTTTGTTGTTCCTTTCCAAAGGAACAACATTTTTGGAGATTTTTTTTGCTGTTCCTTTCTAAAGGAACATCACTTTTTGAGTATATTTTTTTTTCTTGATTTTGAATAGCATTTTGAGGATTTTTTTGAATTCTTCACGACTCTCTTGATGGCAAACACACGATTTATGTAAGGATACACAAATTAGAAATCACTGAAATCAACAAATCAAGAGAAATTGTTATTTTTAAGAAATAGTTTTGCAATGATAAAGGAAAGGAAAGGACACAACCATTTATATTGCTTTGATGTCCTTATTCTCATTTAAATTAATATGATCGAGTATTTTTATCATGCTGGTTCTTCCCTAAACTATCTCTCTTTGATATTTATTTATTAAATAAGAATAAAGGCATATCTTTTTCCATTGAGATTTCCAGACTTCTTCCACCATCCCTACTCTTAAGGAGTGTTGAGCCATCCTCTATATATAAGTAGGGAAGTGCTATAGATGAAACAAAGGGTAAAAGAAAAATAATTATGTAATTATTAACAATTCTATGATATGGCAGATGGAGGATAGGGGGTCTCATCAAGAGCCAGCCTACCATGATCATAAGGAAGAAGTGAAGTGGCATTCCCATTATGGCCACCACACTAGGGATATGGTCCAATGGGTAACTCAGAAAAAATAATAAAAAGTCCATGGAACAGGAGGTCTCATCACGAGCTGACCTGTCCACCTTTCACTTCTTCCTGGTGAATGTAATTGTGGTTCATCTGGTTCCCAAGCTAGCACAGTGGCCTCCATCATGACATTACAAAGCACTTACCTAGGCATAAATAAAGGATAATGGTTCCAAGGGTGAAAAAGAAACTTTTTCAAGGTTATAGACACCTGTGGGCAACAAAGCTCTGTTGATGGTATTGGAGTCACATTTTTCAAATCAATAGTAAGGATGAATCTTTTTCTTATATCTTTACATAAGATCAAATGAGAGGATACCTTTAAACCCTTCGTTTTGAACCTATTATACATGAAAATTATTCATAACCTGATCATAATAGTTTATGAGAACAATGATCGCATAAGTACTTCTTTTTACATCAACTGTCTCTTCCATTATCTTCGAATCATTATATGAACGTTTCCATATCTATTCGCAGTTTAATATTATGCATCGATTTCAGTAATGTAATCATTTGTGATTGTATCATAAGTGTGTATGCTGTTCAAATGATGTACGACTGTTGTGCAGTCCTTTACTCTCTTATTTAACGGTCGAGGACGACCTATCACCCTTCAGGGGGGCGCGGATGCCTTTTAATGTCTGCATGTGGGTTAAATGCCTATATTCTTAGTAATAGTGAAGGCTTAACAGTATTATTCTGATATTCACTAAATACTGTGTTGTGTTGCTCCATTTCATTTCTGTGCATTTGTGAGGAATTAACAGTGTGCAGGTAAAATGGGAGGATGACCAATTCATAGTGATTCGTAGGTGCTAGTTGTTTCAAGCACTGCACGAGAAATTCTGGAAAAATTGGGATGGATTACATACCTCAAAAGGCTACAACAACCTCATGAAATAGTAGCTATTGAGTTTTTACAGAATTTGCATGAAGTTTAATCCATGGTTAGAGGTAGACAGATAGCAGTAACGGATGAAATAATTTCAGAGGTGTCTGGTCTACCAGCGGAAGGAGCCATATGGACCCATAAGAAGGTGAAACTCCAAGATGCCATGAACCTTTTCCGAGAGGAAGGGCAGAACCTGGTTGTCAAAGGGAAAGGAGTTCAGCCAATGTTGTTGGGAGAACCATGGACAAAGTTGGAAAAAGTAATCCAGGCCTACATAACATGCGATGGGAGGAAAGATGTGGTAAGACCTTTCCACCTTAAGCTATTAGCAGTGTTAAAACAAAAATGTACCATAAACCTGCCTGCATTTTTAAATTCTTTACTGCATGATGTTGCCCATAGTATAAGAAAATCTCATCACATAGACATGGTGGTAAGCCACCATTGCTTAATTAGATTGATAGTAAGTTACAACCTTGCCCAACAATAGACCAGTTGGGAAGAACTGATATTTTCGATTGATGGAGGATTAGCCCTACCTGCCCCAAAAAGTAAGAGAATGGCTAGCACTGTAGCAGAGCCATCAAAATGTAGACAATCCTCTCGGTTAAAAAGAAGTAGGGGGATGTTAGAAGGCCTTCAGGGTAGCAGTAGCTAGCCCTTGGAATTTCCCAGCTCAGAGGATGAACAACCCCCACAACTTGAAGGAGGGAGTCACCGCATTGATGAGGATGAAGAAGAAATGAGCCACCACACCAGTGGTGAGGAAAAAAACAACGTAGGAGAAGGAAATGATGAAGAAGAGGGAATTGAGGAAGAAGAAGGAAGTCCTCATACTAGTGTAGAGGAAGAAATTTTCTAATCTGATGAGGAAGAAGGTAGTTACCATACCTGTGAAGAGGAAGAAGATAATCACAACAATGAGAATGAAAGAGAGGGAGTAGAGCCTCCCGAAACCACCACTGCAAGTTCACCACAAAGCTCTTTGCAAGAGGACCAATTGTCCCAAATCTTGGCCAACATGAGCGAATATGTGCAGCCCCACAGCCCACTAAACCTTAATGTTGATATCAACCAATTGCAGGAGGAATTTTTTACCAATAAAGAGATGGCTGAGGCAATGCTGGATGAAATAGAAAGAGGAAACCCTAATGAAACAACAGAATCAGCTAGGGTTACTTCCCTTGAGAAGTGTGGACAGGAAGAGGTGAACACTGAAATGGTGTTCCAACTGAAAATTCTCATGGAACAACAGAGCCAATTGGGGTTATTACCCCTGAATAATGAAGCCGGGAGCATATTAATACTGAAGAAGTGCTCCACACAAAAAACAAGGAAGCAAGCCCAACCAAAGGCACGGCTGTTGAGAAGCAAACCCCAGCTGAGAAATTGGGTTTAGAAAAAGGAACAACCGCTCCAACAAGGAGGAGAAAGAAAGTAACTGAAATTGAGAAACTTCGTAGGGAACGGCGGAAGCTTCAAAAAGTAGTGGAAAAACTTAGGCAGACTATTAGGGTTCTTAAAATGAAGCAAATTCCCAAACGAACCCCAAAGAAGAGAATCATAGTCACCAAACGAGCCCCGAAAAAGAGGAAAGTGGCCACTAAACGAAGCCCCAAGTTGTAGAGACTATGGAAACCCAGGCTGAGCCTAATCATGAAGTTATGGAATAGCAGGCAGGTGTTCTAGATACAAATGTTCCGGATGCAGCAACCTCAAATGAAAGTGTACAAGCCTGTAGTCAAAACACTTTTAGTGATCCTACTATAGCCAAACTCCAAGAGGAGTTGGCACGGGCTCGACAGGAGAGGGAAAAACTTGAAGAAGACACTGTCCCTAGAAAAAAATACCAGGAGTTGCAGCAACAAATGAAGAGCATCCATGCAGCAGAGGCTAAATCCTATGAGAAGTATCAGAAGGCAGAGGAGAAGGCTGAAAAGGTAATGAATAAATTAAAAATAGCCCAGAATAGAATGGATACTCTCTGCTCATTATAAATAGATGTTTTAGCTTGTAGATGCCCTGCCAAGAATTATGCTTTATTTTTATTAGAGAGATATTTACAGTTAAAAATTAAAGCAGTTAGGGCAGGAAAGTCTATAGAGTTAAACACTGTAGAGGATTTTGTAAAATGTTGTAAACTTTATGGGGTTAAGGTACAACATCTCCTTTGTGATTTTTATTTACATAATCTTATATTGGAGAATGAAATTGAGATAAATCCCAGCCCTTTTGTGGGTGACATCCAATACCAAGCATTTATTTCATTTGCCGTTAATTAGTTAAAATGGTTCAAAGCCTATAATTTTTTCTAAAGGTAAGAAAATGAGTTAGACTTGTGAGTTAGGAGTGAACCAAAACACCCATTGCAATTATGGGCTAGGTAGAAGAGCCTCATGACAAGAGAGGGTGTTATCCAAGCATTGGGGCCTGTCCATAAAGCAATTGTCTTGAATGGGGTAGAATATTTTCTATCTATTAGAGACCAGGCATATATAGCAACTAAAGTCCGATGGGGGATTTCCAATCGGAATGTTCAAAATAGAGAGCCATTTAACTATAAAAATTTTGGATTAGTTGCTAGCCACTTGGTTCTCTATAGCAACCTCATCTTGAGGGAAAGCCCATTCTGGCGAGGGTGTAGGTTTCGAAGCCCCATTTCATGGTACCCTGCAACGGATTATAAAGCCATTTATGAAATAACCGAAGGATAGAGAGGACATATCTTCGAAGCTTTAGCTGCAAATCATGGTTTTAAGCCTCTAAAAGAAAAACCTTCTCTAGCCTATTCTTTAACTCCTTTGCATGTAAACTATGGTTTTCATGAGGACATGAAAAAAGGTAAGCAGGGGGGTATGTTGAGCGTTGAAAAAGGTATAAATTCACCATGTATTTTCTCATTCTTTTCCTTTAAACATAAATCTTTTTATTCTAGAAAGGTGATTTATTATAGAATTATGATAGAATTGCAAAGACTTATGTTTATTGTAAGAATTAACTAAAAACTACCTTTTATTGTCAAAAACAGGAATCAAACGAGGTGAACAACTATACCAGAGGTGAGGCTAAAGCAGGAGTAACTGTTGTTCCTCCAGTAATAGACCATATCCTTTCAAAGAGAAGAAAATCAGAATGCATTGCTAAGAGAAGGCAGGGAACAGCACAGCTTCAACCGAAGAAGATCAAGTGATAGCTAAAGAAATAAAGGAAGCGAATCCCTCAAGGTCCTTCGATCTTGAGGAATCGTTGTTCAAATCTTATCTTGTTCCTTGTCTTATCCATCGAAGTTGTTATATAAGGCAATGTCTTTAGATATTGAAGCAGTCGAATCATTGATTAAAACATTTCTCTTGTAATTCTGTACTTTATTGATTCTCGTGATCAGAGAGTGGTCGTTGTAAACACTTTTTATGTTTAATTAATACAAAGACGTGTTTCAGTTCCATCGTTCAAGCTCTGCAGTTACCCAACAGTGTTTCACTCATGCTACGGGCCCAGCCCTGGTGGAATCAATCTACTGTTTGTATTTCTATCTTTTAATTACCGTTGTGTGATAATCGTGGTCAGTTTTATTATGGTTGCAAAGTTAATTAGTTGTTGTTGAATTGCTTATTGGTATTGCTGTGTTGTGTTAATGAATTGCATTGTTGTTCCATTTCAACAAGGATCTTAATTCCTGTATTATTCATCTTATTATCGCTTATAAAGCTTTGTTGTTCAATATTTAACTCTATTTGTTGTTCCATTGGATTGTTGTTCATTTAAGGTTGCTACTTAATAACGTTTGCTGTCGACAAGGTTTGGTGTTCAACAGAGTTCGTTAGTTGATTTCATTAAGTTAAGATTTGATTCATTAGTTAGCATTTGTTGTTCAATTCCAGTGTGTTGTTCATTTCCGATTCTTTAGTTTTAGATTGCAGAGAGCTTGCTTATTTACATTTTTATTTGATTATAGTTTGTTGTTCATTTCCACTTCATTAAGTTTACAGAGTTTTTTTAGTTCAAATTATATTTCTCTTTAATTGCTTTAAATCAAGACTGTCAACTATAGATAACATTGGTTATTGCTTCCTCGTTCCCAGATTGATTTCCTTGTTCCAGTTTGATTTCAGTTGCATCAATTTCTAAAGGAATGAGTTATTTCTACTATATCCTTGATTGATGCTTTGCAGAGTGAGTAGCTAAGTTTCAGAGCCTTTGAGTTTGTGTGATTAGACTTCTTTCCCAGCATCCTTTTACTCGTGTTTAAAATACTGTAGTGCATCTCACACAGCATTGCTCTTAGCTCAAATTGCAGCCTCAAACATAGTACACTCTTGAAACAAAAAGTCGTTCTCAGATTGATGATTAATGTAGGATAAATAGATGCTAAAATGATACCTTTTATACATCAAAAAAGGTTAAGGGTAAAGATAAGGTTATGGTTAAGGTTAGGGTTAGGTTATAGTTAAGGTTAAGGTTAAGGTTACGTTAAAGGTAAAGTTAAGGTTAAGTATAAGGTTTTCTCAGGTTAAGGTGAAGGTTAAGGTGAGGATAAGGGTAAGGTTAAGGTTAAGGTTAAGGTTAGGTTAAGGCTAATTCTAATGTTAAGGATTTTCAAAGGTTAATGTTATGGGTTAGGTTATAGTTAAGGTTAAGGGTAATGTTAGGGTTAAGGTTAGGGTAAGGTTAAGATAAGGTTAAGGGTAAGGTTAAGGTTAACCACACCTTATCTTAACCTTAACCTTAACCTGACTAAACCTATAACTTGAACCTTAACCTTGACTTTACCCTTAACCTAACCTTAACCTTAACCTTAAATTTACTATTAACATAACCTTAACCTTAACCTTACCCTTAATCTTAACCTTAACCTTAACCTTAACCCTAACCTTACCCTAACCTTAACCTTAACTTTAACCGTAACCTTTACCATTAACATAACCATAACCGTTACCCATAACATAACCTTAACCTTAACCTTACCCTTAATTTTAACCTTAACCTGAACCTTTACCCTAACCTTAACCTTTACCATAACCTTACCCTTAACCTTAACTATAACCTTAAAGGTAAGGTTAAGTTTATGGGTTAATGTTAAGGGTATGGCAAAGGTTACCGTTAGGTTATAGTTGAGGTCAAGGTTAAGGTTAGGTTGAGGTTAAGGTTACGGGTTTAGTAAAGTTAAGGTTAAGGTTATGGTTAAGGTTAAAGTTAAGGTGAGGTTAGGTTTGGTCAAGGTTAGGTTAGGTTAAGGTTAATGTTAAGGGTTACGGGTTTAGTCAAGTTAAGCGTAAGCTTAAGGTCAAGCTTAAGGTGAATGTTAAGGGTAAGGTTAAGTTTAAGGTTAAGGTTAAGGTCAAGGTTAAGGTTAAGGTTAGGGTTAGGTTAAGGTTAGGATAAGTTAATGTTAAGGTTAAGGTTAGGTTAAGGGTAATGTTAAGGTTATGTTTAGGGTTAATGTTAAGGTAAGGTTAGGGTTAGGAAAAGGTTAAGGCTAGGTAAAAGTTAAAGTTAAGGTTAAGGTTAAGGTTAGGTAAGGGTAAGGTTAGGTTAAGGGTAAAGTTAAGGTTAA
Source organism: Pinus albicaulis (assembly GCA_034641835.2). NCBI lineage: Eukaryota > Viridiplantae > Streptophyta > Pinopsida > Pinales > Pinaceae > Pinus > Pinus albicaulis. Next base: position 622,186 of record JAXQQM020065126.1, on the reverse strand, counting down.
GGTTAGGTTAAGGTTAAGGTTAAGGTTACAGGTTTAGTCAGGTTAAGGTTAAGGTTAAGGTTACGGGTTTAGTTAGGTTAAGGTTAAGGTTAAGGTTAAGGGGGTAAGGTTAAGGTTAAGGTCAAGGTTAAGGTTTGGTTAAGGTTAGGGTTAGGTTATAGTTAAGGTCAATGTTAAGTTTAAGGTTAAGGGTAAGGTTAATGTTAAGGTTAAGGTTAAGGTCAAGATTACTGTTAAGATTAGGTTAAGGGTAAGGTTAAGGTTAGGTTAAGGTTAAGTTTAAGTTAAGGTTAAGGTTAAGGTTAAAGGTTTGGTAAGGTTAAGGTTAAGGTTAAGGTTAAGTTAAGATTAAGGTTACGTTAAGGTTAGGTTAAGGTTAAGGTTAAGGTTAAGGGTTTAGTTAAGGCTAAGGTTAGTTTAAGGTTAAGGTGAATGATAAGGGTGTCGTCAAGGTTAGCGTTAGGCTATAGTTAAGGTCAAGGTTAAGGTTAGGTTATAGTGAAGGTTAAGGTTAAGACCCGTAACCTTAACTTTAACCTTAATCTTTACTTATCTTTAACCTTAACTATAACCTAACCATAACCTTGACCAAACCCTTAACCTTCACCTGACTAAACCCGTAACCTTAACCTAAATTAACGTTAACCTTGACCTTGACCTTAACCTTATCCTTAACCTTCACCTTAACCTAATCTTAACATTGACCTTAACTATAACCTAACCTTAACCTTGACCTTAACTATAACCTAACCCTAACCTTAACCTTAACCTTAACCTTGACCTTAACATTAACCTTAACCCTAACCTTTACCTTAACCTTAAACTTAACCTTATCTTACCCTTAACCTTAACTTATCCTTAACCTTAACCTTAACCTTAACCTTTCCCTAACTTTAACATTAATCTAACTAAACTCGTAACCTCAACCTTACCTTAACCTAACTTTAACCTTAACCTTAACCATAACCCTAACCTTGACCAAACCATTAGCCTTAACCTTAACCTAATTAAACCCATAACTGTAACCTTAAACTTAACCTAACCTTAAAATTAACCTTAACCTAACTATAACCTTACCCTTAACCTAACTTAACCTTGACCTTGACCTTGACCTTAACCTTAACATTACCCCCTTAACCCTAACCTTAAATAAACCTAACCCTAACCTTAACCAAACCCTTAACCTTAACCTTAACTTTAACCTAAACATAACCTTGACTTTACCCTTAATCTAACCTTAACCTTAACCTAACCTTAACCTTAACTTTACCTTAACCTTGACTTACCCTTAACCTAACCTTAACCTTAACCTTAACCTTATCTTAACCTTAACCTAACCTTAACCTAACTATAACCTAACCTGAACCTAACTTAACCTTAACCTTCACCTTGATCTTAACCTTAACTTTAACTTTACGCTAACCTTAAGGGTTTTGTCAGGTTAAGGTTAAGGTTAAGGTTAGTATATAGTGAAGGTTAATGTTAAGGGTAAGGTTAGGGTAAAATTTCATGTTAATGTTAAGGTTAATATTAAAGTTAGGGTTAAGGTTACGGTTATGGTTAGGGTTAAGATAAAAATAAGGTTAAGGTTAAGGTTAGGTTAAGGTTAATGTTAAGGTTAAGGTTAAGGTTAGGGTTAGGTTAAGTTTAAGATAAGGATAAGGTTAAGGTTAAGGTTAGGGTAAAGTTTAAGGTTAAGGTTAAGGTTAAGGTTAAGGTTAGGTTAATGTTAAGTTAAGTGTAAATTCAACCCTTAACCTTAACCTTAACCTTAACCTTCACTATAACCTAACCCTAACCTTGACCAAACCCTTAACCTTAACTATAACCTAACCTGAACCTTAACCAAACCCTTAACCTGAACCTTGACTTTACCCGTACCTTAACCTTACCCTTAACCTTAACTGTAACCTTAACCTTACCTTAACCTAACTTAACCGTAACCTTGAACTTTACCTTAACCTTAACCTTAACTTTACCCTAACCTTAAGGGTTTAGTCAGGTAAAGAATAAGGTTAAGTGTTTGTTCAAGGTTAGGGTTAGGTTGAGGTTAAGGGTGAAGGTTAAGGTGAAGGTGAGGTTAAGGGTAAAATTAAGGTTAAGGTTAGGGTTAAGGTTAGGGGAAGGTTAAGGTTAAAGTCAAGGTTAAGCTGAAGGTTAAGGGTAAGGATAGGGTAAGGTTAAGGTTAAGGTCAAGGTCAAAGTTAAGGTTAAGTTAGGTTAAGGTTAGGTTAAGGTTAAGATTAGGTTAAGGGTAAAGTTAAGGTTAATGTTAGGTTAAGGTCAGGGTTAAGGTTACGTTAAGGGTAAATTCAAGGTTAAGGTTAGGTTAAGGGTAAGTGTTTGGTCAAGGTTAAGGTTAGGTTATAGTTAAGGTAAGGTTAAGGGTTTGGTCAAGGTTAGGATTAGGTTATAGTTAAGGATAAGGATAAGGGTAAGGGTAAAGATAATTTTATGGTTAAGGTTAAGGTTAGGGTTAGGTTATAGTCAAGGTTAAGATTAGGTTAAGGGTAAAGTTAAGGTTAAGGTTAGGGTTAAGGTTAGGAGAAGGTTTTAGTTAAGGTTAAGGTTAAGGTTAAGGTTAAGGTTAAGGTTAGGTTAAGGTTAAGATAAGGTTGAAGATTAGGTTAAGGTTAAGGTTAAGGTTAGGTTAAGGGTAAAGTTAAGGTTAGGTTAGGTTAAGGTTAAAGTTAGGTTAAGGTTAAGGTTAAGGGTTTGGTCAAGGTTAGGGTGAGGTTATAGTTAAGGTTAGGTTAAGGTTAGGTTAAGGGTAAATTCAAGGTTAAGGTGAAGGTTAAGGGTAAGGTTAAGGTTAAAGTTACGGGTTTTGTCAGGTTAAGGTTAAGGTTATTTTGGTCAAGGTTAGGGTTATGTTAAGGATAAGGTTAAGGTTAGGTTAAGTTTAGGTTAAGGGTTATGTTAAGTTTAAGGTTATGGTTAAGGTTAAGGGTAAGATAACATTCAGGTTAAGGTTAAGGTTAAGGTTAAGGTTAAGGTTAAGGTTAAAGTTATGGTTAGGTGAAGGTGAAGGTTACGGTTAGGTCAAGGTTAAGGTTAAGGTTAAGTTAAGGTTAAGGGTAATATAAGGTTAAGGGTAAAGTCAAACCTTAACCTTAACCTTAACCTTAACCTTCCCCTAACCTTAACCCTAACCTGAACCTTCACCTTACCCTTAAAGTTAACCTAACCTTAATGTTAACTTTACCCTTAAACTAACCTTAACCTTACCCTAACCACAACCTTAACTTTACCCTTAACCTAATATTAACCTTAACATAAACTTAACCTTGAGCATAACCTTAATCTTAACCATAACCTTAAACTTGACCTAACCTTAACCTTAACCTTAACCATAACCTTAACCTTGAACTTAACTATAACCTAACCTTAACCTTGACCAAACCCTTAACCTTAACCTTAACCTGACTAAACTTGTAACCTTAACCTTAACCTTACCCGTAACCTTAACTTATCCTTAACCTTAACCATAATCTTAACCTCAAGTTAAGGTTAAATTTAAGGGTAAGGTTAGGGTTAAGGGTAAACGTTAAGTTTAAGGTTACATCTTTAGTCAGGTTAAGGTTAAGGGTTTGGTCAAGGTTAGGGTTAGGTTATAGTTAAATTCAAGGTTAAGGTTAGGTTAATGTTAAGGTTATGGTTATGGTTAAGGTTAGGTTAAGGTTAAGGTCAAGGTTAAGGGTAAGGTTAGGTTAAGGTTAAGGGTTAAGGTTAAGGTCAAGGTTAAGGTTAAGGTGATGGTTAATTTTAGGTTAAGGTTAAGGTTATAGTGAAGGTTAACGTTAAGAACCTTAACTTTATCCTTGAGCTTACCCTTAATCTTAACCTTAACCTTAACCTTACTAACCCTATAACCTTAACCTTAACCTCAACCTTAAACTTAACCTTAACTATAACGTAACCCTAACCTTGACAAAACCCTAACCTTAACCCTAACCCTAACCCTAACCTTAACCATAACTTTACCCTTAACCTAATATTAACCTTAGCTATACCCTAATATTAACCTTAACCTAAGCTTAACATTACCCTTAACCTTAACCTTAACATTAACTTAACCTAGCCTTAACCTTAACGTTAACTATAACCTAACACTAACCTTTCCCAAACCCTTAACCTTAACTTTATCTTAACCTTATCCTAACCTTAACCTTAACCTAACTATAACCTTACCCTTAAACTTAACCTTGACCTTAACTATAACCTAACCCTAACCTTGGCCAAACCCTTAACCTTAAACTTAACCTAACTAAACTCGTAACCTGAGCCTTAACCTTAACCTTAACCTTGCCCCCTTCACCTTAATCTTAACCTAATCTTAACCTTAACTAAAACCTAACCCTAACCTTAACCAAACCCTTAACCTTAACCTTAACCTTAACCTTAAACATAACCCTAATCTTAACCTAACCTTCACCTTAACCTTAACCTTAACCTAACTTTAACCTTAACCTCACCTTAACCTTAACCTTAACCTAACTATAACCTTACCCTTAACCTTAACCTTGACATTAACTATAACCTATCCCTAACCTTGACCTTAACCTTAACCTTAACCCTAACCTAACCTTAACCTTAACTTTACCTTAACCTTGAATTTACCCTTAAATTAACCTTAACCTTAACCTAACCCTTAACCTTGACCAAAAATTTAACCTTAACCTTAACCTTAACCTTAACTTTACCCTTAACCTAATCTTAACCTTAACGTAACCTTAACCTTGACTTTACCCTTAACGTAACATTAAACTTGACCTTAACCTCAAGTTAAGATTATGGTTAAGGTTAAGGCTAAGTTTAAGGTTAGGGTTAAGGTTAGGGTTAGGTTAAGGTTAGGTTAGGTTAAGGTTAAGGTGAAGGTTAGGTTAAGGTTAAGGTTAAGGTTAAGGTGAAGGGTAAAGATAAGGTTATGGTTAAGGTTAAAGTTAGGGTTAGGTTATAGTTAAGGTTAAGGTTAGGCTAAGGGTAATATAAGGTTAAGGTTAAGGTTAGTTGTAGTGAAGGTTAAGGTTAAGATAGGATTGAGGTTAAGGTTATGGGTTTGGTCAAGGTTAGAGTTAGTTTATAGTTAAGGTCAAGGTTAGGGTTAGGTTATAGTGAAGTTTAAGGTTATGATAAGGTTAAGGTTAAGGTTAGGTTAAGGTTAAGGTTAACGTTAGGTAAAGGTCAAGGTTGAGGTTAATGTTAAGGGTTTGGTCAAGGTTAGGGTTAGGTTATAGTTAAGGTTACGGGTTTATTCAGGTTAAGGTTAGGTTAAGGGTAAAGTTAAGGTTAAGGGTAAAGTCAAGGGTTTAGTCAGGTTAAGGTTAAGGTTAAGGGTTTGGTCAAAGTTAGGGTTAGGTTCAAGTTACGGGTTTAGTCAAGTTAAGGTTAGGTTTAAGTTTAAGGTTATGGTTAAGGTTAAGGTTAAGGGTAAAGTCAAGGTTAAGGTTAAAGTTAAGGTTATGTTAAGGGTAGACTTAAGGTTAAGGTTAAGGTTTGGTCAAGGTTAGGGTTAGGTTATAGTTAAGGTTAAGATAAGGTTAAGGTTAAGGTTAAGGTTAAGTTTAAGGTTATGGTTAAGGTTAAGGTTTGGCTAAGTTAAGGTTAAGGTTAACGTTTGGTCAAGGTTAGGGTTAGGTTATAGTTAAAGGTAAGGTTAAGGTCAAGGTTAAGGGTAAGGTTAAGGTTAGGTTAAGGTTAAGATTAGGTTAAGGGTAAAGCTAAGGTTATGGTTAGGGTAAGGTTAGGGTTAGGGTTAGGGGAAGGTTAAGGTCAAGGTTAGGTTAAGGCTAAAGTCAAGGTTAAGGTTAAGGGTTTGGTCAAGGTCAGGTTAAGGTTAAGGTTAAGGGTTTGGTCAAGGTTAGGGTTAGGTTATAGTTAACGTTAAGGTTAAGGTTAGGGAAAGGTTAAGGTTAATGGTTTGGTCAAGGTTAGGGTTAGGTTATAGTTAAGTTTAAGGTTAGGTTAAGGTTAAGGTTAAGTTTAGGTTAAGGTTAAAGTTAGGTTAAGTTTAAGGTTAAGGTTAAGGTTAATGTTATGGTTAAGGTTAAGATTAGGTTAAGGCTAAGGTTAAGGTTAGGATAAGGTTAAGATAAGGTTAAGGTTAAAGTTAAGGTTAAGGTTAGGTTAAGGTTAAGGGTGAGGGTTAAGGCTAAGGTTAAGGTTAAGATTAGGTTAAGGTCAATGTTAAGGTTAAGGTTAGGTTAAGGGTAAAGTCAAATTTAGGGTTAAAGTTAAGATTAATCTTAAGGGTAAGGTCAAGGTTAAGGTTACGGGTCTTAACCTTAACCTTCACTATAACCTAACCCTAACCTTAACAAAACCTTAACCTTAACCTTAACTTAACCATAACCTTAACCTTAACCTTACCTTTAACCTTAACCTTAACCTTAACCTAACCTTATCCTTGACCTTAACTGTAACATAACCTTAACCTTGACCAAACCTTAACCTTAACTTAGCCTTAGCCTTAACCTTAACCTTCCCATAACCATAACCTTAACCTTAAATTTACCTTTACCTAACTATAACCTTACCCTTAACCTCAACCTTGACCTTAACTATAAGGTAACTTTAACCTTAACCTTAACCTTAATCCTAACCTTAAACTTAACTTTACCCTTAACCTAATATTAACCTTACCCTAACCTTACCCTTAACCTTAACCTTAACCTGAGGTTATCATTATGGTTAAGCATTTGGTCAAGGTTAGGGTTAGGTTATAGTTAAGGTCAAGGTTAAGGTTAAGGGTAAGGTTAAGGTTAAGGTTAAGGTTCAAGGCAAATTTTAGGTTAAGGTTAAGGTTAAGAATAAGGTCAAGGTCAAGCTTGAGGTTAATTAAAGGTTAAGATAAGGTTAAGGGTAAGTTTAAGATAAGGTTAAGGGTAAGGTTAAGGGTTCGGTCAAAGTTAGGGTTAGGTTATAGTGAAGGTTAAGGTTAAGTTAATGGTAAAGTCAAGGCTAGGGTTAGGTTAAGGGTAGAGTTATAGTTAAGGATAGGTTAAGGTTAAGATTATAGTTAAGGCTAATGTAAGATAAGGTTAAGGGTAATCTTAAGGTTACAATTTTAGTTAGGTTAAGGTTAAGGTTAAGATTATGTTAAGGGTAAGGTTAAGGTTAGGTTAAGGTTAAGATTAAGGTTAAGGGTAAAGTTAGGGTTAGGTTATAGTTGAGGTCAAGGTTAAGGTTAAGGGCAAGGAAACCCTTAACCTTAACCTTTACATGAATCTTTACCCTAGCCTTACCCTAACCTTACCCTTAACCTTAACCTTAACTATAACCTAACCCTAACCGTGACCAAACCTTTAACCTTAACCTTAACCTAACTAAATCCATAACCTTAACCTTAACCTTCACCCTTAACCTTAGCCTTAACCTTACCTCCTTAACCTTAACCTTAACCTAACCTAAAACCTAACCTTAACCTTAACCTTAACTTGACTAAACCTGTAACCTTAACCTTAACTTTAATATAACCTTAACCTTAAATTTAGCCTTAACCTAAATTTAACCTTAACCTTAACCTTAACCTTAAACTTATCCTTACATAACCTTAACCTTAACTTTACCCTTAACCTTAAAATTAACTTTAACCTTAAAATTTATCTAACCTTAACCTTAACCTTAACCTTTACCCTAACCTTAACCTTAACCTTAACCTTGACCAAACCCTTAACCTTAACCTTAACCTATCCTTAACCTTGACCTTAACTATAACCTAACCGTCACGTTGACCAAACCCTTAACATTAACGTTAAACTTAATCTTACCCTAACCTTAACCTTAAATTTACCCTTAACCTAACCTTAACTTTACCCTTAACCTTAACCTCAGTCTGAACCTTGACTTTACCCTTAACCTAAAATTAAGGTTAATGTCAAGTTAGGTTAAGGTTATGGTTAGGTCAAGGTTAAGGTTAACGTTAATGTTAAGGATAAGTTAAGGTTAAGGGTAAGAAAAAGTTCAGGTTAAGGGTTTGGTTAAGGTTAGGGTTAGCTTATAGTTAAGGTTAAGGGTTTGGCTAAGGTTAGGGCTAGGTTATAGTTAAGGTCAAGGTTAAGTTTAGGTTAGGTTAAGGTTAAGGTTAAGGTTATGGTTAAGGTTAAGGTTAAGGTTAAGGTTAAGGTTAAGGTTTAGGTTATGATTATGGGAAGGTTAAGGTTAACGTTAAAGTTAGGTTAAGGGTAAGCAAAAGGTTAAGGTTAAGGTTAAGGTCAAGGTTAACCTTAACCTAACCTTAACCTTACCTTAACCTTTACCTAAGCTTAACCTTAACCTTAACCTTGACCTTAACTATAACCTAACCCTAACCTTGACCAAACCCTTAACCTTAACCTTAACCTGAATAAACCCGTAACCCTTAACATTATCTTAACCTTACCTTAACATAACCATAACCTTGACCTTAACCTTAATCTAGCCTTAACCTTAACCTTAACTTTACCCTTAACCTAACCTTAACCTTACCTTTAACTATAGCCTAACATAACCTTAGCCTTACCTTAACCTAATTTAACCTTGACCTAACCGTAACCTTAACATTAACCATAACCTTAACCTTAACCTTGACCTTAACCTTAACCTTACCCTTAACCTTCACCCTTAACCTTAACCTAACCCTAACCTTAACCTAACCTTAACCTTGACCTTAACCTAACCTTAACCTTAACCTTAACCTTAACCTTATCTTACCCGTAACCTTGACCTTGACCTTAACCATAACCTTACCTTTACCTTAACTTTAACCTTAACCTTCCCATAACCAAAACCTTAACCTTGAATTTACCCTTAACCTAACCTTAACCTTAACCCTAAGCTAACCCTAACCTTGACCAAACCCTTAACCTTAACTATAACCTAACCTTAACCTTAACTTTCCCATAACCATAACCTTAACCCTAGTCTTACCCTAACCATAACCTTAACTTTACCCTTAATGTAATCTTAACCTTAACCTAACCTTAACCTTACCCTTAAGCTTGACCATAAACTTAAATTTAACTATAACTTAACCCTAACCTTAAATCTAACTATAACCTAACCCTAACCTTGACAAAACCTTAACCTTATCCTTAACTTAACCTAACCTTATCCTTAACCTTAACCTTAACCTTAACCTTATCTTAACCTTAACTATAACCTTACCCTAACCTTACCCTTAACGATATATTGTAGATTTCTGTGGTGTAGATTTTTAGATACAAAAATCGGAATCTCCACAGTCCTCATTTTTTAGTCTAGGTTTCGGGTCTAAATCAAGACCCATCTTCAGGAAAAATCTGCAAAGAAGAGAGACAATTAGGTTAAATAAATAGAGGAAAAAATGACAGGAAAAAGAGCTGACCAGTTAAGGTTAGGTTAAGGTTCACCTTACCCTTAACCTTAACCTAACCTGAACCTTAACTATACCCTTAACCTTCCCCTAACGTTAACCCTAACCTTAACCTTAACCTTAACCTTCCCCTAACCTTAACCCTAACCTTAACTTTAACCTTAACCTTAAGGTTAAGGTTACAGGTTTAGTCAGATTAAGGTTAAGGTTAAGTTTAAGTTTATGGTTATGGGAAGGTTAAGATTAGGGTAAGCTTAAGGTTAAGGGTTTGGTCAAGGTTAGGGTTAGGCTATAGTTAAGGTCAAGGTTAAGTTTAAGGTTAAGGGTAAGGCTAGGTTAGGTTAAGGTAAGGTTAAGGTTACGGTTAAGGTTAAGTTCAAGGTTAATATTAAGTAAAGGTTAAGGTTAAGGTTAATATTAAGGTTATGGTCAAGGTTAGGGTTAGGCTATAGTTAAGGTCAAGGTTAAGGTTAAGGGTAAGGTTATAGTTAGGTTAAGATTAAGGTTAATGTTAAAGTTAGATTAAGGTAAGGTTAAGTTTACATATTTAGTCAGGTTAAGGTTATGGTTAATGCTATGGTAAGGTTAAAGTTACAGTTGAGGTTAAGGTTAGGTTAAGGTTAGGGTTAGGTTATAGTTAAGGTAAAGGTTAAGGTTAGGGTTAATGTTAATGTTAAGTCAAGGTTAAGGGTATGATTACACCCTTAACCTTCCCATAACCTTAATCTTAACCTTAACCTTACTTTAACCTAACCTAACCTAACCTTACCCTTATCCTTACCTTAACCTAACTTTAACCTTAACCTTCACCTAACCTTAACCGTATCCTTACCCTAATGTTACCCTTAACCTTCAGCTTAATTTTAACCTAACCTTAACCTTAACTTTGCCCTTAACCAAACCTTAACCTTAACCTCAACCTGACCCTAACCTTGACCTTAACCTTAACCTTAACCTAACCTTAACCAAACCCTTAACCTTAACCTTAACTTGACTAAACTCGTACCCTTAACCATAACCTTAACCTTAACCTAACCTTAACTTTGACTTTACCCTTAACTTAACCTTAACCTTAACCTAACCTTAACCTTACCTTATGGTTAGGTTAAGGTTAAGGTTAACGTTAGGTAAGGGTAAGGTTAAGGTTACAGGTTTAGTCAGGTTAAGGTTAAGGTTAAGGTTAAGTTTAAGGGGGTAAGGTTAAGGTTAAGGTTAAGGTTAGGTTAAGGGTAAAGTTATAGTTAAGGTGAAGGTTAAGGGTAAGGTTAAGGTCAAGGTTACGGGTTTAGTCAAGTTACGGTTAAGGTTAAGGGTTTGGTCATGTTTAGGGTTAGGTTATAGCTAAGGTTAATGTTAGGGTTAATGTTATAGTGAAGGTTAAGGTTAAGATCTGTAACCTTAACCTTTACCTTAACCTTAACTTTAACTATAACCTAACCTTAACCTTTACCTTAACTATAACCTTAACCTTAACTATGACCTAACATTCACCTTAACCTTAACTTTACCCTTAGCTTTAACCTTAACCTTAACCTTAACCTTAACTTGACTAAACCTGTAACCTTAACCTTACCCTTACCAAACGTTAACCTTAACTTTACCATTAACCTAACCTTAACCTTAACTATAACCTAACCCTAACCTTAAATTTAACCTTAACCTTCACTATAACCTAACCTTAACCTTGACCTTAACTACAACCTAACCCTAACCTTGACCAAACCCTTAACCTTAGCCTCAACTTTACCCTTAACCTAATATTAACCTTAACCTAACCTTAACCTTGAATTTACCCTTAACCTAACCTTAACCTTGACCTTAACCATAACCTAACCCTAACCTTGACCAAACCTTAACCTTAACCTTAACTTAACCTTAACCTTAACCTTCCCATTACCATAACCTTAACCTTAATTTTACCCTTAACCTTAACCTTACCCTTACCTAACCTTAACCTTAACTTTACCCTTAACCTAACCTTAACCTTGAAATTAAATATAACTTAACCCTAACCTTGAACAAACCCTTAAGGTTAGGGTTAGGTTATAGTTAAGGTCAAGGTTAAGGTTATGTTATAGTGAAGGTTAAGGTTAAGATAAGGTTAAGGTTCGGGTCAAGGTTAAGGTTAGGGTGAGGGTTCAGGTTAAGGTTAAGGTTAAGGTTAGGTTATAGTGAAGGTTAAGGTTAAGAACCGTAACCCTAACCTTAACCTTAACCTTGACTTTACCCTTGTAATATCTCGAAATGGAAATCAGTAGGTTTTTCACCGCTAAAATGTTCCTTTCTCAGAAATATGAACAAGCCTATGTTAGAGATTGACTGAGATGGCTTTTACCAGTTATTTCACCTCTAAAGAGAGGATGAGAACCGAAGGCTATCTGGCCCTTCCTCAGACTCTTCCTATGGCTATGCAAATATTTCTTCCTCAGGAAGATCTTGCTCAAGGGAATGAGCTACAGCAATATGCAAAACATAAGCATGAAGAGTAACTTGCTCAAACTTCTGGAAATTCCGGAGAACTCATAGCCATCTCATTATAATAATAGATGCTGCAAATGTATACCAAATCTTGAGGGAAATGATGCTCAAGATGAACAATACCAATCCTCAAGGAAAAAGTACAAGAGAACACTGCTATACATGTGAACCCTAGCTATGACTGTGCAGTCATATGGAGACACTACAACATGTAAAATGATAATAAAATGATATTACAATAATAGCTCAAGAAATAGGGGGAGCATGCTCTCAACCCCTAAAAATACTACTATAACACTAATACACAATCCTTAGAAGGATTGGCTGCAATACATGTACAAAATATGAAAATACAATAATTCCGGAGTTGCTGGGTAGCTGCAGCAACGCAAAATATACAATAGAAGGAGGAGAAGGAATATGGCCTACAAACTGAAACAACCTCCTCCAATGGATTCCTTAAGTGCAAGGTTGATCTCTGCACAAGAAATCTCTTCCTCCAAAATGGTGGAGCAAACCCCCACTACAGACAAACTCTGAGATAACACAGTCTCTGGAAGGGACTGTGCTGATGAAGGTGGGAGAAGCTTAGAATTCTTCCAAAATATGAAAATCAACTCTAGAAACCCTCCTTTCTGATCCTCCCAAAGAATAGGAACTCCTTCCTATGAGAAATGATACAAGGAATGGTGTTGCGGAATCTCCTCCACAACAACACCTACAACACAACCTAGTGACTGTGATGTAGATGAAGAAGTGGCTCTGGCCAAATTCCCAGATATGGAGAAATGAAGAGCAATCCACCTTAGGCTACTCAAGGGAGGAGAGGAACTCCTAAACAAGAATCCCTCGTTCCAAAGGCACTGCAATTCAGCTGAACAACTGGAGATTTCAAATAGACTCTAAGTCTAAATCTTCAATAATGATCTCTATGGCTGCATCATCCTCCTTATATGAAAAATGATGCCTCTATGCCATGGACCCCACCCAATTAGGGTTTCTCCCACAAGGAATCTTCTTCCCTCTCTAACTACGTTGTCTTCCCAAGCAAGCTACACCCTCTTGTGCTGCGTTGTTGACTTGGTGAACATGGCCTCATCTTCATGTGTTTGCCCCCTTTTCACACTAGGAGGTGAAAAAATGGCTACTCCATAGATCCCTTCTCAGTTCATGTGGAATTTTATTTATGCAAATGGGTCTCCTCACCCATTTTATTTATCTCCTAGATAATATGAGAAAAAATTAATGTTCCAATTTATTTGCAAAAATTTGGAACATTACAGTCCTCCCCTCCCAAAGATTGCTTGCCCTCAAGAAAGTGAAAGGATAGACTATGTCTTCTTCTCTACTGCCTGTAGCATCCTTGTATGATGATCTCTTCCAAGTGCAGTGATGCTAGCTCATCAATCCAATCCTCCACAATACTCCCCCTTAGCATGCAAGTAGCTATCAAGCCAACATCATGTAAGGTATAATGCTCAAGACGATAGCAAGTGATGTCTAGAGGTTCCCCCTTAAGAAATGGAGCCTGAAATCTAATGGGAATTGTCTCCCCCATATGGTCCATCCATCCCCAAGCTATTTTCCATGCAAATTGAGTCACCTCCCAACTAGGCAACTAAGGAAAACTGTCATCCACCTTTGGCTCCGGCAAAGAAGGTGGGCTGAAAATATGCACATGGTAGACCTTATAGTCTACCCCACGTTGTCCATCTCTCTACTTAAGATAAGTGTAGAGTGTCTGCTGATCCTAGGCTGCAATAATGTTGCCATCAAGTGGCAAGAAAAAGGTTGGACCTCTCAAGGTCTCTCCCCCAATGCTGCAAGACATGCTGGCCTAGACATCTCCATATGTGATGAGTCGGGAATCATCCTCATATGGTCTAATACCCATCATATGGTTCACCTCCTAATAAAACATTGTTTCTACTGTAGTGGCCATACCATTTCTCATGTTCCCATTAGAACATGCAATGCAAAAGAAGTGAGAGACTCCTCCCTCAATGGACACATCCATCCTATGTATCTCCTCCTCAATCCTGCTCCTCATAGAGGCATGAACAATAGAACCATAGGGGGGAAATAGGAGCATCATGATTGCTTCCATGTATAAAAAATGAGAAGGAAATGGTCCCTCAAGTGTAACCAGCGCAACTTAGTGCTCCACTGCCATAGAGACTGATAAAAATTGGGGCTGCTCGACCACCGGTGTGTTGCATCAATCTCCTCACAGGTTTGGGGAAGGTAAATGATTCCTAATGAAAATTGAGCATGTCCTCCATGATCTCTATCCTCCGCAAGTCCTCCAAGATAATGGCCATTAGCCATGCTTATGGCCCCCACTAAACCATGAGGTCTAGCAAAATGTATGCTCCTTCTTGGATAATTCTCCTGCATGTGTATGGTTAAGGGATGCATACATATACCATACAAATAATCATGTGAAAAACAATGTACACCCTTGCCATGTTCTCTACTCATATCATTTGAGGGACTCATAGATGAATCTCCTCTCATCCATAAAGGGAAAAGGGATGGCTATGTTGATTCCCCCATCTCCATATGGTTGGTGCATCTCCGCCTATGTTGATCATCAGATGTCCTGTAGGTGAAAGGATCATTGGAATATCCCACCAATAGCTGGGAGTTCCAATGCAGATCTATCCTCCATAATGACAGCGTTGGTAGTTCCTCATGAAGAACATATGTCATATGGCTGTCCTCCTCCTTGACATCCCTGATGCCCAAGTCACAAATTGGAAGGTTGCTATCCTTCCTAGACTGCTTTCGCCATAGCACAAAATCTGCAATCAGAGTAGGTGTAGATGAGATTGAAGAAATGTATCCCTCCTTCATGAGTCCATCCAAAACTCCCATTGCTATCTCAAGCTCTCCTGAGGTTCCCACCTCTATAAAATCAATGAGTGGTGCCCCCAAGTGTGAAGCAACCATCCTCCTCTGCTAAACTAGTGGCCTCCTGGGTGAAATTCCTCCATGTGGTGAGACATCTCTATCAAGAGAGGACTAAACATATGGATGAACAATTATGTCCATGCCCTGACTATGCAATCTAGCTTCCCTCCTTGGTGCAATAACCTCCTAAAATGGATATGGGTGAGTACACCTCAACTCATGCTACTGGTTCTTCTCCCCATCTCTTCCTTGTGACTCCCTGGTTTCACACCTCTCCAATAATGGAACATGAATTGTGCCTTGATCTCCACACATGAGATCTTGGAGATCTTCCTGCAAAATGTCTCCATGCAATGAGACATCATTATCAAGAGATGACTGAATATATGAATGGAGATAACCCTCCATGCTTCCACTGCGCAATCCAATCACCTCCTTAGGTGCATCAACCTCCATAGATGAATAGGGATGTGTACTCCTCATCTCATGATGTTGGGCCTTCTCCCTACTTCCTCCTTGTGTCTCCAAGGTTCCACACCTCCTCAACAATGGCACAGGTAAAACATGAGATGTGACTTGATCTCTATACATGAGACCCTGGGGACTCCCTTGCAAAGAAGTAAGAATCCCTCTATGTGGAGCAAGAGCTCCTCTTCCCTCTGCATGAGGTGCTAGATCAACTCTAGATCTAACAACGCTATTGCCCTCAATATCTGCAACATGAGTGGGAAACCCCTCAATGATTGGATCCTACTTTGGAAAAGAGATCCCCATACTCCCTTGCTTCAAGATGTGAGATGAAATTTCCTTCTCCAGCAAGTTTTGGTTTAGATTTTTGGCCTCCTCCATTGTTTTCTGAAGAGGCATTGCGTTTTCATGAAAGGGTTTTGTTTGGTATTCTTTGTGCAAACCCGTCATGTGTGTCTCATGAATCCTACCATCAAATCTCTTCACTAATGCCTTAGTGAAATTTTCATAAGATATAATGCCATTACTCTTCAAAGGAAAGGATTCAAAGATCCGTCAATCATAGGCCTCACCTCTCATATGCAACGCTACAACTCTGGTAGCTTGACTTTCCGGAAGTTGGTGCTGCTGCAAAAGGGTGTCTAATTCCTCCACCTAAGCTCTGGCTGAACTGGCAAGTGAACCATCAAAATGTGACAGATATGATCTACCACACTGCCCTCTCTCCTTGGTCACTCCTCCTTCTTCTTCCACCTCCCTCATGGGACTGCTGGGACTATGGTTGCACTGACCCTCATAGTGCGTGGCTGAATGCTCACACCCACTATGTACAAATCTAGAGTTTGCTTTAGGATCAAACCCTCTTGGGGATTCTTCATATGTTTCCCTCCTAATCTCCTTGAGCTCTCCATGAATGCTCTGTGTATATTTAGGAAGAATCATTTTAAGCTTATCCCCTTTTCCTCCATCAGAAAATGGAGTATTCTTTCTGCTCAAAATTTTGACTCCTTGATGAGAATAGGAAGTGCAGGTTCCTTCCTCCTCTCTTTATTCTTTCTCCTCAACCTCCTTGGGGAGGGTCTTTCCAAATCTAAAAATTGATGAGAACAAGACCATCCTCTTCATCATCTTGATTTCTTCTTTCTTGGGCTTGAAGGCCACAAGTTGAGCCAAGAAAGATGCTTTGATACCACTGTAATATCGCGAAATGGAAATCAACATCTTTTTCACTGCTAAAATGTTACTTTGTAGGAAATGTGAACAAGGCTATGTCAGAGATTGACTGAGAGGGCTTATACTAGTTATTTTACCTCTAAAGAGAGGATGAGAACTGGAGGCTATCTGGCCCTTCCTCAGACTCTGCCTATAGCTATGCAAATATTTCTTCCTCGAGAAGATCTTGCTCAAGGGAATGAGCTACAGCAATATGCAAAACTTAAGCATGAAGAGTAACTTGCTCAAACTCCTAAAAATGTCGGAGAACTCATATCCATCTCATTATAATAATAGCAACTGCAAAGTATACCAAATCTTGAGGGAAATGATGCTCAAGATGAACAATACCAATCCTGAAGGAAAAAGTACAAGAGAACACTGCTATACATGTGAACCCTAGCTATGACTGCACAGTCATATGGAGACACTGCAACATGTAAAATTATAATAAAATGATATTACAATAATAGCTCAAGAAATGAGGGGGAGCATGCTCTCAACCCCTGAAAATACTACTATAACACTAATACACAATCCTTAGAAGGAATGGCTACAATACATGTACAAAATATGAAAATACAATAATTTTAGAGTTGTTGGGTAGCTGTAGCAACTCAGAATATACAATAGAAGGAGGAGAATGAATATGGCCTGCAAACTGAAACGACCTCCTCCAATGGATTCCTTAAGTGCAAGGTTGATCCCGGCACAAGAAATATCTTCCTCCAAAATGGTGGAGCAAACCCCCACTGCAAACAAACTCTGAGATAACACAGTCTATGGAAGGGACTGCGCTGATGAAGGTGGGAGAATCTTGGCCTTCTGAAATCAGCTCTAGAAACCCCCCTTGCTGATCCTCCCAAAGAATAGGAACTCCTTCCTATGAGAAATGATACAAGGAATGGTGTTGTGGAATCTCCTCCACAACAACACTTGCAACACAACCCAGTGACTGCACTGTAGATGAAGAAGTGGCTCTGGCCAAATGCTTGGATATGGAGAAATGAAGAGAAATCCTCCTTAAGCTACTCAAGGGAGGAGAGGAACTCCTAAACATGAATCCCTCATGCCGAAGGCACTGCAATTCAGCTGAACCACTGGAGATTGCAAATAGACTCTAAGTCCAAATCTTCAATAATGATCTCTATGGCTGCCTCATCCTCCTTATATGCAAAATGATGCCTCTATTCCATGGACCCCAACCAATTAGGGTTTCTCGCACAAGGAATCTTCTTCCCTCTCTAACTGCGTTGTCTTCCCAAGCAAACTACACCCTCTTGTGCTGCGCTGTTGAATTGGTCAACATGGCCTCATCCTCAAATGTTTTCCCCCTTTTCACACTAGGAGGTGAAAAAATGGCTACCCCATATATCCCTTCTCATTTCATGTGGAATTTTATTTATGCAAATGGGTCTCCTCACCCATTTTATTTATCTCCTAGATAATATGAGAAAAAATTGATGTTCCAATTTATTTGCAAAAATTTGAAACATACAACCCTTAACCTAACCCTAACCTTAACCTTAACCTTAACCTTGTCTTAACCTTAACCTAACCTTAACCTTAACCTAACTATAACCTTACCCTTAACCTTAACCTTGACCTTAACTATAACCTAACCCTAACCTTGACTAAACGCTTAACATTAACCTTAACCTTAACCTTTACTTAACCTTAACCTTGACCTTAACCTTAACCTTAACCTTGCCCTTAACCTTAACATTAACCTTAACCTAAACCTTAACCTTAACCTAACCTTAACCTTAACCTTAAACTAACCTTAACCTTAACTTTACCCTTAACCTAACCTTAACCTTATTATAACCTTAACTATCACCTAACCCTAACCTTGACAAAACCTTAACATTAACCTTAACTTTACCCTTAACCTAACCTAACTTAACCTTAACCTTGACTTTACCCTTAACTTAAACTTAATCTTCACTATAACCTAACCCTAACCTTGACCAAACCCTTAACCTTACCCTTAACCTTGACCTTAACCTTAACTTTAACTATAACCTAACCCTAACATTGACCAAATCCTTAACATTAACCTTAACTTAACCTTAACCTTAACCTAACCTTAACCTTGACCTTAACTATAACCTAACCCTAACCTTGAACAAACCCTTAACCTTAACCTTAACCTGACTAAACCCTTAAGGTTAGGGTAAAGTTAAAGTTAACGTTAAGGTCAATGTCAAGGTTAAGATTAAGTTATGATAAGGTAAGGTTATAGTTAGGTTAAGGTTAAGGTTAAGGGGGTAAGCCTTAACCTTAACCTAACTAAACCCATAACCTTAACCTTAACCTTACCCTTAACCTTCACCCTTAACCTTAACCTAACCCTAACCTTGACCTAAACCTTAGCCTTAACCTTACCCTTAACCTTACCTTAACCTTAACCTTAGCTTTACCCTTAACCTAACCCTAACCTTAAGGTCAAGGTTAAGGGTAAATTTTAGGTTATGGTTAGGGTAAGGTTATATTAAGGTTAAGTTTAAGGTTATGGTTAAGGCAAGGTTAAGGTTAAGGTTAGGGTTATGGTTAAGGTTAAGGTTAAGGTCAAGGTTAAGTTAGGTTAAGGTAAGGTTAAGGTTACGGTTAGGTCAAGCTTAAGAGTTTAGTAAAGTTAAGGTTAAGGTTAAGGGTTTGGTCAAGGTTAAGGGTGAAGGTTATGGGTAAGGTTAAGGTTAAGGTTAAGAGTAAGGTTAAGGTTAAGGATAGGTTAGGTTAAGGTAAGATTAAGGTTACGGTTAAGGTTAAGATTAAGGTCAAGGTTAATATTAAGTAAAGGTTAAGGTTAAGGTTAATATTAAGGGTATGATCAAGGTTAGGGTTAGGTTATAGTTAAGGTCAAGGTTAAGGTTACGGGTAAGGTTATAGTTAGGTTAAGGTTAAGGTTAATGTTAAAGTTATATTAAGGTAAGGTTAAGGTTACAGATTTAGTCAGGTTAAGGTTATGGTTAATGCTAGTGTAAGGTTAGGGTTAAAGTTGAGGTTAAGGTTAAGGTTAAGGTTGAGGAAAGGTTAAGGTTAAGGTTACGTTAAGGTTGACTTCAAGGTTAAGGTTAAAGTTAAGGTTACATGTTTAGTAAGGTTAAAGTTAAGGTTAAGGTTAGGTTAAGGTTAAACCTAACCTTGACTTTACCCTTAACCTTATCTTAACCTTAAGATAACATTAACCTTAACCTAACCTTGACCTTGACCTTGACCTTGACCTTAACCTTAACCATAACCTTAACCTTAACCTTTAACAATAACATTAACCTAAACCTTGACCTTAACATTAACCTTAACCCTAACCTTAACCTAAACAAAACCTTAATCTTAACCTTAACTTAACCTTATCTTACCCCTGACCTTAACGTTAACCTAAACCCTTAACCTAACCTAACCTTAACCTTAACCTTCCCATAACCATAACCATAACCTTTAACCTTAACCAAACCCTTAACCTTAACTATAACCTAACCTTAACCGCAACCTTAACCTTAACCTTCACTATAAACTAACCTTATAGTGAAGGTTAAGGTTGAGGTTAGGTTAACTCGTAACCTTAACCTTCACCCTTAACCTTAACTTGAATAAACCTGTAACTTTAACCTTAACCTTAACTTAGAGTTATGGGTTAGGTTATAGTTAAGGGTTATGTTAGGGTTAAGGTTAGGGTAAGGTTAAGATAAGGTTAAGGGTAAGGTTAAGGTTAACCAAACCTTATCTTAACCTTAACCTTAACCTGACTAAACCCGTAACTTGAACCTTAAGCTAAAGTTAACCTTGAATTTACCCTTAACCTAACCTTAACCTTAACCTTAACTTAAATTTACCCTTAACATAACCTTAAGCTTAACCTTACCCTTAATCTTAACCTTAACCTTAACCTTAACCTTTACCCTAGCCTTACCCTAACGTTAGCCTTAACCGTAATCGTAACCTTAACCTTAACCTAACCTTAACCTTGACCTTGACCTTGACCTTAACCATAACCTTAACCTTAACCTTAACCGTAACCTTAAAGATAAGGTTAAGTTTATGGGTTAATGTTAAGGGTTTAGCAAAGGTTAGGGTTAGGTTATAGTTAAGGTCTAGGTTAAGGTTAGGTTAAGGTTAAGGTTATAGGTTTAGTGAGGTTAAGGTTAAGGTTAAAGTCAAGGTGAAGGGTTTTTTCAAGGTTAGGGTTAGGTTAAGGTTAAGGTTATGGTTAGGTTAAGGTTAAGTTTAAGGGTTACGGGTTTAGTCAGGTTAAGCTTAAGCTTAAGGTCAAGCTTTAGGTGGAGGTTAAGGGTAAGTTTAAGGTTAAGGTTAAGGTTAAGGTCAAGGTCAAGGTCAAGGTTAAGGTTAGGGTTAGGTTAAGGGTAAGGTTATAGTTAAGGTTAAGGTTAGGTTAAGTTAAGGTTAAGGTTAGGTTGAAGGTAAAGTTAAGGTTATGGTTAGGGTTAAGGTTAAGGTAAGGTTAGGGTTAGGTTAAGGTTAAGGTTAAGGTTAAGTTAAGGTTAAGGTTATGGTTAAGGTTATGGTTATGTTTATGGTTAGGTTAAGAGTAAATTTAAGGTTAAGGTTACGGATTTAGTCAGGTTAAGGTTAAGGTTAAGGTTAAGGGGGTAAGGTTAAGGTTAAGGTTAAGATTAGGGTTAGGTTATAGTTAAGGTCAAGGTTAAGTTTAAGGTTAAGGGTAAGGTTAAGGTTAAGGTTAAGGTTAATGTCAAGATTAAGGTTAAGATTAGGTTAAGGGTAAGGTTAAGGTTAGGTTAAGGTTAAGTTTAAGTTAAGGTTAAGGTTAAGGTTAAATGTTTGGTAAGGTTAAGGTTAAGGTTAAGTTAAGATTAAGGTTAGGTTAAGGTTAAGGTTACGTTAAGGTTAGGTTAAGGTTAAGGTTAAGGGTTTAGTTAAGGTTAAGGTTAGTTTAAGGTTAAGGTTAATGATAAGGGTTTGGTCAAGGTTATGGTTAGGTTATAGTTAAGGTCAAGGTTAAGGTTAAGACCCTGTTGATGGGCAAAAATTTATTGCCAACAACAAGGGGGGTCTCGTCGGTGAAAGGTCCCAATTAGACCTCACACCATTTGGGATAGGAGCCCCATCCGGTATGTGGGCCTGGCTGCCACCATAATTGTTTCCACTCTTGGTTGTCGGGTGAGAAGATGACGTAGCAGACGCGGAGATGAAATTACCAATCAATGAAGAAAAAAATCAACCCAAGATTAACAAACTATAAAAAAAGGTACCAGCAATTCTAAGCAACGAAAATAAAAGGGGGATATGCCGTAACTAGGATCAGTTAGCTGAAAACAAGTCAAACATATATGAAAGAAAACATGCCAGAAGTTAACTGCAAAGTAGTTCACAATAGAATACCGTCATGGCAAGGAAAAATAAACACTAATCCAAAAGCAGACGTACATACAACCATTGAGAAATAGATCATAACCGATGACATGCATGAAAGAAAACATACAACATAATGAAGTACTAAACAGCTAGTACTATCACCACAAACAAGCACATGAATCAGAGCCAGGAAGGAGAATATGTTAGCCACCTATAAAATTTGTCATACCAAATGGTGGCTAAATCTTTTTTAGCCTTCAAGAGATAGTTTCCTTTCAAAACCTATCATATTTTGAAGTCTTATGATGTTCTTTACCCTTTGAGTAAATCTTCACTACTGTTTCCCTCTTTATCCTAAAGAACCTATTGTTTGCCAAAAGAAATATTGTTTAAAACTCCATCTTTCATCATTTTCACTACTCCTTTTCTCATAAATAAACCCCATTTTCATCCTTCTTTCCTCCATGAAATCCCTTTATTTTACCTTCTTTTTAACCTACAAAATCATCAAAACCTCCTTAAAACCTTATATCTCCCCTTTATTTGGTTTTAAATTCCCTCCTTTCCTCTATCGGAACCCTTATTTTGGCTTAAAAATCACTGTTTTTTGGCCTAAAAATCCTTTTCTACACTATAAGGTTCTTAATCCCCTGAGGGCTTATTTCCTTTAGCCCCCACCTCATATGGAAAAAACCCTGCAATCGGGCGCTTAAAAGCCTAAAAACCTTTTCAGAACCCAACTTTCCTTTATTTATTTTTATTCCCAACATGTAAATTTTAAAATGGATCAGGGTCGTTGATATCTGTAGATCAACGGCCATCGGCCCTCCTTTCATCTTCCCATTCTCCCTACCTTACCCTTTGCTCCATCTGTATATTCGATCATTCCTTCAATCCTAACCGTTCATTCAAGAGATCGAATGATCGGGACTTAACCCGATAACTCAAACACCTGCCCGTTATGCGACAAAAATGCTGACGCACCCGTCAGTCCCACCATCATCCCATGCTGTGCACCTCACCCCCATCGTTCGCGATCCACACCATCGGATCTGGAGCCTTCAATCCGACAGCTGATATCCCATATTGCAAATTTTTTGTGCCCGAGGTTTAATCCCAAAAAAATTTGCGAAATGGGTTGTATTGGGAGGGACATGCGTCAAACAATGTATCATATTGCATTGTTTTGAGAAATGCTACCTACCCCCCAAAATATTTTGCAAAAACCACTGTCGATTTTCCACCAAACTGCCATCCTCCATAGTGTTATTTTCACTTTGATCCCAGCTGTCAATCTTTGAGATCAGGCGGTCCTGACTTAACTTTGCCCCCGTGCATTTTTCCCTCCATCTTTTCTCCCAAGCGTTTCACCAAATGATCTCAACTATTGATCACTCTAATCTAACGATCCACGTTCGCTGTCGTACCCAAACTCCATTTTTCGCCTAGTTAACTGTTTTTGATGGGATTTCCTTCCCTTTCGCTGCATTTTCCTATTTCGCACAGCTCCATCCCCTCCATTAAATCTCTGAAAGCAGTCTTAACCAAATTCCGCAGGATTTTATAATGAGTTTGTGTGTTTTTGCAGGGTTTTTATGGTGTTTTCTCTCTGTTTTTCCTAGTCACGGTCAGGTGACAAAAAGGCCTAGAATGACGATTATGTGGCTTAAAATCAAAGGAAAAAGGAGCTGCGAGTTTTGAATCCAGGTTTAAAACATCTGGATCACGATCCAGGGTTTAGCAGAAGCCCTCCAACTGCATAAAGCCACCTACATAAACAAACAAACAAAGTGTATCAGAATGGAGAATTAACAGTAAAGGGATCAATGCCTAAAAACCTGAAGATCAAGGTTTTTAATCGACAGGTTTAAAGGATAAAGATAGTGTTAAGGAACAAAGACCCGAGAACAAAGATCAAGGCTAATTAAGCCTAAAACACAGAGTAAAGACAGATTAAGGTGTTTTAAGGTAAGACATAGAAAAATATCAGTAAAGGAGACCTCCACTGCCACATCAGAGGCTAAAATATCCTCTTCAGCTACCATAGTACCACCTGCAGCTTCAATAAATCGAAAGAAGGCATAGTTATTGCCTAGTCAGAAGATATTTGCCTAAAGACAGCTAAAACATTATTTCGAATAGAAGAATACATTTTAAACTGTCAATGAAGTTATTGTAAAATATAAAAAAGTCCTTAAAGTCAATATTTTTATCCACTAGGCCTAAAAAACATAAACAGAGGCTTACGCCTTGCATGGTTTTCAAGGCTAGGAATTGCATTTAGTATAGAATTAATGACACTTGAACCCTAGAAACTCTTCCACCTCCTCATTTTCTTATAAAATCTCCTTGAGGAGCACATTGTAAAGGGTTGGTTGTTGGACTTTGATGTAATACTTGCTGCTTGAAATTTTCTGCATGTAAATAGTTCTCAGAGGCTGCTGAACCTCTGTTTGTAATAAAAGAAGTTAGGATGAGAAGAGAAGTTGTTGTTGTTCTGAAACATTGGACTTGAAGTATGTAACTGGATTGACATCAATACACAAGCTGATTCATGGGATCTTGGTCTATACCATTGGTGATGTGCCTCTCATTGTAATTGTTTTCCTTCTTATGTTTTCCACAAAATTGTTCATTTTATCTGATAAAGAACAACAAATATAGAGCTAGGATTTACTCTTAAAAGTACCCTACTCTCACTGATAAGCTTTATATTTATGTTTTCCTCCTTTGTGTATTTAATAATGACTTAAATTAAGTGTAAACATTGTCAAGGAATGTTGGTTAGTCCATGCCTTGAAGTGATAAACTTAAACATTGTTCTTGAATGATATTTTCATTACATGCTAAGTAGAGTAAAACTAGAAAAGTTTATGGTTTGCCCTATCTTCTAGTTATTTCTCCAAAGGTTGTTTGAAAGTTTCTCTAAGAGTATGCTGAAAGCGGGCTTGGATTTCAATGATATCTCACTTGATCTTAAGCTGCACTTTGTTTTTCTTATCTTTTTTCATCCTTTCTAAAAGTATTCATATGGATTACTGGATTTTTTGTCTGATAAGTTAGCTTTAATACAAGCTTGTCCAAAGAAGTCTATGGTTAGCCCTGTCCTTTGGCTGGTTTCAAATAGTTACTTAAAAATGGCTTTTCTTGTTTGGAAAGTTGATAAATCCTTGTTGAAATTATTGGATTTTTCCACCTTCAAAACATTTTAATGTTCCATTCCATCATTTAATCTAAATGATCTTTTGATATAGATGACTTGCCCCATGGACCACTCTTGATAACTGTTGTACAATTAAAACCTTTTATGACTCCATAGCCCAATGGACTAAGTGCAGTTTCATACTTATCCTATCAGCTGAACCTTGATTGATTATTCACACCTTCACCTCCCTGAAACTCTTTCATTTCAGGATTTTCCACTCAATTAAAGATCATACCTCGACCAACCTAACAAAAAAAAACCCTTGTTCCTAATAACTAGCCTAATATCATACTAAAGCCTTAAAAGATAAATCAATCTTTGCACTTATAGAGAGATCCCTCTCTGGATTCAGGAGGGCTAGATCCTAAAATCCCAAAGTGGTTTTTGATATAGTCTCTACAGCATTTATTCTTGCCACTCTACTAAATTACAAAGGCCCAACATTTCTGGCGACCATACTAGGGATATCTGAGTAAAATCCTTAAAACAAAACACTCATCATTCAGTGCAGTATAAGTAGCTTTCTTCAAGCACTACCAAAGCAAATGGTGATCATGATAGGACTTATTTGAATCAGTGACAAACTAAGTAACCCTTAGGATTCTCATAGAACCTTATCCAACCTTGAAGGAATTAGCTAACTAGGTAACCCTTAGGATTCTCATAGAACCTTATCCAACCTTGAAGGAATTAGCTAGCTAAGCCATAAGAGTAAACTATGTTTGTCTCATCACCATAGCTAAGTGTTGAAACAGATTTAGGACACTCTCTTAAGAGCTAAAAATTTCCACCTGGTGACTCCACTAAACATCAGTAGGCCTGGTGATTTTCCTTGGTTTTCCAAAGAATCCTCTGGGAAACCCTTTATCATAATATCATTTAAACTCAGTACAGAATAATTTGAGGATTAAAGTTTTCTTGCTAAAAGATCAGTTAACCTATTAAATATTTTCATATTTGGTTAAAACTTTTCTTATTATTGGGTCTTAAAATATAGCATAGTGGCTTCTAGGAGATTTCATACTAGATCCTATCCTGACCCAAACCCTCCTGAGATAGTTGATAATCCTGAAAGCATACTTAGGAAGTCTCCTAAGGCTCAAGCTTCAACTATTGTCGGAAAAATCCAAAGAGCCAGTTCTGTTCCTGAAAACCTTGCAGCTCTACAAGATTCACAAGTTGACTTGAGAAACCCATTCAGAACTAGGTCACTTGATGATATAGATCAGATAGATTTTGAGTCTCCAACTTCATCCCAAGATAGAAGTGAACATCCTGGTAGCAAAGAAACTACCCCACCCGATTTGGATTTCCTTCATAATTTCGGTTTCTCTCATCCTAGATCGGCTCAACAATCTCTTGCTGGTCCATCCACTTCTGTTATCCATACACCCACTGTTCAAACTACACCATTCCATCAAACCCCTCCCATTTTACACCCTCCACCTGTAAACCCCCCACTTTTTCCACAACCTCCTAACATGGCAACATGGTATGCCCCTCTAGTCCTTCCTTTACCTCTAGTCAATCTGCCACAGGACTATCAGTCCAAGATACCATTATATGATGCCAGTGGTACTACTACTACTTCACAACATGTGGACAAGATGAATGATTATTTTGATAGAAATGAGATAGATGATGAAACTGTTAAACTTAGATTGTTTGCTCAAAGTCTAGGGGGAGAAAAAAGAAAAAGGTTCGAAAGCTTAACCCCTAATAGTATTAATGATCTCAAGCCTTCCATTAGTTATTCCTAAACAAGTGGGAAGTTAGGAAAAACCCTCTCCAAATACTTTCAGACTACAACAACCTCAAAATAAACACTGGGGAAAGTGTTCAAGATTATTGCACTAGATTCAATAGTGTTTATAATGCACTGCCCCCAGACTTTAAACCTCCACAAGGTTTAGCCTTGGCCAAATTTCCTAAAGGATTTGATCCTGAAATGGCCTTTCAGCTAAGAGAAAGAGACCCCTTGACTTTAGAAGATATGCAGAAGGGAGCTATTGCTGTGGAGGTAAATCTGATTGAGAAAAGAGCTAGAATGAGGAATGAGAAGAAAGTATCATTTAGGGAGGAATCTGCACCCTCCACATCTAGGTCGAAAATGGAAAGGATGATGGAAGAAATGATGAAAAATATGAGCATACTTGAGAGAGAACAAGCTAGAGAAAACCAATCAGCTCCCCAAAACAGAAATCAAAATCAATCTCAGAATCAAAATCAGAACTTCAGGAGAAATCAACCTCAAAATAGACAAAGAGAGGATAATCAACAGATCAGACCTCCCTTCCAAGAAAACTATGTAAGTGAGGTTGAAGAAACAAGTGAAAAAATAGAGGAACATGATATAAACATGTTGGGAATAGGTGGTGACCACTTTGATGTCCGTATTAATAGAAAACAAGGTCTATACACACCCTGTGATGATAAAAGAATAGAGGATGAAAATTATTATCAAGAGCTGGAAAATGTAATCATAGAAACCCCAAAATAATATGACCTTAGGAGTAAAAAGAATCAGGAAGCTCTCAAGATCAAAACTGCTGAAAATTCTACAAAAAACAACCCTGTGAATAAACTCAAAATTGTAAAACAGAAATACAAAACAACGGTTGTAAATTATGATCAAAGCAAAGAGGAAGGCACTCAAATTAATGAAAAACAGAGTGCAGATCTTAGCAACGTTAGCACTTCAACTACTACTCCTATTAAAACAATTTTGACCAATGTAAATAGAGGGAATCAACAAACAGATTTTGATGATAAAGTGGTGATTAACAAGGTTGAAACAAACACTGTAAAAAATCAACTGCCTTTTAGTTTGGAACAAGAAATTGCCAAGATTAAAATCTTTGTTCCCCTCATTGAATTAGTCACCCAAGATGTATATAGATCACAAATTTTGAAAGCTTTCAACATAGCAGAAAATAATGACACTGTTAACCTCAATGATGACCAACCAGAGCTCTTATTTGGTCCTAAGATTGAGGGGAGATACCAAGAAGGGCCAGCTCCACCATTTTATGTTAGTTTGAAAATTCATGACAAAACTTTTCACAATGCTATGCATGACTCAGGGCCTCTCACAGCTTAATGCCCAAAGCAGTAATGGAGAGCCTAGGCCTTGAAATCACCAGACCATACAAAAATCTATACTCCTTTGACTCTAGTAGAGTAAAATGTTTAGGTTTGATCAAAGACCTCTATGTAAACTTAGCTCAAATTCCAGCCAAATGTTTAGTGATAGATATTGTAGTGGCTGATGTCCCCCCCAAATATGGTATGATGTTATCAAGATCATGGGGAGCTAAGTTACAAGGAAAAATGCAAATGGATATGGCATATGCTACTATCCCTATTTTTAATCAAACTAGAAGACTTTATAGGGAGTCTCACATGCAATACATGGTCAGTAGCCAAGAGAGACCTGAAAACTATCCTCTTTATTCTGTGCATACAAGCCTTGACTCATTTATTCTCTTCAATCATGAAACATTCAATGAGCAAGAAAAATTAACTGAATTAGTGGCCACCCCTCACTGTAACATAGTGGCAGACACAGAAAAGGAGGAAGACAAGACAAAATCATCAAGACAGTTTGCCAAATCAGAAAATTACAGCAAACTAATCACAGATCTAGGGCTACAAAACAGTCTTCCATTGGTTGTCAAACTTGAGAGTCAAGAGAAGAATCCTCAACATAATGAAGAACATGAGGAATTAACCAAATTCAACATAGTGCTGGCTTACAAGAGCAATCTAAAAGCACAAAAGATAAAGAGGATAGTATTCAAACTAGTAAATCTGAAACTAGTCCTCTTTGGAGTATGAACTTTGATGGGTCTTGCACTAAAAATGATGCAGGAACAGGCATCTGGATACATGCAGGAGCAAGCATATGGATACACAACACTGAAAACAATCATGCTGAAGGGCATTCCTATAGGTTAAATTTTCAATGTACAAATAACATAACTGAGTACGAAGCCCTCCTTTTAGGCCTACACTTATTGAAGAAATTAGGGGCCAAAAGGATAAAAGTTCATGGGGATTCAGAGTTGATTATTAGGCAAGTGAATGGGGAATATAGTGCCAAACACCCCAGACTTAGAGCCTATAGAAATGATGTCATGGACTTATTAAAAATGTTTGATGAATTCCAACTTATCTTTGTCCCAAGAAACTAGAATGTCCTTGCCAATGGTTTGGCCTTTGCTACTAGAACTTGTCTAACACCTTATGAAACCAAACAATGCACCACCCAAGTCAAATTTAGACCAGCTGTCCTGGACAATGAAAAATACTGGAAATTTTTTGATGGAGATAAACAAATAGAAGACTTCCTATAGTCTAGAAATGAATTTGAGCCACCCAGTTCAGATTTAAATTATGAAAATGACTATCCTATTGAAGAAAATCTACTTGATGAAGAAGTAAAGTCTCCAGAGATTGCTGAGATAAATCTGTTATCTAAAAAACTTGAACATACAACAAAAATTAGTGTAGATTTAGAAAAATAAGACTTAAAAATGCTGCAATCTAACACTCAAAACTTTCCAAAAGGACTGGTCCCATTAGAAGAATTGTTTAATTTCAATGATGTTGCCAAAAAACCAAAACTGGAACCTATTGAAACTGAAGTAGAAGAATGTAACATAGACAGTGAACAAGAATAAAAAATGATCAAACTGTCTAAAACCTTACCAGCTCACATAAAACTGAAATACATTGAGCTCTTCAAGGAATTTTCTGATGTATTTGCATGGAGTTATGAGGATCTAAAATCCTATGATACAAAGATAATTCAGCATAAGATACCCCTTAAGGAAAATCAGAAACCTTTTAAACAAAAATTGCGCAGAATTAACCCTGTTCAATTACCTCTGGTAGAAAAAGAAATTAATAAAATGTATGAAGCTGGAATTATTGTCCCTATTAGGTACTCAGAGTGGGTGTCTAATCTTGTGTTAGTTAGGAAGAAGACATGAGAGATTATGCTTTTTATTTATTTTCGAAACTTCAACAAAGCCTCTCTGAAGGATAACTACCCTTTACCCAAGATGGATCATATTTTAGAAAGGATATTTGGTTCTAAAAGGATTTCTTTGCTAGATTGATTCTCAGGTTACAATCAGGTATTAATACATCTTGATGATCAACTCAAAACAACCTTTACTACACCTTGGGGTACTTTCATGTATGTGAAAATGCCCTTTGGTTTAATGAATGCTGGTGCTACATTTCAGAGAGCCATGGATATTGCATTCTCAGAATAATTAGGCCTCTTCATCATTATTTACCTTGATGATATCACTTTTTTTCCAAAACAGATGAAGAACACCTAGAACACTTGAGAAAATTCTTTGAGAAATGCAGAAAATTTGGGTTATCTTTAAATCCAAAGAAAACAATGTTTGGTCTCCAAGAAGGGAAAATACTTGGACACATCATATCAGAAGAATGGATAAAGATAGATCCAAAGAGGATTGATGGTATATTGCAAATCAACCATCCTAGAAATATCAAGGAACTTCAATCTTTCATTGGGAAGATTAATTTTTTGAGAAGGTTCATACCCAATCTAGCTGAACTCCTTAGAAACATGACCAATATGCTTAAAAGAGAAGAAGGAGTTAAATGGACCCTAGAAGGAAAGAAATCATTTGAACTGGTAAAAAAATCATTAACCAAAACACCAGTTCTCATTAGTCCTGATTTTACCAAAGATTTTTTCATTTGCATTAGAACACACAGTGGCTGCTGTCCTATTACAGAAAAAATTGAAGGGACAAGAGTAGCCAATTGAATTCTTTAGTAAGGCATTGAGAGGTGCACCTCTGAAGTACAATATCATGGAAAAACAAGACTTTTCCTTAGTCAAAGCCTTGAAAGAATTCAGAGTTTACATTTTACATTCTCACATAATTGCATTTGTGCCTAACTCAGTTGTGAAAGACATTTTAACCCAAGATCTAGATGGCAAAAGGGGAAAGTGGATTGCTGTGATACTTGAATATGATTTAGAAATCAATCCCACTAAGCTCATAAAAGGCCAAGGACTAGCAATATTAATGGTTGAGTCTAATTTTGAAGCTCTTGATATAAACATGTTAGATGCTTTAGATGAATAGGAGGAGTTGTGAACTCCAACTATTGAAGACCATTTTCTGAATTCATCTTGGTATGCTGATATTTTATATGTCTTGCTCAATTTAAATACACCTCCTGGTTTTTCTAAAACAAAGGCAAGATTTTTAAAGTTGAAAGTTGTTAATTACTGCATTTTGGATAAATGTCTATATTGGAAAAATGCTAGTGGATTATTTCTTAAATGTTTGCCTGAGAATGATGCATATAAGATCAACCATGAATTTCATGAAGGAGAATGTGGAGGCCACCTCTATTGGAAGAAATTTCCAATAAAATCCTTATATTTGGTTACTATTGGCCCACCCTCCTTCAAGATGTCAACAAAATGATTATTGCCTGTCACAAATGCCAACTCTTTGGAGGAAAAAGAAAATTACTTCCCTTACCTCTGCAACCAATCACTGTTGAAGCTCCTTTTCAACAGTGGGGTTTAGACTTCATTGGGGAAATCCATCCAGCCTCATTTTCCCAACATAGATGGATCCTCACTACAACAGAATATTTTACCAAATGGATAGAAGCCATCCCTTCTAGGCAAGCCACTGACTCTGTCATCATAAAATTCCTTAAAAATCATATCCTATCTAGATTTTTCTGTCCTAGGAAGATTATCACTAACAATGCCATTGCGTTTGGATCCAAAAATATGTTTGAATTCTATCATAAATATCATATTACATTGGGCCATTCTACTGCTTATTACCCTCGAGGTAATGGGTTGGCAAAATCCTCAAACAAGAGTTTGGTGAATATAATCAAAAATTTGCTGGAAGACAATAAGAAATCATGGTACACAAAGCTAGTACATGCACTATGGGCTGACAGATTAACACTTAAGAAATCAATTGGAATGTCACCCTACTAGCTAGTCTATGGAGCAGATGCAATTTTTCCAACCAGTCTAGGAGTGCCAGTCATGAAGCTGATCCAAAAAGTAAAGTCTGAGGATAATGATATGACAAGAAGAATCAATCAAACCATACATCTTCAACAAAACAGAGAGGAATTCTACAACAGAGCAATACACACACAATAAAACATCAAGAAGTTGTTTTATAAAGGGACAAAGGACAGTGATTTTAGCATTGGTGACAAAGTTCTGAAATGGGATTCCAAGAGAGAAGATAAGGGAAAACATGGAAATTTTGATAACTTATGGCTAGGCCCTTATCTCATTCATTTTATTGCTGGTAACAATGCTTATTTCTTGTAGGAAGAGAATGGAACTAAACTTTTTGGAGGTCCTATCAATGGCAGGATGCTCAAACATTATTTTTCTTAACTGTACCAGTTTGAAGTTGTTTATTTTTTTCCTCATTTTAAATATCTTATCCATCATTGCATTCAAAGTTA
Source organism: Pinus albicaulis (assembly GCA_034641835.2). Taxonomy (NCBI): domain Eukaryota; kingdom Viridiplantae; phylum Streptophyta; class Pinopsida; order Pinales; family Pinaceae; genus Pinus; species Pinus albicaulis. The sequence continues at coordinate 589,736 of JAXQQM020065126.1, read as the reverse complement.
GAAAAAGAAAAAATGCTAAAACAATAAAAATACAAAAGAGGGCAGATTTTAAAAACAAGAAAGGTACATCCCCATACCAAAAAGAGAAACAAATTCTGAAAGTGTGCAAGCTCAAATGCCACTCCTAAAAACACACTTCTAGTTATTCATATAGCCTAATCATGACTAATTAGCTTTTCAATTTACTGCTGATAGGTTAGTGAATTAGATCAGCCAAACAACTCAATATTGGCTTATCAGTAAGGTAGATTAGGATAGAAAAACAAAGGTTCGAACAAGCTCAAATCTAAACCTATGAATCTCAAAAAAAAAAAAAAAAAATGGCTCTAATTAGATTAAAATTTGAGCCAAAGAGAGAAAATAAATTGGTTCCAATATACTCAAAACTTGAACCAGGAAAGAAATAGGAAAGAGCTGAAACAAATTCAAAACCAGAGCTGAAGAAATAATGAAGGATGTTTTGAAATTTTCAGATCTTAAGCCTTCACCTTTTTTGTTTTAATTTTCTGCAAATTTTAGTCTACGTGCAGCTTGTTTTATGCTATAGATCAGCAGCAAGTTAGACTATTTAATCCTGGCTTAGCTGCTTTTAAATTTTCTGTTTTAGAAATTAGAGAATAAAGGTTTGTCAGACAGTCTAATCCTAATAGATAGTAGTTAGATAGAGAAACTTATGAGTTCAACTACTTAATATGAACTCATGGAGGACTAAGTTTAGACTTAGATTAGTTTATTGTTTTTAAAAGAATAAAAGATTTATGAAAATATTTTTCCAATCCAAAATGCACTCTGAAAGAAGAAAAAATGTTAGGATCATTAGGATCAGGTAGGTAGAGATGTTGTTTTGATAGAATTCCATTGTTTCAAATTGTTGCAAAGATTGTCAGATCAAAAGAAGATCAACAAAGGAAAAGAAAGGTTGCTGCCCAATGGATAAGGCACTGGTTTATTGAAAAGCCAGAGATCAATAGCTGAGGTTCTTGACACCTTCAAGAAGATGCCATCCCCAAGTGGAGCCACTGTTAGCCACCTATAAAATTTGTCATACCAATTGGTGGCTAAATCTTTTTTAGCCTTCAAGAGATAGTTTCCTTTCAAAACCTATCATCTTTTGAAGTCTTATGATGTTCTTTACCCTTTGAGTTAATATTCACTAGTGTTTCCATCTTTATCCTAAAGAACCTACTGTTTTCCGAAAGAAAGACTACTTAAAACTCCATATTTCATCATTTTCACTACTCCTTTTCTCATAAATAAACCCCATTTCCATCCTTCTTTCCTCCATTAAATCCCTCTATTTTACCTTATTTTTAACCTCCAAAATCATCAAATCCCCCTTAAAACCTTATATCTCCCCTTTATTTGGTTTTAAATTCCCTCCTTTCCTCTATCGGAACCCTTATTTTGGCTTAAAAATCACTGTTTTTTGGCCTAAAAATCCTTTTCTACACTATAAGGTTCTTCAGCCCCTGAGGGCTTATTTCATTTAGCCCCCACCTCATATGGCCAAAGCCCCACAATCGGGTGCTTAAAGGCCTAAAAACCTTTTCAAAACCCAACTTTCCTTTTTTTTTTTTTCATTCCCGACATGTAAATTTTAAAATGGATCTGGGTCGTTGATCTCTATAGATCAAAGGCCATCGGCCCTCCTTTCATCCGCCCATTCTCCTTGCCTTAACCTTTGCTCCATCCGTCTATCTTCTCATTCCTTCAATCCTAACTATTCATTCAGGAGATCAGACGATTGGGACTTAACTCGATAACTCAAACACCCGCCCGCTATGCGACAAAAATGTTGATGCACCTGTCAGTCCCACTACCATCCCATGTCGTGCACCTCACCCCCATCACTTATGATCCGCACTGTCGGATCTGGAGCCTTCAATCCAATGGATAATATCCCATATCACAAAAAATTTGTGCCCGAGGCTTAATGCCCAAAAATTTTGTGAAATGGGCGGTATTGGGAGGGACACGCGTCAAACAATGTATCATATCGCATTGTTTTGAGCAATACTGCCTACCCCCCAAAATCTTTTGCGAAAACCGCTATCGGTTTTCTACCAAACTGCCATCCTTTGCAGTGTTATTTTCACTTTGATCCAGGCAGTCGATCTTTGAGATCAGACAGTCCTAACTTAACTTTTCCCCCATGCATTTTTCCCTCCATCTTTTCTCCCAAGCGTTACACCGAATGATCTCAACCGTTGATCATTCTAATCTAATGATCCACGTTTGTTGTCGTGCCCAAACTCCATTTTTCACCTGGTTAACTATTTTTGATGGGATTTCCTTCCCTTCCATTGCATTTTCCCATTTTTCATAGCTCCATGCCCTCCATTAAACCTCTGAAAGCAGTCTTAACCAAATTCCGCATGATTTTATAATGAGTTTGTGTGTTTTTGCAGGGTTTTTATGGTGTTTTCTCTCTGTTTTTCCCAGTCACAGTCAGGTGAAAAAAAGGGCTAGAATGACGATTCTGTGGCTTAAAATCAAAGGAAAAAGGAGATGCGAGTTTTGAATCTAGGTTTAAAACATTTGGATCACGATCCAGGGTTTAGCAGAAGCCCTCCAACTTCATAAAGCCACCTACATAAACAAAAAAACAAAGTGTATTAGAATGGAGAATTAAAATTAAAGGGATTAATGCCTTAAAACTTGAATATCAAGGTTTTTAATCCACAGGTTTAAAGGATAAAGACAGTGTTAAGGAACAAAGACCCGAGAACAAAGATCAAGGCTAATTAAGCCTAAAACATAGAGTAAAGACAGATTAAGGTGTTTTAAGGTAAGATAGAGAAAAATATCAGTAAAGGAGGCCTCCACTGCCACATCAAAGGCTAAAATATCCTCTTCAGTTACCAGAGTGCCACCTGCAGCTTCAATAAATCAAAAGAAGGCATAGTTATTATCCAGTCAGAAGATATTTTCCTAAAGGCAGCTAAAAAGTTATTTCGAACAAAAGAATACATTTTAAACTATCAATGAAGTTATTGTAAAAGATAAAAAAGGCCTTAAAGTCAATATTTTTATCCACTAGGCGTAAAAAACATAAACAGAGTAAATGAAACAGAATTATAATTCAATGCATTCCTGCCTTATGCCTTGCATGGTTTTCAAGGCTAGGAATTGCATTTAGTATAGAATTAATGACACTTGAACCCTAGAAACTCTTCCACCTCCTCATTTTCTTATAAAATCTCCTTGAGGATCACATTGTAAAGGGTTGGTTGTTGGACTTTGATGTAATACTTGCTGCTCGAAATTTTCTGCATGTAAATAGTTCTCAGAGGCTGTTGAAGATCTTCTTGTAATCAAAGAAGTTAGGCTGAGAAGAGAAGTTGTTGTTCTGAAAAAATTGGACTTGAAGTATGTAACTGGATTGAAATCAATACACAAGCTGATTCATGGTATCTTGGTCTATACCATTGGTGATGTGCCTCTCATTGTAATTGTTTTCCTTCTTATGTTTTCCACAAAATTGTTCATTTTCTCTGATAAAGAACAACAAATATAGAGCTAGGATTTACTCTTAAAAGTACCCTACTCTCACTGATAAGCTTTATATTTATGTTTTCCTCCTTTGTGTATTTAAGAATGACTTAAATTAAGTGTAAACTTTTTCAAGGAATGTTGGTTAGTCCATGTCTTGAAGTGCTAAACTTAAACATTGTTCTTGAATGATATTTTGATTACATGCTAAGTAGAGTAAAACTAGAAAAGTTTATGGTTTTCCCTGTCTTCTAGTTCTTTCTCCAAAGGTTGTTTGAAAGTTTTTCTAAGAGTATGCTGAAAGAAGGCCTAGATTTTAATGATATCTGACTTGATCTTAAGCTGCACTTTGTTTTTCTTATCTGTTTTCATCCTTTCTGAGAGTAGTCATATGGATTACTGGATTGTTTGTCTAATATGTTAGCTTTAATACAAGCTTGTCCAAATAATTCTATGGTTAGCCCTGTCCTTTGGCTGGTTTCAAACAATTACTTAAAAAAGGCTTTTCTTGTTTGGAAAGCTGATAAATCCTTGTTTAAATTATTGGCTTTTTCCACCTTCACAACATTTTAATGTTCCAATCCATCATTTAATCTAAAGGATCTTTTGATATAGATGACTTGCTCCATGGACCACTCTTGATAACTATTGTACAATTAAAACCTTTTATGACTCCATAGCCCAATGTACTAAGTGCAGTTTCATACTTATCCTATCAGCTGAACCTTGATTGATTATTCACAGCTTCACCTCCCTGAAACTCTTTCATTTTCAGGATTTTCCACTCAATTAAAGATCATACCTCGACCAACCTAACAAAAAAAAAACCCTTTCTCCTAATAAATAGCCTAATATCATACTAAAGCCTTAAAATATAAATCAATATTTGCACTTATAGAGAGATCCCTCTCTGGATTTAGGAGGGCTAGATCCTAGAATCCCAAAGTGGTTTTTGATGTAGTCTTTGCAGCATTTAGTCTTTCCACTCTAATAAATTACAGAGGCCCAACAGAATATATTATTAATGCTGCTGCAACGTCAAATACATGTTTACAACTTGTTAAAACCCAATGGTGGAACATGGGCTGTTCATCACAAAGAATGATGCAAAACCCTAGCCTCGCTACCCTTTTTTCTACTTGATACCAAGAGCTAAGTGCCTTTAGCTCTCTGGCCACAATTCCTCTACCATACTGACTTTCATTGTCAAGCTAAAATTCTCATGAATCCTTCCTCGAAGTTGTACATATAGGCTGAGATGACCCTTGAGTTTCCCCCTCGACTCTTGGTCTTCCCGACTGTTGGGCTGGTTTGGGAATTGGACTATTTGCGACCAACGACCCTAGGAAATTTGCGACCTGCGACCTCAGGCAATCCACGACCTACAACCCTGGGAAATCTGCAAGCTGCGACCTTGGGCAATGTGTGACCTGTGACCTTGGTCAATCCATGACCTGTGACCTCGAGCAAATTTGTGACCTGTGACCTCGATCAATTCGCGACTTGCTACCTTGGTCAATCTGCAACTTGCGACCTCGAGAAAATATTCTTTCAGTGATCTCTGGGCTTCGTGGCAAGATTCCTTTTCCTGCATCTCTGTATCGTGAACGTGACCAGGTGCCTTTGAGCTTAGAGTGAGTTTCTTGGCATTTCGTGAGAATCCACATGCTCTACAAAGGACCTCTTTGCTTATTGGGAAAGACTCTGGCTCCTCGTGCAAACAAAAATTCCACCTGCAATCACATAGCATAGGTTACACGTCTTCATGATCAAATAATAGTAATACCAGAGGTTTATTTAATTAATTGTAAGAGTGAAAATAATAAATTTAGACCCTTTTGTGGTCAAGTGGTTTGATACAACATGGTCTTCACTGAGTTCCCCTGGTATCTGAATGTTTGCAGCGAAACCCATTGATAGGATAAAAGACCCTCTGCATGTGCCATCTCCCACAGAATGTAATGGGTTTCTAGTTTCCATCTTCTGATCTTGTAGAGGGTTAGAAATATCCCATATACAGGCATTGTGAGAAAAATATGCAAGGACCCTGGAGATCTTTGATAAATTATTTACATCCCACACATAAAGGTTGTGATCATCCATATATAATAGCAAGTTTCTAGGGAGCTGAAAGCCACAAGCAAAGGCATTCGAAAAGTTAAATCTTGAGATATGTGTCATAGTGTAGTCTCCGCTGAGTTCTCCCAGGATCTAAATGTTTGCGATGTAGCCCATCAATAGGATCAATGGAGATGTATTTATTTCGGCCTAGGAAACTCTGTCATCAGAGCCATCGATCTTCTATGGTTGGGGTAGAGGTTCGCCTTGCTGGTATCACATCATACCTCCTATTGGTCTAGAACCCATTGGAAATGGAGTGCCACCTGGGACTGTTCCCTCCTTATGTTCTTCATACGGAAACCATGATATGCGCCGAAGATACTCTACCCATTTTATAAGTTTTATGTCGGGATATCGATAATGAGGAGACCCTTTGGAATGGAGTTTGAAAGGTCGTAATTTGGAGAGCATGCGAGAATGCTAAGATCTAGCTTTCGTGACTTAAATCCTGCATATACACGTAAATGTAAACCAAGCATTGATCCTATGCATGGAGAGGGATGCAATTTATGTCAAATGAGAAGTGGTAACTCGAGCAAGAGTTTCTAGTTTTGCAATTGCCCACGAGCCTGCACATTGACATGTCTAATTTATTTGAAACCATGGTGCTGCCACTCGTCGTGTTCTTCCCCGGACACCATCAGCAAGCCTTCTCATTTTTTTCATGCAAAGCACAAGTTGTAGGATTACCAAATTATAAGGTCACAACCCTAGCTACCTTCTTGAGGGGAGATCTTGCGACCCTATGGTAGTGTGACTCACTAGCCGTCGCCTAGTCGCATACTGGATGAAATGGGCAGTTAGTTGGGTGATGTGATGTGAGAGCTCGACTTAGAGGGGGAATGTGACTCCCATGCGAATTCACAAAGTTGCAATGTAGGGGAGGTCACACCGTGAGCCTGTTACTGAGCTTGTGCGACCCAGCGATCTAAAGAGTAATGTGACCCAGTGTTTTCTTTAGTTTGAAATGTGACCTCACAGAAGTCGCATGGTCGCACTGCCATGCCAGTCGTAGTTTTGACCTGATTCATCAGCTTTGTGACTCAACAACTTAGTCGCATAGTCGCATGGCCATGGAAGTCACACTTTAGATCACTCTACATGATCTGTGACCTAGCGACTTGGTCGCACACACCATAGGTCGCATTCCCTCAGACATTTCGAACAAAACTCCCCGTTCTGCGTTCAATCGAGACAAGATCGATGTTGTGTCCATGACACAGCTATTCATGGCCTGTCCAATCTAAGAGGTGATGTCATGATGATTTGCATCCCTCTCATGCGCCAAGGGAAGTATGGGGTTTCTAGACTCATGTGTGACGGTGCGATGGCACAGAAAGAAAAAAACCCATGAACGACATGAAGAAATATTCCGTAATATTTATCTGTATCTTGAAAATTTGGTGGGTAATTTCCTTATTGTCAAAGAGGAGGAGTTAGAATGGTCACGGTATCGATGGCTGAATAAATACCCATGATATGCAGTTTTCTCGTGACTAATGTTGATCACAGCATGCTGCCAGAGACTGCACTGCGATAAGATCAAGCGCGGAATAGACGAGTCACCCTTTCGTTGCTCCGCAGTTTTCCTCATCTTCTCAGATCGGCTGTAAACGGTCTTCATCAGGCTGCACCCTCTTTTCCTTGTGTGCCCCCCCTCCCCTACCACAAGATGACGCGTATGGATCTTTAATCAATCCATTAAGTGCTCTTTAGTTTTACATGAGGAGGGCTTTGATAACAATGGCACATGCATTAAGTTTTTTCTCAATCAACAAGGCTTCATGACCCATATATGCCTATGTTGTGCGGAAATTTTCAGGATGATGTGCGAGGTATCACTCATTGAGAAGTCCATGCAGTGCGCATTTATGGAGCTATGTCTATGCTTATGTTAGCTCATGGTCTTCAAGGCATTTTATAATGCATAGTCATTGGAATATTTCGTTCTCCCTTTGACTATGGCTTTTGTATGGGATGGGACCCCTCCTTTAATTAAAAATATGATTCCCTTTTGAACCAGATATTACCCTTATCCTTCCAAACTTCATGGAAAAATTCAACTTGCATATGAGATACATTTGTCTTATGTATGTCATTCCCTTCAAGGCCTCTGATGTAAAATTTTCTTCCATCCAATGAGACTCCCGCGGATGAGAGAATCTCAGCCAGTGAGCGCTTTCACAAAGATCACAAGCATTGAACTTCCAAACCTGACAGCAAAAGGGGTTCATTTTGTCAAATGGATCGGTAATGGATCGCTTGTTGAAAGGGAAACATGGGGCCACGCCAATCTAGGAGGCCTCCTAAGATTATTTCCATAGGAATGCAGTTGCCAATTGATTAATATCACTAGCCTTTCCATAACGAGGACGAAGTTTAATTGTTGTCATTCCTCTCATGAAGCTTGTAGAGTGCGTACAGATTTGCATAGCAATTTTAAGGATGATATGAAAAATCAGGATTGAAATCATTTTTCCACTGAGCTAGGGTTGGGGTGTGCTTTATGGGACGCCTTTCAGGTTTACTTTCATCATCTACCATATCAAAGTCGAACATCCTTTGTACACATTGTATAGTCGAGGAGACTGAATTAACAAGATGGCACTTTCGATGTATATCTCATTGTTAACAAAACCACTTGTCAACCGATTCCATTGGCTTTGTTTCCTTTCATAAACAGATATACCATATTCTTCCATTTGACATTCACTTGCTTCTGGATCAGATCATACTTGTTTTGACAGCTCAGCAAGAGAACAACCTTGAATGATATTTTCTTACTTTAGGGAAATCTTCTGAGTCTACTTTTCCCACATGGGTTATACTTTATACTAGACTTATCAAATTGGTGAAATGTATTCTTTCTTACATGTACATCCAAGAGATCAACATTGAGCTGGTATATTGTAGGAATTTCAAAAAATTCCTTTGAGGTAAGACATTTTCCATCCCAGAATATAACTACATCGTCTGGTTCCTCCTTCAGCTTAGATTTGATAAAACGCAGCAAATGCTTCTGGTTCATGCATGAAGGCACAAGGTATGAACATTTCCCAATGGATTGATTCTAGGTATCCGATTTATATCAGTGGAGAATGTTGTTGCATCAACAACATGAAAAGCTCTTTCCTTGATTCTTTATTTGGATAAACATGTACCACACCATCCTCCTTTTAACAATACTGCTCACTTGCTCCTCCCCCTCACCTATTGGTGCATCCTTGTCATCTTCCTTAACAAGGTCTTCAACTGTAGCCTTAAGTTTCATCTCCACATGGACTAGGGGGCATGTGGATGAAAATGTCTTGTTTCGCAGCTGTGGCCTTGTTGTTTCACTTCAGTTTATTTCCCTAGGTGTGGTGATGACATTTATGAGTATATCATCTACGGGAATAACTTGTATGAAACATTATAACATTAATTAGTTCACAGTTACCCTGTAGAGAATGATGCCCTTAAATAATTTACATGAGCTTGGTGAAGTATCCAAACAGAATGCCTAAATGATCCATGATGAAAGGGCTTCTAACGAATATACTTAATGCATAGAGAAGTTTCCATTCGAGTGTATGCATGATGATCCTCCCACACATGGTGTGGCTACGGCGAAAGAATCTCGTCATGATGGTGAGAAGGTTCAATGACTACAAGCCGGGTCAAAACCCTAATGTCTAAGCGAGCAGGGGGACTAGAAATTTTAAATATACCCAAAATTTTGGGTGGTGTTGTAGCAGCTACAACAATTGACGAACCAGTGGTAGAATCTAGCATCTCTGTCAACACCCCAACAAAAGTTTGAGTCCAGGTAGGGATGCAAGGGAATATTGAACAAGTTCTCAAGGTACCCATGTATTATTTTGACCTTTTCAGATATGCCCGATCCTTGTGCCCCAGCTAGGTCTCTTTAATCAAAACACGTCAAAGAGGAAGTTTACGGATGCCAATGGTTGTTTGATGATGTAGAGAGAAAGGCAGCGAGCTTATTATATTCAAAATTTTTAAAATAAGTTTCTGGTGTTGCTCCACTGCCAGCAGGCTTGTACAGTACCCTGACAGAGTCACTTCAAGAAATCACAAATGTTGCTCCGCTGCCAGTGAGCCTGGTCAGTACCCAGTGGAGTCATTGCATTACCTCTCTACGTAGGAAGCCTTTCTCAATCCTTTACCCTTATTTGTTCATGTGCTTGTAGAACTTATTTTCATGTGCTCGTGGCACTTATTTTTCATGGGCAGATGAGGGATCCCAACTTATTTTATGGGAAAGAGAGGTTTTTTCTTGTTTGACAGAAACTGAAAGATATCGTGATTTAGGTTTTCCCTCATGCCAAGTCTTCACATCCTACCTACCACCCCAGGAAAAACGTGCAGAATAGATCATTAAGATGTTCCAGATGATGCTGGGCATAAGGCTCAGGTTACGGGTATAGGCCATTCAAACAGGTTAAGGTTTCCCACAAGCAACTGGTTCGTATCTCCCTAGCTAATGAATTTAAACTCATAGGGATAAAGTTGAGAATGAGACCTTGATGACTTGTTCTAAGAGAAGTTGCCTCTTGGGGTAACTACCACAACCCCAAACAAACAATAAGGTTAGGGTTTCTATGTGTGTAGAGAGGTGAAAGCAACCCACCTGGCTTCAGACATATACAAGGAGACATAAGGAGGCCAGTCGGGGCACCGAGGGATTGGAGGCTCCGGTTCTGATGAGGGCTCATGTGGTGGCATGCAATGTAAGGAAATTTTCCAATCCATGTTAATAACCAATGCGAATGATGCGAGAGAGAAAGCACGCAATGCAATGCAACAAACGAGGCTTATGACGCAATGCGACGCCATGTGTGAGAAATACCAACTAGCTACAGGTTGGAAACAAGGCAAAGCACATGCAGTGACTATTTGACTATTATGTAGCAATAAGAAAAACTGGAAGAAAATAAGTGCAACATAAATGGATAATTATAATGCATAAACTATTGATTACAAGAAAAGACAACAAGCATAATTTTAAACCATCAAGAAAAACCTTAGCAAGTAAACGTAATTAACAACTTGATTAACAAAATTTTATTAGCATATCCTAGCTAGCCTAAACCTAAAACCCTAGTTTAACTAAAGAGGTGGTTGGGTTATGTGAAATCAGCTTTCCAGTGTAGCCACCTCATTAGCTCCCATCCTGTAATAACAACAGTGTTCGCAATCAAAGCCAACCTACAAAATTGTGCACCAACAACAAGACTTACCTGAAGAGCATGTGCAACAATAAGGCGGTCATGGCTACTTACCAGATAATGTGCCAGAATGGATTTTTCAATCCGAATTGCACTTTCATCCTAATACACAGAAGTATGTACTCGAAACATAAAATCATTAAAAAATGACACATCCACCCACGCACAACCTTAGGTCTGACTGAAGAAGGGGAAGACATTGTCTATTTGCAGGTATATTCATTAGACAGGGCCTGGAAAACCAGCCGGGAATCTCATCATGGTGTTGAGGAGGATTAATTTAATGGAATGGAAAAAATAGGCATCCAACAGGCGAATTATAGATTCTTGCGAATCCAAGTGAAAAAACCCTAATTCTGAAAACCCTAGTTCAGACTTGTCCCTGGGATTTTTTGAGGATGTGAGGATGTGAATCAACCTCTAATGGAGGTTGAAATTCCTCACTGTCCTGAACAAACTCCGGACCTTTGAGCGAGGGGCTTCCAAACTTTGATGGTTTGGCAAGATCAACTGGCGAATGGATGTGATCATTAATTTTGGTGATTGGAAAAATGTCAGTGGACTTTATATCAATTCGGCCAAATGTTTGCACACTAACAGATTGACAATCCAATGTATCAGATTTTTTAGATTCTCTAGGATGTGATGAATTGACCAAAAGAATTCCAGGGAGTAGAGAGGTTTGCCAAACATCACACGCTTGTGCCTGAATGCAACTAGTACTGGCTGGGCAACAACCGAAAATATTAGAGACATTGGCCGGTGTTTCCCTTCCAGTGAATAAATTAGGGTACATTGGTTGTTGCATACCATCCATTAGGTAATAGAGATCTGTAAACAGGGAAAGATCACTCAAATGGAAGACCTGCTCGGATGAGCTGACATCTGACGCGGTTATGCTGAGAGGAGTGTGATACGTGGGAACTGTCATTTTAGAAACCCTAATTCGAGGAACCCTAGTTGGACTTGTTTGAGGGGTCTCATCAGGATCATAAGAACTTGAGGTAACAGCCAGCAGAAGTTGAATTGCTTTGATTTCTTGATGGGTCCTTGAATCTTCGCAAAGCGGATCATCAAATTTCAGAGGCTTCATATGGTCAAAAAAAAGATACGAGTGATAGTTCTCAGCGTTATGAGTGAATATGTTTTCAGATAATCAGTGATCACTAGAGCCATCAGTTTGATCAGGTTGGGTACCTGGCACATTAGGCTTCACAGGAGTTAACATTTGGGATGAATCGATAAAAGAAACATCTTGAAGTTGCCTAGGCAGGAAGACACTCCTTTGGTTGTTTAAATATTTTGGATGAAAAAGATCAGACATAAGGGATTCATCAATTTCTTAGTGTGATTGTGAAACACCACCCGCGTGCTTATGATTGTCGCCAATAGTAGTATAAGAAAATTTTGAATGACTTGAAGAAATTACTAGTGTGGTGGACTTATGAAATAAATCAGGTAATAATGAAAGAAAAGATTCAGAAGCAGGGGTATCAACCGCACAAGGGCCTTCCTCATGCACATCAGTGTCATCCAAAGGGGTCAATGATTTCATATGCCCATCACGGTCCAATGATTTTGTAGGGAAATCAACTTTTCCTAGGACAAGACTCAATTTATTATCAGTATGAGAATGAAATTTAGAATCATACCCAGGTATACATTTGGTGGACTCGAGATAGGTTTCATTGATAGGGAGAGATGTTAGGCCAGTATGCTTTTCAAACTCCGATTTGACATAGTGTGTGAAATATTTTGGGAAAAAATATGAACAACTGGCAACGTGAAGATCATCAAAATAGTCGCTAGGATCAGGATTGGTTGTCGATTGAAATTGTTCTAGGGAAATGAAAACCCACGTGTCGAAACTATTCAATTAAATATGTCCAATCGATATCCCTTTCTGGGAACTCAAGAAAAAAATTAACAAACCTGATAGAAAAATTCTCAATAGATTCTTGAGGTTCCATTTTGATCTCATTTAACTTCATTAATACATTTTGAAAATCGTACCTGTGAAAAGCTTGTTGTAATTCATCGGCGAGCTGTTCAAATGAAGGGATTGAAGCTACCGGCAATGTGCGGCACCATTTCTTAGCGCAACCTTCAAGAGTGAGGGAGAAAATCATGCAAGCCAACTCCTCGATGTCAACTTCATAACACTCACAAAACTCACAGAAATCTGAAAGGTGATTGGTTATGGAAACTCCGCTTTCACCATCGAATTTTAACTGGGACAAGTGTTACATAGGTTCATCAGGGATTGAGCACCGAGAACCAGATAAATCCAATAAACACCTCGGGAGAATGATTTGGGGATGAGCCATTACATATATGAGACTAACTGCAGGGTCTAAGGGCTCAGCTTGTCATCTGGCCCTCCTTCTAGTGCCAATTTGTTGATGGGCAAAAATGTACTGCCAAAAACAAGGGGGGTCTCCCCAGTGAAAGGTCCCAATTATACCTCACACCGTTTGGATAGGAGCCCCATCCGGTATGTGGGCCCAACTGCCACCATAATTTTTTCCACTCTTGGTTGTCGGATGAGAAGATGACGGAGCAGAGGCGAAGGTGAAATGACCAATCAATGAAGCAAAAAATCAGCCCAAGATTAACGAACCATAAAAAAAGGTACCAACAAGTCTAAGCAGCAAACATAAAAGGGGGATATGCCATAACTGGGATCAGTTAGCTGAAAACCAGTCAAACATATGTGAAATAAAACACGCCAGAAGTTAACTGCAAAGTAGTTCACAATAGACTACCGTTGTGGCAAGGAAAAATAAACACTAATCCAAAAGTAGACATACATAAAACCATTGATAAATAGTTCATAACCGATGACATGCATGAAATAAAACGTACAACATAATGAAGTACTAAACAAATAGTACTATCACCACAAATAAGCACATGAATCAGTGCCGGGAAGGAGAATATATTATTAATGTTGTTGCAACGTCAAATACATGTTTACAACTCGTTAAAACCCAATAGTGGAACATGGGTTGTTCATCTCAAAGCATGATGCAAAACCCTAGCCTCGCTACCCTTTTTTCTACTTGATATCAAGATCTGAGCGCCTTTAGCTCTCTGGCCACAATTCCTCTACCATACTGGCTTTCATTGTCGAGCTAAAAGTCTTGTGAATCCTTCCTCGAAGTTGTACATATAGGCTGAGATGACCCTTGAGTTGCCCCCTCTACTCTTGGTCTTCTCGACTGTTGGGTTGGTTTGTGACTTGGACTATTTGCGACCCGCGACCCTGGGAAATCCACGACCTGTGACCTCTAGCAATCCATGACCTGCCACCCTGGGAAATCTGTGACCTGTGACCTCAGGAAATCTATGACCTACGACCTTGGTCAATCCGTTACCTGCGACCTCGAGCAAATATGCGACCTGCGACCTCGGTCAATCCGTGACTTGCTAGTCAATCCATGACTTGCGACCTCGAGCAAATCTTCTTTTGGTGATCTATGGGCTTCGCGAAAAGATTCTTTTTCCTACATATCTGTCTCGTGAACATGACCAGATGCCTTTGAGCTTAGAGTGAGTTTCTTGGGGTTTCGTGAGAATCCACTTGCTTTGCAAAGGACCTCTTTTCTTATTGGGAAAGACTCTAGCTCCTTGTGAAAACAAAACTTCCACCTGCAATCACATAACATAGGTTACACATCTTCATGATCAAATAATAGTAATTCCAGAGGCTTATTTAATTAATTTTAAGAGTGAAAATAATAAATTTAGACCCCTGTGTGGTCAAGTTTTGTGCCACAACGTTGTCTTCACTAAGTTCTCCCGGTATCTGAATGTTTGCAGCGAAACCCATTGATAGGATAAAAGACCCTCTACATGTGCCATCTCCCATAGAATGTAATGGGTTTCTAGTTTCCTTCTTGTGATTTGGTAGAGGGTTAGAAATATCCCATATACAGGCATTGTGATAAAAATATGCACAGACCCTAGAGATCTTTGATAAATTATGTACATCCCACACATAAAGGTTGTGATCATCCATATATAGCAGCAAGTTTCTGGGGAGCTGAAAGCCACAAGAAAGAAATCCAAAAAGTTAAAGCCTGAGATATGTGTCACAACGTAGTCTCCACTAAGTTCTCCTAGGATCTGGATGTTTGCGGTGGAGCCCATCAATAGGATCGATGGAGATGTATTTATTTTTGCCTAGGCGCCTCTGTCATCAGAGCCATTGATCTTGTATGGTTGGGGTAGAGGTTCGCCTTGCTGGTATCACATCATACCTCCTATTGGTCTAGAACCCATTGTAAATGGAGTGCCAATTGGGACTGTTCCCTCCCTATGTTCTTCATACGGAAACCATGATATGCGCCAAAGATACTTTACCCATTTTATAAGTTCTACGTCTGGATATCGATAACGAGGAGACCCTTTGGAATGGAGTTCAAAAGGTCATAATTTGGAGAGCGTGCGAGAATGCCAAGATCTAGCTTTCATGACTTAAATATTGCATATACATGCAAATGTATCCAAGCGTTGATCCTATGCATGGAGAGGGATGAAATTTGTGCCAAATGAGAAGTGGTAACTCGAGCAAGAGTTTCTAGTTTTGCAATTTCCCACAAGCCTGCACATTGACACGTCTAATTGCTTTGAAATCATGGTGCTACCACTCGTCGTGCTCTTCCCCAGACACCGTCAGTAGGCTTTCTCATTTTGTGCACGCAAAGCACAGGTTGTAGGATTACCGAATTATGAGGTTGCAACCCCAGCTGCCTTCTTGATGGGAGATCTTGCGACCCTATGTAGTGCGACTCACTAGCCGTCGCCTAGTCGCATACCAGATGGAATGGGTAGTTAGTTGGGTGATTCGATGTGAGAGCCTGACTTAGAGGGGGAATGTGACTCCTAGGCGAAGTTGTAAAGTCGCAATTTAGGGAAGGTCACGCCGTCAGCCTGTTTCTGAGCTTGTGTGACCCAGCAATATAAAGAGTAATGTGACCCAGTGTTTTCTTTAGTTTGAAACGTGACCTCACAGAAGTCGCATGGTTGCACTGCCATGCCAGTCGCAGTTTTGACCTACTTCATCAGCTTTGCGACTTAGAAACTTAGTCACACAGTTGCATGGCCATGGAAGTCACACTTTAGAACACTCTACATGATCTGTGACCCAGCGACTTGGTCGCACACACCATAGGTCGCATTCCCTCAGACATTTCAAACAAGGCTCCCTATTATGCATTCAATCGAGACATGATCGATGTTGTGTCCATGACGTAGATATTCATGGCATGTCCAATCTGAGAGGTGATGTCATGATGATTTTCATCCCTCTCATGCACAAAGGGAAGTATGGGATTTCCAAACTCATGTGTGACGGTGCGATGGCATAGAAAGAAAAAATCCCATGAACGACGTGAAGAAATATTTTGTAATATTTATCTATATCTTGAAAATTTGGTGGGTAATTTCCTTTGTGTCAAAGAGGAGGAGTTAGAATGGTAACGATATCGATGGCTGAATAAATACCCACAGTATGCATTTTTCTCATGACTAATTTTGATCACAGCATGCTGCCAGAGACTGTACTGCGATAAGACCAAGTGTGGAATAGATGGGTCACCCTTTCGCTGCTCCACTATTTTCCTCGTCCTCTCGGATCGACTGCAAACGGTCTTCATTGGGCTGCACCCTCTTTTCCTTGTGTGGTCCCCCTCCCCTACCACAAGATGTCGTGTATGCATCTTTAATCAATCCATTAAGCGATCTTTAGTTTTACATGAGGAGGGCTTTCATAACAATGGCACATGCGTTAAGTTTCTTCTCAATCAACAAGGCTTCATGACCCATATATGCCTACGTTGCGCGGAAATTTGCATAATGATGTGCGAGGTATGGCTCATCGAGAAGTCCATACTGTGTGTTAGCCATCCATAATTTTGACATATGTAAAGATGGCTAAAAAGGGGTCTTTTAGTCTTCAAGAAACAAATTTCAGGCAAAATCTGTGACTTCTTGAAGCCTCTACTATGTTCCTTATCCTTCAAAAAACCCAGCTATTTGATCTCTGCATTCAAAAGCCTCTTCTCCATTATTCCCTTCTAAAAATCCCCCTTTCCCTTCATTATCCCTCCAATTCCCCAAAAAATTCCCTTTCAAACCATAAAAATCCCTTTTTATTTGTTTAAGACCCCTCTGTTTACTCTATCGGAACCTGAAAAAACCTCAGAAGACTCCATCTCGGCCTATTTTCCGCTCATTTTAAACCTTTAGGCCTTGTGCACTTTCTCGCTTTAAACCCCCCAACGTTGATCTCACTGCAGATCCGACGGTCCTCGGCAAATCACAAATCACAACTCCAAAGGCCTACGTCCCTTCCTCTTTTTCTCCCCCGATGCGATATTCCGAGGGCTTAAATCTTCCACCCCACGCTCATATGACCTGAGCCCCATGACCAAGCGCATCAGCGCATCGGTAATCCATCTTTCCATCGCATTGGCACAATCCAAAGTTCCCACTTCCATCTTCTTTTTCCGTTGATGGCTGATCGGCCGATGAAATCGTGACCATCCATCTCCCCAAGGATCAGACGGTCGACGCACTTCCCGCTCCATTGCACATTGCGGCAACCCTCCCCCGATTCTGTTTTCCCCCGCCGATGCGATCCCTCGATAAAACCTTGACCGTCAATCTGCTTCCAAATCCGATGGTCCTCCATCCATCGTTGTTGCTTCTCTCATCGCTCATCGGCTCATCGGTGATTCCTTTTTTGGTGCCCAGACCATTTACCCCGCCAATGGCCGATCTTGCAAATGGATCTGAGCCATCCATTATTTATCCCGATCCTACAGCCAAGATTCATTGCGAAAGAACCAGGTTCATAAATCTTTCCATACCCGAAAGTGCCCATGCTATATGTTTTTTCTTTGTATTTTCCATATTTCCCTACTGGTCCCACCCGACCACGTGGAGCCTTCCCACTGTGTTTTCCCGTAATCTCCACCATAGATCTGCCCCCCCCCCCAAATCAGACAGTCTTAAGCCTTTTTCGTGTTCATTTCAAAAATAAATCTAATCAACCATTTAGAATGCGAAATGGGTGGTTTTCAGAGGCATATGTGTCAACCATTGGAGCAAATCACGTTCCCCAGGGGCAATACCGCTTACTGCCCAAACTTCACGCAAAAACCACTGCTGGTTTTCCAAATCCACCTTTTTATTTTTCCGGCCATAAATCCTGTTTAAACCTTCTCCTCCTAGTTTCTGCCATGGAAGCTCACCCCGCTGCATTTGCCTCCTCTGCATTGCTCCTCCGCCCATGCCCAAGCCCTCTATTGCAATTAAACCAAGAAACGCAGGATTTCTTAACTCGTTTATCATCATGTGTAGGTTTAATGGCATATTTGTCCAAATATCTCCCACGGCCAAAGAATCAGGGTTTAAAGGGGCTGAGGGATCGAATTTCAGAGTTTAATCAAAGGTTTTATGGACATTGATTACAAATAAAAACCTCTAGCACGCCGAAACTACTGGTACACTGAAAAGGAGATCAGAAAGATAAAGACAAAGAGGTTAAGCTTTAAGTTGAAGAATACACACCTAAACTCACAGTCTCGAAGGACAACACATTTTGAAGACAAGTCAGCAGAGGAAAGCCTCTAAAGCCACATCCATAGAAGCGTTTATTTCTCCTAAGGACTAAAAGGACACCTGCGGCCTATGTTACTTCACACAGACACTTTGAAATCCATCCTACTGCCTAACCCTTTGTGAAACAGTCAGAGCAGTTATTAAGCAAACATGGGGTTACCAAACCCAGAAAACTGACAGTTTTCTTATCCGAGAAGTCAAACAGGGTACTTCAGCCACAGTTATCTTCAAAGAAACACTTCGAAGTTATTACCTTGCCTACCAGATATGCATAGAAATAGGAAAAAACTACCAAAATGGTACAAGTAGTCAATGCTATGTTTATTGAGCAAAATGGGCATTCGAACACTTCTCCCACTCTGTCTTAATTCACATTTATTACCATTTCTGTAGCACTCTTCCTCGTTCACCTATAAGTATTCATAGAAAATTTATTGTAAAGGATTGGAAAATTGTTAATTGTTGAAATGTTGTTGAGTTAGAGTTATTGAGTAGTTGTAATATAGTAGGCTGGGAAGAGAATAATTGGACTGTAAAAGCTGTTGGGCTCAAATTATGTAACTCGTTTTGGACATCAATACACCAACAGATTCACTGGATCTTGATCTAAATCATTAGTGATGTGTTTTCCTCATTGTCTTTGTGGCTTTCCTTATGTTTTCCATTTTTTTCACATTCTCTGATAAAGAGCAGCAAAATATAGATTAGGATTTACTTCTAAAGTACCCTAATTCTAACTGATAAGCTTTATCTGTATGTTTTCCTCTAAATGTGTATTTAAGAGAGATATCAATAGAGTATAACTAGTCAAGAATGTTGGTGAGCCCATGTCTTGTTAAGTAGAAGTTGAGATATTGTTCTTAAATGTTATTTTCATTGCATGCTAACTAGAGTCTTAAAAAAGGAAGTCTATGTTTAGCCCTGTCCCTTGTTTGGTCTTAAAGAGTTGCTTTGATGATTTCCCTTAAGAGTAGGCCGAAAGTAGGAAAGGTTTAAAGTCCTTGCTTGATCTTAGGTTTCTTTTTATGTTTATCTCATATGTGTTTTTCATGAGTGTACACAAAAATCATGTTAGGTTAATAGTCCTTGATTTATCTTAGGTTTCCTTTGTTTTCTTACAAGTTTCTACTTTCATTTCACTCCTTAATGTTCCCTATCACAAACTCAACTTAAAAGATCTTCTGCTATAGATGACTTTCCCTTTGAAAACTCTTGGATGGTTGATGTGTGAGTAAACCCTTTTATGACTCCATAGCCCAATGGTTTAGCACTCTCTGACCTATATTCCCATGCTGAAACATCCTTCCACTTACTTCCTTCTTCACTTCATATGACCATGTCAGTTAATGATTCCCAACTAAAACAAAACAAACAACCTCTTGAACTTCATAACTAGCCTAATATCTTAACTAAGCATAAAGAAATATCTTTGAAAACAATACTTACATAGAGAGATCCCTCTTTGAATCCAGGATGGCTAGATCCTAGGATTCCAAAGCAGTTCTGATGTTGCCTGGTCATTTGGTGTGCCAGTCTGCCAAATCACTAAGACCCCAACATAATGGCGACTCCACTTGGTAACAACTCTGAGTAAACTACTATCTTAGACATCCTGAAAACTCAAAAAACCCAAAACAGATTTATACTGGTAGTTAATTACTGCGGTGGACATCAACTCATATTGAACATTTGAAATCATCCACCTGGCAACTCCACAACTCCTAAAAGATCAAAAGACCCCACTGGTGATCAGTAGGCCTGCTGATTATTCCTAGTTTCATGAAGACTCCACTGGGGCAGCCCACACTACCATTAAAACATTATTCACACCCATTTAGGAAACTTTGAGGATTGAGTTTATGTGTTAAAGGCTGGTTTGCCTCCTAAAGATTGTTATATCTGGCTAACTTTCTTCTTTTTTTGGGTCTGAAACTTAACATACTGGCTTCAAAAAGAATTCATACCAGAACTTATCTTGACCCAAACCCTCCTAAAATAGCTTATAATCCAGAAATCATTCTTAGGAAGTCTCCTATATCTAGGGATCCAAATATTGTCAGAACTATTCATAGAGCTAACTCTGTTCCCGAAAACCTTACAGCTCTTCAGATACTCAAGTTGACTTAGACTTACCAAGTAATTTACCCAGAAATAAGTCACTTAGTGGTATAGATTAGACAGACTTGAGCCTCCAAGTTCACCACTACATAGTGGTCAACATAATAGCAGCAGAGAAACCCCTCCATCCACACCTCCGGATCTCCATTTCATTCATAACTTGGGTCTCTCTCACCCTAAATCCACTCAACAGTCTCCCAAGAACTTCTGCCATCCATATACCTGTTGTTCAAGCTACTCCTTTACTCCCAAAAAATACTATCATGGTAGCATGGTATGCTCCCCTAGTGTTACCACAGCCTTTGGTTCCTTTACCCAATGAATATCAGTCTAAAATTCCCCATTTCACTGGAACCGAGTCCACTACTGCTCAACAACATGTAGACAAGATGAATGATGCCTTTTATTATATGGAAATAGAAGATGAGACCATTAAAATGAGAATATTTTCCCAAATTTTAGGAGGAGAAGGCAAGAAATGGTTTAAAGGCTTAACTCCTCATATTATTCATGATCTCCCTTCTTTAAATCAAACGTTCACAAACAAATGGGAAATTAGGAAGAGTCCACTCAAAATACTTTCAGATTAAAACAACCTAAAGAGAAACCCTGGGGAGAGTGTTCAAAATTATTGCACTAGATTCAATAGTGTGTATAATGCACTGCTCTAGACTTGAAACCCCCACAAGGATCAGCCTTGGCCAAATTTCCTGAAGGATTTGATCCTGAAATGGCCTATCAACTTAGAGAAAGGGATCCCTTAACTTTAGAAGAGATGCAGAAGGGAGCTCTTAGTGTGGAAGCTAATGTGATTGAAAAAAGAGCCAGGATGAGGACTGAAAAGAAAGTGACATATAGAGAGGACACTACACCTTCTACATCTGACTCAAAATTAGAACATCTAGCCAAGAACATGGATAGGTTAGAAAAAATGATGGAGAGGTTAGCTATCCAAACAAGTGCCCAAAACAGGAACCAAACTCAAAATCAGAACCAGAACTTTAGGAGAAACCCCCCTCAGATGAAACAAAGAGATTATGATCAACAAGTCAGACCTCCATTTCAAGAAAATTATGTTGATGAAGAGGAGGGAATGATAGAAGAGTCAGAGGGAACTATTATAAACATGTTGGGAGTTAACAATTAAGACCCTGCCTTTTTCACAGAGGATAACCAAGCCGCATATACATATTTTGATAATTAAGATTTATAATCTAAATATTATAGGCAAGGCTTTGAGAATGCAATCATGGAGGTCCACAAGAAATATGACCTCAGAAGAAAAAAGAAACAAGAAACTCCACAAACAAAAACCTTTGAGACTATTGTCAAGAATAGATCTGAAAAAGTGGTTAAAGGGGATGCTGAAAACAACAAAACAACAGCTGAAAGTTCTGGTAAAAACAAGGGAAAAGTCACTCAAAACACTGAGAAATCGATTATTGGCCCGAGTAGCGCTAGTACTTCAGCTAGTACCCCTAAAAGAACTATTTTAACTAATGTACATAGCGAAAATCAGCAAGCTGATTTTGTTGGTAAATTAGTGACTAGCAAGACAGATTTGAACCTTTCAAAGAGTCAGTTCCCTTTTAGTTTAGAAAGTGAAATTGGTAAAATCAAAATCTTTGTCCCCCTCACTAAGTTAGTCACTCAAGATGTATATAAATGTCAGGTTTTGAAAGCTTTAAACATAGAATAAGATAATGACTTTGTCAACCTCAATGATGATCAACCAGCCCTTTTATTTGGTCCTAAAATTGAAGGGAAATTCCAAGAAAGAGTGGTCCCTCCTTTCTATGTCAGTTTGAATATCCATGATAAAATTTTACACAACACTATGCATGATTCAGGGGCTTCTCATAATCTCATGCCCAAAGTAATCATGGAGAGATTAGGCCTCGAGATAACTAGACCATACAAAGACTTGTATTCCTTTGACTCCAGTAGAGTGAAATTCTTAGGCTTGATCAAAGATCTGTGTGTAAACTTGACCCAAATCCCAGCCAAATGCATGGTGATGGATGTGGTAGTGGCTGATGTTCCCCCCAAATATGGCATGCTTCTTTCGAGATCATGGGGCACTAAGTTGCAAGGTACCATGCAAATGGACATGACATATGCCACCATCCCTGTCTTCAGTCAACTTAGGAGAATTTATAGGGAATCACACATGAAATTTATGGTGAGCAGTCAAGAAAAATCAGAGAATTCCCCTCTTTATTCTATCCACATAGACCTAGACTCGTTCATTCTTTGCAATGATGAAAGCTTTGGTGAACTAGAGTTGGATAGTGAGAAATAACCCAACATAATGGAAATTAAGGAGGGAGAAGCTCTCAAACAGTGTGCCAAAGCTGAAATTTGCACAAAAAAAATAGAGAGCATGAGCAACCCACTATCCATCAGATTAATGCAAATCAAAGGAGTCAAGAAGAAAGGCTGGAACTCCATGAAAACCTTAAGGAACAAGTCTAATCCAAACATGTTGCAGGACCCATAGAACTTCATTATGACAGTTAGAACACACAAGACAAAGAGGACAACAATGAAAATAATACCAAGTATGAAAATAGCCCTCTTTGGAGTATGAGTTTTGATGGGTCTTGTAATAAAACTGGTGCAGGAGCAGGTGTATGGCTTCACAACACTAAGAAAAATTATGTTGAAAGCCATGCATACAAGCTAAATTTCCAATGCACTAATAACATAGCAGAGTATGAAGCACTCCTCTTAGGACTGCAGTCACTGAAGAAATTAGGAGCCAAGAGGATAGTTGTTCATGGAGATTCTGAACTGATCATTAGGCAGATAAATGGAGAATACACTGCCAAACATTCAAGACTAAGAGCCTATAGAAATGATGCTATGGACCTTTTGCAAACCTTTGAGGAATATGAACTTCTTTAAGCCAAAAAATCCTTGCCAATGGATTGGCTTGCGCTGCCAGCTCATGTCAAAAACCCTATGACAACAAGCAATTCAATGTCAAAGTGAAATATAGGCCAACTATCCCAGATAATGAAAAATATTGGCAGGTCTTTGAGAGAGATAAACAGAAAGAGGACTTTTTGCAGTTCAGAAATGAGTTTGAATTGCCTAATTCAGATTGAAAGTATGATAAAAACCGTTTGGATGAGGAACAACGTGACCAAAAGGAACCTCCTCCCATTGCAGAAATAGATCTGCTAACCAGTGAGTTTGAAAATCAAACAGAAGAATACATAAAGTCAGAAAAAGAAGACATAGAGGTATTGCAGTCCAAATACAAAGGCTTACCCAAAGGACTATCGCCTCTAGAAGACCTGTTTGATTTTAATGACGTTGCCAAGAAACCAACAATAGAACCCACCAATTCTAATATCGAGGAATGCAATATAGGCAGTAAAGACAAACCCAAAATGATCAAACTGTCTAAAACATTGCTAGCTCACATTAAACTAAAATATATTGAGTTGTTTAAATAATTTTCTGATGTTTTTTATTGGAGCTATGAGGATTTAAAGGCATATGACACAAAGACCATTAAGCACAAGATACCTCTCAAGGAAAACTAGAAACCATTCAGGCAAAAATTGCGCAGAATAAACCCTGTGCAGTTACCTCTGGTTGAGAATGAAATTAGGAAAATGTATGATGTTGGAATCATTGTCCCTGTGAGATACTCAGAATGGGTGTCTAATCTGGTAGTTGTGAGGAAGAAAACAGGAGAAATTAGGCTTTGTATTGACTTTAGGAACTTGAACAGAGCCTCGTTAAAGGACAACTACCCCGTACCTAAAATGGAACATATCTTACAAAGGGTAGTTGGTTCCAAAAGGATCTCTTTGCTAGTTGGTTTCTCAGGATATAACCAAATTTTGGTACTACCTAAAGATCAACTGAAAACAGCCTTCACTACTCCTTGGGGCACCTTCATGTATGTAAAGATGCCTTTTGGATTAATGAACGCAGGTGCCACCTTTCAAAGAGCCATGGATATTGCTTTCTCAGAAGAAATAGGACACTTCAATGTGATTTATTTAGATGACATCACAATCTATTCCAAAACAGATGAAAAACACCTAGCACACCTCAGGAAAGTCTTTGAGAAATGTAGGAGGTTTGGGCTATCTTTAAATCCCAAGACGACATTGTTTGGTCTCCAAGAGGGCAAACTTCTGGGTCATATCATATCAGAAAAAGGGATTAAAATAGACCCAAAAATGGTTGAAGGTATATTGCAAAACAGTCACCCTAGAAACATCAAAGAACTTCAATCTTTCATTGCAAAGATTAATTTCTTGAGAAGGTTCATACCTAACCTAGCAGAACTCCTTAGGAACATGAAAAACATGCTAAAGAAAGAGATGGGAGTCAAATGCACACTGGAAGTAAAGAAATCCTTTGAACTGGTTAAACATGCACTTACCCAAGCACCGATTCTCATTAGTCCTGATTTCACTAAGGACTTCCTCATATTTTCATTTGCATTAGAACATACTATGGCTATTGTCCTATTATAGAAAAATCCAGAAGGACAAGAGCAGCCAATTGCATTTTTTAGCAAGGCACTAAGGGATGCACCTCTGAAATATAATATAATGGAGAAACAAGCATATGCATGGGTCAAGGCCTTGAAATATTTCAGAGTTTATATCTTACACTCTCACGTTATTGCATTTGTGCCTCATGTAGTGGTGAAGGACATTCTGTCACAAGACCCTGATGGCAAAAGAGGAAAGTGGATTGCTGTGATACTGGAATATGATTGGAAATTAAACCCACTAAACTCATCAAGGTTCAAGGCCTAGCACAGTTAATGGATGAATCTAACTTACAAGCACTTGATATAAACATGATAGATGCACTAGATGAACAGGTAGAATTACCAGCTCCACATGTGGAAGATCATTTTCTTAATTCATCATGGTATGCTAATGTTTTATATGTGCTTACTAATCTCAATGCAACTCTTCGTTTGTCCAAAAAAAAGGCCAGATTCTTAAAGTTAAAAGTTGTTAATTACTGCATTTTAGATAATTGTTTATATTGGAAGAATGTCAGTGGTTTATTTCTTAAATTTTTGCCTGAGATTGATGCAGAAAAGATCAGTCATGAGTTTCATGAAGGAGAATGTGGAGGCCACCTAAATTGGAAAACCAATGTTAATAAAATCCTTAGAGTTGGTTATTACTGGCCTACCCTCTTTCACGGTATCCACAAAATGATAGTTGCCTACCATAAATGCCAAATATTTGAATACAGGAGAAAACTAATTCCCTTACCCTTGCAAACAATCACTATTGAATCTCCTTTTCAATAGTGGGGCCTAGAATTCATTGGGGAAATCCATCCTGCCTCATCTTCCCAACATAGATGGATACTCGCAGCCACGGACTATTTCACCAAATGGATAGAAGCCATCCCTTCTAGGAATGCCATAGATTCAATTATCATAAAATTCCTTAAAGATCATATCCTGTCTAGATTTGGCTGTCCTAGGAAAATTATCACTGACAATGCCATTGCATTTAGTTATAAAAAGATGGTTGAATTCTGTCACAAATATCAGATTGTGCTTGGTCATTCTACAGCTTATTACCCTCACGGAAATAGACTGGCAGAATCTTCCAATAAAAGCCTAGTAAACATAATAAAGAAGTTGCTGCAAGAAAAATAGAGATCATGGCACAATGAGATGGTACACGCCTTATGGGCAGATAGACTGACAACAAAGAAATAAATTGGAATGTCTCCCTATCAGCTGGTGTATGGGGATGATGCAGTTTTTCCTACCAGTTTGGGAGTTCCAGTGATGAATTTGGTCCAAGAAATATAATTAGAAGAAGATAACATGATAAGAAGGATAAATCAGACCATACACCTTCAGCAAACTAGGGAGGAAGTTTATAAAAAAGCACAGAAAGTACAAGAGGATATCAAAAGGCTATTTGACAAGAGGACAAAGGCTAGTGATTTCAAGATTGGTGACAAAGTACTCAAATGGGATTCCAGGAGAGAAGATAAGGGAAAACATGGCAAGTTTGACAATTTATGGAAAGGCCCTTACATTATTCAATCAGTTATTGGTCATAATGCATTTTTTCTACAGGATATGGATGGTACAGACCTGTTTGGGGGTCTTGTCAATGGCAGGATGCTCAAACACTATTTTTGCTGAAACTTCTGTTTAAAGCTTTCATTTTCCATTGTAAATATCACTGCTTTGTTTTATTTTGAAAAATTGAAAAATACAAAAACTATAGAAAAAGAGAAAAGAGGGTAGATTAGAAAAAAAAATAAGGAAAGGTACAACCCCATACCAAGAAGAACGGAAGTCTAAAAGTGTGCAAGCTTAAATATCACTACTTGAAAGAGCACGATTATCTAGTCATACTGCCTAATCATGGCTAGATAGATTTCAATTTAATGCTGATAGGTTAGTGAATCAGATTTTCCAAACAGTTTAATCTTGGATTATCAGTATATTAGATTAGGATAGAGAAAGAATTGGTTCTAATATGCTCAAAATCTAAACCAAAGAATCAAATAGAAAGAATGGCTCTAATCAGATCAAAACCTGAGCCGAAGAAAGGAAAAAAACTGGTCCTACCATGCTGAAAACTTGGATCAGATGAAGAAGAGGAAGATAGCTCAAAAGATCAAGATCAAAGCTGAAAGGAGGAAGGAAGGATTCTCATTATTTTCATATCATAAACCTTCCAAATTCTGTTTCACTTTTCTGCAAATAAAGGCCTATGAACAGTTTGTTTTGATGTCATAGCCATCACAGCAAATCAGACATCTTAATCCTGGTTAGACTGTGTTTTCAATTTCTCTTTAGAATATAGAGAATGCAGATCTGTCAAACAGTTTAATCCTGACAGATGGTAGATTAGGTAGAGAAACTATGAGTTCAACTGTTTAATCTGAACTCATGGAGGAATAAGGGTAGATTTAGATTAGTTTTTTATTTTTTCCAAAGAATAAAATGTTGATGTCTAAGGTTTGCAAGTCCAAGTGCACCTGACGAAGAAAATATGTTAGGAAAGTAGGTTGGGTAGGTAGTTGTTTGGGGAATGGATCATTCTATTTGATATATTTCTGATCATCTTTCAAAGAAGTACAGTCAAAGAAGAAAGGTTGTCAAGGATAAAGCACAGGTCTGCATTTCAGAGATAAAATTATGAGGTTCTTGACACCTCCAAGGAGTTGCCATCCCCAAGTTGGAGATGTTGTTAGCCATCCATAATTTTGACATATGCAAAGATGGCTAAAAAGGGGTCTTTTAGTATTCAAGAAGCAAATTTCAGGCAAAATCTGTGACTTCTTAAAGCCTCTACTGTGTTCCTTATCTTTCAAAAAAACCAGCTATTTGATATCTGCATTCAAAATCCTCTTCTCCATTATTCCCTCCTAAAAGTCCCCCTTTCCCTTCATTATCCATCCAATTCCCCAAAACATCCCCTTTCAAACCATAAAAATCCCTTTTTTATTTGTTTAAAGACCCCTCCGTTTACTCTATCAGAACCTGAAAAAACCTCAAAAGACTCCATCTCGGCCTATTTTCTATTCATTTTAAACCTTTAGGCATTATGCACTTTCCCACTTTAAACCCCCCACCGTTGATCTCACCGTAAATCTGACGGTCCTCGGCAAATCACAAATCGCAACTCCAAAGGCCTGCATCCCTTCCTCCTTTTCCCCCCCGATGCGATATTCCGAGGGCTTAAATATTCTGCCCCGATCTCATATGACCTGAGCCCTGTGACCAAGTGCATCAACGCATCGAAAATCCATATTTCCATCGTATCGGCACAATACAAATTTCTCGCTTCCGTCTTCTTTTTCTTTCGATGGCCGATCGACCGATGAAATCGTGACCGTCCATTTCCCCAAGGATCGGACGACCAACGCACTTCCCGCTCCATCGCACATCGCAGCCCCCCTCCCCTGATTCCATTTTCCCTCGTAGATGTGATCCCCCGATAAAACCCTAACGACCGATCTGCTTCCAGATCCAACGGTCCTCCATTCATCGTCGTTTCTTCTCTCATCACTCATCGACTCATCGGTGATCCTTTTTTTGGTGCCCAGAGCCTTTACCCCACCGATGGTCGATCTTGCGATTGGATCTAAGCCGTCCATTCTTTATCCCGATCCAACAACCAGGATTCATTGCAGAAGCACCAGTTTCACAAATCTTTCCATACCCCAAAGTGCCCTTGCTATATGTATTTTCTTTATATTTTCCATATTTCCCTGCTAGTCCCACCCGACCACGCAGAGCCTTCCTGCTATGTTTTCCCATAATCTCCACTGTAGATCTGCCCCCCCCCCCCAAGATTAGATGGTCTTAAGCCTTTTTCATGTTCATTTCACAAATAAATCTAATCGACCATTTAGAATGCAAAATGGGTGGTTTTCAGAGGCATACGTGTCAACCATTGGACCGAATCATGTTCCCCTAGGGCAATACCACTTACTGCCCAAACTTCACATGAAAACCACTGCCAGTTTTCCAAATCCACCTTTTTATTTTTCGTGCCATAAATCATGTTTAAACCTTCTCTTCCTGGTTTCTGCCATGGAAGCTCACCCTGCTGCAGTCGCCTCCTTTTCACTTCTCCTCCGCCCATGCTCGAGCCCTCTGTTGCAGTTAAACCAAGAAACATAGGATTTCTTAACTCGTTTATCATCATATGCAGGTTTAATGGTGGATTTGTCCACAGATCTCCCACGGCCAAAGAATCGGGGTTTAAAGGGGCTGAGGGATCGAATTTCAAAGTTTAATCAAAGGTTTTATGGACATTGATTACAAATAAAACCCTCCAAGGCACCGAAACTACCGGTACACTGAAAAGGAGATCAGAAAGATAAAGACAAAGAGGTTAATCTTTAAGTTGAAGAATACACACCTAAACTCACAGTCTTGAAGGACAACACAGTTTAAAGACAAGTTAGCAGCGGAAAGCCTCTAAAGCCACATCCATAGAAGCATTTATTTCTCCTAAGGACTAAAATGACACCTGCGGCCTATGTTACTTCACACAGACACTTTAACAACCATCCTACTGCCTAACCCTTTGTGAAATAGTCAGAGCAGTTACTAAGCAAACATGGGGCTACAAAACCTAGAAAACTGACAGTTTTCTTATCTAAGAAGTCAAACAGGGTACTTCAGCCACAATTATCTTCAAAGAAACACTTCGAAGTTATTACCTTGCCTACTAGATATGCATAGAAACAGGAAAAAACTACCAAAATGGTACAAGTAGTCAATGCAATGTTTATTGAGAAGAATGGGCATTCAAACACTTCTCCCACCTTGTCTTAATTCACATTTATTACCATTTCTACAACACTCTTCCTCGTTCACCTATAAGTATTCATAGAAAATTTATTGTAAAGGGTTGGAAAATTGTTAATATTGTTGAGTTAGAGTTACTGAGTAGTTGTAATATAGTAGGATAGGAAGAGAAGAATTGGACTGTAAAAGCTGTTGGGCTCAAATTATGTAACTGGTTTTGGACATCAATACACCAGCAGATTCACTGGACCCTGATCTAAATCATTGGTGATGTGTTTTTCTCATTGTCTTTGTGGCTTTCCTTATGTTTTCCATTCTGTTCACATTCTCTAATAAAGAGCAGCAAAATATAGATTAGGATTTACTTCTAAAGTACCCTAATTCTAACTGGTAAGCTTTATCTGTATTTTTTCCTCTAAATTTGTATTTAGGAGTGATATCAATAGAGTATAACCAGTCAAGAATGTTGGTGAGCCCATGTCTTGCTGAGTAGAACTTGAGATACTTTTCTTAAATGTTATTTTCATTGCATGTTAAGTAGAGTCTTAAACAAGGAAGTCTATGGTTAGCCTTGTCCCTTGTTTGGTCTTAAAGAGTTGCTTTGATGATTTCCCTTAAGAGTAGGCCAAAAGCAGGAAAGGTTTAAAGTCCTTGCTTGATCTTAGGTTTCTTTTTATGTTTATCTCATATGTGTTTTTCATGAGTGTACTCCAAAAGCAGGTTAGGTTAAAATTCCTTGCTCGATCTTAGGCTGCCTTTGTTTTCATACAAGTTGCTACTTTCATTTCACTTCTTAATGTTCCCTATCGCAAACTCAACTTAAAAGATCTTCTGATATAGATGACTTTCCCTTTGAAAACTCTTGGATGGTTGATGTGTGAGTAAACCAATTTATGACTTCATAGCCCAATGGTTTAGCACTCTCTGACCTATCTTCCCATGCTGAAACATCCTTCCACTTACTTCCTACTTCACTTCATATGACCATCTCAGTTAATGATTCCCAATCGAAACAAAACAAACAACCTCTTGAACTTCATAACTAGCCTAATATCTTAACTAAGCATAAAGAAATATCTTTGAAAACAATACTTACATAGAGAGATCCCTCTCTGAATCCAGGATGGCTAGATCCTAGGATTCCAAAGCGGTTCTGATGTTGCCTAGTCATTTGGTATGCCAGTCTGCCAAATCACTAGGACCCCAAAATTGTGCGTATTTATGGAGTTGTGTATATGCTTATGTTAGCTCGTGGTCTTCAAGGAATTTTATAATGCATAGTCATTGGAATATTTCTCTCTCCCTTTGACTATGGCTTTTGTATGGGATGGGACCCCTCCTTTAATTAAAAATATGATTCCCCTTTGAACCAGATATTACCCTTCTCCTTCCAAACTTCATGGTGAAATTCAACTCGCGTATGAGATAAATTTTTCTTATGTATGTCATTCCCTTCAAGGCCTCTGATGTAATATTTTCTTCCATCCAATGAGACTCCTGTGGATGAGAGAATCCCGACTGGTGAGCACTTTCACAAAGATCACAAGCATTAAGCTTCCAAACCTGACAGCAAAATAGGTTCCTTTTGTCAAATGGATCGGTAATGGATCTCCTGTTGAAAGGGAAACATGGGGCCACGCCAATCTAGGAGGCCTCCTAAGATTATTTCCATAGGAATGCAATTGCCAAGTGATCAATATCACCAGCCTTGCCATAACAAGGATGAAGTTTAATTGTTGTCATTCCTCTCATGAAGCTCGTAGAGTGCGTACAGATTTGCATAGCAACAATAAGGATGATATGAACAAGCAGGATTGAAATCATTTGTCCACTGAGCTAGGGTTGTGGTGTGATTTATGGGATGCCTTTCGGGTTTACTTTCATCATCTACCATATCAAAGCTAAACATCCTTTGTACACATTGTACAGCTAAGGAGACTGAATTAACCAAATGGCACTTTTGTTGTATATCTTATTGTTAACAAAACCACTTGCCAATCGGTTCCATTGGCTTTGTTTCCTTTCATAACTAGATATACCATATTCTGCCATTTGACATTCACTTGCTTCCGGATCAGATCATACTTGTTTTGACAGCTCAGCAAGAGAACAACCTTGAATGAGATTGTCTTGCTTTAGGGAAATATTATGAGTCTACTTTGCCCACATGGGTTAGACTTCAGACTAGACTTATCAAATTGGTGAAATGTATTCTCTTCTGCATGTACATCGAGGAGATCAACATTGAGTTGGTATCTTGTAGGACTTTCAAAAACTTCCTTTGAGGTGAGACATATTCCATCCCAGAATATAACTACCTCATCTGGTTCCTCCTTCAGCTTAGATTTGAGAAAACGCAACAAATGCTTCTGGTTCATGCATGAAGGCACAAGGTACAAACATTTCCCAATGGAGTAATTCTAAGTATCTGATGTACATCAGTGGATAATGTTGTTGCATCAGCAACATGAAAAGCTCTTTCCTTGATTCTTTATTTGGATAAACATGTACCACACCATCCTCCTTTTAACAATACTACTCACTTGCTCCTCCCCTCACCTGTTGGCGCATCCTTTTCATCCTTCGTAATTGCGGTATTCAACTGTAGCCTTAAATCTCATACCCACATGGACTAGGGGGCATGTGGATGAAAATGTCATGTTTTGCAGTTGTGGCCTTGTTGTTTCACTTCAGTTTATTTCCCTTGGTGTGGTGATGACATTTATGAGTATATCATCCGCAGGATTGACCTGTATGAAACATTATAACATTAATTAGTTCATAGTTACCCTATAGAGAATGATGCCCTTAAATAATTTACATGAGCTTGGTGAAGTATCCAAACAGAATTCCTAAATGATCCATGATGAAAGGGCTTCTAACGAATATACTTAATGCACAGAGAAGTTTCCATTCGAGTGTATGGGTGATGATCCTCCCACACATGGCATAGTCACAGCGAAAGAATCTTGTCATGATGGTGAGAAGGCTCAATGACTACAAGCCGGGTCAAAACCATAATGGCTAAGCAAGCAAGGGGACCTGAAATTTTAAATATACACAAAATTTTGGGTGGTGTTGTAGTGCCTACAACAGACCCGTAACCAAAACTTTACCCTTAATCTTTACTTAACCTTAACCTTAACTATAACCTAACCATAACCTTGACCAAACCCTTAACCTTAACCTGACTAAACCTGTAACCTTAACATAACTTAACCTTAACCTTGACCTTGACCTTAACCTTAACCTTATCCTTAACCTTCACCTTAACCTAACCTTAACCTTGAACTTAAATATAACCTAACCTTAACCATGACGTTAACTATAACCTAACCCTAACCTTAACCTTTACCTAACCTTGACCTTAACCTTGACCTTGACCTTGACCTTAACATTAACCTTAACCTTAACCTTAACCTTTACCTTAACCTTAACCTTGAACTTATCTTACCCTTAACCTTAACTTATCCTTAACCTTGACCTAACCGTAACCTTAACCTTAACCTTAACTATAACCTAACCCTAACCATAACCTTCACTATAACCTAACCTTAACCTTAAACTTACCCTAGCCTTAACCTTAACCTTAACCTGATTAAACAAGTAACCTTAATCTTACCTTAACCTAACTTTAACCTTGACCTTAACCTTAACCATAACCCTAAACTTGAACAAACCATTAACCTTAAACTTAACCTAATTAAACCCGTAACCATAACCTTAAACTTAACCTAACCTTAAAATTAACCTTAACCTAACTATAACCTTACCCTTAACCTAACTTAAACATAACTTTGACCTTAACCTGAACCTTAACCTTCACCTTAACCTTAACCGTACCCTTAACCTTAACCTTCACCTTAACCTTCACCTTAACCACACTAAACCCATAACCTTAACCTTACCCTTAACCTTAACCTGAATCTTTACCCTTAACCTTAACCTTAACCTTACCCCCTTAACCTTATCCTTATCCTAACCTTAACCTTAACTAAAACCTAACCCTAACCTTAACCAAACCCTTAACCTTAACCTTAACTTTAACCTAACCTTAACCTTGACTTTACCCTTAATCTAATCTAAACCCTAACCTAACCTTAACCTTAACCTTAACTTTAACCTAACCTTAACCTTGACTTTACCCTTAATCTAATCTAAACCCTAACCTAACCTTAACCTTAACTTTACCTTAACCTTGACTTACCCTTAACCTAACCTTAACCTTAACCTTAACCTTATCTTAACCTTAACCTATCCTTGACCTTAACCTTAACCTAACTATAACCTTACCTTAACCTAACTTAAGCTTAACCTTCACCTGCACCTTAACCTTAACTTTAACTTTATCGTAACCTTAAGGATTTAGTCACATTAAGGTTAGGGTTAAGGTTAAGGTTAGATTATAGTGAAGGTTAAGGTTAAGGGTAAGGTTAAGGTTATAGTGAAGGTTAAGGTTAAGGGTTAGGTTAAGGGTAAATTCAAACGTTAACCTTAACCTTGTACTTAACCTTAACCTTCCCTTAACCTTCCCCTAACCTTAACCCTAACCTGAACCTTAACCTTAACCTTAACCTAACTTTAACCTTAACCTTAACCTTAACCATAACCCTAACCTTGACCAAACCATTAACTTTACCCTTAACCTAATCTTAACTTTAACTATAACCTAAATCTAACTTAACCTTAACCTTGAATTACCCTTAACCTTAACCTTAACCTTATCTTAACCTTAACCTAACCTTAACCTAACTATAACCTTACCTTAACCTAACTTAACCTTAACCTTCACCTTGACCTTAACTTTAACTTTAACTTTACCCTAACCTGAAGGGTTTAGTCAGGTTAAGGTTAAGGTTAAGGTTAAGGTTAGTATATAGTGAAGGTTAAGGTTAAGGGTAAGGTTAGGGTAAAATTTCATGTTAAGGTTAAGGATAAGGTTAAGGTTAGGGTTAGGGTCAGGGTTAGGTTAAGGTTAAGATAAAAATAAGGTTAAGGTTAAGGTTATGGTTAGGTTAAGGTTAATGTTAAGGTTAAGGTTAAGGTTAGGGTTAGGTTAAGGTTAAGATAAGGATAAGGTTAAGGTTAAGGTTAGGGTAAAGGTTAAGGTTAAGGTTAAGGTTAAGGTTAAGGTTAAGGGTAAATTCAACCCGTAACCTTAACCTTAACCTTCACTATAACCTAACCCTAACCTTGACCAAACCCTTAACCTTAACTATAACCTAACCTGAACCTTAACCAAACCCTTAACCTTAACCTTGACTTTACCCTTAACATAACCTTACCCTTAACCT
The DNA here is from genome assembly GCA_034641835.2 of Pinus albicaulis. Lineage (NCBI taxonomy): Eukaryota > Viridiplantae > Streptophyta > Pinopsida > Pinales > Pinaceae > Pinus > Pinus albicaulis. The sequence goes on along the minus strand of JAXQQM020065126.1, from coordinate 554,562 downwards.
TAACTGTAACCTTAACCTTACCTTAACCTAACTTAACCTTAACCTTGACCTTGACCTTAAACTTAACCTTAACTTTACCCTAACCTTAAGGGTTTAGTCAGGTTAAGGACAAGGTTAAGGGTTTGGTCAAGGTTAGGGTTAGGTTGAGGTTAATGGTGAAGGTTAAGGGTAATGTTAAGGTTAAGGCTAGGTTAAGGGTAAAATTAAGGTTAGGGGAAGGTTAAGGTTAAATTCAAGGTTAAGCTAAAGGTTAAGGTTAAGGATAGCGTAAGGTTAAGGTTAAGGTCAAGGTCAAGGTTAAGGTTAAGTTAGGTTAAGGTAAGGTTAAGGTTATGGTTAGGTTGAAGTTAAGGTTAGGTTAACGTTAAGGTTAAGGTTACGTTAAGGTTAAGATTAGGTTAAGGGTAAAGTTAAGGTTAAGGTTAGGTTAAGGTTAGGGTTAATGTTACGTTAAGGGTAAAGTCAAGGTTAAGGTTAGGTTATGGGTAAGGGTTTGGTCAAGGTTAATGTTAGGTTATAGTTAAGGTTAGGTTAGGTTTAAGGTTAAGGGTTTGGTCAAGGTCAGGATTAGGTTATAGTTAAGGTTAAGGTTAATGTTAAGAGTAAATATAATTTTATGGTTAAGGTTAAGTTAGGGTTAGGTTATAGTTAAAGTTAAGATTAGGTTAAGGGTAAAGTTAAGGTTAAGGTAAGGGTTAAGGTTAGGAGAAGGTTTTAGTTAAGGTTAAGGTTAAGGTTAAGGTTTGGTTAAGGGTAAAGTCAAGGTTAGGTTAGGTTAAGGTTAAGGTTAGTTTAAGCTTAATGTTAAGGTAAAGGTTAAGGGTTTGGTCAAGGTTAGGGTTAGGTTATATTTAAGGTTAGGTTAAGGGTAAAGTCAAGATTAAGGTGAAGGTTAAGGTTAAGGTTAAGGTTACAGGTTTTTTCAGGTTAAGGTTAAGGTTAAGGTTAAGGGGTTAAGGTTAAGGTTAAGGTTACGGTTAGGTGAAGGTGAAGGTTACGGTTAGGTCAAGGTTAAGGTTAAGGTTAAGTTAAGGTTAAAGGTAATATAAGGTTAGGTTAAACTTAAGCTTAAGATTAGGTTAAGGGTAAAGTCAAACCTTCACCTTAACCTTATATTTAACCTTAACCTTCCCTTAACCTCTCCCTAACCTTAACCCTAACCTAAACCTTAACCTTAACCATAACCTTAACCTGAACTTTACCCTTAAACTAACCTTAACCTTACCCTAACCATAACCTTAACTTTACCATTAACCTAATATTAACCTTAACCTAACCTTAACCTTGACCATAACCTTAACCTTAACCATAACCTTAAACTTTACCTAACCTTAACCTTAACCTTAACCTTAACCTAACCTTAACCTTGACCTTAACTATAACCTAACCCTAACCTTGTACAAACCCTTAACCTTAACCTTAACCTGACTAAACCCATAACCTTAACCTTAACCTTAACTTACCCTTAACCTTAACCGTAATCTTAACCTCAGGTTAAGGTTAAATTTAAGGGTAAGGTTAGGGTTAAGCGTAAAGGTTAAGTTTAAGGTTACAACTTTAGTCAAGTTAAAGTTAAGGTTAAGTGTTTGGTCAAGGTTAGGGTTATGTTATTGTTAAAGTTAATGTTAAGGTTAGGTTAAGGTCAAGGTTAAATTTAAGGTTAATGTTAAGGTTATGGTTATTTTTAAGGTTAGGTTAAGATAAACGTCAAGGTTAAGGTTAAGGTTAAGGTTAGTTTAAGGTTAAGGTCAAGGTTAAGGTTAAGGTTATGGTTAAGTTTACGTTAAGGTTAAGGTTAAGGTTAAGACCCGTAACCTTATCCTTGACCTTACCCTTAATCTTAACCTCAACCTTAACCTTAACCTTAAACTTAATAACCCTGTAACCTTAAACTTAACCTCAACCTTAACTATAACCTAACCCTAACCTTGAAAAAATCGTAACCTTAACCCTAGCCCTAACCCTAACCTTAACCATAACTTTACCCTTAACCTAACCTTAAGCTTAACTATACCCTTAACCTAATCTTAACCTTAACTTAAGCTTAACCTTACCCTTAACCTTGACCTTAACCTTAACTTAACCTAACTTTAACCTTGACCTTAACTATAACCTAACACTAACCTAGACCAAACCCTTAACCTTAACCTGACTAAAGCTATAACCTTAAACTTAACCTTTACCCTTAACCCTAACATTACCCTTAAATTTAACCTTAACCTGAGGTTAAGATTATGGTTAAGGTTAAGGTTAAGGATAAGTTAAGGTTGAGGGTAAGTTTAAGGTTAAGGTTATGAGTTTAGTCAGGTTAAGGTTAAGGTTAAGGGTTTGGTCAAGGTTAGGGTTAGGTTTTAGTTAATGTCAAGGTTAAGGATAGGTTAAGGTTAAGGTTAAGGTTAAGGTTAGGTAAAGTTTAAGGCTATGGTGAAGGTTAAGGTTATGGTGAAGGTTAAGGTTAGGTTAAGGTTAATATTAGGTTAAGGGTAAAGTTAAGGTTATGGTTAGGGTAAGGTTAAGGTTAGTTTAAGGGTAAAGTTAAGGTTAAGGTTATGGTTAAGGTTTAGGTTAGGGTTAAGGTTAGGGGAAGGTTAAGGTTTAACATAAGGTTAAGGTTAGGGTTTGAATTTACCCTTAATCTAATCTTAAGCTTAAGCTTAAGCTTAACCTTATATTACCCTTAACCTTAACTTAACCTTAACCTTGACCTTGACCTAACCGTAACCTTAACCTTCACCTAACCGTAACCTTAACCTTAACCTTACCCTTAACCTTAATCATAACCTTAATCTTGACTTTAACCTTAAGCTAAAGTTAACCTTAACCTTAACCTAACTATAACCTAACCTTAACCTTAACCTTCACCTTTACCAAACCTTAACCTTAACGTTAACCTTGAATTTAACATTAACCTTAATCTAAAACTTAACCTTATCTTACCCTTAACCTTAACTTATCCTTAATCTTAACCTTAACCTTGACCTAACCGTAACCTTAACCTTAACCTTAACTATAACCTAACACTAACCTTAACCTTCACTATAACCTAACCTTAACCTTAACTTAACCTTACCCTAACCTTAACCTTAACCTTAACCTTAACCTGACTAAACCCGTAACCTTAATATTACCTTAACCTAACTTTAACCTTAACCTTAACCATAACCATAACCCTAACCTTGACCAAACCATTAACCTTAACCTTAAATTGATTAAACCCGTAACATAACCTTAAACTTAACCTAACCTTAAAATTAACCTTAACCTCACTATAACCTTACCCTTAACCTAACTTAAACTTAACCTTGACCTTGACCTTGACCTTAACCTTAACCTTACCCTTACCCTTCACCTTCACCCTAACCTTAACCTCACTAAACCCATAACCTTAACCTTACCCTTAACCTTAACCTGAACCTTAACCTTAATCTTACCGCCTTAACCTTAACCTTAACTAAAACCTAACCCTAACCTTAACCTTAACTTTAACCTAACCTTAACCTTGACTTTACCCTCAATCTAACCTTAACCTTAACCTGACCTTAACCTTAACTTTACCTCAACCTTGACTTACTCTTAACCAAAACTTAACCATAACCTTAACCTTATGTTAACCTTAACCTAACCTTAACCTTAACCTTAACCTAACTATAACCTTACCTTAACCTAACTTAACCTTAACCTTCACCTTGACCTTAACCTTAACTTTAACTTTACCCTAACCTTAAGGGTTTAGTCAGGTTAAGGATAAGGTTAAGGTTAGTATATAGTGAAGGTTAAGGTTAAGGGTAAGGTTGGGGTAAAAGTTCATGTTAAGGTTAAGGATAAGGTTAAGGTTAGGGTTAGGTTAAGGTTAAGATAAACATAAGGTTAAGGTTAAGGTTAGGTTAAGGTTAATGTTAAGGTTAAGGTTAAGGTTAGTGTTAGGTTAAGGTTAGATAAGGATAAGGTTAAAGTTAGAGTAAATGTTAAGGTTAAGTTTAAGGTTAAGGTTAAGGTTAATTTAAGGTTAAGGTTAGGTTAAGGATAAGTTAAGGGTAAAGTCAACCTGTAACCTTAACCTCAACCTTAACCTTAAACTTCACTATAACCTAACCCTAACCTTGACCAAACCCTTAACCTTAACTATAATCTAACCTGAACCTTAACCTTAAATTTACCCTTAACTTAACCTTATCCTTAACCTTAACTGTAATCATAACCTTACCTTAACCTAACTTAAGCTTAACCTTGACCTTGACCTTAATCTTAACCTTAACTTTACCATAAGCTTAAGAGTTTAGTCAAGTTAAGGATAAGGTTAAGGGTTTGGACAAGGTTAGGGTTAGGTTGAGGTTAAGGGTGAATGTTAAGGGTAAGGTTAAGGTTAAGGTTAGGTTAAGGGTAAAATTAAGGTTAAGGTTATGGTTAAGGTTAGGGGAATGTTAAGGTTAAATTCAAGGTTAAGCTGAAGGTTAAGGGTAAGGATAGGGTAAGGTTAATGTTAAGGTCAAGGACAAGGTTAAGGTTAAGTTAGGCTAAGGTAAGGTTAAGGTTATGGTTAGGTTAAGGTTAAGGTTAGGTTAAGGTTATAGTTAAGGTTAGGTTAAGGTTAAGATTAGGTTCAGGGTAAAGTTAAGGTTAAGGTAGGTTAAGGTCAGGGTTAAGGTTACGTTAAGGGTAAATTCAAGGTTAAGGTTAGGTTAAGGGTAAGGGTTTGGTCAAGGTTAGTATTAGGTTATAGTTAAGGTTAAGCTTAAGCTTAAGGGTAAAGATAATTTTATGGTTAAGGTTAAGGTCAGGGTTAGCTTATAGTTAACGTTATGATTAGGTTAAGGGTAAATTTAAGGTTAAGGTTAGGGTTAAGGTTAGGATAAGTTTTCAGTTAAGGTTAACGTTAATTTTAAGGTTAGGTTAAGGTAAAGATAAGGCTAAAGATTAGGTTAAGGTTAAGGTTAAGGTTAGGTTAAGGGTAAAATTAAGGTTAGGTTAGGTTAAGGTTAAAGTTACGTTAAGGTTAAGGTTAAGGGTTTGGTCAAGGTTAGGATTAGGTTATAGTTAAGGTTAGGTTAAGGGTAAAGTCAAGGTTAAGGTGAATTTTAAGGGTAAGGTTCAGGTTAAGGTTACGGGTTTTTTCAGGTTAAGGTTAAGGTGAAGGGTTTAGTCAAGGTTAGGGTTAGGTTAAGTTTAAGGTTAAGGTTAAGTTAAGAGTAAAGTTATGGTTAAGGTTAGGTTAAGGGTTAAGGTTATGGTTAAGTTTAAGGGTAAGATAACGCTAAAGTTAAGGTTAAGGTTAAGGTTGAGGGGGTAAGGTTACGGTTAAGGTTAAGGTTAAGGTTAAGGTTAATTAAAGGTGAAGGTTACGGTTAGGTCAAGGTTAAGGTTAAGGTTAAATTAAGGTTAACGGTAATATAAGGTTAAGCTTAAGCTTAAGCGTAAGATTAGGTTAAGGGTAAAGTCAAATCTTAACCTTAACCTTATGTTTAACCTTAACCTTCCCCTAACCTTAACCCTAACCTAAACCTTAACCTTAACCTTACCCTAACCTTAACCATAACCTTAACCTTAAATTTACCTTAAAATAACCTTAACCTTACCCTAATCATAACCTTAACTTTACCCTTAACCTAATATTAACCTTAACCTAACCTTAACCTTGACCATAACCTTAACCTTAACCATAACCTTAACCTTAACCTTAACCTAACCTTAACCATGACCTTAGCTATAACCTAACCCTAACCTTGACCAAAATATTAACCTTAGCCTTAACCAGACTAAACCCTTAGCCTTAACCTTAACGTTACCCTTAACCTTAACTTATCCTTAATCTTAACCTTAACCATAATCTTAACCTCAGGCTAAGGTTAAATTTAAGGGTAAGGTAAGGGCTAAGGGTAAAGGTTAAGTTTAAGGTTACAGCTTTAGTCAGGTTAAGGTTAAGGTTAAGGTTAATGTTAACGTTATGGTTATGGTTAAGGTTAGGTTAAGGTTAAGGTCAAGGTAAAGTTTAAGGTTAGGTTAAGTTTAAGGGTGAAGGTCAAGGTCAAGGTTAAGGTTAAGGTTATGGTTAATTTTAGGTTAAGGTTAAGGTTAAGGTAAAGGTTAAGCATAGGTTATAGTGAAGGTTAAGGTTAAGATCTGTAACCTTATCCTTGACCTTACCCTTAATATTAACCTTAACTATAACATTACTAACCCCGTAACCTTAACCTTAACCTCAATCTTAACCTTAACCTTAACTATAACCTAACACTAACCTTGAAAAAACCCTAACCTTAACCCTAACCCTAACCCTAACCTTAACCATAACTTTACCCTTTACCTAACCTTAACCTTAACTATACACTTAACCTAATCTTAACCTTAACCTAAGATTAACCTTACCCTTAACCTTGACCTTATCCTTAACTTAAGCTAACCTTAACCTTAAATTTAACTATAACCTAACACTAACCCTTACCAAACCCTTAACCTTAACCTTATCTTAACCTTATCCTAACCTTAACCTTAACCTGACTAAACCCGTAACCTGAGCCTTAACCTTAACCTTAACCCTAACCTTAACCTAACCTTAACCTTAAACTTAACCTTAACCTAACTTTAACCTTAACCTTACCTTAACCTTAACCTTAACCTAACTATAACCTTACCCTTAACCTTAACCTTGACATTAACTATAACCTATACTTAACCTTGACCTTAACCTTAACCTTAACCTTAATCTAACCTTAACCTTAACTTTACCTTAACCTTAAATTTACCTTTAAACTAACCTTAACCTAACCCTTAACCTTGACCAAACATTTAACCTTAACCTTAACCTTAACTTTACCCTTAATCTAATCTTAACCTTAGCCTAACCTTAACCTTGACTTTACCCTTAACGTAACCTTAAACTTGACCTTAACCTCATGTTAAGATTAAGGTTAAGGGTAAGGTTAGGGTAAGGTTAGGATTAGGTTAAGGTTAGGTTAGGTTAAGGTTAAGGTTAAGGTTAAGGTAAGTTTAAGGTTAAGGTTAAGGTTAGGTTAAGATGAAGGTTAGGTTAAGGTTAAGGTTAAGGTTAAGGTAAAGGGTAAAGATAAGGTTATGGTTAAGGTTAAGGTTAAGGTTAGGGTTAGGTTATAGTTAAGGTTAAGGTTAGGTTAATGGTACGATAAGTTAAGGTTAAGGTTAGGTTGTAGTGAAGGTTAAAGTTAAGATAGGATTAAGGTTAAGGTTATGCGTTTGGTCAAGGTTAGGGTTAGGTTATAGTTAAGGTCAAGGTTAAGGTTAGGTTATAGTGAATGTTAAGGTTAAGATAAGGTTAAGGTTAAGGTAAGCTTAATGTTAGGTAAAGGTTAAGGTTAAGGTTAATGTTAAGGGTTTGGTCAAGGTTAGGGTTAGTTTATAGTTAAGGTTACGGGTTTATTCAGGTTAAGGTTAAGGTTAAGGGTAAGGTTAGGTTAAGGGTGAATTTAAGATTAAGGGTAATGTCAAGGGTTTACTCAAGTTAAGGTTAAGGTTAAGGTTAAGGGTTTGGTGAAAGTTAGGGTTAGGTTCAAGTTACGAGTTTAGTCAGGTCAAGGTTAGGTTTAAGGTTAAAGTTATGGTTAAGGTTAAGGTTAAGGGTAAAGTCAAGGTTAAGGTTAAGGTTAAGGTTATGTTAAGGGTAGAATTAAGGTTAAGGTTAAGGTTTGGTCAAGGTTAGGGTTAGGTTATAGTTAAGGTTAAGATAAGGCTAAGGTTAAGGTTAAGGTTTGGTCAAGGATAGGGTTAGGTTATAGTTAAGGTTAAGATAAGGTTAAGGTTAAGGTTAAGGTTAAGTTTAAGGTTATGTTTAAGGTTAAGGTTAGGTTAAGATAAGGTTAAGGTTAACGTTTGGTAAAGGTTAGGGTTAGGTTATAGTTAAATTTAAGGTTAAGGTCAAGGTCAAGGTTAAGGGTAAGGTTAAAGTTAGGATAAAGTTAAGATTAGGTTAAGGGTAAGGTTAATGTTATGGTTAGGGTAAGGTTAGTGTTAGGGTTAGGGGAAGGTTAAGGTTAAGGTTAGGTTAAGGGTAAATTCAAGGTTAAGGTTAGGTTAAGGGTAAGGGTTTGGTCAAGGTTAAGGTTTGGTTATAGTTAAGGTCAGGTTAAGGTTAATTTTAAGGGTTTGGTCAAGGTTAGGGTTAGGTTATAGTTAAGGTTAAGGTTAAGGTTAGGGAAAGGTTAAGGTTACGATTTTGGTCAAGGATAGGGTTAGGTTATAGTTAAGGTTAAGGTGAGGTTAAGGTTAAGGTTAAGGTTATGGGTTTAGTCAGGTTAAGGCTAAGGTTAAGGTTAAGGTTAGGTTAAGTTTAAGGTTAAGGTTAAGGTTAATGTTATGGTTAAGGTTAATATTAGGTTAACATTAACGTTAAGGTTAGGATAAGGTTAAGATAAGGTTAAGGTTAAAGTTAAGGTTAAAGTTAGGTTAACGTTAACGGTGAAGGTTAAGGGTAAGTTTAAGTTTAAGATTAGGTTAAGGGTAAATTCAAAGTTAGGGTTAAAGTAAAGCTTAATGTTAAGGGTAAGGTCAAGGTTAAGGTTACAGATATTAACCTTAACCTTCACTATAACCTAACCTTAACTATAACCTAACCCTAACCTTAACAAAACCTTAACCTTAACCTTAACTTAACCGTAACCTTAACCTGAACGTTACCTTTAACCTTAACCTTAACCTTAACCTAACCTTATCCTTGACCGTAATTATAACCTAACCCTCACTTTGACCAAACCTTAACCTTAACCTTAACTTAACCTTAACCTTAACCTTAAACTTTCCATAACCATAACCTTAACCTTAACTTTACCCTTAACCTTAATCTTAACCTTACCCTTACCTAACTATAACCTTACCCTTAACCTCAACCTTGACCTTAACTATAAGGTAACTTTAGCCTTAACCTTAACCTTAATCCTAACCTTAACCTTAGCTTTACCCTTAACCTAATATTAACCTTACCCTAACCTTAACCCTAACCTTGACCAAACCCTTAACATTAACCTTAAACTTAATCTTACCCTAACCTTAACCGTAACCTTAACCTTAAATTTACCCTTAAGATTAACCTCAGTCTTAACCTTGACTTTACCCTTAACCTAACGTTAAGGTTAATGTTAATTTAGGTTAATGTAAGGTTATGGTTACGGTTAGGTCAAGGTTAAGGTTAATGTTAACGTTAAGGATAAGTTAAGGTTAAGGGTAAGATAAGATTAAGGTTAAGGGTTTGGTTAAGGTTAGGGTTAGGTTATAGTTAAGGTTAAGGGTTTGGTCAATGTTAGGTTTAGATTATAGTTCAGGTCAAGGTTAAGGTTATGGTTATGGTTAAGGTTAAGGTTATGGTTATGGTTATGGTTAAGGTTAAGGTTAGGTAAAGGTTAAGGTTAAGGTTAAGGTTAGGCTAAGGTTAATGTTTTGTTCCAATTGATGATGTCAATTAGAGTTCATTTAATGTCAACCCGGGAAGGTAAACTTAGAAGTGCTTATCTAAAATATATAGATCTAGAAAGATTCCTAATTTGTCCAAGATCTTAAAGTCCTCTTACAAGAACATATTAATTGAGATCTCTTTCAATAACTAAAAAAACCTAGATCTAATAATTGTTTGAGATCTATGGTTCTCTTATAATAATACTTTCAAATAAGATCCTTCCAATATTAGAACATTTAACAAAAAATTGAAAGCTAAAATGAAACAAAAAAAACATAAATTAAATTATACCTAAAGAAAGCAAATAAGCATGCAAGTGAGGCCATTGGGGCCCTCCATAACTCCACAAGCACACCACTTCAATGGAGACTCAGATGTAGAAGAAAAATCGAAGTATGGATATTTATTTCAAAATCTCCATTACAAACCAACTCTAAGCTTCTAAGATTACATACTCCAAAATTCTAAGATTACAAAACTTCAAGATTACAAATGGAGGAGATTGTACTCATATTTATACAATGGGATGAGTAACAAACTCATAATGATCATCCACTAATCTCTCTTTAGTTCCATACATCTCTCAACCATCTAGACACATAACCCCTTTTGTCCTTGATCTTCTCCATGAGATCATAATATTTTCCATGAGGTTTATCTTCTCAAATTCGAATTTGATCATCCAAGGCCACATAAAGGTGTCTTGGAAGCTTCCTTGGCACCTACACATGTCACAAAAACAACCCACTTTCCATATATAAAGTAAAATATATTATTTTCTAATATTTAATCAAGAATTTCTCTTAAAAATTCTTAAAAATAAATAATATTCGGAAAATATAAATGAGACCCATTAACGGTGAATAATAGGGAAAATGAAGTGACATGGTGGTGAATAATGGGTGATATAATGGAAGCATAGGTGAAAAATATATGGTAATGAGTGACATTTTGAAACCCAAACATACTCCCCAACTGAAGCTCTTGCATGTCCTCATGCAAGCTACTACAATGACTTATTTGATTTGATTCTTAGATGAGCTTCCTTTTACAAGATGCTTGATTCTTGTGTAACAAGCATCTTTCAATCATGGACTTCCTTTTAACTTTGCACATCTTTGGATAACTTTTTATTTTTGCAAAGCATTTGCATCTTTTAATGATTGGTTCTTGTGTTACAATCATTATTTACTTTGTTGAGATCTCTTTTTAATTATTGGTTCTTGTGTTTACAATCATTATTTACTTTATTGAGATCAATCATTTTAAGAAGTCATTTAATATGCTCATCATTTTATAGTATTTTTTTATTTATTTATTGTGGGAAGACTATGTGGGTTAAGATGTAATATGAATGAGGAAAAAAATGAAGTGAGAAATTCCCCCTCCCCAACTGATGGTTTTTGGAAATTTTTTTTTTTTTTTTAATGAGAAAGGGAATAGTGAAATAGTGGAATATTTTCCAAATATCATCATTTTAGCATCTAAAAAGAATTTCAAGATTAAAGGTTAAAAAAAATCATACCTTACTTACCTACAGAAGTGGATGAATCATGCATGTTTAGTTGCTACAATTCAGATATGAAGCTTCTTCTGGAAGTTGTGGATGAAAGATGGATCTATATTGCCGTATCTGTTGCTAGATCTTCTGCTAAACAGTCTGATGAATCTAATTAGTTTGCTAAATATGGATGAAAATGTATAAGGCTTGGAAGGTACACAAAATATAGAAGTTACATTTTGCTCCCCCAGCCTTATTTATTGACTTGTCCTCAAGTCATGACAAACTGAAAAACAATGAAAGGAAATCTGCTTCATCTGCTACAAAATATGGGTCTTCAAGTCTTCAACACTCGATGGCATAAATCTTACTATGTTATTAAATGTGCTGGTGTCGAACATAGCAAGAATTTTTTGACTTAGTGGCCATTAATGAATGCCACTAGCCAACATGAGAGCTCCCACCATTGATTCCAATGGGAGTCAAGATGCCTAACACATCTTTGTAGGTATGAATAATTTTGTTGTGTTCGAGTCACCTACAAGATCCAACGAACAAGGGATATTAATGTACTCCCATTGTTCATTGGCAAGAGTACTTGCCATTAAGGCATGCAAGCCTCTAGGTGTTTTTACAAAGATAATTAGACTCTAGGACTTTGACTCAATGATATACATAGAAGCAGGGTTTTATTGGCGAAAATGAAAAATGGTAGGAAATGGAAATGGAAATGGAAAATGGCAAGAAGTTTGTAAGTAAACTTCTTGGATTTTATTAATGGGTTAGGAATAGATGAATGGAAATGCATGGTGAATGAACAAGAACTCTTGCTGTGAAAAATGGACATGGAAATGGTATGCTTTATGGATTGACAATTGGTGGAGTTCAAAATCTTTTGCAAAAAGGGAGGTTCAAGGTAGTGGTTGTAGACATGGATTTGTCTTTAGAATTTTTCATGAATTTGGTCGTTTGAAGATAAAATGTGTGCACAATGTAATCTCCTTATTGATCATTTGATTATCCTGTAACCTGTGAAAAAAACTTGGCACAAAGAAAACATAAGTGTGTTCAAGAAGAAATGGCCAGTTCCTTCATGATTCTTATGCAAAAATTTCATACCAAATAAAACATATTAAGGACAATCAAAGTGTTGAAATTGACTTAATCATGATATTAATATCAATCCATTCTTAAAAATAACCATGAAATGTAATACTCCCTGTTTGTGTCAAATGAAATATGCTTGGCAAAAACATTGGCATTAGAAAGATCTGTTTTGTTCTGCATATTAGTATGTCATATAAAAGCATTCAACAAAAATATGTTATGAGTTTAATGCCAACTTGAAGCTAAGATAATCATCATCTATAGAATCCTCCAAACGTTTGAAATTTGTTTCCAAGTGTTCCATTATTTATTTTCAAACCTGCATGAATTTTGTGGGTATTTATTTTTATTTTATTTTTTTATTTTTTAAATAAAAAAAACAAAAGAATGAAATTCATTTATTTTTATAACAAAATTAAAAAACAAAATTTTTTAATTTGTTATTAATTTTGAGTTTTTTTTTTTTTTTCAACAAAAACAAATTCTATTAAAAACTAATAAAGAAAATTTCTAAAAATACACTAACACTAAAATGGATTTTTTTCCAATATCCTAAAAAAACACACAAAATTCTCTAGAATCAATGAAAAATCTGGCTTTTTGTCTATAAAAATTAGGAGAAGATAATCCAAATGCCAAATCTCTCCAAGATAAGTCAAATCAGATTTTTTTATCACTAAATTGAATATAGAGGAGGCATTTTAGTTAGGCAAATGGAGTTGTGAGCATAGATTGATTATGTCATGCTTTATAATGTGCAAGCAGGTGCAATCCATGGTTGAAGACAAATCGATTCTGATAAGAACATACGAGGGAAGACATAACCACATGCTTCATCCAGCAGCCACAACCATGCCATCCATCATAGTAGCAGCTGCCTCAATGCTCTTGTCTGATACTTCCATAGCAACTGATAACATCACACTAAATTCAAGCTTCAAGGCAGGTGCTCTCATGCAACGTCCTTGCAACACTTCAACTGACATCATCTCGGCCTCAACTCCATTCCAGTTCCATCATCATACTCAACCGCACCATCATTAACCATCTTGGGTATGGCAATCACATCACCAGGAAAATAAGGATTATAGTGCAATCCCCCTTGAATTGAAATTCCCGCTAGCGGATCACAATATCCATTGAGCTAAAAATAAATAGAGTTCTGACCATTATGGCATGTTATCATATTAGATCTGGACTTCAGTGGTGATACGAAGATAAAATTTAGATCAACACCTGCATAAAATTGATTTCTCCGTTCCTATATAACAAGAAGAAGAAAGCCAATAAGACGTTTCTTCTCTGGGCAAAATTGAGCTACCAAGTCTCGTTGACTATTCCACAACATTCATAGCATATCCATATGTTGTAAGATAATGACAACGAATTCTGGTATGGCTAAGGGAAATTGCATGGCCAATCATATATCTTCAGAGTTTTTGGAACCATAATTCCAGTAACTGGGAAAGTTGAAATCCTTCTGGCGAAAGGGATTTTGCACTGCGAATGGAGAAGTATTTTCGTGGGATCAAAACCTAAACATGTTCACCAAGGATCTGAGACATTGACGCGAAGTCATAGCTTGAACCGATTCTGCAAATCAAAAATCATTCATATCTGTCGGGCTTGAACAATACGTTGTTGTTTTTCAATGAGTTTTCTTTGTTTTTATTTTTTTATTTTTTTTATGTTTTTTTTGCTTTTTGTGTTTTGTGTTTTAATGAGTTTATTTTGAGTTGTTTAAAATCTCATTTTGTTGTGTTTTATTATTTTTTTTTATTGTTTTTATTATTACTTTTTTAATTGTTTTGTTTTGTTTTGTTTTTATTTTTATTTTTATTTTTAATTAATCTAAAAAAAAAATGATATTGAACCTATTTCTTAAAAATTGGCTACTTTTCAAAAAGAACTTTTTTTTTTAATAATAATATATATATGATATATATTATTATTGTGTGGAATTTTTTTTTTTAACTAAAAAAAAAAAAAAAAAACTAAGTTTTATCTAAAAAATGTTTAAGATGATTTTTCACTCATGCAGATCAATTTTTCAGCAAAAGTATTTTTATTGGAATAAATCAATAGATTTTCTGATCTTCCTGGTCGCACAAAGCGCGGGAAGAGAGCATACTAATCTCTTGATTTTATTTATTTATGCAGGTTAGCGTGGATGGATAAAACACAATTAAGATCTGTGACAAAACCTTACATTATCTACACTCTTTCTGCAATGTCACGACGGCGTTTAGACTCTCGAAAGACAAAGCTTTCCGATAATCAAGCTCCTGGCTCACCCGTGATACAAAAACAAGACATAGAAATGCAAAGATGAAGCAGCTCTTTTCATTCATGATAATATTTTAAAAAAAAAAAGACTAAAAGAAAATTCTACAAGGAAATTCTACGAGATCTCATTTTATTTTTTATTTTTAATCTATTCTACATTAACTTGAAAGATGTTTTATTTTCTAAGTAAAATAATACTTCCAGTGAAGCTATCTACGGATTAAAAATTTAAAAATTCTCACATCAAGATTTAAAATTTATACGTTATGTTTTACAAGTATATGAGAATCTTGTCTTAGAATTGGCTCAAGGTGATTGTCCTTGCTCTCCAAGAAGTACCTATTCAACATTGTCAAATTCCTCATCCGTAGATGGATTAGTGAGAAATGGGGGGTTTAAAATAAAAACTGAATTTAAATTAACTATGTGCGAAAATAAAAATTCTCCAAACTTTGAACTCCTTTATGAACCTGCTGTCACCAAGTTCCACAAATTAGTCCATAAAAACAAATGCATAAAATAATTACTAAATCCTTCTAGTTGCACTTCCCCGGCAATGGCGCCAAAATTTTTGGTTCCAATTGATGATTTCAATTAGAGTTCATTTAATGTCAACCCGGGAAGGTAAATTTAGAAGTGCTTATCTAAAATATATAGATCTAGAAAGATTCCTAATTTGTCCAAGATCTTAAAGTCCCCTTACAAGAACATATTCATTGAGATCTCTTTCAATAACTAAACAAACCTAGATCTAATAATTGTTTGAGATCTATGGTTCTCTTACAAGAACACTTTCAAATAAGATCCTTCCAATATTAGAACATTTAACAAAAAATTGAAAGCTAAAATAAAACAAAAAAAACATAAATTAAATTATACCTAAGTAAGAAAATAAGCATGCAAGTGAGGCCATGGGGGCCCTCCATAACTCCACAAGCACACCACTTCAATGGAGACTCAGATGTAGAAGCAAAATCGAAGTATGGATCTTCATTTCAAAATATCCATTACAAACCAACTCTAAGCTTCTAAGATTACATACTCTTAACCTCAACCTTACCCTTAACCTTACCTTAACATTAAAATTAACCTTAAATTTACCCTTAACCTAACCCTAACCTTAAGGTCAAGGTTAAGGTTACGTTAAGGGTAAAGTTCAGGTTATGGTTAGGGTAAGGTTAGTTTAACGTTAAGGTTAAGGTAAGGTTAAGGTTAAGGTTAGGGTTATGTTAAGGTTAAGGTTAAGGTCAAGGTTAGGTTAGGTTAAGGTAAGGTTAAGGTTACGGTTAGGTCAAGGTTAAGAGTTTAGTCAGGTTAAGCTTAAGGTTAATGGTTTGGTCAAGGTTAAGGGTGAAGGTTACGAGTAAGGTTAAGGTTAAGGTCAAGGTTAAGGTTAAGGGTAAGGTTAAGGTTAAGGTTAAGTTAGGTTAAGGTAAGGTAAAGGTTACGATTAAGGTTAAGGTTAAGGTTAAGGTCAAGGTTAATATTAAATAAAGGTTAAGTTTAAAGTTAATATTAAGGGTATGGTCAAGGTTAGGGTTAGGTTAAGTTAAGGTGAAGGTTAAGGTTAAGGGTAAGGTTATAGTTAGGTTAAGGTTAAGGTTAATGTTAAAGTTAGATTAAGGTAAGGTCAAGGTTATGGATTTAGTCAGGTTAAGGTTATGGTTAATGCTAGGGTAAGGTTAAGGTTAAAGATGAGGTTAGGGTTAGGTTATAGTTAAGGTCAAGGTTAAGGTTAGGGTTAATGTTAGGTTAAGGTTAAGAGTACGATTAAGCCCTTAACCTTCCCATAACCTTAACCTTAACCTTAAAATTACTTAAACCTAACCTAACTTAACCTTAATTGTATCCTTACATTAACCTAACGTTAATCTTAACCTTCCCCTACCCTTAACCCTAACCTTACCCTAACCTTACCATAACATTACCCTTAACCTTAAGCTTAATTTTAACCTAAAATTAACCTTAAATTTACCCTTAACCAAATCTTAACCTTAACCTCAACCTAACCCTAACCTTGAACTTAACCTTAACCTTAACCTTAACCTAACCTTAACCAAACCCTTAACCTTAACCTGACTAAACCCGTAACCTTAACTATAACCTTAACATTAACCTAACCTTAACTTTGACTTTACCCTTAACCTTAACCTTAACCTTAACCTAACCTTAACCTTACCTTAAGGTTAGGTTAAGGTTAGGTAAGGGTAAGGTTAAGGTTATGGGTTTAGTCAGGTTAAGGTTGAGGGGGTAAGGTTAAGGTTAAGGTTAAGGTTAAGGTTAGGTTAAGGGTAAATTTATGGTTAAGGTGAAGGTTAAAGGTAAGGTTAAGGGTTTAGTTAGGTTAAGGTTAAGGTTAAGGGTTTGGTCAAGGTTAGGGTTAGGTTATAGTTAGGTTAAGGTCAAGGTTAAGGTTAAGGTTAGGGTAAAGGTTCAGGTTAAGGTTAACGTTAACATTAAGTTATATTGAAGGTTAAGGTTAAGACCCGTAACCCTAAACTTAACCTTAACCTTGACTTTACCCTTAAGCTAACCCTAACCTTAACCTTAACCTTAACCTTATCTTATCCTTAACTTAACCTTAACCTTCACCTTAACCTAACTACAACCTTACCCTTAACCTTAACCTTGACCTTAACTATAACCTAACCCTAACCTTGACCTTAACCTTTACTTAACCTTAACATTTACCTTAAGCTTAACCTTAAGCTTAACCTTACCCTTAACCTTAACCTTACCCTTAACCTTAACCTAACCTTAACCTTAACCTTAACCTTATCTTAACCTTAACTATAACCTAACCCTAACCTTGAAAAAACCTTAACATTAACCTTAACTTTAGCCTTAACCTAACCTTAACCTTAACCTTAACCTTGAATTTACCCTTAACTTAAGCTTAACATTCACTATAACCTAACCCTAACCTTTACCAAACCCTTAACCTTAATGTTAACCTTACGCTTAACCTTGACCTTAACCTTAACTTTAACTATAACCTATTCCTAACCTTGACCAAACCCTTAACATTAGCATTAAATTAACCTTAACCTTAACCTTTAACTAACCTTAACCTTGACCTTAACTATAACCTAACCCTAACCTTGAAGAAACCCTTAACCTTAACCTTAACCTGAGTAAGCCCTTAAGGTTAGGGTAGTTAAGGTTAAGGTCAAAGTCAAGGTTAAGGTTAAGTTATGATAAGGTAAGGTTATAGTAAGGTTAAGGTTAAGTTTAATGGGGTAAGCCTTAACCTTAACCTGACTAAACCCATATCCTTAACCTTAACCTTAACCTAAAATTAAACTTAATTAAACCCTTAACCTTAGCCTTCCCCTAACCTTACCGTTAACCTTCACCCTTAACCTTAACCTAACCCTTACCTTCACCTAAACCTTAGCCTAACCTTAAACTTAACCTTACCGTTAACCTTACCTTAACCCTAACCTAACCTGAACCTTAACTTTACCCTTAACCTAACCCTAACCTTAAGGTCAAGGTTAAGGTTACGTTAAGGGTAAAGTTCAAGTTATGGTTAGGGTAAGGTTAGGTTAATGTTAAGGTTAAGGTTATGGTTAAGGTAAGGTTAAGGTTAGGGTTATGTTTAAGGTTTAGTTCAAGGTTAAGTTAGGTTAAGGTAAGGTTAAGGTTACGGCTAGGTAAAGGTTAAGAGTTTAGTCAGTTTAAGGTTAACGTTAAGGGTTTGGTCAAGGTTAAGGGTGAAGGTTACGGGTAAGGTTAAGGTTAAGGTCAAGGTTAAGGGTAAGGGTAAGGTTAAGGTTAAGGTTAGGTTAGGTTAAGGTAAAGTTAAGGTTACAATTAAGGTTAAGGTTAAGGTCAAGGTTAATATTAAGTAAATGTTGGAGAGGTAAATCCCCTCTATAGATAGAGGTGATCCCTACTATCCCAAATCAAGTCTAGCAACAATCAGTCACATAGTGACGTAGGTTTCTAGTTACAAAAACGATAAAACATAATGAGTTGCCTACCTTAGGTCCTAAGAAATGGTCATTGAAGAAAGGATGATGTTTCCCATCCTTTTCTTTGGTAAATCATGATCCTTCCACTTAACACGTATGAACACTTGCACACATGCGAAGAAAAACAATGATACATAGCATAGAATCTAATTCATGTAACCATACATCATTCAGAGAGGATGTAATTCATTGCATCAAAGAAAAAGACACATGAATGAAACCATAATCGAAGTCGTTTATCATTAAAATAACAAAGGAAAGATACAACCCAAAGCTCTGATGTTGGATCTTCCTTTGGCGGTGTTGATAGCGGAGCACGTCTCAATGAAGCTCATCAAAAATGGGACAAATCTCTCTCTCTTTGGCTTGGCTCTCGAAGGCTATCTGGCAATAGTCTCCTTGCTAAAGGTTTAACTCTTGCTTCTAGTGCTATTAGAACTACGAGCTTGCTAAGGGAAAAAGGCAAGGTTATATAGATGGTGGAAGGGGAGTTGGGATCCCTAAAATTGTGGGAACGACCCTATCCTCAAGGAAGCTTCCATGATAGGTGGAAAACCACCTCCCCTACATGGAGATCTAGAGCCAAACCTCCCAACTCATTTTAGAGACTCATTCAAGAGCTTTTTGGAATCAAAATTCCGCCATTTATTTTTAAAAAACAATCCTTATTAAGCTTGGCACGAGAGAGACACTAGTATAGAGCACCATTTGGTGCGCCCTCTATGGTGGATTTTCCCCATTGGTGCGAGGGCTAAACTGGCTAGTCGCGTAAAGGCCAAAAGATTAGTTTTTAGGGTTTTTCAAAGGAAACTTTCTTCATAGGAATGATTTTCCTTGTCAAGGGGGATGTCATGAAAGTGGTTTTAGGTTATGTCACTGCTCACAAGTCATGGAAAAGTCCCTCCAATGTGCGGGATAGGGAATTACAGGGACAGTGACAAATTACTATGTAACAGATGCCCCCTAAAGCATCCCTACTAGCCCAGATCGGGTCTAGCAACAATTAGTCATGCAACAACGCAAGTCTCTAGTTACAAAAATGACAAAACATAACGAGTTGCCTACCTCAGGTCCTACAGAATGGTTATCGAAGAAAGGATGATGCTTCCCATCCTTCGCTTTGGTAGATCTCGATCCTTCCGCTTAACACATTTGAAAACCTACACACATGCAAAGAAACACAACGATACACAACATAGAATCTAAATCATGTAACCATACATCAGTTAGAGAGGATGTAATTCATTGCATCAAAGAAAAAGACACATGAATGAAACCATAATCAAAGTCGCTTATCATTAAAAGAACAAAGGAAATATACAACCCAAAGCTCTGACGCCAGATCTTCCTTTGGTAGGGTTGACAACGGAGCATGTATCAATGAAGTTCGTCAGAAATGGGACAAATCTCTCTCTCTTCGGCTTGGATCTCAAAGGTTGTCTAACGATAGTCTCCTTGCTATAGGTTCAGCTCTTGCTTCTAGTGCTATTAGGACTACTAGCTTGTTAAGGGAAAAATGCAAGCTTATATAGATGGTGGAAGGGGAGTTGGGATCCATACAATTGTGGGATTGGCCCTGTCCTCAAGGAAGCTTCCACGATAGGTGGAAAACCACCTCCCCTACATGGAGATTCAGAGCCAAACCTCCCAACTCATTTTAGAGACTCATTCAAGAGTTTGTTGGAATCAAACTTCCACCATTTATTTTTAAAAAATAATCCTTATTAAGCTTGGCACGAGCAAGACACTGGGACAGAGCGCCAGTTGGCACGCCCTCTATGGTGGGTTTTCCACATTGGCATGAGGGTTGAACTGGCTAGTTGCATTAAGGCCAAAAGATTAGTTTTAGGGTTTTTCAAAGGAAAATTTCTTAAGAGGAATGATTGTCCTTGTCAAGGGGGATGCCATGAAAGTGGTTTCAGGTTATGTCACTGCTCACAGGTCAAGGAAAAGGCCCTGCAGTGTGCAGGATGGGGAATTGCAAGGATAGTGACAAATTACTATGTAACAGATGCCCCCTAAAGCATGAGGCCCGAGAGAGAGAGAGGGGTGAAATGATTTATGAGAACGGGCCCTAATGAAAGCACTACCGTCGGAAAACCTACGTAGACAAGTACAACTGATATCTCAAATACATGATATGTGGTATGGGCGCAGCCATCCATAATAGAGTATACAATAATCAGGACCCAAGGTATGGATGCAGCCATCCAGTAAGGATCAGTAAATAGACTCAGGTATGGTCGCAAGCATCCAATCAATGAGTCATGTAATCATGATAATCCACAAAATCTACAGCCTAGATTCCATCAGACAAAACTTAGGGTCCTGCGCTCCATCTTGACCTGAACTGAGTACAAGATCTAGCATGTGAATAAGTGGGCTGAAGTCGAACATGCAATAACATCGTATGATTACCAGCCAATGATCAAAGCCCTTAACAAACACAAGAGGAACCACCAATAATGATGATGGCCCTCAAGGTACTAGAGGTACAATCCACAGAATGTGAATAGTGAGCTGACGTCAAACACCTGCAGAATCATTCGATCGAAGGCCAATAATGAAAAACTTGCGTTAAATGCGAAGAACCTGCCATTGAGGCATGCAGGCTCCAAGGTACCTGAAGGGAGTCTCTAGATCAACTTCCTGGATAATGAGCTGAAGTCGACAGGAAGTGACCTTGATCGAAGGTGGGCCATAGTGTTTCCCACATCATTGAAATGAGACAGAGGAACATAATGTTGGTGAATCAGGATCAGTAGAGAATTAGAGGAGGGTTCAAAAATGTAGAGGTCAACTTCTCTTGAACATATCGGCGGCACGATATTGGATTTGGCAGTATTTGACATCAAAGGATCTGAGGTCATGATGACATGGCAAAGAGCAGATGAGTGGTCAAAAGAGATTACCCAAACCCATGGAGGCAAGTAGAAAATGAGATGAGATGTCCCCAACTCGACATGAATGAAGACAAGTGCCATGTTCAAGAGTGGCATATTGCCGACACGACGATAATACTGGTTCCATTTTTCCCCACCATTTCTAGTGAGTACCCCAATTATTTTTGAAAACAAGCTTGAAGGGGATAGCATATGATTGCGATATAAGTTTTTCCTTTGGACAAATCCAACCTAGTACATTTAACGAGCCCTAGGAAGGAGGAACTCGAGTATCATCATTTTGATGGAATCCGATGTCAATAGGTTTTAAAGAGTTTGACAAAGTAATAACTCAAAGTCTTTTCATGTTTAGAGAGTTTGAAAAGACAACAGAAAAGTAAACTCCAATATTCCATTTTCGTAGATAGTTCCTCAGATCCGAAAAGGTAGAAAACTATGTTTGAGAAAACCTTCTAGTCGTGATAGGCTAGGGTATTCCTTTTTCGTAAATAATATATCCCAGCCCGAAAAAGGGGTAAACATATACTGGGTAGATATCGCTTCGTAGCCATTTAATGAGCTCAAAACAACAAGTGACTTGGCAATCTTTTCAGTTTTAGAGAGTCAGAAAAGAGTTGAAAGTTGACTCCTCCTGGAGGAACGAATGGTATAAAGGGTAGCAACTGGTTCCGGTAATGGTGGAACTAATAAGAACAAGTAAAGGTTAAGAGGTTGGCTAACAAGACCACTCATCACAACAATTCCTCAGGAATGGGTAAAACAACCAAGTGAAGGCATATGATCGACCAAGAAGATAGTGACGATGGAGTGAGAAAACCAAGGCTCATCTGGAAAAATAGGCTGATAAAATGGAAATCACGAGAGGTAAAATGGGAATGGTTTCATTTTTACACAAGCTTGAAATCAGGAAACTCTGCTTGAAGTTGGTTTCATTTTTACACAAGCTTGAAACAAAGATAAACTATGCTTGAAACCGGTTTCATTTTTACACAAGCTTGAAATGGAAACAAACTATTCTTGAAAAATTAAGCATGTCCCCATCATGGTGACTCAATTCGTGGTACATGCCCCCCAAGCTTCAGTCCATAGGAAATGGAGTGAAGGTTCAAAACACAAGAGATTCGATTGAAAACTCGAATTGAATAGGATCGTGTTTCATTGTTTTAACGAGGTTGACACACTTAAGAACTGTCCTCAAAGAAGCTTGTTTCACTGTTTTTAGAAGCTTGACACAAGAATAGGAACTATGCTCCGAAGAGCTTGTTTCATTTTTAAGGAGCTTGACACAAGAAAACGAACTCTGCTCCAAAGACCTTGTTTCATTTTTTAAGGAGCTTGACACATGAAAAGAACTCTCCTTCGAAGATAACTCATTAAGACAAATAAGAAGTCATGGCTTCCAAGAGTTCCACACTGGATGGGAGAACAACATCTCAGAAATCAGGACCCAATGCCCCCAGCACACGATGCACGACGACATCATCACTGAGTATAGGCACGGGGTATGTAGCCATATAGTTGACCTATGGTGGGGAAGATACAACGGGAGGATAAAAACCAGGAAGGGATGATGGTGGGCCAGCTGCCACGTCAAGACCAAAGAACAAAAGCTAATAAATGGTCACGATCTGTCCTTCATGTGGAAAACAGACCACATGAAAAAGGGAGGAGACAAGTGCTCCCATGGCATAGGTGTAATCGCACCCCAAGAACAGATTGAAATCCAAGGGGCTTGGAACAACCATCACGTCCATATGGATGGTTTTACCTCCCAAAGTAATAGGTAACCTTGGAAAGATCCCCAACGGTTGAATAGTTCTTCGGTTGAATGTCAACAGATTCTGCGTAACAGGCACAAGTGGGGGTGAACCAAAATCTTGCCAAGTAGTCGAGGATAAAATACTAAGAGACGTGCCTTCATCTATAATGGTGTTGGGCACAACCAAACCAAGGGCCTGTACCATTATCTTGAAAGGCACATAAGATGGAAGGCGGTATCCTAAAAATCGACTCCAATCAAAGGAAGCGACCAAACTACTCGGAGGGGCTACCATCGAACCAAGATGGTCTTCCCCTGGTGTTACGATCGAAGAAGGAGCATCCTCCACAACCTCCATCTTGAAGGCAGGAGGGGAATCCTCCGGGACCTCCGTCACGGGAGGTGGAGGAGCAACTTCTTGAGGTATAGGGACAGGAGAATATTTCTCCAAGTCTAAAGAATCTGAAGAAACCAAAAGGACATGAGGGGTGTGAGATGCACTCTCCACGGAAAAGACCTGATGTACCGTAGATGGGGCCAGCTCAATCGATCCCATGACCAATGGTTGGTCGAGAATGGATTCATGAATTTGAATTTCTGGGGGAGTGGGATTGACCAAGGATGACTCTTGAACAATAGTAGGATCAGCTGGTGGAGGACTCAAAGAAAGCCATTTATAACCAGCCAAGAGACATGGTGTAGAAATAGTTGAGTTGTCCAAAATGATTTTGGTTTCATCCATATACAGACAAAGGTGAATGGCATGGTGCCCTTCACAGAACTTACAGGGATTGGTAATCTTACCCTGCTTCTTAGGAGCCTTACTAGCACTAGCTGAAGACATGCCCCCAACCTAACTCCCGGAAGCCAAAGGAAACTGTGGATGACCGTTGGACCATACTTAGAGCACCTTGGGAATGCCAAGGTAGTCTCAAAGAAGATGGTCTCCCGTGCACAACATTCAAGGAAACTTGAATTTCCACGGAGGGTTGGAAGGTTTATCAAGAGGAGATGTTTCAGAAGCAGTAGTTGCAGTCTTAGCCTCTCTCTTATCAAACTTCTTCTTCTTTGTCTTCTTCTTCTTCTTATTAGCCACCTGGTTACTCGAATCTAGACTTTCACCAGGCGAAATAGAAGCATGGAAAATTTTAGGGGCTAATATTCGTAGATGGGCTAATTTTCCATGATTTTTCCAAAAACAAGATTCGCCAATTTCCATTTTTTTATAAAAATGATTCGCCCAAAATTTACAATATAAAATTATTTTACATTAAAAATTGCCAAAATTATATAGACAATATATATAATATCATTATAAATTTTAATACTTATACAAATAAATCAATAAAAATTTTATAGTTTGCATATTAGGGACTAGTGAGATTCGCCAATTTTTTAAACTTCAAGATAATTTTCCATCGTTAAAATTTTCCCTGAATAGAAGAGGATGACACAAAAATAGGCGAAGAAGGGGAGAGGTCCATCTTAGAATCACCATGATGTTGTTCAGGCAGAGGAACTGATTGAACGGTAGCCGAGACATTTGGGACCACAGAGGTTGAAAACAACCAAACAGGCAACCCAAAAGTTAACCCAGGAAGGGACAAAATTTCCATTTAAGGAGCACCAACATTCCCAAAAGGAGGAAAATGACCCAGATTCCCATCATAGGGGATTCCTTGGTTGGTGAACTCAGGAAAAGTTTCCATCGAGAACAATCTTAGAACAACACCCTAAGGAAACTAACTTTAACCAGGGATATTTTGTGGTCGGTTAATTTTTTAAAAATTGAAACAAAACTCTATTGTTTCATCTTTTAAGAGTCGAGAAACAGGAAAAAGGTGACTCTATCACTTTCAGATTGGAAACAAGCATGAAAGGACAAGTGCTTGATTATCTTTTCAAATTTAATGAGTCAGAAAAGATCGAAATGACTGCTCTGGTAATCTAGGCAAATGGGTGTACTAGATATCTGTGAAATTCCATATACACCTTGGTTAAAAACAAAAGATAAATCAACCAAGGACTTGACGTACATGCAGGTAATCTCCCCAAATGTTGTGTCTGGTGTATCACGGGTATAAGGCGGCAGACTCGACCTCCTATGGATAAAGGATAACAACCTAGTGGGGTCTCCCTTTATATACACGACGGTATGGGGAGAACAAGTCCGTAATAGTGCTGTCTAAAGCCAAAAGGCGAACGATAGCTACTAGGTTTAACGATGCCAGAACACATCACCAGCCTAGACCTCTAGATATTTCGTTAATGTTTCAATGTTTCCTTCAAGTAAATTGAATAAATTTTAGATTTTTTCTTCAATTGTGTTTAAATTTCAAGCCCTATCGAATGTTATGTCTCAAAAATCCTTTAAATGCACACTACATGCCACAAGATATCACTTTGTTCGATGAAGAGCTAACTACGGGAAGGTTGAGAGCTTTTCAAACAATAATAGAATGATCGCAAAACAACCAGTACTGTCTCTAATGCACGCTAATGAAACTAAAATATTTTCCTTTAGAGTTATATAACACTAATAATGCTGAATTTTTTTAAATTTTCACTAACTAATCAAAAACCAAAAGATTGTTTTTTGTATTTTTCAATGTTTTAGAGAAAAATGCACCAAACGAAATGAAAAACTAATAAAGAGACCAATTTGAGAAATGATAGCAGAAGAGTAGAAACAAACAAGTTCACTCAACACAAAACACACAATCAGAGAAAAAATTGATGGAGAAATCCCTTAAATCAAAGAGGAATCCCAAAAGACTCATACAAACCGTGTGATCTAGGCTCGAAATGAGACAAAGTGAAACTTGAATTAAAAAGAGAGAAATCACTCAAATACCGCAATGATACAATGGAAACCAACCAAATGAATGCAAGGAAGCAAAAACAAAGTTGACTGAACAAGCGAAAACCAAAAAATCCCATGGGAGGCTCAGCACACAATAGCACCTAGATGCCCTAGGGCTAGAATGCAAAACTGATGGTAGAGGGAAAACAACTGGAGGATAGAGGTCAAACATAGTCAACAAGAACTTCAACACACTCAGATAGTTAGAAAAACAACACCAAAACCAAAAATTAGACTCAGAGGGCTAAAAAAAAAGTAAACCCTAACACCAAACAGGGTTGGTGTGACTGTTTGGCTGTATCTTGTGCCAAAACAGGGTTGGAGCGAGTGCCTAACTAGCAACAAGCACCAGCTGGCACGACTGTCAGGCTAAAAATTGCGCCAATCGAGTTTACTAAGGCCATAAATAAAAAAGAGCAAACAGAGAGTAGATTAGGTATGGTGCGGGGTGAATAGAGGTTTTACACTAGGAGACAAACCAGAAGAGAAAATCAAGCAGACACAAGCCAAAACAACCGAAAGAGACAAGAAAAACTCCAATCAAGTCCATAGTGGAGTCGCCAGTTTGTTGGATAGGTAAATCCCCTCTACGGACAGAGGCAATCCCTACTAGCCCAGATTGGGTCTAACAAGAATTAATCACGCAGTGACGCAGGTCTCTAGTTACAAAAACAAAAAAATATAATGAGTTTCCTACCTCAAGTCCTACACAATGGTCATCAAAGAAAGGATGATGCTTCCCGTCCTTTGCTTTGGCAAATCATGATCCTTCCGCTTAACATGTCCGAACACCTGCACACATGTGAAGAAACACAGCAATACACAACATAGAATCTAAATCATGTAACCATACATCATCCAGAGAGGATGTAATTCATTGCATCAAAGAAAAAGACACATGAATGAAACCATAATCAAAGTCGTTTATCATTAACCTT
This sequence comes from Pinus albicaulis, assembly GCA_034641835.2. Classification (NCBI taxonomy): domain Eukaryota; kingdom Viridiplantae; phylum Streptophyta; class Pinopsida; order Pinales; family Pinaceae; genus Pinus; species Pinus albicaulis. The sequence goes on along the minus strand of JAXQQM020065126.1, from coordinate 527,813 downwards.
AACCCTAAACTTACCCTAACCTTACCCTAATGTTACCCGTAACCTTCAACTTAATTTTAACCTCACCTTAACCTTAACTTTACCCTTAACCAAACCTTAACCTCAACCTAACCCTAACCCTAACCTTGACCTTAACCTTAAACCTAACCTTAACCTTAACCTAACCTTAACCAAACCCTTAACCTTAAACTTAACCTGACTAAACCTGTAACCCTAACCATAACCTTAACCTTAACCTAGCCTTAACTTTGACTTTACCCTTAACTTAACCTTAACCTTAACCTTAACCTAACCTTAACCTTACCTTAAGGTTAGTTTAAGCTTAACGTTAAGGTTAGGTAAGGGTAACGTTAAGGTAACATGTTTAGTCAAATTAAGGTTAAGGTTAAGGGGGTAAGTTTAAGGTTAAGGTTAAGTTTAAAGTTAGGTTAAGGGTAAAGTTATGGTTAAGGTGAAGGTTAAGGGTAAGGTTAAGGTCAAGGTTATAGGTTTAGTTAGGTTAAGGTTAAGGTTAATGGTTTCATCAAGGTTAGGGTTAACGTTAGGGTTAATGTTATAGTGAAGGTTAAGGTTAAGACCTTTAACCTTAACCTTTACCTTAACCTTAACCTTAACTTTAAATATAACCTAACCTTAACCTTTACCTTAACTATAACCTTAACATTAACTATGACCCAACCTTCACCTTAACCTTACCTTTACCCTTAACCTTAACCTTAACCTTACCCCCTTAACCTTACCCTTAACCTTAACCTGACTAAACTTGTAACCCTAACCTTACCCTTACCTAACATTAACCTTAACCTAACGTTAACCTTAACTTTACCGTTAACATAACATTAACCTTAACTATAACCTAACCCTAAGCTTAAATTTAACCTTAACCTTATCTTAACCTTAACCTTCACTATAACCTAACTTTGACCTTGACCTTAACTATAACCTAACCCTAACCTTCACCAAACCCTTAACCTTAACCTTAACCTAACTAAACCTATAACACCTAACCCTAACCTTTACCAAACCCTTAACCTTAACCTTAACCTAACTAAACCTATAACACCTAACCCTAACCTTGACCAAACCCTTAACCTTAACCTTAACTTTATCCTTAACCAAATCTTAACCTTAACCTAAACTTAACCTTGACTTTAACCTTAACCTAACCTTAACCTTGACCTTAAGTATAACCTAAAACTAACCTTCACCAAACCTTAACCTTAACCTTAACCTTCCCATTACCATAACCTTAACCTTAACTTTACCCTTAACCTTAACCTTAACCTTACCCTTACATAACCTTAACCTTAAATTTACCCGTAACCTAACCTTAACCTTAACTTTACCCTTAACCTAACCTTAACCTTGAACTTAAATATAACTTAACCCTAACCTTGAATAAACCCTTAAGGTTAGGGTTAGGTTATAGTTAAGGTCAAGGTTAAGGTTATTTTATAGTGAAGGTTAAGGTTAAGATAAGGTTAAGGTTCGAGTCAAGGTTAAGGTTAAGGGTAGGGTAAAGGTTCAGGTTAAGGTTAACGTTAACGTTAGGTTATAGTGAAGGTTAAGGTTAAGACCCGTAACCCTAAACTTAACCTTAACCTTGACTTTACCCTTAAGCTAACCCTAACCTTAACCTTAACCTTAACCTTAGCTTAACCTTAACCTAACCTTAAACTTAACCTTAACCTAGCTATAACCTTACCCTTTACCATAACCTTGACCTTAACTATAACATAACCCTAACCTTGACCAAACCGTTAACATTAACCTTAACCTTAACCTTTACTTAACCTTAACCTTGACCTTAACCTTACCCTTAACCTTAACATTAACCTTAACCTAAACCTTAACCTTAACCTAAAACTAACCTTACCCTTACCCTAACCTTATGCTAACCTTAACCTTAACTTTACCCTTAACCTATCCTTAACCTTAACCTAACCTTATCCTTATCTTAACCTTAACTATAACCTAACCCTAACCTTGAAAAAAACATAACATTAACCTCAACTTTACCTTCAACCTAACATTAACCTTAACCTTAACCTTGACTTTACTCTTAACTTACGCTTAACCTTCACTATAACCTAACCCTAACCTTGACCAAACCCTTAACCTTAACCTTAAATTTAACTATAACCTAACCCTAACCTTGACCAAACCCTTAACATTAAGCTTAAATTAACCTTAAACTTAACCTTAACCTAACCTTAACCTTGACCTTAACTATACCCTAACCCTAACCTTGACCAAACCCTTAACCTGACTAAACCCTTAAGGTTAGGGTAAAATTAAAGTTAAGGTTAAGGTCAATGTCAAGGTTAAGGTTAACCTGACTAAACCCGTAACCTTAACCTTAACCTTAACCTTAACCTAAGGTTAACCTTAACTAAACCCTTAACCTTAACCTTCCCCCAACCTTAACCTTAACCTTACCCTTAACCTTCACCCTTAACCTTAACCTAACCCTAACCTTGACCTGAACCTTAACCTAACCTTAACCTTAACCTTAACCTTACCCTTAACCTTACCTTAACCTTAACCTTAACCTAACCTTAACCTTAACTTTACGCTTAACCTAACCCTAACCTTAAGGTCAAGGTTAAGGTTACGTTAAGGGTAAATTTTAGGTTATAGTTATGGTAAGGTTAGGTTAATGTTAAGGTTAAGGTTATGGTTAAGGTAAGGTTAAGGTTAAGGATAGGGTTATGGTTAAGCCTAATTTTAAGATCAAGGTTAAGCTAGGTTAAGGTAAGGTTAAGGTTCCAGTTAGGTCAAGGTTAAGATTTTAGTCAGGTTAAGGTTAAGGTTTTGGTCAAGGTTAGGGTTAGGTTAAGGTTAAAGGTGAAGGTTAAGGTGAAGGTTAAGGTTAAGGTTATGGTTAAGGGTAAAGTTAATGTTATGGTTAAATTTAAGGTTAGGTTAAGGTTAAGGTTATGTTATAGTTAAGGTCAGGGTTAGGTTAAGGTTAAGGTTAGCTAAAGCTTAAGGGTAAGGTTAAGGTCAAGGTCAAGGTTAACCTTAAGCTAACCTTAACCTTAACCTCAACCCTAACCTTAACCTTAAATTTACCCTTAGGTTACAGGTTTCGTCATTTAAAGGTTAAGGTTAAGGGTTTGGTCAAGGTTAAGGTTAAGGGTAAGGTCAAGGTTAAGGGTAAATTTAAGGTTAAGGTTATGGGTTTAGTAAGGTTAAGGTTAAGTTTAAGATGAAGGTTAAGGGTAAGTTGAAGGTTAAGGGTAAAGTTAAGGTTAAGGTGAAGGTTAAGGGTAAATTTATGGTTAAGGTTAGGGTTAATAGTAAGGTTAAAGTTAACGTTAAGGGAAGGTTAAGGTTAAAGTTAGGTTAAGATAAGGGTTTGGTCAAGGTTAAGTTTAAGGGTTTGGTAAAGGTTAGGGTTAAGTTAGAGTTAAGGTTAAGGTTAGGTTAAGGGTAATATAAGGTTAAGGTTAAGGTTAAGGTCAAGGTCAAGGTCAAGGTTATGGGTAATTGCAAGGCTAAGGTTAAGGTTAATGTTTGTGTAAAAGTTGAGGTTAAGGTTAAGGTTAAGGTTAAGGGTTTGGTCAAGGTTAGGGTTAGCTTATCCCTTTAGGTTAGGTTAAAGTTAAATTTAAGGTTAAGGTTAAGTTAAGGTTAAGGTTAAGGTTAGGTTAACGGTAATGTCAAGTTGAAAGTTATGGTTATGGGAAGGTTAAGGCTAAGGTTAAGGTCAAGGTTAAGGTTAGGTTTAGGTTCAAGTTAAGGTTAAGGTTAAAGGTTTGGTCAAGGTTAGGGTTAGGTTATAGTTATGGTTAAGGTTACAGGATTAGTCAGGTTAAGCTTAAGGTTAAGGTTTTGTTCAAGGTTAAGGTTAAGGGTTTGGTCAAGGTTAAGGTTAATGTTAAGGTTAAGATAAAGTTAAAGTTAAGGTTAAGGTTACTTTAATGTTAAGTTTAAGGTTAAGGGCTTGGTCAAGGTTAGGGTTAGGTTAAGGGGGTAAGGTTAATGTTAAGGTTAAGGTTAAGGTTAAGGGTTTGGTCAACGTTAGGGTTAGGTTATAGTTAAGGTCAAGGTTAAGGTTAAGTTATAGTTAAGGTTATGGTTAAGGTTAAGGTTAGGGGAAAGTTAAAGTTAAGGTTAAGGTTAAGGTTAAGGGTTTGGTCAAGGCTAGGGTTAGGTTAAGGGGGTAAGGTTAAGGTTAAGGTTAATATTAAGTTTAAGGGTTTCTTCAAGTTTACGGTTAGGTTATAGTTAAAGTTAAGGTTAGGGTTAGGTTATAGTTATGGTCAAGGTTAAGGTTAGTTTAAGGTTGAGATTAGGTTAAGGGTAAAGTTAAGGTTATGGTTAGGGTAAGGTTAAGGTTAATGGTAAAGATAAGGCTACGGTTAAGGTTAAAGGTCAAGGTTAAGGTTAAGCTACGTTTATGGTTAGGTTAAAGTTAAGGTTAGGTTAAGTTAAGGTTAAAGTTAAGGTTAAGGTTAGGTTAAGGGTAAAGTTAAGGTTAAGGTTATTGCTAAGTTTAGGGTTAAGGTTAGGGGAAGGTTAAGGTTACAGTTATGGTTAATTTAAGGTGACAGTTAAGGGTAAGGTTAAGGTTAAGGTGAAGGTGAAGGTTAAGGTTAAGTTAGGTTAAGAATAAGGTTAAGGTTAAGTCAAGTTTAAGGGTAAGGGTTTGGTAAAGGTTAGGGTTAGGTTATAGTTAAGGTCAGGTTAAGGTTAAGGTTAAGGTTAAGGGTAAAGATAAGGTTATTGTTAAGGTTATATTTAGGGTTAGGTTATAGTTAAGGTTAAGGTTAGGTTAAGGGTAAAGTTAAGGTTAAGGTTAAGGTGAAGGTTAAGAGTAAGGTTATGGGGAAGGTTAACGTTAAGGCTACGTTAAGGTTAACGTTAGGTTAAGGTTAAGGGTTTGGGATGGTTAAGGTTAAGGTTAAGGGTTTCTTCAAGGTTAGGGTTAGCTTATAGTTAAGGTTAAGGTTATGGTTAAGGTAAGGTTAAGATAAAGTTAAGGGTATGGGTTTAGTAAGGTTAAAGTTCATGTTAAGGTCAAGGACAAGGTAAGGTTAAGGGTAAAGTTTTGGTTTACATTGACCTTGACCTTAACTTTAACCTTAACCTTAACCTTAACATTAACCTAACCTTACCCTTAAATTTAACCTTAACCTTGAACTTGACCTTAACCTTAACCTAACCTTAAACTAAACCTTAACCTTGACCTTAACATAACCATTAACCTTGACCTTAACCTTTACTTAACCTTAACCTTAACCATAACGTTATCCTTAACCATAACCTTAACCTTAAACTTATCCTTAACGTTAACCTTGAATTTACCCTTAACGTAACCTTAACCTTGACCTTAACCTTAACCTTAACCTTAACCTGACTAAACCGGTAACCTTAACCTTACCCTTACCTATAACCTAACCCTAACCTTGACCAAACCCTTAACCTTGACCTTAACTTTAACCTGAACCTTAACCTGACTAAAACTGTAACCTTAACCTTACCCTTAACTATAACCTAACCCTAACCTTGACCAAACCCTTAACCTTAACCTTCCGTTAACCTTAACCTTAACCTTAACCTTAACTTGACACTTAACCTAACCTTAACCTTAACTTTACCCTTAACCTAATATTAACCTTAACTTAACCTTAACCTTATGCTTAACCTTGACCTTAAACTTAAGTTAACCTAACTTTAACTATAACCTAACCCTAACCTTGACCAAACCCTTAACAAAAACCTTATCTTAACCTTAACCTAACCTTAACCTTAACCTAACTATAACCTTACCCTTAACCTTAACTTTGACCTTAGCTATAACCTAACCCTAACCTTGACCAAGCCCCTAAAATTAACGTTAACCTAACCTTAACCTTGACCAAACCCTTAAGACTAACCTTAACCTTAACCGTAACCTTAACCTTAACCTTAAACCTAATCTTAACCTTAACCTAACTGTAACCTTTACTTAACCTTAACCTTACCCATAACCTAACCCTAACCTTGAACAAACCTTAACCTTAACCTTCCCATAACCTTAACCTTGACCTTAACTATAACCTAACCTTAACCTTGACCAAACCCTTACCCATAACCTTAACCTTAACCTTATCCTTATCTTAACCTTAGCCTAACCTTAACCTTATCCTTAAAGTTAGGCTTAACCTTAAGGTTGAAGCTATGGGTAAGGTAAGGGTTAAGGTTAGGGTTATGTTATAGTTAAGGTTATAGATTTAGTGAGGTAAAGGTTAAGGTTAGGTTAAGGGTAAAGTAAAGGTTAAGGTTATGGTTATGGGAAGGTTAAGGTTAAGGTTATAGTTAAGCCTAAGGTTAGGTTAAGGTTAAGATAAGGTTAAGGTTAAATTTAACGTTACCTTAAGGGTAAATTCAAGGTTAAGGTAAGGTTAAGGTTAAGATAAGTTTAAGGTTAAGGTTAAGGTTAGGTTAAGGTTAAATTTATGGTTAAGATTAGGGTTAAGGTTAAGGTAAAGGTTAGGTTAATGTTAAGATTAGGTTAAGGTCCTTAACTTTACCCTTAACCTTAACCTTAACCTTAACCTAACCTTAACCTTAACCTTGACCTTAACCTTACCATATCCTAACTTTAACCTTAACCTTCCCATAACCTTAACCTTTACCTAACATTTCCATAACCATAACCTTAACCTTAACCTTACCTTAACCTAAACTAACCTTAAATTTAACCTTAACCTTACCCTTAACCTTCAACTTAACCTTAACCTTGACTTTACCGTTAACCTAACCTTAACCTTACCCTTAACCTTCAACTTAACCTTAACCTTACCCTTAACCTTCAACTTAACCTTAACCTTGAATTTACCCTTAACCTAACGTTAACCTTAACTATAACCTAACCCTAACCCTATCCTTAACTAAACCCTTAACCTTAACCTTAACCTTAACCTGACTAAACCCAAACCTTAACATTAACCGTAACTTTACCCTTAAGGTTAAGGTAGTTAGCCACCTATGAAATTTTTTATACCAAAAGGTGGCTAAATCATTTTTGGAGCCTTCAAGAAACAAGTTTTATTGCTAAAAAATGCTATCTCTTGAATACTCTTGAAGGCCTCATGCCTCTGTCCAAAATCTTCCCTACTGTGCCCATTTTACACTTCGAAATTATACTGATTTCATGAGAAGAAATTGTTTCAAAATCACCTTTTTTCCCTTTCCTCACTTGAAAAAGTAACCTCCATTTTGCTCCCCTTTTCCTCCATAAAACTCCTCTATTTTCATGATTCCCCTTCTTCCATTCATGAAAATCATTTTTTACCTAGTTTAAAACTCATTCTGAACTATATCAAAACCCCCAAAATCCTTCTAAACATCTTGAAAATGTCCTAAAAAACAAGTATTTGGACTATAGGTCTAAGCCCCTTTGGGCTAAGTCCAAACCATTTCCTCTCCATGTGCCCCAACGCTAGAACCCAAATGCTAAGTTCCTGAGCACTTATCGTGTCGGAGCAACTCACGGAGCACATTTGTTTGTGTGTTTAATAAAAACCCCGATGATGATTAGCCCTATATATTATAGCCCCCGATCATATTGCATTTCATATAGACCAAGGCCTCGCAGTCGGGCGCCTATCCACTTCGCATATATAAAACCATCCCGACACATAAAACCTTTGTTTTTCTTAATATTTTGGGTTTTTGTAGGGTTTGAAAAGGTTTTCGCTGGTGCAAAGCTTAATTCACTCCCCATCATCGATCTGATCTGCAGATCGACGGCCCACAAATCAATCGCCCCAGTGGTCCCCATGGTCAATCACTGTACAAAACTAGAGAAGTTGTCATCGCACCACCTTTGAAAGGAAAGGTGTATTCCTGTTTGGACACGATCAATGCCACAGGCCAACACGTGGCCTTGAGCGGTTTAGAGATACCACCCTCATCGCACATTAAAAGTCTACTGTGGGCTCAGTGTGATATTTTGAGGCCCACTCATCGGACGGTGATCGCACTCAAAAGGAGCTCGGGGGATAAACTAAGGTACGACGCATTTCTCAAAACATCTCCGCCGTCGATCTGACCTACAGATCGATGGTCCACAATAAGTCGCCCTGGTCCCCACGACCATGACAACAGTTAGCGGTCCCACAGAAATGGTGGTCCCAACACCTATTCAGCATCCACGCGGCCGTAGTAGATTAGAGTGGGTCTTGTTAGGTTGCTCGCATAGTCATGAAAGACGGACCCGATAAGCTTTATAAGGTGAATTTCATAAAAATTTCGGGTCACACTTGAGCCAACGTCAGCAGGCCCCAAAATGGACCTGATAAGATTTATATGGCGGATTTCATAAAATTTCGGGTCACAAACACCCTGACGTTAGCAAGTCCCTTTGGTGACCCGAAATGGTTATACAGCTTAGTTTTATCAAAAATTTTGAAGTTCGGGTATATTATTTGGTAAGGATGATTAAATGTTTTTTCTATTGTGTCGAAGAAAAATCTGAAGGCTGGGGTTTAATTCTCACACCTTCGGTTCTTTAAAAGAAAGCCATCCATGGGTTCAAATTTCCGCACCTCGTCAATACTCCAAAAGCACTGATGCCTCACGACCCCTGCACAGCATTGCACACCAACAAAACATTGTAAATGAATCAAAATCAAAGAGTATCTGTGTCAAAGATAGAATTCACCTGAACGGAAGATTGAAGACAAATTTATGAGGATTACGGCTAAGATTGATTCTCAAAAGCCTAATCCTCCCAATTAAGACACAGTTAAGAGAAAATCAAAGTGTTTTATCAGGAAGAAAGGCCTCCACCACCACATCCGAGGCAAATCGATTCCTCCCAGCTACCATAGTGCCACTTGTGCCTCAAAGCATTCAAACAGAGGCCAAAGTTATTGTTCAAGATAAGATATTTTCCTCAGCGCAACCAGAGAGTTAATTCTGCAAATAAGTTTGATGACAAAATATCAGCAGAGTTACTTTAATACAACACAGAGCCTCAAAAGTCAATAAGAGCTCCCACCAAGCATAATATTAAATGAAAAAACATTAATACAAACATAACACCTGTAAAATTCTTCATCGAGCCCCCCAAAGGCTGAGAAGCCATTAAGACTATATTAATTATCTTTGGAGATCTTTTATCAGATCTCACCTCCTCATTCTTCTATAAATACTACTGGAGAAGATGAGAGAGGGGTTGGCTGAGTTGGTTGCTGAACTTTGAAATACAATTGAGCTAGAAACTTCTGATTGTAAATAGTGTTCACTGGTTCTTGAAGCTCTGCTTGTGATAGACTAAGTTAGTCTAGGAAGTGTAGATGATTTCTAAACTAAAGCACTGGACTTAAAGCTGTAACTTTTTTGGAGCATCAATACAATCTGATTTATGGGATCCTAGTCTATGTCAACGGTGATGTGATTTCTTATTATGAATTGTTGTTTTATTTCTATTTTCACTGTGTTCATCTTCTCTTATAAAGAACATCATGCATAGAGTTAGGACCTACTGTATATCAGTGCCCTTCTCTAACTGAAAATCTTTATCTATATGTTTTCTCCCAATTCGTGTCATTTAGGAATGATTTAATTCAGTTTAAGCAGTAGGAATGATGGCGTTCCCTCGTCCTCCTGTTTAGATAAATATTATTCCTGAATGTTATTTTCAGTTTATGTTAAGTAGAGATGAACTAAGGAAGATATGGTGTGCCCTGGTCCTAGTTTTATCCCCAAAGACTATCTAAATGTTTCCCTCAGAATGTGTTAAAAGCTGGCTAGTTTGAAAGTACTTACCAGATCTTAGGCCATTATTTGTTATCTTTGTGTTTGTCTTGAAAGTTACCAAGTAAAGCAGAGCTAGGAGAGGATTTGTGGTGAGCCCGACCTGCTAGTATCTCCTCCAACAGTTACCTTCAAGTTTCCCTTTGTTTTAAAATGTTTTATATTGAAAGTGCATCAAAAGCAGGCTAGTTTAGAAGTACTTACCTGATCTTGGGCTACTCTTTGTTCTTCATTTGTTTAATTCTCCTTCTTGTCAAGGTCAAGGTCAAGGTTACATTAAGGGTAAGGTCAAGGTTACATTAAGGGTAAGGTCAAGGTCAAGGTTAAGGTTACATTAATGGTAAAGTCAAGGTTACGGTTACGTTACGGCTTTGGTCAAGGTTAAGGTTAGGTTAAGGTTAGGGTTAGGCTATAGTTAAGGTCAATGTTAAGTTTAAGGTTAAGGGTAAGGTTAAGGTCAAGGTTAAGGTTACAGGTTTAGTCAGGTTAAGGTTAAGGTTAAGGTTAGTGTTAAGGGTAAGGTCAAGGTCAAGGTTAAGTTTACACAAAGGGTTTGGTAAATGTTAAGGTTAGGTTATAGTTAAGGTCAAGGTTAAGTTTAAGGTTAAGGGTAAGGTTAAGTTTAAGGTCAATGTTAAGCTTAATGTTAAGGGTTTGGTCAAGGTGAGGGTTAGGTTATAGTTAAGTTCAAGGTTAAGTTTAGGTTATATTTAAGGTTAAGGTTAAGGATATGGGAAGGTTAATATTAAGGTTAAGGTTATGGGTTTAGTCAGGTTAAGGTGAAGGTTAAGGTTAAGGTTAGGTTAAGGGTAAAATCAAGGTTAAGGTTAAGGTTAATGGTAAATTCAAGGTTAAGGGTAAAGCTAAGGTCAAGGTGAAGGTTAAGGGTAAGGTTAAAGTTAAGGTTAAATTTCAGGTTAAGGTTATAGGTAAGGTTAAGGTTAAGGTTAAGTTCAAGGTCAAGGTCAAGGTTAAAGTTAAGTTAGGTTAAGGTAAATTTAAGGTTATGGTTATGTTTAGGGTAAGGTTAGGGTTAGGTTATAGTTAAGGTTAAGGTTAAAGTTAAGGGTAAAGTTAAGTTCAAGGTTAGGGTTAGGTTATATTTAACGTTAAGGTTAGGTTAAGGGTAAATTCAAGGATAAGGTTAAGGTTAAGGTTACGGGTTTAGCAAGGTGAAGGTTAAGGTTAAGGTTAGGTTAAGGTTAAGGGTGAAGGTTAAGGTTACAAGGCTTAACCTTAACCTTACCCTTAACCTTCACCCCTTAACCTTAACCTTAAGCTGAACCTTCACTATAACCTAACCTTAACCTTGACCTTAACTATAACCTAACCTTGACCTTAACCTTAACCTAACCTTCCCATAACCTTTACTTTAACCTAGCTTTAAATTTAACCTTCCCCTAACCTTAACCTTAACCTTAACCTTAACCTTAACCTAACCTTAACCTTACCCTAACCTTAACCTTAACTTTACCCATAACATTAACCTTACCTTAGCCTAACCTAACCTTAACCTTAACTTTATCTTAACCTTAACCTTCCCACCACCTTAACCTTAACATTAACCATAACCTAACCTTAACTTTGACTCTACCCTTAACGTAATCTTAACCTTAAACTTAACCTTAACCTTAACCTTAACCTTCCCACAACCATAACTTTAACCTTAACCTTAACTTTACCCTTAACCTAACCTTAACCTTAATCTTAACATTAACCTAACCTTAACATTGACTTTACCCTTAACGTAACCTTAACCTTAAGGGTAAAGTTAAGTTAACCTTACCCTTAACTTTATATTAACCTTAACATTTACTTAACCTTAACGGTTAGGTTAAGGTTAAAGTTATGGGAAGGTTAAGGTTAACCTTGACTTTACCCTTAAACTAACCTTAACCTTAACTATAACCTAACCCTAACCTTGACCTTAAATTTACCCTTAACCTTGACCTTAACCTTAACCTGAGTAAACCCGTAACCTTAACCTTACACTAATCTTAACCTTAACCTAAACTTAACCTTGAATTTTCCCTTAACCTAACCATAACCTTAACCTTAACCTAACGTAACCTTAACCTTTACCTTGACCTTGACCTTAACATTAACCTTAACCTTAGCTATAAACTAAACCTAGCATTACCCTAAACATAACCTAACCCTAACCTTCACCTTACCCTTAACCTTATTTTAACCTTAACCTTCATTATAACGTAACCCTAACCTTATCCTTAACCTTAACCTGACTAAACCTATAACGTTAATCTTACCTTAACCTAACTTTAACCTTAACCTTAACCATAACCCTAACTTTGACCAAACCCTTAACCTTAACCTTAACCTTAACCTTACTAAACCCATAACCTTAACCTTAACCTGACTAAACCTATAACGTTCACCTTAATTTTAACCTAATCTTAACCTTACCCTTAAACTAACTTAACCTCAACCTTGACCTTAACCTTAACCTTAACCTTAACCTTACCCTTAACCTTCACCTTTACTTTAACCTTAACCTGACTAAACTTGTAACCCTAAACCTTAACCTTACCCTTAACCTTCACCTTAACCTTAACCTTGACTTTACCCTTAACCTAACCTTCACCTTAACTATAACATAACCCTAACCTTGACCTTAAATTTACCCCTAACCTTACCTTAACCTTAACATAAAACTTTACCTTGACCTTAAACTAACCTTAACCTTAACCTTAACCTTATCTTACCCTTAATCTAACCTTAACCTTAATGTAACTTTAAGTTTAACCATAACCTAACGTTAACCTTAACTTTACCTTAACCTCGACTTTACCCTTAACCTAACCTTAACCTTAACCTTAACATTATCTTACCCTTAATCTAACCTTAACCTTAACCTTAACGTCACTTTAAGTTTAACCATAACCTAACGTTAACCTTAACTTTACCTTAACCTTGACTTTACCCTTAACCTAACCTTAACCTTAACCTTAACCTGAATAAACCCTTAAGGTTAGGGTAAAGTTAAAGTTAAGGTTAAGGTCAAGGTCAAGGTTAAGGTTAAGTTAGGTTAAGGTAAGGTTATGGTTAGGTTAAGGTTAAGGTTAAGGTTAGTGTTACACCATTTTTTGGTCATCTAACCTATTATCATTAGATGGACCCAAGTACGCCATGTAAGACCAGTTTTACCCTAAGTAAAACTGCTTTCACTATGTTAAAACAGGAAACCCCAAAAGGAAATATTAAACAAACCCATATTTTTAGAAATTCTTTCGGTAGTAATCACATGCAAAAGAACGAGGTCGACGCGTTTCGAACCAACCAGTGTGGTTCACATGGTCCTGATGATGAACAACACTGGTTGGTTCGAAACGCGTCGACCTCGTTCTTTTGCATGTGATTACTACCGAAAGAATTTCTACAAATTTATATTATGGATCACAGAAGCTTAGATTCCAAAAACCCATATTTGTTTGATTTTCCTCATGGAATAATTAATTACACCATAATTTAATTATTATTCCCAGTCATGTTTAACCCAAAATCAAAGAAATTAATTAGATAAACCTTTAATCTTATTTTTTTCTAGGAATAATCATTTAAACCTTTTTTAGATGATATTCCTTGTTAAATATGACCAAATCACCCATAAATAATTAAATAAATCATTATTTATTTAATTATCTTTCAACCAATTCCTTAAATAATTAAATAAATCATTATTTATTTCATTATCTTCTAACCGCTTCCTTAAAAAGATAAATAAATCATTTATTTATTTATTTTTGACAAATTAAGGGATTTGACCCAAGTCAAATACCTTTTCCCTCCAACAAATATAATAAAATATTCCATAAAAGTGGATCTAGATATGGTTAACCCATGCACCAAGATCTAGAATGACCCAATATTTTGTTATAAATAGGAGGGTTTTTCCTACCATTCTTCACCTTTTGTTGCCTATTAGATCACTCTGGATCTATACACTTGGTCACCATTTTCTGCCATTTGATCCCATTGAGCTCTACTCTTTGCATTGGGTTTTCTACATCAACTAGAGAGAGAAATCTTAGATCTGAAGTGCTGAGGACTTCCAAGAACCCATCCCACTGAGGGGAATTGGATACTCCTTCTGGTTTTCCTCACAGGTGCCCCATTAATACAAAAATTCTTTCAAAAAATTGTTCTTGTCTTGTCTATTGGTATATGGAGCAAACCCTTGTTTTTATTGCTTAATGTCTTTCCATACATAGATCTGGTATTTTGCAGCTATTTTCTTGTCTAACTAATCGCAGATCTGAAGATATTGGCAGCCACTTTTGTTGTTAGGGCTATTAGTTATGCGTAGCTAAAGTGGTCCTTTTTCGTACACTTCAACAAAGGATTCATACTAACAAATGGCGACTCCACACGGGTTTTAAATTACGACCGCTGTCGTTTTTCATATTCCTGCATATCCAGCTACTTCAGACCCTAGGGTTTCTTTTCAGCTGTTTATTTTTCCTATTTTCATGTTTTTTTTCTCACATAAAACCCTAAAACATCAAAATTTCTAACTTCCGTGTGTTTCTGGCCCTATTGCGCAGGTAAGCGACACCAGCCGCAACTGAGACGACAACTTTTCTGAAAATCTGCTGCCGAGACAACCAGAACGGGGGGTCATACTTTTTGGCCCTAAACCTGCGACCTAGACCTCTAGGTCGCACTTTTGAGCCTGTTTCCTGCGACCTGCACTGAAATCAGGTCAAAAACTGCGACCTGCCATTTTTTCAGTAATTTTTCTGCAATTTTTCTAGGTTTTGCTGCAGCTTCTATCAGGGTCTTCCAACCTCTGTCTCAGCCCGCCTTGACCAAGTTCTGATCTGTTTTTACTCATCTAAGTGGGAACCTAGCCCCCTAGGGCTTTAGTACCCTCCACTTTTTGTGGAAGAGTTTTAGCTGTTTCAGCTGTCTGTTTTTCAGACCTTCAGCCTCCTTTTTTTTCCAGATCTGTTACCTTCCTTTCAGATCCATTGTAACCAACCTTTCTTCCTTTCAAATCACCTCTTGTCATTTTGTTTGGACCTATTTTTAGGGCCCCCTCCTTGCCCCCTCCGTTTTTTTCTGATTACCTCCCTTCTTTCCAGCCACCTTGCCCTGTCTCTTGGCTGTGATCTGCACCTCTTTGCAGCAGTTTTATCCTCTAGATCCCTGTCCCTTTTGACCCTAGATCTATTGGCCTCTTTTTATGTGTGTTTCGAATAGATTTTTTCCCTCTTTTAGAGTAGTTTTGAGAGACCCGCCTTCTTGGGTTAGATCAATGCGTAGTTAACTATTAAATGTTCTATTATTTCAACAATCTATATTGTTCTCTGCAGATTTCTTTTCAGTTACACAACACACTTTTTCTTTCTCTCAAAATGAAAAGGGTTTAAAAATTAAAATTAACGCACATCACACACTGACCCTAAGTGAAGAAGCACCTGGTTAACACTGCCTGGCAAAGACTCTAAAATCAATTGTCACTGCACCTCATCTTCCCTTGACATTACTTGATTCTGTCCCTTTCTGCCCTTGTCGGTTTCCCTCTTCCTGTCATCATTGCGCCCCCAAGGCGCCTTTCCCGGAGACTTCTTGGCCTTCACCCTCAGTTTCCGGTTGATCGACCTACTCCGCACCACCGTCGTTGAGCCAGTCCACCTTCGAGTTCGCACTCTAACTCTTCTCCTGATTCATCGGGTCCTCCCTCTCCTCCTGGTTCTCCCCCTGTCACCTTCACTATGTCTGGTCCAGGGCCTAACGCTAGCAGTTCTCCCGGCCCCAATGCCGGCCCTACTACTAGTGGAACCGCCATCGGAACTACCCCGGCCACCCCCGTGCTGTCGTACATTGCAGGCCTCAGCCTCCTTGATTTCCATCAGTTGATCAATGACCCCATTCACCACAATGCTAATTGGCCTACTATGCCAACCAAGCTCCCCTCCGACATCCCTAAGTTTTAGGGCCTTAATGGAGAAGATCCAACCAATCATGTCCAATCTTTTCACATGTGGTGTTCCTCCAATTCCATTACCGATGACTCCATCCGTCTTCGTTTGTTCCAATGCACGCTTACCGACAAAGCTTCTAAATGGTATGTCGAACAAGCCACCTCTACCCATACCACCTTTGAGACTCTTGCCCAAGCCTTTTTGTCGTATTTCCAGCTCCCTCTCCGATATGATACTGGCATGGAGCTCTTGAATTCCTTCAAGCAATCCTCTTCAACACGCCTTCCCGCCCATGTTCAGGAATGGCGACGAAGACGGAGCTTATGTCGAGCCCCTCCCTTTGAAGATCGAGTTTATATGGACTGGTTCCTTCGCACGCTTCCCGCTCCCATCAGCAAATATGTCGCCTCTCACTTTCCTCAAACTGAAGAAGCCGCCCTCCAAATAGCCTTGAAATATGACCTGATCTACGCTCAATCTGGTTATGTTTATACCGTTCTTCCTAACCTCCCCAGGCCCGGTGGCGCTAACGCCCCAGGGGCATCTCATTCCGCCGACGGTATCGTTGGAGCCCTTTCCCATCCATACGCTCAACCTCCTATGGGCTATGGTCTCCCTCAGGGAGGGGCCAGCACCTCAAGCACTTTTCCCCCTCCCGGCAGCATGTATCCAGGATACGGCATGCCTCCTCCTTTTTCCCAACCTCCTGCTTACCTCAATTTTGCCCAACCCAACCCTTACCTTTATCCACAGCCTGGTGCGCCAACTCCTCCAGCATATGCGCTTCCATCTCCCTTGCCTCCTCCAAACCCGCAACAGCACTTACAGCCCCCTCCAGGGCAAGTATTTGCACAACAGGGCGCGACTAATCCCCCTTCTTCTCAAAGAAGGCGGAGAGGCAACCAAAACCAATCTGCCCCTGGTACCCAAGGACCCAATTCTGGTGTGGACCCTAACACTGGCAACCAGCAACAGGGCATTCAGCCCAAGCCGGACAGGCCGCTTCGCACAAACAAGCCCTGTTCATGTTGCGGTGTTTATGGTCATTACACCCACGATTGTCCCCTTTTACCCCAGATGCGGCAGATGTGGGAGTATCAAGCCACATTGCACAGACAACACGCCTCCCCTCATGCTCCTCCTAATGTGGCCACTACTCAACCAGCTGTGTTTACCGATCCCTTCCCTCAGCAAGGATTCATGGCTACCCAACCGCCTTATAACTAGGTCACCACTCCCCCTTCCATTTCTGGTTCCTCCGATTACCAGATCCTCATGATGCACTCCGATCCTAACCTGCCCATCGATCTTCACCTTCAAACTCGGTCTCGTCAGTACTCCAAGCCTCCTGCTCAGTCTGCCCCCGAGCCTCCTTCTTCGGGCTCTACAGAGCCTCTTTTGACATCCAGCGGCCCCTTACATATCCCTCAACCCAAAGTTGAGGTCCATACCAATATTCCTAAGGGACCATTACGTCGAAATGCTGCTTCTGGTCGAGCTGCTCATTCGTATAATATAGTAGACGATTTGGCGCAATCCCCCGCTGCCATTTTCACACTGGAACTCCTCCAGTCGTGCCCTTCCCAAAAGTAGGCTCTACTATCTGCCGTGGGCGTTGTAGATCCTGCTGACGACCAAATGATTGTTTTCGACGCCACTCAATCGGACCATCCTCCTCTCCCTCCTTCCGTCGCCTTCTAAATCCCCGTCAAAATCTGGAAGGCCAACGTGTCCCGGTGTATCATTGATGAGGGGGCATCCACCTGTGTGATGTCCGCTTTGGTCTGGAAGTAACTCAGATCCCCTGAACTGGCCCCTTCCATGATCACCCTTCGAGTGTGTGACGGTCATGCCTCCCAGCCCATTGGCCTGTTTCGTAATTGTCCTATCACCCTCGCCGGTAAGACTGTTTGCGTTGACGTCGAAGTCATCGACGCCCCGCTAGATTACAACATTCTATTGGGGGCGAAGCTACACCTATGTTATGTCTGTTGTCCCATCTGCGGTCTTTCGCAAGATGTATTTCCCCCATAATGGAAATATAGTCACCATTGACCAGTTGACATATCATGAGCCAAAATATCAGACCTCCCCTGAGACGACCATCTCTTCTGTAGCCAACAAGAAAACCATTGATTCCTTGACCAGTGTCTCCCCCGACGTTTACAAATATTCCTCCCTGCTTGGAACTTTCCCTAGCCTTCCTCCTCCTCCCATCACTGATCCCAGCTCCTCGAATGTTTGCATGATGCAATCATCTCAGGCTGCCCGTAAGTGGCCTGCCTCAGCTAGTCAGCAACCTCCCCCTCGCCCTTTGCAACCTGCTCCTAGCCATTCATCTCAGCCAGCCAGACCTCCTCCTTCTGGCCCTCCCCCTACAGCTGGTATCCCTGAACCTCTTTATCCTCCCGGATCGGTTCCTCCTAGACTCAACCATCTCGAAGCTGTCCCTCCTGGTCATTTCCCTGCTGGGCAGATCCCTTTCCGAGCTCCCCCTCCCAGAGTTTATTCTGTCCCCGTCATGGCCACCCTCTCTCTCCCTAACTTGACCTTGGGAATTCCAGTCTGGTACCTTGATCCCCCAGCTACCACCCCTCCTGGTCACCCCAAACCTTACATGGCTTTGACACCGGTTCAACTGGTCCCCCTCGCTTCCTCCATTGCCACTATGCCCCCAGCACCTCCACAGGACCCCTCTCCTGTTGTGATGACTCCCGGGAAGAAAGGCAAAGCCCGCAAGGGGGCACCCAAAGACAAGACCACCACGACTGACCCGACCCCTCCTCCGCCCGCGAAGCCTTGTGCATTATGTGATGTCACCGGTCATGCCACCCATGCTTGTCCTGAGTTACCCCGTATTCAGCCCATGGTGAAAGTTGCGTTCCCCGAGTCTACAGTCCCTGAAGCCTCCACTCCTTCTTCGTCTATAACCAAGAACCCCAAGACTCTCCGCACCAACAAACCCTGTGCTTTGTGCGGCGTTCATGGCCATTACTCCCACCCTTTTCCTCACCTGACGCATTACCGCGCCTCTTTAGAGGTGATCTGCGAGTATGAGGTTGAAAAAAATCAATCTGCCTGTCCCATCCTCGCGCAGTATGCTTCAGGTCAGCCTGAGGATCCCCCCGCTCCCATCAACATTCCCCCCCCTGATGTTTCGATGACGGAGTCTACTGTTACCATTCTTTACCTATCCTCCTCTGCGAGACACTCGGAGCCTAGCCCATTTGCATCCTCCCCTGTTGTGTCCCTTGACCACCCTTTTCCTACCCATACACGAGATCACTCCACCCATGTCTCTGTTGACCTCCGCAGCCCGAGTCCTCACCATGCTTCCGATAGCCCTCATATACCACCCTGTATGAGTCATGATCATCCTTCCCCTTGCACTCCCTCCTGCGATTGCTGTCCAATGACTTCTGTACACTCACGCTGCCGTCATTACCTTTCCTCCCCTCATTTGTTGTCTTGTCACACCATTCTGCAGGACCCCCCGTCCACACCCTTTATCGGTTACGCCGATGGTGCAAGTCGCTACTCCAGGAATCTAGCCTTGTCAGGTTGGGCCATCTTCACCCCCTTGCATGCCCTTGTTCTCTCTAACGGGGTATGCATTGGATCTGCCACCAACAATCAGGCCGAATATGATGCAGTGCGTGGTCTCTTAGCCGATGCCCTCTTTCATCGCATCCTCCATCTGCACGTTCGTTTGTATTCCTTACTTCTTGTAATGCAACTAAATGGTGTTTATCGTGTGCATAACCCTGCGCTGTTTAGACACTATTTACGAGTAAAAATCTTGATACGTTCATTTGAAACCATAACTTTCAACCATGTACCTCGAGAACAGAATCACTATGTGGATAGTATTGCAAACCATGTTCTAGATTGGCATTTATCACACACATTCCATACAATACAATAACATTAACAACCATCAAAAAATGATGCATATCCATAATATGAATCCAAAAAAACATGTGTTTAGAGTCCATCTACTCTGATACATATGACATGCCCACAGCATGTTACAAAAAACTCAAAACTGGGGGCACCACTTGCCCCTACATACATCATAGGGGGCACCACATGCCCCACCCCTAATCACTATTTGGAGGCTCCCGGGCCAATGGCTCTGCCCCTGCATCATGTAGATCATGCATAGCCTGACCGGCCATTGCCATGTACCGCAGGACACCTCGCCACTCCGAGGGTAGACCAACACATGGCTCTATGAACTGGTCGTCTAAGTCCTGCCACCCGTGCTCCGATACCCCAGTCAATAACCTTTCACATCTACGGCGGATGTCCTCCAGCAGGGCAGCTGCATCCTCATTTTGCGCCGCTCTCGATCCACTTAGACCTGTAGCTCCAGATGCTGCCGGTCGTCCCATATATCCGGCCGGTTTTACCGGTGCTATATCTGCATACCAAAAGTACATGAATTAGTACCATCAAAAACTTTAACATGCCCACACAAGAATAGCAATCTGTCACTTACCATCGGGCCCCCAGACTCGACCAGGTGGAAGTGGCAGATTCAGATTTCCACAGTAGCCCATCCCACTATAGGGATAGTCGTCTATGTACAAAGGCATCTAATCCCAATGGGAAAAAAACTTCGGTCGAAACACTCGCCCGACCGCCCCTCCTCCTCCTCTGCACAGTAGCCGTCTCCAACGACGCATCCTGGGCTCTCTCGGGCCCCCATCTGGAAGCTGTACACGGGGCCTCAAGGTCAGGATTTTCTCAAAGAAGAAGGCACACAACAAAGTCCCATATGAGCAGTCATGGCTCACCTGCCGCCTGCATAGTGACAATTTTCGCTTTAGCGACACCAACAACATCTGGGCCCACCCATAGTAGGTCCATCCCAACACACTTTCCACTATCATCATCTGCCCCCCAATGATGTGATGGAAAGCCTGGATGCCCAGGATTCGCAGCACAGCTGCGGCCACTGCACGGGTTTCTAGCCTCTCTAGATCCCCGATCGGTATTCGAGTCCCCTTGACTTGGAAACCCGGTCGACAATGGCGTTCCACGAACTCCATGATATGCCGCCCCCACGGCAACACTGGCTGTGTGTTTCCCACCATCCCCAGTGGCGGGAGACCAGTCAGGAAGTACACGTCCTGGAACGTCAGCTCGATCATGTTCCCCTGCACTACAAAGATCTCCTGATCCGGATCCCAGTAACTGATAATCTGGGCTAGTAACGATTCTCCTGCTCCCATCAAAGGGTTCTCCAAGAACTTGAGAACCCCAAATCTGGCCAATACACGGTGGACGCCCTGATCCGCCTGGATCTCTGTCCGTAGTGTCCCCAGATCTCTCTCTCTCCAGTTGACCCGTAACTCTGCCATACCTGCACAAACACATCATTTCTGTCAGCGTACAGATCGGGAAAACCATAACCAACCACCAAAACCCAACTTCCAGCCATAAAACAACACCAAAACCCCCTCATCTCCCAGGTCGCAGTTTTCTGCTCTTTTCTGGACCAGGTCGCACTTTTTTCCCTGATACCTGCGTCCTAGGTCATACTTTTTTCCCCAAAAAGTGCGACCCGGCCGTAGAGATGAAGGAGGGGCTGTTCCTGGATTTCTGGGCCCTAAACTGACAATATAATCCATCAAAATGCAAGAGAAAAGTTAGACCTCTTACCGGCAACTGACAGATCGCGATTCCAACGGTCGGTTTGTCCACTACGTTCGCTGCAAGATTTAGGGCCTTCTCTCCTCTCTACATTCACCACAGCAACAATAGCAAATGAGTGATTTTGGAGGGAAAACTGCCTTATTAAAAGAGAACCCATGTTTCTTATTTCGACTGCTGTGACCACACCGTAGCCCCGTTTAACAAACCGTCTGCACTGTTGGAAAGCTCTCACCGAGCCCTCAAATGGGTATCTGTTAGTTTTTTGAGATATGATACTCCACCAGGACACATTTTGTCCAAGAAGGGTCACTTCACCCCTCCTCAAAATCGAATTTCCTCACTTACGACACTTGTACTTGGGGCACCATCTTGCCCCCTTACTTTTCCTTGTTCGTGTCAATTTTCATCATGAGTTCCCATCATGTACTCATGTTTCCATGGTCCCCCATTGGGGCCTTTACTGTGTGCAGCACCATCGAGTCGCCCTTGTTTAGAGCATCCAAGTTGAGTCATCATTCCCTCCATGGAGTCTATACCGCGTCCCTTTGTACCCCACTGTAGCCCTCCATCCATCATTGCTTGGTCTCTCTCTTGTGTCGCACTTTATGACCTTCAGTTCCACTGTCCCCCACCCCTGATGATGTTGTGTCAGTCGCTTCCGTGTCATTTATGCCCTTTATGCTCTATCAAGGGAAGTCGTCCACTAGCTACTCAGCCCTTTCCACTTCATTATCATCATTAGTGTCAGTCTGTCCATCGCTCTACTCTTTTCTCTCGTGCCTTAGTTGAGGGTCTCTCATTGCCTCAACTATGGCAGACCTCCTTCTGTCGACATCAGCTCTTTCATTCCAGAAGCCAGGTCTAGAGGGCGGTGTACCTTGGTTCCAGCTTCCACTCTTGTTTGATGCCTTGGATTAGGCAAAGGGATACCTCCTTTCCCTTTGGCTTGATTGTTTCTCCAGCTCTTTTCAGCATGATTGAGATTCGTATACTTGATGGTCCAGTGATCCCGCAGTAGCTCTTGATGATTCCCGGGTGTGTGTGAGATGTTTCAACCCTCATGAGGGGGTGGCCCTCAGATTTTGTGAGCCCTTCCCCATTTACAGGGGGCATTTGGGTTGTATTCGTATCTCATGTACTCAGATATTATTGTACAAGTCCTGGCTGTTATCCCAGGCACAGCATGTATGTGGGATTCCTCATTGTATTTTTTATCTGGCTCATGATTATGCCAACTGTACTTTATGGTTCGGTCCCTTGTTTACTGGAAACACTATTCTTTTGTACTTTGTCTCGGCGGGCATAGGTATGCCTCCCCCGCCGCCTTCAGCACACTATCTACTTTACATTTCTCTCTCTGACATCCCTTTTGTTGTCTAGTGATTGTGTTCTTACAAAGTACTTCGGCCATACGATTTTCTCCTGACACTCGCACGCTGGGGGGCAATCTGTTACACCATTTTTTGGTCATCTAACCTATTATCATTAGATGGACCCAAGTACACCATGTAAGACCAGTTTTACCCTAAGTAAAACTGCTTTCACTATGTTAAAATAGGAAACCCCAAAAAGAAATATTAAACAAACCCATATTTGTTTGATTTTCCTCATGGAATAATTAATTAAACCATAATTTAATTATTATTCCCAGTCATGTTTAACCCAAAATCAAAGAAATTAATTAGATAAACCTTTATTTATCTTATTTTTTTCTATGAATAATCATTTAAACCTTTTTTATATGATATTCCTTGTTAAATATGACCAAATCACCCATAAATAATTAAATAAATCATTATTTATTTAATTATCTTTCAACCACTTCCTTAAATAATTAAATAAATCATTATTTATTTGATTATCTTCTAACCGCTTCCTTAAAAAGATAAATAAATCATTTATTTATTTATTTTTGACAAATTAAGGGATTTTACCCAAGTCAAATACCTTTTCCCTCCAACAAATATAATAAAATATTCCATAAAAAGTGGATCTAGATCTGGTTAACCCATGCACCAAGATCTGGAATGACCCAATATTTTGTTATAAATAGGAGGGTTTTTCCTACCATTCTTCACCTTTTGTTGCCTATTAGATCACTCTGGATCTATACACTTAGTCACATATCTCCATCATTTTGCTCCCATTGAGCTCTACTCTTTTCATTGGGTTTTCTACATCAACTAGAGAGAGAAATCTTAGATCTGAAGTGCTGAGGACTTCCAAGAACCCATCCCACTGAGGGGAATTGGATACTCCTTCTGGTTTTCCTCCCAGGTGCCCCATTAATACAAAAATTCTTTCAAAAATTATTCTTGTCTTGTCTATTGGTATATGGAGCAAACCCTTATTTTTACTGCTTAATGTCTTTCCATGCATAGATCTGGTGTTTTTCAGCTCTTTTCTTGTCTACCTAATCGCAGATCTGAAGATATTGGCAGCCACTTTTGTTGTTAGGGCTATTAGTTATGCGTAGCTAAAGTGGTCCTTTTTCGTACACTTTGACAAAGGATTCATACTAACAGTTAGGTTAAGATTAGGATCAGGTTAAGGTTAAGGTTAAGGTTAGGTTAAGTGTAAAGTCAAGGTTATGGTAATGGGTAAGGTTAAGGAAAGGGTAAGGTTAAGATTACGTTAAGGTAAAGGTTATGGTTAAGGTTAGGGTTAAGGGTAAAATAAAAGCTAAGGTTAAGGTTAAGGTAAAGGTTAAGGGTAAGGCTATGTTAAGGTAAAGGTTAAGGTTAAGGTTATGTTAAGGTAAAGGTTATGGTTAGGGTTAGCGCTAAGGGTAAAGTCAACATTAAGGTTAGGTTAAGGTTATGGTCAACGTTAGGGTTAGGTTATAGTTAAGGTCAAGGTTAAGGTTAACCTAAGGTTAACGTTAAGGGTTTGGTTAACATTAAGGTTATAGTTAAGGTCAAGGTTAAGGTTAAGGTTATGGTTAAGGTTAAGGTTAAGGTTAATGTTAAGGGTAGGTTATAGTGACGGTTAATGTTAAGACCTGTAACCTTAAACCTTAACCTTAACCTAACCTTAAACTTAACCTTATCTTAACCTTAAGCTTAAGATTAACCTTAACTTTACCCTTAACCTTACCTTAACCATAACCTTAACCTAACCTTAACCTTAACCTTACCCTTAACCTCATCTTAACCTTACCTTTACCGTAATATTAACCTTGACCTTAAATATAACCTAACCCTAACCTTGACGAAACCCTTAACATTAAACTTAACCTTAACATAACCTTAACCTTAGATAAACCCTTAAAATTAACCATAACCTTAACCTTTACATTAACCTTAACCATAACCTTACCCTAACCATAACCTTAACCTTACCCTAACCTTACCCTAACCATAACCTTAACTTTAACCTTAACAAAACCCTTAAAACTAACCTTAACCAAACCCTTAACCTTAACCTTAACCTAACATTAACATTGAATTTACCCTTAACCTAACCTTAAGCTTAACTATAACCTAACCCTAACCTTGACCTTAACTTTACGTTTAACCTGGACCTTAATGTTAACCTCAACCTTGACCTTGTCCTTAACCTTATCTTACCCTTAACCTAACCCTAACCTTGACCTTGACTTTATCCTTTAAAACCTAACCTTAACCTTAACCTTAACCTTTACTTGACAAAAACCATAACCTTAACCTTAACCTAACCTTAACCTTGACCTTAACTATAACCTAACCTAACCTTGACCAAACCTTAACTTAACATTAACCTTAACCTTAACCTTCCCATAACCTTAACCTTAACCAAAACCTAACCTTAAACTTGACCTTAACTATAACCTAACCCTAACCTTGACCAAGGCCTTAACCTTAACCTTAACTTAACCATAAGATTAACCTTCACCTTAACTATAACCTAACCCTAATCTTGACCAAACCCTTAACCTTAACCTTAACCTTAACATTAACTTTACCCTTAACCTAACTTTAACCTTAACCCCACCCTTAACCTTGACCAAACCCTTAACCTTAACCTGAACATGAACCTTAACCTTAAGGGTTTGGGAAGGTTAAGGTTAAGGGTAATATAAGGTTAAGGTTAAGGATAAGGGTAAGGTCAAGGTTAAGGTTAGGTTATAGTGAAGGTTAAGGTTAAGACCTGTAACCTTAACTTTGACCTTACCCTTATCCTTAACCTTAACTTTAACCCTAACCTTGACTTTACCCTTAACTTAACCTTAACCTCCACTATAACCTAACCCTAAGCTTGACCAAACCCTTAAACTTAACCTTAAATTTACCCTTAACCTAACCTTAACGTTAACCCCACTCTTAAGCTTGACCAAACCCTTAACCTTAACCTTAACGTGAACCTTAACCCTAACCTTAATCTTGACTCTACCCTTAACCTTAACCTTAACTTGACTAAACCCGTAACCTTAACCTTAACCTTGACCTTAACCATAACCTAAGCCTAACCTTAACCTTGAGTTTACCCTTAACGTAACCTTAACCTTGACTTTACCTAACCAAAGTTAAGGTTAAGGTTAAGGTTAAGGTAAAGGTTAAGATAAGGTTAAGGTTAGGCTAAGGTTAAGGTTAAGGTTACGGGTAGTCAGGTTAAGATTAAGTTTAAGTTTAAGTTTAAGGTTAAGGTTAAGGTTAAGGTTAGGTTGAAGTGAAGTTCAAGGTTTAGATCAAGGTTAAGGGTAAAGTTAAGGTCAAGGTTAGGGCTAGGTTATAGTTAAGGTTAAGGTTAGGTTAAGGGTAAATTCAAGGTTAAGGTTAAGGTGAAAGTTAAGGGTAAGGTTAAGGTTAAGGGTTATGCCTTGAATTTAACCTTAAATTAACCTTAACCTTCACTATAACTTAACCCTAACCTTGAACAAACCCTTAACCTAACCTTTGCCTTAACCTTAACCTTCCCATAACCATAACCTTAACATTAACCTCAACTTAACCTTAACCTTAATATTAACTATAACCTAACCCTAACCTTTACCAACCTTTACCAAACCTTACCCTTAAGGTCAAGGTTAAGGTTAAGGTTAAGGTAAATGTTAAGGTTAAGGTTAAGATTAAGTTTAAGTTAAGGTTAATGTTAAGGGTTTGGTTAAGGTAAGGTTAAGGGGTAAATTTAAGGTTAAGGTTAAGGGGTGAAGGTAAAGTTAAGGTAAATTCAAGGTTAAGGTTAAGGTTAAGGGTGTAAAGTTAAGGTGAAGGTTAAGGTTAAGGTTAAGGTTAAGTTAAATGTAAAGTGAAGGTTAAGCTTAAGGTTAAGGAGAAGGTTAATGTTATAGTTAAGTTATGTTAAGGTTAAGATAAGTTTAAGGGTAAGGTTAAGGTCAAGGTCAAGGGTAAGGTGAAGGGTAAGGTCAAGGTCAAGGTTAAGGTTATGGTTATGGGAAGGTTAAGGTTAAGGTTATTATTAGGAGAAGCTTAAGCTTAAGCTTAAGGTTAAGCTTAAGCTTAGGGTTAAGGTTAGGGGAAGGTTAAGGTTAAGATTAAGGTTAAGTTAAGGTTAAGGTTACGGTTTGGTCAAGGTTAGGGTTAGTTTATGGTTAATGTTAAGGTCAGGTTAAGGGTAAATTCAAGTTTAGGTTATGGTTATGGGAAGGTTAAGGTTAAGGTTAAGGGGTTAAGGTTAAGTTAAGGGTAAATTCAAGGTAAAGGTCAGGTTGAAGGTTAAGGTTAAGGTTATTTTTATGGGAATATTAAGGTTAAAGTTAATGTTAAGGTTAAGGTTAAGGGTTTCGTCAAGGTTAGGGTTAGGTTATATTTAATGTCAAGGTTAGGTTAGGTTATAATTAAGTTCAAGGTTAAGGTCAAGTTTAAGGTTAAGTTGAGGTTAAGGTTAAGGTCAAGGTCAAGGTCAAGGTTAAGGTTAAGGTTAAGGTTAGGTTAAGGGTAAGTTTAAGGTTAGAATTAACTTATATTTAGGGTTATGGTTGGGTAAGGTTAGGGTTAGGTTATAGTTAATGATATGATTAGGTTAAGGTTAAGGTTAAGGTTGAGGTTATGGTTATGGTTATGGGAAGGTTAAGGTTAAGGTTAAGGTTAGGTTAAGGTTAAGGTTAAGGGTTTGGTCAAGATTAGGGTTAGGTTATAGTTAAGGTTAAGGTTAGGTTAGGTTACGGTTTAAGTTAAGGTTAAGGTTAAGGTTAAGGTTAAGGTTAAGGTTAAGGTTAAGCTTAGGTTATATTGAAGGTTAAGGTTAAGACCCGTAGACTTAACCTAGACCTTATCCTTAACCTTAACTTTAACCCTAACCTTGACTTTACCCTTAACTTAATCTTAACCTTCACTATAACCTAACCATAACCTTGACCAAACCCGTAACCTTAACCTTAACCTTACCCTTAACCTTACTAAAGTCGTAACCTTAACCTTAAACTTAACTATAACCTAACCTTAACCTTCACCAAACACTTAACCTTAACCTTGACCAAATCCTTAACCTTAACCTTAACATGACTAAACTCGTAACCTTAACCTTAACTATAACCTAACCCTAACCTTGACCAAACCCTTAAACTTAACCTTAGCCTTAACCTTAACCTTCCCCTAACCTTAACCATAACCTTAAGCTTAAGCTTAACTCTTAAGCTTAACCTTACCCCCTTAACCTTAACCTTAACCTTAACCTTAACCATAACCATAACCTTGACCAAATTCTTAACCTTAAACTTAAACTTAACCTTAACCTTAACCTTAACATTAACCTTGACCTTAATGTTAACATAACCTTAACCTAACCTAACCCTAACCTTGACCAAACTCTTAACCTTAACTTTATGCTTAACCTAAAATTAACCTTAACTATAACCTAACCCTAACTTTAACCAAGCTCTTAACCTTAACCTTAACTTGACTAAACCCGTAACCCTTAACCTTAACCTTACGCTTAACCTTCACCTTAACCTTAACATTGACTTTACCCTTAACCTAACCTTAACCCTAAATTTAACCTAACCGTAACTTTGACCTTAACTTTACCCTTAACCTTGAACTTAACCCTTGCCTTAACCTTAACCTAACCTTAACCTTTACCTTATCTTACCCTTAACCTATCCTTAACCTTAACTATAACCTAAGCCTCAGCTGAACCTAACCTTAACCTTAACCTAACCTTATCCTTCCCCCAACCTTAACCCTAACTTTAACCCTAACCGTAACCTTAACTTTACCCTTAACCTAACCATAACAATAAATTTAACCTTAACTTAACCATAACCTTAACCCAACACTTACCCTTGAATTTAACCTTAACCATAACCTTAACCTTAACCTGACTAAAATCGTAACCTTAACCTTGACCTTATTCTAACCTAACCTTAACCTTAAAATTAATCTAACACTGACGTTGACCAAACGCTTAACCTTAACTATAACCTAACCCCAACCTTGACCTTAACTTTACCTTTAACCTTGACCTTAACCTTAACCTAACCTTAACCATAACTTTACCCTTAACCTAATCTTAACCTTAACCTAACCTTAACCTTGACTTTATGCTTAACCTAACCTTTACCTTGACCTTAACTATAACCTAACCGTAACGCTAACGAAACCTTAACCTTAACCTTAACCTAACCGTAACTTTAACCTAACCTTAACCTTAACCATTACCTTAGCCTAACCATAACCTTAACCTTAAACTTAACCTTAACCTAACCCTAACCTTAAATTTACCCTTAACCTAACCTTAACCTTAACCTTAACCTTAACCTTATCTTAACATTAACCTTACCATAACCTTAACCTTAACCTTAATGTTGACCTTAACTTGACTAAACCCGTAACCTTAACCTTTCATTAACCTAACATTAACCTTAACGTTCCCCTAACCTTAACCGTATCCTTAACCTTAACCTTATATAACCTTAACCTTAACCTAACCTTATATAACCTTTTCCTTTTGCTAACCTTACCCTAACCTTAACCTTAACTTTACCCATAACCTTACCATTAACCTAACCTTAACCTTCCCCTAACCTTAACCTTAACCTTCACCTAACCTTAACCTTAACTATAACCTAACCCTAACCTTGACCAAACCTTAACCTTAAGGTTAAGGGTTAAGGTTAAAGTTATAGTTAAGGTTAAGGTTAGGGTTAAGGTTAGGGGAAGGTTAAGTTTAAGATTAAGGTTATGGTTATGGTTAGGCTAAGGTTAAGGTTAAGGTTAACCTAAGGTTAGGGTTAGGTTAAGGTTAAATTTAAGGTTAAGGTTAGGTTTAGGTTATAGTTAAGGACAATTTTAAGGGTATGGTTAAGGTAAGGTTAACCTGAGGTTAAGGGTAAGTTTAAGGGGAAATTTAAGGTTAGGTTATAGTTAAGGTTAAGGTTAAGGTTAAAGTTAAGGGTTTGGTCAAGGTTTGGGTTAGGTTATAGTTAAGGTTAAGGTTAAGTTTCAGGGTTTGGTCAAGGTTAGGGTTAGGCTATAGTTAAGGTTAGGTTAAGGTTAAGTTAAGGATAAAGTAAAGGTTAAAGTGAAGGTTAAGGTTAAGGGGTTAATGTAAAGTCAAGGTCAAGGTTAGGGTTAGGTTAAGGTAAAGTCAAGGTTAAGGCTAGGGTTAGGTTAAGGTTAATGGTAAGGGTAAGGGTAAGGTTCAGGTTAAGGTTAGGGTAAATTTAAAGTTAAGGTTAAGTGAAGGTTAGGCTAAGGTTAATGTCAAGGTTAGGGTTAGGTGAAGTTAAGGTTAAGGACAATTTTAAGTTTCAGGTTAAGGGTAAGGTTCCGGTTAGGTTAAGGTTAAGGTTAAGGTTAGGTTAAGGTTAACATAAGGTTAAGGTTAGGGTTAGGTTTTAGGTTACGGTTACGTTAAGGTTAGGTTAAGGTTAAGGGTTTGGTCAAGGTTAACCCAAACTCAAAGTTAGGGTTAGGTTAAGGGTTTAGTCAGGTTAAGCTTATATTTAAGGTCAAGGTTAAGGTTAAGGTTAAGGTTATATTAACCTTAACCTTATCTTAACCTTAACCTAACCTTAACCTTAACTTTACCCTTAACATTACCTTAACCATAACCTTAACATAACCTTAACCTTAACCTTACAATTTTTCTTATCTTAACTTTACCTTAACCATAACCTTAACCTTTACGTTAACTATAACCTAACGCTAACCTTGACCTTTACCTTAACTTTACCCTTAGCCTTAACCTTAACCTCAATTATATCCTAACCCTAACCTTAACCCTAAAATTAACCCTAACCTTAAACTTAACTTTAACTTAACATTAACCTTCCCATAAGCTTAACCTTAACCTTAACCTTAGCCTGACTAAAACCTTCACCTTAACCTTAACCTTAACATTAATTTTAACCTTAACCTTCCCCTAACCTTAACCCTAACCTAAACCTAAACTTGAACCTGAACCTAACCTTAACCATAACCTTAACCTTAAATTTACCCTAACCATACTAAACTCATAACCTTAACCTGAACCTTAACTTTACCCTTAACCTAACCTTACCCTTAACCTTAACCTTAACCTTAACTTGACTAAACCCGCAACCTTAACCTTAACCTTAACACTACCTTGACCTTAACTATAACATAACCCTAACATTGAGGAAACCCTTAACCTTAACCTTAACGTGAACCTTTACCCTAAGCTTACCCTAACCTTAACCTTAACTGTAACCTATGGGTTTGGTCAAGGTTAAGGTTAGGTTATAGTTAAGCTCAGGTTAAGGTCAAGGTTAAGTGTTTTCTCAAGGTTAGGATTAGGTTATAGTTAAGGTGAAGGTTAAGGGTAAAGATAATTTTATGGTTAAGGTTAAGGTTAGGGTTAGGTTATCATTAAGGTTAATATTAGGTTAAGGGTAAAGTTAAGGTTAAGGTTAGGGGAAGGTTTTAGTTAAGGTAAAGGTAAGGTTAGGTTAAGGTTAAGGTTAAACGTTTGGTCAAGGTTAGGGTTAGGTTATAGTTAAGGTTAGGTTAAGGTTAGGTTAAGGGTAAATTCAAGGTTAAGGTGAAGGTTAAGGGTAAGAGTAAGGTTAAGGTTACATGTTTAGTCAGGTTAAGGTTAAGGTTAAGGGTTTGGTCACGGTTAGGGTTAGTGTAAGGTTAAGGTTAAGGTTATGTTTAAGGTTAGGGTTACAGCTAGGTTAAGGTTAAAGTTAAGGTTAGGTTAAGGGTAAAGTAAAGTTTAAGGTTATGGTTAAGGTTAAGCGCAAGATAACATTAAGGTTAAGGTTAAGGTTAAGGTTATGGTTAGGAGAAGGTGAAGGTTACGGTTAGGTCAAAGTTAAGGTTAATGTTAAGTTAAGGTTATTCTTAAGCTTAAGCTTAAGATTAGGTTATGGGTAAAGTAAAACCTTAACCTTAACCTTATGTTTAACCTTAACCTTCCCCTAACCTTAACCCTAACCTATCCTTAACCTTAACCTTAACTTAACCTTAACCATAACCTTAACCTTAACTTTACCCTTAACTAACCTTAACCTTACCTTAACCATAACCTTAAATTTACCCTTAACGTAATCTTAACCTTAACCTAACCTTAACCTTGACTGTACCCTTAACCTAACCTTAACCTTACCTAAACCTTTACCTAACCTTAACCTTAACCTTAACCATAACCTTAACCTTAACCTAAACCTAACCTTAGCCTTGACCTTAATTATAACCTAACCCTAACCTTGACCGAACCCTTAACCTTAACCTTAACCTGACTAAACCCGTAACCTTAACCTTAACCTTACCCTTAACCTTAACTTATCCTTAACCTTAACCTTAACCATAATGTTAACCTCAGGTTAAGCTTAAGGTTAAGGGTAAGGTTAGGGTTATGGGTAAAGGTTAAGTTTAAGGTTATAGGTTTCGTCAGGTTAAGGTTAAGGTTAAGGGCTTGTTCAAGGTTAGGGTTCGGTTATAGTTAAAGTCAAGGTTAAGGTTAGGTTAAGGTTATGGTTAAGGTTAGGTTAAGGTTAAGGTCAAGGTTAAGGTTAAGGCTAGGTTAAGGTTAAGGGTCAAGGTTAAGGTCAAGGTTAAGGTTAAGGTTATGGTTAAGTCTAATGTAAGGTTTAGGTTAAGGATAAGGTTAAGGCTAGGTTATAGTGAAGGTAAAGGTTAAGACTCATAACCTTATCCTTGACCTTAACCTTACTATCCCCATAACCTTAACCTTAACCTCAACATTAACTTTAACCTTAACAATAACCTAACCTTAAACTTGACAAAAACGTAACCTTAACTCTAACCCTAATCCTAACTTTAACCTTAACTTTACCCTTAACCTAACCTTAGCCTTAAATATACCCTTAACCTAATATTAACCTTAACCTAAGCTTAACCTTACCCTAAACCTTGACCTTAACCTTAACTTAACCTAACCTTAACCTTAACCTTAACTATAACCTAACACTAACCTTGACCAAACCCTTAACCTTAACCTTATCTTAACCTTATCCTAACCTTAACCATAACCTTAACTTAACTATGACTTTACCCGTAACCTCAACCTTTACCTTAACTATAACCTAACCCTAACCTTGACCAAACTCTTAACCTTAACCTTAACCTGACTAAACCTGTAACCTTAACCTTAACCTTGCCCCCTTAACCTTAATCTTAACCTAATCTTAACCTTAACTAAAACCTAACCCTAACCTTAACTAAACCCTTAACCTTAACCTTAACTTTAACCTTAACCTTAACCATAACCTAACCTTAACCTTAACCTTAATCTTAACCTAACTTTAACCTTAACCTAACCTTAACCTAACTATAACCTTACCCTTAACCATAACCTTGACATTAACTATAACCTATCCCTAACATTGACCTTAACTTTAACCTTAACCTTAACCTAACCTTAACCCTAAATTTACCTTAACTTTGACTTTACCCTTAAACTAACCTTAACCTTAACCTAACCCTTAACCTTGACCAAACATTTAACCTTAAACTTAAACTTAAACTTAACTTCACCCTTAACCTAATCTTAACCTTAACTTAACCTTAACCTCGAATTTACCCTTAACATAACCTTAACCTTTACCTTAACCTGAGGTTAATATTATGGTTAAGGTTAACGTTAAGGGTGAGGTTAAGGGTAAGTTTAGGGTTAGGTCGAGGTTAAGGTTAGGTTAGGTTAGGTTAAGGTTAAGGTTAAGGTTAAGGTTATGGTTAGGTTAAGTTGAAGGCTAGGTTAAGGTTAAGGTGAAGGATAAAGATAAGGTTATGGCTATGGTTAAGGTTAGGGTTAGGTTATAGTTAAGGTTAAGGTTAGGTTAAGGGTAAGATAAGGTTAAGGTTAAGGTTAGGTTATAGTGAAGTTTAAGGTTAAGATAATATTAAGGTTAAGGTTATGGGTTTGGTCAAGGTTAGGGTTAGGTTATAATTAACGTCAATGTTAAGCTTAGGTTATAGTGAAGGCTAACGTTAAGATAAGGTTAAGGTTAAGGTTAGGTTAAGGTTAAGGTTATGATGAAGGTTAAGGTTAACGTTAGGTAAAGGTTAAGGTTAAGGTTAATGTTAAGGGTTTGGTCAAGGTTAGGGTTAGGTTATAGTTAAGGTTAAGGTTAAAGGTTTGGTTAAGGTTAGGGTTAGGTTCAAGTTACGGGTTTAGTTAGGTTATGTTAGGTCCCTATATTACCAGTATAGTCCCCTATTTTTATTAGTGTAACCCCTTTATTGTTATTATTGTACCCTTGTAACCCCCATTTTTTTATTATTTTTCCCTTAAATTATTATTTTTAGGTCGGCTAGGATTACATTGTGGCCCACTAGGATTACATTATGGCCACATGGACTCCTATATATAGAAAGGAGGTTTTGAAAATTTTATTATCCAAGAATTGTTCATTTATGTAATGTATTGGAGGTTTCCCTCTCAAAGTGGCTCATTTCTAAGGCGTTTATATCTCTTTTCTTCTATTTTTGGAGCTAGTTACACAATATTTGGTATCAGAGCTTTGGATTCTAGGGTTTCGTTGCTCCAAATAAGTCATCGTGGAATTTTCGCTATAACATTTTTTCTACGAAGTTTAAGAAGCTGAAAGTTTTAGGGTGTGAATTTGAAATACTAAGGAAGATCTTCTAAAAATTTCACATCTTGGTTCACAATACTTTCAGAGATATGATCTTTGGAAGTTAGGTCTCTTTTCAGGCTCCTAAAAAGGTCATCGTGGAATTTTCGCTATAATTTTTTTGATACGAAGGTTCAAAATCTGAAATTTCTAGGGTGTGAAGCTGAAATCCTAAGAAAACGCATCAAAAAATTTCAGAGCTTGATTCGAAACATTTTTGGAGATATGATATGTGGAAGGTGGTGCTTTTTCAGGCTCCTGAATTTCATCTCAAAGAGGTGATCGTGGGAAAAGTTCAATAACTCTCTCTCTGAGAATCGGATTGGAGTGCTGTAAAAATTTGTCGCAATTACATGGAATTTTGTTTCTTGGCTATCAATGTGAGAGGTGAAGGATGAAAAAGTGACACATGGCAAGTCATACAAGTTCACTCTACTGAACCAGTCCATAATTAGGTCATTGTGGGAGATTGGACATAACTTTGTCTTGGAGAATCAAAATCAGGTTAGACCTGTGGCATTCAAAAGAGAATTCATACGGATAATTCAGTGATAAATTTCAAATATTGAAAAGCCACAATCACAAAGATAATCAAATTTCAATATCGAACTCCTCAAAAGCAAGAAAAATGTGTGTATTTTTTTCCGAATTGCATAAGTCTTGTTTGAAAAGATCAATTTGAATTGATTCCAAGGGCATATTGTAGAATAGATATCAGTATTGGGTTCTAAAAAATGCCCCGTAAAAATAATTCAACACCCATTAAGCCTTCAGAAGGCTCTACTATGACTCATGAAGATGAAGAATTGCAACATGATCTATCAAAATTATAAGAGCAAGTGCACCAAATTTCGCTCTCGCAAAGAGAAGCAAAAAATGGAATGGAAGTTTTGAAGAAAGGCATGGAAGCAAAGATGGATGGTGTGAAAAATAATGTGGATGGATTGAAGAAAGACGTGGAATCTAAGATAGATGACATGGAAGCTGGCATGGAATCTAAAATGGAAAACATGAAGAGAGATCTAAAAGTAGACATAGAAGGTTTGACAAAGTTGATACAAGAAATGTTTCCTAATGGTGAAAAGATAGTAGAGGAAACTCATGATGAGAACAAAATAAATGTTAATCATGATTTCATAAACTCTAATGTTGGTGGGAAGAACTGCCATATTCCAAAAAATGATATGAGGAAGTTAGATGGAAAGGATCTTGTAACATGAATACTACAGATGGAGCAATATTTTGATCTTCATAATGTGCAAAACACACAAAGTTACGCATTGCAACTTTACATTTAGAAAAAAATGCATTTGTATGGTATCGATGGCTTTGCTCCCGTAAAAAAATTGTCACTTGGTCAATTTTTACGGAGGAAATGATAGCACATTATGAGGATACAAAGAGAAACACCTTCTTTAGCCAATTGATAAATCTCAAACAAAAGGGTTTATTGGGGGAGCACATTGAGGACTTCCAAAAATTAAATATAAGGGTAACTGATATTCCAGAGCAACACAGGATTGATCTCTTCATAGGCACTTTAAAGGATAACATCCAACATAAAGTTCGTGTTTTGGAGCCTGATTCATTGGAGAAGGCATTCAGGTTGACAAGGCAAATTGAATGTAAAATTATGGCGATAAGGAAGCCTACCACTTCTATAAAGAAGGAAGTGTTTCTACACCTAGATTTCCATAACCTACAAGGTTGACACCACAGCGATTGGAAGAAGAAAGAGCAAAAGGGCTTTGCTACAGTTGTGATAGAAAATACACTAAATGTCATAAGTGTGCTGAGAAGAAATTATTTTACATAGATTCTGAAGAGGAAGAAGAAAATGAACAAGAAGAGGATATACACCAGGAACCAACCCTAGAAGAGGAAGAAATGAATCCGACCATATTGTGTAATGTACTGGAAGGAATTACCACTCCTCAAAATCTCAAGATAGAATGAAATATGAAGAAGAAAAATTTAATAGTGTTGATTGATTCAGGTAGCACCCATAATTTTATTCATTGTAAGGTAGCCAAGGAATTAAATTGTTTCCTATACCCAGCACTAGAATGTCAAGTGATGGTGGCAAGTGGAGGAACTATAAATTGCTCTGGAAAATGCCATAATATTAAGCTAACCATGGGGGAATATGTATTGACTAGTACAATGCTTTCCATTCCTATGGGAGGTGCTGATGTTGTACTAGGAGTACAATGGTTACAATCTTTGGGGACGGGTAGCTTTTAATTTTCAAGAACTTTTCTTGAATTTTTTTCAAAAGGAAAGGAAGTTGAATTATGGGGTATTGCAAGGAAACCGGGAAAGATAATAAGCTCTAATGTCGTGACAAAGCTTCTAAAGAAATAAAAACGAGGTGTAATTGCACAATTATGCTCACTAGAAGTTCCAACATCAAAATCATCTATTTCTGCAGATCTCCAACAAGTCTTGGACAATCATTCCAAGGTGTTTGAGACTCCCAAAGGACTCCCACCTATTCGTGATCATGATCATGTTATTCATTTGATTCCAGGAAGTGTTCCTCCAAACATCAGGCCTTATAGATATCCTTACTTCCAAAAGAGCGAAATTGAACGTATGATTGCAGAAATGTTAAGGGCGGGTATAATTCAACCTAGTCAAAGTTCTTTCTCTGCTCCTGTAGTATTGGTACACAAGAAGGATGCATCATGGCGAATGTGTCTGGATTATAGGGAGCTCAATAAGCTCACCATTAAAGATAAATTTCCCATTCCTGTGATTGATGAATTATTGGATGAATTACATGGAGAAATTTATTTTACCAAGTTGGATCTTCGTTGAGGATATCATCAAATTAGAATGAAGACTGAAGATATTCCAAAAATAGCATTTCGAACTCATGAGGGTCATTATGAATTTTTGGTCATACCTTTTGGCCTTACCAATGCACCTTCTACATTTCAAGGGTTGATGAATTCCATTTTCAAACCCTTCCTTAGAAAATTTGTGCTAGTATTTTTTGATGATATACTAATCTACAACAGGTCTTGGAAGGATCATGTTGAACATGTTGACGGGGTGCTCAAACTATTGCAGGAGAAACAATTATATGAAAAAACATCCAAATGTTTCTTTGGAGTACAAAAGGTGGAATATCTGGGTCATATTGTATCTCACAAGGGTGTTAAAGTAGACCCTAACAAAATTAAAGCCATTAAGGAATGGAAAGTCCCCACAACCATAAAGAATTTGCGAGGATTTCTCGGGTTAACAGGGTATTATCGCAAGTTTGTTAAGAATTATGGGAGAATAGCAGCACCTCTAACAACATTATTGAAGAAAGATGCATTTTCATGGACTCCTGAAGCAACTAAGGCCTTTGAACGTCTTTAAGAGGCAATGTGCCTAGCACCGGTCTTAGCTACACCAGACTTCACAAAAACCTTTATTGTGGAATGTGATGCCTCAGGAAATGGAATTGGTGCAGTTTTAATGCAGGAAGGAAGACCCATTGCTTTTGAAAGTCGTCCAATCAAAGGAAAGTATTTACAGAAACATATTTATGAGAAGGAAATGTTAGCAATACTGCATGCACTAAAGAAATGGAGAACTTACCTAATGGGAAGACACTTCAAGGTAAAAACTGATAATGATAGTCTTAAACACTTTTTGGAACAAAGACTATCTTCAGAAGAGCAGCAAAAATGGGTCACAAAGATGTTGGGTTATGACTTTGAAATAATCTACAAAAAAGGAAAGCTTAATGTTGTTGCAGATGCACTCTCAAGAAAGAATGAAGAGGTGGAAACATTGCTTTGTGCCATTTCTATTATCCAACCAGATTGGATAACTGAAGCAAGAGATGAATGGAAGAAGGACAAAGATGTATGGATACTCATTCAAAAGTTGCAGCAAGATCCTAGTACATCTGATACATCTAGTTGGAAAAATGATTCCTTATGGTACAAAGATCGCTTATATCTTTGTAAGAATTCCCAACTAAAACAAAATATTCTTCTGGAATTGCACACTTCTCCTTTAGGAGGACACTCAGGATTTTTAAAAACTTACCACAGGGTGAAGAAATATTTTTTTGGGATGGCCTTAAATCTGATATTCAAAAGTTTGTGGAGGAATGTTTTGTTTTCTAGCAGAATCAAGTGGAGACAATTAAGACCCCGGGACTTCTACAACCTTTATCCATTCCAAGTCAACGTTGGGAGGAGATTTCAATGGATTTTATCACAGGTTTACCTAAGTCTGAAGGAAAGAGTGCCATCATGGTGGTAGTTGATAGACTTACCAAGTATGCACACTTTTGTGCATTATCTCATCCATTTAAAGAAAGTACAGTTGCTACTACATTTATGGACAGAATTCAAAAGCTACATGGAAGCCCAAGGGTTATTGTGAGTGACAGAGATCCCATTTTTACTGGAAATTTTTGGACGGAGTTATTTTCTTATTTGGGTACTCAATTAGCTCATAGCTCATCTTATGATCCTCAATCTGATGGTCAAACTGAGATAGTAAATAAATTTTTGGAAGGATATCTTCGTTGTTTCGTATCTGATAAACAAGCACAATGGGTCAAGTGGTTACCTCTCGCTGAATGGTGATATAACACTTCCTTCCATACTGCAGCAAAGATGACCCCATTTATGGC
Source organism: Pinus albicaulis (assembly GCA_034641835.2). Taxonomy (NCBI): domain Eukaryota; kingdom Viridiplantae; phylum Streptophyta; class Pinopsida; order Pinales; family Pinaceae; genus Pinus; species Pinus albicaulis. Next base: position 488,806 of record JAXQQM020065126.1, on the reverse strand, counting down.
ACATTATGGATATCATCCACCATATATCACATCATCTTTATGGGAAAATTTGAAGGTTCAAGCAGTGGAAGATCACATCGAGCATCAACAAGAAGTTATCCAACTCTTAAAGGATAACCTAAATTTGGCACAAAATCGAATGAAACAACAGGCATATCAACATCGCAGCGAGAGAAGTTTTGATGTAGGAGATTGGGTATTTTTACGGCTACAACCATACAAAAAAATGTCCCTCAAGCAAGCTACGAAGGATAATAAATTATCGCCAAAGTATTATGGTCCTTACAAGGTGTTGCAAAATATTGGTACTATGGCATACAAATTAGAGCTTCCTGCTTGTTCGCGACTGCATCCAATTTTCCATGTTTCATGCTTAAAAAAGGTTATAGGTGAAAATCTTCCAGTTCAAACAATATTTCCATAACTTGATGAGGAAGGAAAAGTCATATTGGAGCCTAAAGCGGTCACGGAAACAATAACTCGACAGCTATGGAATCGATCAATTTCAGAGTATCTCATCAAGTGGAAGAACTTACCCACTGAAGATTCTACATGGGAGGATGAGAAGTTTATACAGAAGCACCCAGAGCTACTCAAGTGTTGAGGACAACAATTTTTTGAAGGAGAGGGGCATGTTAGGTCCCTATATTACCAATATAGCCCCTTATTTTTATTAGTGTAACCCCTTTATTGTTATTATTGTACCCTTGTAACCCCCATTTTGTTATTATTGTGCCCTTAAATTATTTTTGTTAGGTTGGCTAGGATTACATTGTAGCCCACTAGGATTACATTATGGCCACATGGACTCCTATATATAGAAAGGAGGTTTTGTAAATAGTATTATCCAAGAATTGTTCATTTATGTAATGTATTGGAGGTTGTTGCCTCGAAGTGGCTCATTTCTAAGGCGTTGATATCTCTTTTCTTCTATTTTTGGAGCTGGTTACACAACAGGTTAAGTTTAAGTTTAAGGTTAAGGTTATGGTTAAGGTTAAGGTTAAGGGTAAAGTCAAGGTTAAGGTTAATGATAAGGTTAGGTTAAGGGTAAACCTAAGGTTAAGGTTAAGGTTTGGCCAAGGTTAGGGTTAGGTTATAGTTAAGGTTAAGGTTAAGGTTATGGTTAAGGTTAAGGTTACGTTAAGTTAAGGTTAAGGTTAAGGTTTGGTCAAGGTTAGGGTTAGGTTATAGTTAAAGTTAATGTTAAGGTCAAGGTTAAGGGAAAGGTTAAGGTTAGGTTAAGGTTAAGATTAGGTTAAGGGTAAAGTTAAGGTTATGGTTAGGGTAAGGATAGGGTTAAGGTTAGGGGAAGGTTAAGGTTAAGTTCATGTTAAGGCTAAAGTGAAGGTGAAGGTTGGGTTAAGGGTAAGGGTTTAGTCAAGGTTAGGGTTTGGTTATAGTTAAGCTCAGGTTAAGGTTAAGGTTAAGGGTTTGGTCAAGGTTAGGGTTAGGTTATAGTTAAGGTGAAGGTTAAGGTTAGGGAAAAGTTAATGTTAAGGTTAAGGTTAAGGGTTTGGTCAAGGTTAGGGTTAGCTTATAGTTAAGGTTAAGGTTAAGGATAAGGTTATGAGTTTAATCAGGTTAATGTTAAGGTTAAGGTTAGGTTAAGGTTAAGGTTAAGGTTAAGGTTAGGTTAAGTTTAAGGTTAAGGTTAAGGTTAATGCTATGGTTAAGGTTAATATTAGGTTAAGGTTAAGGTTAAGGTTAGGATAATGTAAAAATAAGGTTAAGGTTAAGTTTAAGGTTAGATTGAGGTTAAGCGTGAAGGTTAAGGGTAAGGTTAAGGTTAAGGTTAGGTTAAGGTAAAGGTTAAGGTTAAGCTAGCTTAAGGTTAGATTAAGGGTAAAGAAAAAGTTATGGTTAAAGTTAAGCTTAATGTTAAGGGTAAGGTAAAGGTTAAGGTTATAGGTCTTATCCTTAACCTTCACTATAACCTAACCTTAACTATAACCTAACCCTAAACTTAACAAAATCTTAACCTTAACCTTATCCTAACTGTAACCTTAACCTTAACCTTACCTTTAACCTTAACCTTAACCTAATCTTATACTTGGCCTTAACTATAACCTAACCCTAAACTATAACCTTAACCTTCACTTTACCCTTAACATGAACTTAGCCTTAACCTTAACCTAACTAAACCCGTCACCTTAACCTTAACCTTAACCTGACTAAATTTGTAACCTTAACCTTAACTATAACCTAACCCTTAAGGTTAAGGGTAAAGTTAAGGTTAAGGTTAAGGTTAAGGTTAAGGATAAGGTCAAGGTCAAGGTTAAGTTTAAGTAAAGGTTAAGATAAGGTTAAGGGTAAGTTTAAGATAATGTTAATGGTAAGGTTAAGGGTAAGGTTAAGGTTAAGGGTTTGGTCAAGGTTAAGGTTAGGTTATAGAGAAGGTAAAGGTTAAGTTAAGGGTAAATTCAAGGTTATGGTTAGGTTAAGGTTAAGATTAGGTTAAGGGTAGAGTTAAGGTTAGGGTTAGGTTAAGGTTAAGGTTAATGTTATAGTTAAGGTCAATGTAAGATAAGGTTAAGGGTAAGGGTAAGGTTAAGGTTATGATTAGGTTAAGGGTAAGGTTAAGGTTAGGTAAAGATTAAGGTTAAAGTTAAGGTTAATATTAGGGTTAGTTTATAGTTAAGGTCAAGGTTAAGGTTAAGGGCAAGGAAACCCTTAACCTTAACCTTAACTTGAACCTTTACCCTAACTTTACCTTAACCTTAACATTAACTATAACATAACACTAACCTTGACCAAACCTTTAACCTTAAACTTAACCTGACTAAACCTGTAAATTTAACCTTAACCTTACCATTAACCTTCACCCTGAACCTTAACCTTAACCTGACTAAATTTGTAACCTTAACCTTAACCTTATATAACCTTAACCTTAACTTTACCCTTAACCTAAAGTTAACCATAACCTTAAACTTAACCTTACCCTTACCTAACCTTAATCTTAACCTAACCTTAATCTTAAAACTAACCTTAACCTTAAACTTTATCTAACCTTAACCTTAACCATAACCTTAACCTTAACCTTTACTCTAACCTTAACCTTAACCTTAACCTTGACTAAACCCTTAACCATAATCCTAACCTAACCTTAACCTTGACTTTAACTATAACCTAACCCTAACCTTGACCAAACCCTTAACATTAACCTTAAACTTAATCTTACCCTAACCTTAACCCTAACCTTAACCTTAACTTTACCCTTAACCAAACCTTAACTTTACCCTTAACCTCAACCTCAGTCTTAACCTTGACTTTACCCTTAACCTAACGTTAAGGTTAATGGTAAGTTAGGTTAAGGTAAGGTTAAGGCTACGGTTAGGTCAAGGTTAAGGTTAACTTTAACATTAACGATAAGTTAAGGTTAAGGGTAAGATAAGGTTAATGTTAGGGTTAGGTTATAGTTAAGGTTAAGGGTTTGGTCAAGGTTAGGGTTAGGTTATAGTTAAGGTCAAGGTTAAGGTCAGGTTAAGGTTAAGTTTAATGTTATGGTTAAGGTTAAGGCTAAGGTTAGGTAAAGGTTAAGGTTAATGTTAAGGTAAACTTAAGGTTAAGGTTATGGTTATGGGAAGGTTATGGTTAACGTTAAGGTTAGGTTAAGGGTAAGGTTAAAGTTAAGGTTAAGGTCAAGGTCAAGGCTAAGGTTAGGTAAAGGTTAAGGTTAATGTTAAGGTAAAGTTAAGATTAAGGTTATGGTTATGGGAAGGTTATGGTTAATGTTAAGGTTAGTTTAACGTTAAGGTTAGGTTAAGGGTAAGGTTAAAGTTAAGGTTAAGGTCAAGGTCAAGGTTAACCTTAACCTAACATTAACCTTACCTTTACCTTTACCTTTACCTAACATTAACCTTAACCTTAACCTTACCCTTAACCTTAACCTAACCTTGACCTTGAACTTAACTATAACCTAACCCTAACCTTGAAAAAACCCTTAACCTTTACGTAACTTAATATTAACCTTGAGCTTGACCTTAACCTTAACCTTACCCTTTAAACTTAACCTTAACATAAACCTCAATAAACCCATAATTTTAACCTTAATCTGACTAAACCTGTAACCCTTAACATTATCTTAAACTTACCTTAACATAATTGTAACCTTAACCTTAACCTTAACCTAACCTTAACCTTAATCTTCACCTCACTAAACCTGTAACATTTACCTTAACCTTAACCTTGCTAAACCTTAACCTTACCCCTAACCTTACCCTTAACCTTCACCGTAATTTTAACCTAACCTTAACCTTAACTTTACCCTTAACATAACCTTAACCTTAACCTCAACCTAACCCTAACCTTGAAATTAACCTTAACCTAACCTTAACCTTAACGTAACTAAACCCGTAACTTTAACCATAACCTTAACCTTAACTTAACCTTAAATTTGACTTTACCCTTAACTTAACCTTAACCTTAACCTTACCTTAAGGTTAGGTTAAGGTTAAGGTTAAGGTTAGGTAAGGGTAAGGTTAAGGTTACAGGTTTAGTTAGGTTAAGGTTAAGGTTAAGGTTAAAGGAGTAAGGTTAATGTTAAGGTTAAGGTTAAGGTTAGGTTAAAGGTTAAGTTATGGTTAAGGTGAAGGTTAAGGGTAAGGTTAAGGTTAACGTTACGGGTTTATTCACGTTAAGGTTAAGCTGAGGGTTATGTTATAGCTAAGGTTAAGGTTAGGGTTAAGATTAGGGTTAAGGTTATAGTGAAGGTTAAGGTTAAGACCCGTAAACTTAACCTTAACCTTTACCTTAAGTTTAGAGTAAAGGTTTAGGTTTATGTTAAGGTTAAGGTTAGGTTATAGTGAAGGTTAACGTTAAGACCCACAACCCTAACCTTAACCTTAACCTTGACTTTACTCTTAACCTAACCTTAACCTTAACCTTAACCTTATCTTAACCTTAACCTAAGCTTAATCTTAACCTTAACCTTGACCTAACTATAACCTTACCCTTAACCTTAACCTTAACCTTAACTATAACCTAACCCTAACCTTGACCAAACCCTTAACATTAACCTTAACTTTAATATTTACTTAACCTTAACCTTACCTAAACCTTAACCTTAACATTAACCTTAACCTAAACCTTAACCTTAACCTAACCTTAACTTTAACCTTATCCTAACCTTAACCTTAACTTTACCCTTAACCTAACCTTAAGCTCAACTTAACATTAACTATAACCTAACCCTAACCTTGAAAAAACCTTAACATTAACCTTAACTTTGACTTTACCCTTAACTTAAGCTTAACCTTCACTATAACCTAACCCTAACCTTGACCAAACCCTTAACCTTACCCTTAACCTTAACTTTAAATATAACCTCTAACCCTAACCTTGACCAAACCCTTAACATTAACCTTAACTTACCCTTAACCTTAACCTTAACCTAACCTTAACCTTGACCTTAACTATAACCTAACCCTAATCTTGACCAAACCCTTAGCTTTAACCTTAACCTGACTAAACCCTTAAGATTAGGGTAAAGTTAAATTTAAGGTTAAGGTTAAGTTAGGATAAGGTAAGGTTATAGTTAGGTTAAGGTTAAGGTTATGGGGGTAAGCCTTAACCTTAACCTTAACCTTAACCTAATGTTAACCTTAACTAAAAGCTTAAATTTAACCTTCCCCTGACCTTAACCTTACCCTTAACCTTCACCCTTAACCTTAACGTAACCCTAGCCATGACCTGACCCTTAACCCAACCTTAACCTTACCCTTAACCTTACCTTAACCTAACCTTAACCTTAAGTTTACAATTAACCTAACCCTACCCTTAAGGTCAAGGTTAAGATTATGTTAAGGGAAAAGTTCAGGTTACGGTTAGGGTAAGGTTAGGTCAAGGTTAAGGTTAAGGTTATGATTAAGGTAAGGTTAAGGTTATGGTTAAGGTTAAGGTTATGGTCAAGGTTAAGTTAGGTTAAGGTAAGGTTAAGCTTACGGTTAGGTCATGGTTAAGGGTTTAGTCAGGTTAAGGTTAAGGTTAAGGGTTTGGTCAAGGTTATGGTTAGGTTAAGGTTAAGGGTGAAGGTTACGGTTAAGGTTAAGGTCAAGGTTAAGATTAAGGTTATGGTTAATATTAAGGTTATAGTTAGTTTAATGGTAAAGTTAATCTTATGGTTAAAGTTAAGGTTAGGTTAAGGTTAAGGTTAGGTTATAGTTAAGGTCAAGGTTAGGTTAAGGTTAAAGTTAGGTAAAGGTTAAGGGTAAGGTTAAGGTTAAGGTTAAGGTCAAGGTCAAGGTTAACCTTAAGCTAACCTTAACCTTAACCTTAAACCTAACCTTTACCTTAAATTTACCCTTAGGTTACGTTTTTAGTCAATTTAAGGTTAAAGTTAAGGGTTTGGTTAAGGTTAAGGTTAAGGTTAAGGTGAATGTTAAGGGTAAGGTCAAGGTTAAAGGTAAATTTAAGGTTATAGGTCTGGTAAGGTTAAGGTTAAGGTTAAGATGAAGGTTAAGGGTAAGGTAAAGGTTAAGGGTAAAGTTAAGGTTAAGGTGAAGGTTAAAGGTAAGGTTAAGGTTAAGGTTACGGGTTTAGTCAGGTTAAGGGTATGGTTAAGGCTAAGGTTAAGGTTAAGGTAAGGGTTTTGTCAAGGTTAATGTTAAGGGTTAAGGTTAAGGTTAAGGGTTTGGTCAAGGTTAGGGTTAGGTTAGAGTTAAAGTTAGGGTTAGGTCAAGGGCAAGATAAGGCAAAGGTTAAGGTTAAGGTTAAGGTTAGGTTAAGGTCAAGGTCAAGGTTAAGGGTAAATCCAAGGTTAAGGTTAAGGTTGAGGTTAAGGTTAAGGTTAAGGGTTTAGTCAAGGTTAGGTTTAGCTTATCCCTTAAGGTTAGGGTAAATTTAAAGATAAAGTTAAGGTTAGGTTAAGGTTAGGTTAAGGGTAATATCAAGGTTTAGGTTATGGCAATGGGAAAGTTAAGGTTAAGGTTAAGGTTAAGGTTAAGGTTAAGGTTAAGTTAAGGTTAACGTCAAGGTTAGGGTTAGGTTATATTTAAGGTCAAGGTTAAGGTTACGTTAAGGTTAAGGTCAAGGTTAGGGTTAGGTTATAGTTAAGGTTAAGGTTGAAGTCAAAGTTAAGGATTTGGTCAAGGTGAGGATTAGGTTATAGCTAAGGTCAAGGTTAAGGTTAGATTTAGGTTAAGGTTAAGGTTAAGGGTTTAGTCAAGGTTATGGTTAGGTTATAGGTAAGGTTAAGGTTAAGGTTAAGGTTACGAGTTGAGTCAGGTTAAGCTTAATATTAAGGGTTTTTTCAAGTTTAAGATTAAGGGTTTGGTCAAGGTTAAGGTTAAGGTTAGGGTAAAGTTAAAGTTAAGTTTAAGGTTAAGGGTTTGGTCAAATTTAGGGTTAGGTTAAAGGGGTAAGGCTAATGTTAAGCTTAAGGTTAAGGTTAAGGGTTTCGTCAACGTTAGGGTTATCTTATAGTTAAGGTCAAGTTTAAGGTTAAGTTTTAGTTAAGGTTAAGGTTAAGGTTAAGGTTAAGGTTAGGTTAAAGTTAAAGTTAAGGTTAAGGTTAAGGTTAATGGTTTGGTCAAGGTTAGGGTTAGGTTAAGAGGGTAAGTTTAAGGTTAAGGGTTTGGTCAAGGTTAGGGTTAGGCTATAGTTATGGTCAAGGCTAAGGTTAGTTTAAGTTTAAGATTAGGTTAAGGGTAAAGTTATGGTTAGGGTAAGGTTAAGGTTAAGGGTAAAGATAAGGTTATGGTTAAGGTTAAAGGTCAAGGTTAAGGTTAATTTAGGTTAATGTAAGGTTAAGTTTATGGTTAGGTTAAGCTTAAGGTTAGGTTAAGTTAAGGTTAAGGTTAGGTTAAGTGTAAAGTTAAGGTTAAGGTTAGGGTTAAGATTAGGTGAAGGTTAAGGTTAAGGTTAAGGTTATGGTTAAGGTGAAGGTTAAGGGTAAGGTTAAGGTCAAGGTCAAGGTTAAATTACGTTAAAGTAAGGTTATGGTTTGGTTAAGGACAAGTTTAAGGTTAGGTTAAGGTAAAGATAAGATTAAGGTCAATTTTAGGTTAAGGATACAGTCAAGGTTAACGTAAAGGTTAACGTTAAGGGTAAGCCTAAGGTTACAGGTTTAGTCAGGTTAAGGTTAAGGGTAAGATTAGGTTGATGGTAGGGTTAAGGTTAGGTTAAGGTCAAGGTTAAGGGTAAAGTTAGGGTTAGGTTATACTTAAGGCAAAGGTTAAGGTTAAGGGCAAGGAAACTCTTAACCTTAACCTTAACCTAAACCTTTACCCTAACCTTACCCTAACCTTAGCCTTAACTATAACCTAACCCTAACTATGACCAAACTTTTAACCTTAACCTTAACCTATCTAAACCTGTAAAATTAACCTTAACTTTACCATTAACCTTCACCTTTAACCTTAGCCTTAACCTTACCCCCTAAACATTAACCTAACTAAACCAGTAACCTTAACCTTAACCTTAACCCGACTAAACCTGTAACCTTAACCTTAACCTTAATATAACATTAAACTTAACTTTACCGTTAAACTAAACTTAACCATAACCTTAAAGTTAAACTTAACCTTAACCATAACCTTACCCTTACCTAACCTTGACATTAACCTAACCTTAACCTTAACTTTACCCTTAACCTTAAAATTAACCTTAACCTTAAACTTTATTTAACCTTAACATTAACCTTAACTATAACCTTAACCTTAACCTTAACCTTAACCTTTACCCTAACCTTAACCTTAACCTTGAACAAACCCTTAAAATTAACCTTAACCTAACCTTAACCTTGACCTTAACTATAACCTAACCCTCACCTTCACCAAACCCTTAACATTAACCTTAAACTTAATCTTACCCTAACCTTAACCGTAACCTTAACCTTAAATTTACCCTTAACCTTAACCTCAATCTTAACCTTGAATTTACCCTTAACCTAACATTAAGGTTAATGCTAAGTTAGGTTAATTGAAGTTTAAGGTTACGGTTAGGTCAAGGTTAAGGTTAAAGTTAACGTTACAGATAAGTTAAGGTTAAGGTTAATATAAGATTAAGGTTAAAGGTTTGGTTAAGGTTAAGGGTTTGGTCAAGGTTAGGGTTAGGTTATAGTTAAGGTCAAGGTTAAGGTTAGCTGAAGGTTAAGGTTGAGGTTAAGGTTATGGTTATGGTTATGGTTAAGGTTAAGGTTAGGTTAAGGTTAAGGTTATGGTTAAGATTAGGTTAAGGTTAAGGTTATGGTTATGGTTATGGGAAGGTTAAGGTTAACGTTAAGTTTAGGTTAAGGTTAAGGTTAGGTTAAGGGTAAGGTTAAGGCTAAGTTTAAGGTCAAGGTCAAGGTTAACCTTAACCGAACCTTAACCTTACCTTAACATTAATCTTAACCTTGACCTTAACTATAACCTAACCATAACATTGACTAAACCCTCAACCTTAACCTAGCTTAATCTTAACATTGACCTTAACCTTAACCTTAACATTACCCCCTTAACCTTAACCTTAACCTTAACCTCACTAATCTCGTGACCTTAACATTAATCTTAACCTGAATAAACCCGTAACCCTTAACATTATCTTAACCTTACCTTAACATAACCATAACCTTGACCTTAACCTTAACCTTAACTTTACCCTTAACCTAACCTTAACCTTACCTTTAACTATAGCCTAACCTAACCTTAACCTTACATTAACTTAATTTAACCTTGACCTAGCTGTAACCTTAACCTTAACCATAACCTTAACCTTGACCTTAACCTTGACCTTAACCTTAACCTTACCCTTAACCTTCACCCTTAACCTTAAACTAACTCTAACCTTAACCTAACCTTAACCTTGACCTTAACCTAACCTTAACCTTAACCTTAACCTTAACCTTATCTTACCCTTAACCTTGACCTTGACCTTAACCTTAGCCATAACCTTAACCTTGACCTTGACTTTATCCTTAACCTAACCTTAACCGTAAACCTACTCTTACCCTAACCATAACCTTAACTTTACCCTTAACCTAATCTTAACCTTAACCTAACCTTAACCTTACCCTTAAGCTTGACCTTAAACTTAAATTTAACTATAACCTAACCCTAACCATAAATTTAACTATAACCTAACCCTAACCTTGAAAAAACCTTAACCTTAAACTTAACTTAACTTAACCTTAGACATAACCTTAACCATAACCTTAACCTTAACCTCAACCTAACCCTTAACCTTAACATTATCTTAACCTTAACTATAATCCTACCCTAACATTAACCCTAACCTTACCCTTAATTATAGATTGTAGATTTCTGTGATGTAGAGTTTTAGATATAGAACTCGGAATCTCAACAGTCCTCATTTTTTAGTCTACATTTCAGTTCTAAATCAAGACACATCTTCAGGTCAAATCTGCAAAGAAGAGAAACACTTAGGTGAAATAAATAGAGGAAAAGATGACAAGGAAAAGAGCCAACCAGTTAAGGTTAGGTTAAGGTTAACCTTACCCTTAACCGTAACCTAACCTTAACCTTAACTATACCCTTAACCTTCCCCTAACCTTAACCGTAACCTTAACCTTCCCCTAACCTTAACCCTAACCTTAACTTTAAGCTTAATCTTAAGGTTAAGGTTACAGGTTTAATTAGATTAAGGTTAAGGGTAAGTTTAAGTTTATGGTTATGGGAAGGTTAATATTAGGGTAAGGTTAGGGTTAAGGGTTTGGTCAAGGTTAGGGTTAGGTTATAGTTAAGGTCAAGGTTAAGTTTCAGGTTAAGGGTAAGGTTCGGTTAGGTTAAGGTTAAGGTTAAGGTCAATATTAATATTAAGTAAAGGTTAAGGTTAAGGTTAATATTAAGGGTATAGTTAAGGTTAGTATTAGGTTATAGTTAAGGTCAAGGTTAAGGTTAAGGGTAAGGTTATAATTAGGTTAAGGTTAAGGTTAATGTTAAAGTTCGATTAAGGTAAGGTTAAGGTTACGGATTTAGTCCAGTTAAGGTTATGGTTAATGCTAGGGTAAGGTCAAGGTTAGGTTAATGTTAGGGTTAGGTTATAGTTAAGGTCAAGGTTAAGGTTAGGTTTAATGTTAGGTTAAGGTTAAGCGTACGATTAAGCCCTTAACCTTCCCATAACCATAATATTAACCTTAACCTTACTTTAACCTAACCTAACCTAACCTTAACCTTATCCTTACCTTAACCTAACTTTAACATTAATCTTCCCCTAACCTTAACCCTAACCTTACCCTAATGTTACCCTTAACATTCAGCTTAATTTTAACCTAACCTTAACCTTCACTTTACCCTTAACCAAACCTTAACTTTAACCTCAACCTAACCCTAACCTTGACCTTAACCTTAACCTTAACCTAACCTTAAGCAAACCTTTAACCTGAACCTTAACCTGACTAAACCCATAACCTTAACCATAATCTTAACTTTAACCTCACCTTAACTTTGACTTTACCCTTAACTTAACCTTAACCTTAACCTTACCTTATGGTTAGGTTAAGATTAAGGTTAGGTAAGGGTAAGGTTAAGGTTATGAGTTTAGTCATGTTAAGGTTAAGGTTAAGGTTAAGGGGGTAAGGTTAAGGTGAAGGGTTTGGTCAAGGTTAGGGTTAGGTTATAGCTAAGGTTAACGTTAGGATTAACATTAGGGTTAATTTTATAGTGAAGGTTAAGGTTAAGACCCGTAACCTTAACCATAACCTTAAACTTTACCTTAACCTTAACTTTAACTATAAACTAACCGTAACATTTACCTTAACTATAACCTTAACCTTAACTATGACCTAACCTTCACCTTAACCTTAACTTTACCCTTAACCTTAACCTTGGCCTTACCCCCTTAACCTTAAGCTTAAGCTTAAGCTTAACCTAACTAAACTCGTAACCTTAACCTTACCCTTACCTAACCTTAACCTTAACCTAACCTTAACCTTAACTATAACCTAACCCTAACTTTAAATTTAACCTTAACCTTATCTTAACCTTAACCTTAACTATAACCTAACCCTAACCTTGACCTTAACTATAACCTTAATCTAACCTTAACCTTGACCTTACCTATAACCTAACCTTAACCTTGACCTTAACTATAACCTTAACCTTATATTAACCTTAACCTAACCTTAACCTTAACCTTAACCTAACTATAACCTTACCCTTAACCTTCACATTGACCTTAATTATAACCTAACCCTAACCTTGACCAAACCCTTAACATTAACCTTAACCTTAACCTTTACTTAACCTTAACCTTGACCTTGACCTTGACCTTGACCTTAACCTTAACCTTAACCTTACCCTTAACCTTCACCTTAACCTAACCTTAACGTTAACCTTACCCTAACCTTACCCTAACCTTAACAATAACTTTACCCTTAACCTAAGCTTAACCTTAACCTAAGCTTAACCTTATCTTAACCTTAACTATAACCTAACCCTAACATTGAAAAAACCTTATCATTAACCTTAACTTTACCCTTAACCTTAACCTTAACCTTGAATTTACCCTTAACATAAGCTTAACCTTCATTATAACCTAACCCTAACCTTGACCAAACCCTTAACCTTAACCTTAACCTTCCCCTAACCTTAACCTTAAGCTTACCCTTAACCTTCACCCTTAACCTTAACCTAACCCTAACCTTGACCTAAACCTTAACCTAACCTTAACCTTAACCTTACCCCTAACCTTACCTTAACATTAACCTTAACCTAACCTTAACCTTAACTTTACCCTTAACCTAACCCTAACCTTAAGGTAAGGGTTAAGGTTACGTTAAGGGTAAATTTTAGGTTATGATTAGGGTAAGGTTAGGTTAAGGTTATGGTTAAGGTAAGGTTAAAGTTAAGGTTAGGGTTATGGTTAAGGTTAAGGTTAAGGTCAAGATTAAGTTAGGTTAAGGTAAGGTTAAGATTAGGGTTAGGTCAAGGTTAAGAGTTTAGTCAAGTTAAGGTTAAGGTTAAGGGTTTGGTCAAGGTTAAGGGTGAATGTTGCGGGTAAGGTTAAGGGTAAGGTTAAGGTTAAGGTTAGATTAGGTTAAGGTAACGTTCAGGTTACGGTTAAGGTTCAGGTTCAGGTTAAGGTCAAGGTTAATATTAAGTAAAGGTTAAGGTTAAGGTTAATATTAAGGTTATGGTCAAGGTCAGGGTTAGGTTATAGTTAAGGTCAAGGTTAAGGTTAAGGGTAAGGTTATAGTTAGGTTAAGGTTAACGTTAATGTTAAAGTTAGATTAAGGTAAGATTAAGGTTACGGATTTAGTCAGGTTAAGGTTATGGTTAATGCTAGGGTAAGGTTAAGGTTAAAGTTGAGGTTTAAGGTTAGGTTAAGGTTAGGGTTAGGTTATATTTAAGGACAAGGTTAAGGTTAGGGTTAATGTTAGGTTAAGGTTAAGGGTACGATTAAGCCCTTAACCTTCCCATAACCTTAACCTTATCCTTAACATTACTTTAACCTAACCTAACGTAACATTAACCTTATCCTTACCTTAACCTAACGTTATCCTTAACCTCCCCCTAACCTTAACCCTAACCCTAGCCTAACCTTACCATAATGTTACCCTTAACATTCAACTTAATTTTAACCTAACTGTAACCTTAACCTGACTAAACCCGTAACCTTAACTATAACCTTAACATTAACCTAACCATAATGTTGTCTTTACCCTTAACTTAACCTTAACCTTGACCTTAACCTATCTTTAACCTTACCTTAAGGTTAGGTTAAGGTTAGGTAAGGGTAAGGTTAAGGTTACGGGTTTAGTCAGGTTAAGGTTAAGGTTAACGTTAAGGTTAGGTTAAGGGTAAAGTTATGGTTAAGGTGAAGGTTAACGTTAAGGTTAGGTTAAGGTCAAGCTAACGGGTCTAGTTAGGTTAAGGTTAAGGTTAAGGGTTTGTTCAAGGATAGGGTTAGGTTATAGCTAAGGTTAAGGTTAGGGTTAACGTTAGGGTTAATGTTATAGTGGATGTTAAGTTCAATACCCATAACCTTAATCTTAACCTTAACCTTAACTTTAACTATAACCTAACCTTAACCTTTACCTTAACCTTAGCCTTAAGTTTACCCTTAACCTAATCCTAACCTTAACCTAAAGTTAACCTTGACTTTACCCTTAACCTAACCTTAACCTTGACCTTAACTATAACCTAACCCTAACCTTGACCAAACCTTAACCTTAACCTTAACCTTCCCATTACCATAACCTTAACCTTAACTTTACCCTTAACCTTAACCTTAACCTTAACCTTACCCTTACATAACCTTAACCTTAACCTTAACCTAACCTTAACCTTAGCTTTACCCTTAACCTTAACTTTACCCTTAACCTAACCTTAACCTTGAAATTAAATATAACTTAACCCTAACCTTGAACAAACCCTTAAGGTTAGGGTTAGGTTATAGTTAAGGTCAAGGTTAAGGTTAGGTTATAATGAAGGTTAAGGTTAAGGTTAAGACCAGCAACCCTAACCTTAACCTTATCCTTGACTTTACCCTTAACCTAACCCTAACCTTAACCATAACCTTAACCTAACCTTAACCTAGCTATAACCTTACGCTTAACCTTAACTATAACCTAACCCTAACCTTGACCAAACCCTTAACATTCACCTTAACCTTAACCTTAACCTTTACTTAACCTTAACCTTAACCTTAACCTTAACCTTACCCTTAACCTTAACCTAAGCTTAACCCTAACCTTACCCTAACCTTAACCTTAACTTTACCCTTAACCTAACCTTACCCTTAACCTAACCTTAACCTTATCTTAACCTTAACTATAACCTAACCCTAACCTTGAAAAAACCTTAACATTAACCTTAAATTTACCCTTAACCTAACCTTAAACTTAACCTTAACTTTGACTTTACCCTTAACTTAAGCTTAACCTTCACTATAACCTAACCCTAACCTTGACCAAACCCTTAACCTTAATTTTAACCTTACACTTAACCTTGACCTTAACCTTAAATTTAACTATAACCTATCCCTAACCTTGAACAAACCTTTAACATTAGCCTTAACTTAACCTTAACCTCAACCTTAACCTTAACCTTGACCTTAACTATAACCTAACCCTAACCTTGAACAAACCCACCCTTATCCTTAACCTTAACCTAACTAACACTTATGGTTAGGGTAGTTAAGGTTATGGTCAAAGTCAAGGTTAAGGTTAAGTTATGATAAGGTAAGGTTATAGTTAGGTTAAGGTTAAGGTTAATGGGGTAAGCCTTAACCTTAACCTGACTAAACCCGTAACCTTAACCTTAACCTTAACCTAAACCTAACGTTAACCTTAATTAAACCCTTAACCTTAACCTTCCCCTAACCTTAGCCTTACCCTTAAACTTCATCTAACCCTAACCTTGACCTTCACCTTAGCCTAACCGTAACCTTAACCTTACCATTAACCTTAACCTTAACCTTAACCTAACCCTAACCTTAAGGTCAAGGTTAAGGTTACGTTAAGGGTAAAGTTCAGGTTATGGTTAGGGTAAGGTTAGGTTAACGTTAAGGTTAAGGTTATGGTTAAGGTAAGGTTAAGGCTAAGGTTAGGGTTATGGTTAAGTTTAAGTTCAAGGTTAAGATAGGTTAAGGTAAGGTTAAGGTTACGATTAGGTCAAGGTTAAGATTTTAGTCAGGTTAGGGTTAAGGTTAAGGGTTTGGTCAAGGTTAAGGATGAATGTTACGGGTAAGGTTAAGGTTAAGGTCAAGGTTAAGGGTAAGGTTAAGGTTAAGGTTAGGTTAGGTTAAGGTAAGGTTAAGGTTAAGGTCAAGGTTAATATTAAGTAAAGGTTAAGATTAAGGTTAATATTAAGGGTATGGTCAAGGTTAGGGTTAGGTTATAGTTAAGGTAAAGGTTAAGGTTAAGGGTAAGGTTATAGTTAGGTTAAGGTTAAGGTTAATATTAAAGTTAGATTAATGTAAGGTTAAGGTTACATATTTAGTCAGATTAAGGTTATGGTTAATGCTAAGGTAAGGTTAAGGTTAAAGTTAGGTTAAGGTTAGGGTTAGGTTATAGTTAAGGTCAAAGTTAAGGTTACGGTTATTGTTAGGTTAAGTTTAAGGATACGATTAAGCCCTTAACCTTCCCATAACCTTAACCTTACTTTAACCAAACCTAACCTAACCTTAACCTCATCCTTACCTGAACCTAACTTTAACCTTAACCTTCCCCTAACCTTAAACCTCACCTTACCCTAAACTTACCCTAATGTTACTCTTAACCTTCAACTTAATTTTAACCTAACCTTAACCTTAAATTTACCCTTAATCAAACCTTAACCTCAACCTAACCCTAACCCTAACCCTAACCCTAACCTTGACCTTCACCTTAACCTTAACCTTAACCTGACTAAACCTGTAACCTTAACCATAAACTTAACCTTAACCTAACCTTAACTTTGACTTTACCCTTAACTTAACCTTAACCTTAAATTTAACCTAACCTTAACCTTACCTTAAGGTTAGTTTAAGCTTAAGGTTAAGGTTAGGTAAGGGTAACGTTAAGGCAACGGGTTTAGTCAGGATAAGCTTAAGGTTAAGGATAAGATTAAGGTTAAGGGGGTAATTTTAAGGTTAAGGTTAAGTTTAAGGTTATCTTAAGGATAAAGTTATGGTTAAGGTGAAGGTTAAGGGTAAGGTTGAGGTCAAGGTTACAGGTTTAGTCAGATTAAGGTTAAGGTTAAGGGTTTGGTCAAGGTTAGGGTTAGGTTATAGCTAAGGTTAAGGTTAGGGTTAACTTTAGGGTTAATTTTATAGTGAAGGTTAAGGTTAAGACCTTTAACCTTAACCTTAACTTTTACCTTTACCTTTACCTTAACTTTAACTGTAACCTAACCTTAACCTTTACCTTAACTATAACCTTAACCTTAACTATGACATAACCTTCACCTTAATCTTAACTTTACCATTAACCTTAACCTTAACTTTACCCCCTTAACCTTAACTTTAACCTGACTAAACCTGTAACCCTAACCTTACCCTTACCTAACCTTAACCTTAACCTAACATTAACCTTAACTTTACCATTAACCTAACATTAACCTTAACTATAACCTAACCCTAACCTTAAAGTTAACCTTAACCTTATCTTAACCTTAACCTTCACTATAACCTAACCTTAACCTTGACCTTAACTATAACCTAATCCTAACCTTGACCAAACCCTTAACCTTAACCTTAACTTGACTAAACCTGTAACACCTAATTCTAACCTTCACCAAACCCTTAACCTTAACCTTAACTTTACCCTTAACCGAATCTTAACCTTAACCTAACCTTAACCTTGACTTTACCCTTAACCTAACCTTAACCTTGACCAAACCTTAATCTTAACCTTAACCTTAACTTAACCTTAACCTTATCCTTCCCATTACCATAACCTTAACCTTAACTTTACCCTTAACCTTAACATTAACTTGAAGCTTACCCTTACCTAACCTTAACCTTAAATTTACCCTTAGCCTAACCTTAACCATAACTTTAGCTTTAACCTAACCTTAACCTTGAACTTAAATATAACTTAACCCTAACCTTGAATAAACCCTTAAGGATAGGGTTAGGTTATAATTAAGGTCAAGGTTAAGGTTAGTTTATAGTGAAGGTTAAGGTTCGGGTCAAGGTTAAGGTTAAGGTTAGGGTAAAGGTTCGTGTTAAGGTTAAGTTTAACGTTAGGTTATAGTGAAGGTTAAGGTTAAGACCCGTAACCCTAACCTTAACCTTAACCTTAACCTTATCTTAACCTTAAGCTAACCTTAACCTTAACCTTAACTTATCTATAACCTTACCCTTAACTATAACCTTGACCTTAACTATAATCTAACCCTAACCTTGAAAAAACCTTTAAAATTAACCTTAACCTTAACCTTTACTTAATCCTAACCTTGACCTTAAAGTTAACCTTAACCTTACCCTTAACCTTAACCTAAACCTAACCTTAACCTTAACCTTACCCTAACCTTATGCTAACCTTAACCTCAACTTTACCCTTAGCCTGACCTTAACCTTAACCTAACCTTAACCTTATCTTGACCTTAACTATAACCTAAACCTAACCTTGACAAAACCTTAACATTAACCTTAACTTTACTCTTAAATTAACCTTAACCTTAATCTTAACCTTAACCTTAACCTTGACCTTACTCTTTAATTAAGCTTAACCTTCACTATAACCTAACCCTAACCTTGACCAAACCCTTAACCTTACCCTTAACCTTGACCTTAACCTCAAATTTAACTATAACCTAACCCGAACCTTGACCAAACCCTTAAGATTAAGCTTAACTTAACCTTAACCTTGACCTTAACTATAACCTAACCCGAACCTTGACCAATCCCTTAACCTTAAATTTAACCTAACTAACCTTACCCCGACTAAACCCTTAAATTTAGGGTAAAGTTAAAGTTAAGGTTAAGTTCAATGTCAAGGTTAAGGTTAACTTGACTAATTTCGTAACCTTAACCTTAACCTTAACATTAACCTAACGTTAACCTTAACTAAACCCTTAACCTTAACCTTCCACTAACCTTAACCTTTCCCTTAACCTTCACCCTTAACCTTAACCTAACCCTAACCTTGATCTGAACCTTAACCTAACCTTAACCTTAACCTTACGCTTAACCTTACCTTAACCTTAACCTTAACTTTACTCTTAACCTAACCCTAACCTTAAGGTCAAGGTTAAGGTTACGTTAAGGGTAAAGTTTAGGTTATGGTTAGGGTAAGGTTAGGTTAACGTTAAGGTTAAGGTTATGGTTAAGGTAAGGTTAAGGTTAGGGTTATGGTTAACCTTAAGGTTAAGGTCAAGGTTATGTTAGGTTAAGGTAAGGTTAAGGTTATAGTTAGGTCAAGGTTAAGCAATTAGTCAGGTTAATGTTAAGGTTAAGGTTAAGGTTTTAGTCAAGGTTAGGGTTAGGTTAAGGTTAAAGGTGAAGGTTATGAGTAAGGTTAAGGTTAAGGTCAAGGTTAAGGTTAAGGTGATGGTTAAGGCTAAGGTTATGGTTATGGTTAAAGTTAAGGTTAGGTTAATGTTAAGGTTAGGTTATAGTTAA
Organism: Pinus albicaulis; assembly: GCA_034641835.2. Taxonomy (NCBI): domain Eukaryota; kingdom Viridiplantae; phylum Streptophyta; class Pinopsida; order Pinales; family Pinaceae; genus Pinus; species Pinus albicaulis. The sequence goes on along the minus strand of JAXQQM020065126.1, from coordinate 469,822 downwards.
GTTCAAGGTTAGGTTAAGGTTAAGGTTAGGTAAAGGTTAAGGGTAAGGTTAAGGTCAAGGTCAAGGTTAACCTTAAGCTAACCTTAACCTTAACCTCAAACCTAACCTCAACCTTAAATTTACCCTTAGGTTACGAGTTTCATCATTTAAAGGTTAAAGTTAAGGCTTTGGTCAAGGTAAGGTTAAGGTGAAGGTTAAGGGTAAGGTCAAGGTTAAGGATAAATTTAAGGTTAAGGTTATGGGTTTAGTAACGTTAAGGTTAAGGTTAAGATGAAGGTTAAGGGTAAGGTCAACGTTAAGGGTAAACTTAAGGTTAAGGTGAAGGTTAAGGGTAAGGGTAAGGTTAAGGGTAAGGTTAAGGTTAAGGTTAGGGGATGGTTAAGGTTAAAGTTAGGTTAAGGTAAGGTTTTGGTCACGGTTAAGGTTAAGGTTAAGGGTTTGGTAAAGGTTAGGGTTAGGTTAGAGTTAAGGTTAAGTTTAGGCTAAGTGTAAGATAAAGTTAAGGTTAAGGTTAAGGTTAGGTTAAGGTCAAGGTCAAGGTGAAGGTTAAGGGTAAATCCAAGGTTAAGGTTAAGGTTAATGTTAGGGTAAAGGTTGAGGTTAAGGTTAGGGTTAAGGTTAAGAGTTTGGTCAAGGTTAGGGTTAGCTTATCCCTTAAGGTTAGGGTAAAGTTAAAGTTAAGGTTAAGGTTAGGTTAAGGTTAAGGTCAAGGTTAGGTTAAAGGAAATGTCAAGGTTAAGGTTATGGTTATGGGAAGGTTAAGGTTAAATTAAGGTTAAGGTCAAGGTTAGGGTTAGGTTATAGTTAAGGTCAAGGTTAAGGCTAGGTTAAGGTTAAGGTCAAGGTTAGGGTTAGGTTATACTTAAGGTTAAGGTTAAAGTCAAGGTTAAGGATTTTGTCAAGGCGAGGGTTAGGTTATAGTTAAGGTAAAGGTTAAGGTTAGGTTAAGGTTCAGGTTAAGGTTAAGGTTAAGTGTTTGGTTAGGGTTAGGGTTAGGTTATAGTTAAGGTTAAGGTTACGGGTTTAGTCAGGTTAAGCTTAAGGTTAAGTTTTTGGTCAAGGTTAAGGTTAAGGGTTTGGTCAAGGTTAAGGTTAAGGTTAAGGGTTTGGTCAAGGTTAGGGTTAGGTTAAGGGGGTAAGGTTAATGTTAAGGTTAAGGTTAAGGTTAAGGGTTTGGTCAACGTTAGGGTAAGGTTATAGTTAAGGTCAAGGTTAAGGTTAAGTTATAGTTAAGGTTAAGGTTAAGGTTAAGGTTAAGGTTAGGGGAAAGTTAAAGATAAGGTTAAGGTTGAGGTTAAGGTTAATGTTAAGGTTAAGGGTTTGGTTAAGGTTAGGGTTTGGTTAAGGGGGTAAGATTAAGGTTAAGGTTAATATTAAGGTTTAGGGTTTCGTCAAGTTTAGGGTTAGGTTATAGTTAATGTTAATGTTAGGGTTAGGTTATAGTTATTGTTGGAGAGGTAAATCCCTACTAGCCCAGATCGGGTCTAGAAACAATTGAGTCACGCTAAGACGTAGGTTCCTAATTTCAAAAGACCAAGATGCGATAAGAGGCCAACCTTAATTCCTACGCTGCTATCGTTTGCGAAGAAGATAGCGCTTCCATCCCTCGCTTTGGCAGATCACAATTCTCCCGCTAGGCACATTCGAACCCCTACACGTACATGAAGAAACAACAAACACACAAGCATAAAACCTAATACACGCAACTATGCATCAGTCAGAGAAGATACAACTCATAACATGAAACATGAACATCTGAGTGGAACTATAATCGAAGTCACTTATTATTAATCAGAACAAAGAAAGATACAACTTGAGCTCTAACGCTAGATCTTCCTTCGTCGAGTCGACAGTGGAGTACGTCTCAGTAAAGCTCGTCAAGAATGGGACAAATCTCTCTCTTTGACTATTTGACGATAATCTCCTTATTAATGATTCAGCTCTATTCAGGCTAGCTTGCTAAGGGAAAATGACAAGGTTATATATATGGTGGAAGGGGAGTTGGGATCCCTACAATGGTGGGATTGGCCCTATCCTCAAGGAAGCTTCCATGATAGGTGGAAAACCACTTCCCCTACATGGAGATCTGGAGCCAAACCTCCCAACGCATTTTAGAGACTCATTCAGGAGTTGGTTGGAATCAAACTTCTACCATTTATTTTTTTAAAACAATCCTTATTAAGCTTGGCACGAGTAATACACTGGGACAGAACACTAGTTGGCGAACCCTCTTTGGTGGATTTCCCCCATTGGCACGAGGGTTGAACTGTCTAGTCGCGCCAAGGCCAAAAGGGCTATTTTTAGGGCTTTTCACGGGAAATTGTCTTCACGAGAATGATTGTCCTTGTCAAAGGGGATGCCATGAAAGTGGTTTTAGGTCATGTCACTGCTCACATGTCATGGAATAAGCCCTCCAAGGTGCGGGATGAGGGATTGCAGGGATGGTGACAAATTACTGTGTAATAGATGCCCCCTAAATCATGAGGCACGAGAGAGAGAGAGAGGGGTGAAATGCTTTACGAGAACGTGTCAAACTGAAAACACTGTCGTTAGAAAATCTGCATAGGCAAGTACAACTTATATCTCAAATACATGATATATGTGGAATGGGCGCAACCATCCGTAACAGAGTATACAATAATCAGGATCCAAGGCATGGACACAGCCATCCAGTAAGGATCAATAAGTAGACTCAAGTATGGTCGCAGCCATCCATTCAATGAGTCATGTAACCAATCATGATAATCCACAAAATCCATATCCTGGATTCCAACAGACAAAATCCAGGGTCTTGCACTGCATCTCGACTCGAACTGAGTACAAGTTCTAGCATGTGAATAATTGAGATGAAGTCAAACATGCAAGAACATCATTTGATTACCAGCCAATGATGAGAGTTGTTAACGGATGCGAGAGGAACCACCAATAATGACAATGGCCATCAAGGTAATATAGGTACAATCCACAGAATGTGAACAATGATTTGGTGTCGAACACCCGCAGAATCATCTGATCAAAGGTCAATGATGAAAACCTTCTGTCGGATGCAAAGAACCTGCCATTGAGGCATGCAGGCTCGAAGGTACCAGAAGGAAGTCTCTAGATCAGCTTCCTGGATAATGAGCTAAAGTTGACAGGAAGTGACCTTGATTGAAGGTGGGCTATAATGTTTCCCACATCATCGACACGAGACAGAGGAACATAATATTTGTAAATCAGGTTCAGATGAGAATCAGAGGAAGGTTGAAATTGCAGAGGTCAACTTCTCTTGAACATATCGGTGACACGACAGTGGATTTGGTAGTATTTGACATAAAAAGATCAGAGGTCATGACGATGAGGCAAAGAGAAGATGAGAGGTCAAAATGGATTACCCAAACCCATGGAGGCAAGCAGAAACGAGATGAGATGTCCCCAACCCGACACGAATGGGGACAAGTGCCATGTTCAAGAGTGACATACTGTCGACACGACGATGATACTGGTTCCATTTGTTGAGCCCCAAAGATGTCCTTTTCTTTCACTACATTTCACTTCATTTCCTTTGTCCCTTATCAATTACAGGCTTAAATGATCAATAGGATTGATTAAAGTTACTTTAGGAATGTATACAATGATTGACTTGCTATGTTTTTATGGTTTTGTTGTTGTAGTAATTTTTTACTAGACTCAGCTACAGAATGCAGTAATTCTGTAGCCAGTGGCCTATTTTGCAGCTACCTTCATGTTTACATAGGTTCCAGGTGTCACTTCAAATAAAAATGCATATGGGTGAAATCCACAACACTCCCCCATCATTTCTTGCTCTCCACGAAGTATGAGTTAAAATCTCCAAGCGGTTATGCACATGGCAGAGATCAAAACCAAGAGTTAGACTTCTACTGGAACACGGAATCTACAGATGTCTACAGTAAAGTACGAGGCCTTCACAAGAGTTTTAATTTGATTTGAATTAGGAAAAAAACTTATCCCTATTTCCTATCAAGGGTAGTTATGTAATTTTCTTATAAGAATGACTTGGGAGACCGAGAGATAGCTAGCTAGATTGTTGTTTTGTTGCTAGATCTTAGAAGACCATAATACTCTGTTTTTGAAGTATTTTCTCCTTTAATGAAATAATTTTGACTTTATTTCATGATCTGAGGAAATATTGAGTAGATTTGCGTGCTAATCCAATGGTAGAGGGCCCCTACTGCCCGAGAAGCTTAGTGCATTGTTTAGATAAGTAACTTTAGCCTTGTTTCATTCCTAGTTTAAGCAATCTTCTGAACTTTGTGTTTTATAATTACTCGCAGTGGATGCTACAGTTAGTCTTATTCTTACTAATTGCTCCAAAATATCACTAATATTGAATGGGATATAACTGTAGTATTTTATGAATTAGTTGCATTTTTCTGAACTTTATGTTTTTGTGCTCAATTAGATCAATTGTTACAGCTAGTCTTGTTCTTACAAATTATTCCAAAATATCACTAACACTGAATGAGGCATAGCTGTGGTGTTTTAGAGCTTAGTTTCATTTTCTTTTGAATTTTATGTTTTTATGCTCACTCACATTGAATATTACAACCAGTCTTGTTCTTACAAATTGTTCCAAAATATCACTAATACTGAACGAGATAGGGCTGTAGTATTTTAGAGATTAGTTGCATTGTAGTTTAGTTGTAATACTCTGGAGATTAGTGGTGCTCTATTTCACTGTATTTCAAGTTAGATTAGTGGCACTCTAGTTCAATTTCTGTTTACTGTATTTCAAGTTAGGTTAATGGCATTCTAGTTCAGTTGTGGTCACTGTATTTCAAGTTTGATCGATTGCATTCTAGTTCAGTATTTTAAGTTTTATTAGTTGTCAAAATTAGACTTCAAGGCCTTCATTATTTAAAAACTACTCTTGTTCTTAATTTCTATTAATACATCAATATCATAGGAACAAGAATTGGTAATGTCATTTTGAAGTCTTGATTGTTCCATAATTTCTCACAATTTCACAAACTGCCTCTTTTCCAAAGTTATTCCAAAAGATTTCTAATTCTTGAATGAGGTTTAAACAGTGATATTTTGGGTTGTAGAATGGATCAATCTCAGTGTCATTAGTTAATTTACAAAAGATTTCATCCCTATGTTGCAAACTATCTTTTCCAAATGTGTTCCAACAAATTTCTAGCCATGGATAAGATTAGGCTGTTGTTTACTTAGAAGAACCTCATTGCATTAAACTTATCCTTTTCTCAAGTTATTCCAACATATTTCTAATGAATGAATGGGACTGAGTTCCTGTTATGAGTTATTTTCTTGTCAAGTTTTGCATTTTTCGAGTGCCATACATAGTCTAGAATAGGTTTTTCTTCGTTTTAGTGTGACCAACAACTGCTCTTTACCAACACTTAGTTATTTTCCTTTTTAACACAAACCCACAAAACCAAAAACATTGAAAAAACACTAAACACAACTTAGTAAGAAACATATACCTAGGCACATATATTGCACCTCACTTCAACAGTTTACTAGCCCTAGTTGACAATTTATGACATCAATTTAGGAACACTAAGTTGATCAAACACCATTTTTCCCCACCATTTCTAGCGAGTACCCTAATTATTTTTTAAAACAAGCTTGAAGGGGATAGCATATGCTTGTAATATAAGTTCATCCTTCGGATGAATCCATACTATTACATTTAACGAGCCCTAGAAAGGAGAAACTCAAATATCATCATTACGACTGAATCCGATGTCATCAGGGTTTAAAGAGTCTAAAAAAGGAAGAAATCATCATCTTTTCATGTTTAGAGAGTTTAAAAAGATAGCGGAAAAGTAAACTCCAAAAGTCCCTTTTAGTAAATAGTTCCTCGGATCCGAAAAGGAAGAAAACTATGTCTGAGAAAACCTCCTAGTCGCGATAGGCTAGGGTATTCCTTTTTCGTAAATAATCTATCCCAGCCTGAAAAAGGGGTAAATGTATATTGGGTAGATGTCATTTCGTAGCCACTTTAACGAGATCAAAATGACAAGGGACTCGACAATCTTTTCATGTTTAGAGAGTCAGAAAAGAGCTGAAAGATAACTCTAGAAATGACTTTTTCGTATTTTTACCGAGTCCGAAAAAGTATAAAATACAACTCGTATCACCGTCTAAGTTGCATAAAAACCTATTGCTACACATGAAAGCGAGCGTAAAATCCATTTTTCGACAAAATATAGCAAAATATTGGGAAAAATGACTTTCAAAACCTAATTTGACTTTGAAAAGTTATAAATATGCCACAAATAGTAAAAACATATTTACTTTTACTTTTTAACTCTTTTGGAGAGCAACAATGAGCTTTTTCTATGCAGAATTGTGGCAGAGATTGTGACCAATCCAATACATCATTCCAGTTCTTGTTCGTTCTAGGTAAGAGGTGCTCCCCTTAGCTTTGTTTTGATTCATTTTTTGTAAGTTTCTATTGTGTCTTTGATCTCTGGGGGAACCCTTTACAAAATTAGGGCTTGACCAATTGGCACAGGTATCGAGCACAGACCCACACCAATTGGCTCCTTTTTGCAAAGAGGTTGCGCCAGTTGGCACGACTGTTAGCAAAACAGTCGCGCCAATGGCGCAGCTCAAATTTCTGCCTTAGTTTGTCAAAATGTGAGCCAATCAATTGAATTTTTAAGTGTTGCAAAGATCCAATAAGGTGTTTTTGACCATGTTGGTGCCGATACCCAACCACAATGGTGATTGAGTGGAAGGAGAGGGAGCATGGTGAAGAGGATGAAATGGCCATGCAAAATGAAGCTTGCATGACTGCCCTCTAAAATTGTGGTCTCAAAACGTTTTTCCTCACACCATGTTTGAGAGCTCAACCTGAGCTATTGTGATATTTGATTAGCATATGGGACGAGAATCAAGAAGTGTTCATGCTCCAAGACAAAGTACTAGAACTTGAGGTCTCTGATGTTTCTTTCATAACTGGATTGTCCCGCAGAGGCCTAGTGCCAATCATGACATGCTGTAGACCTTCTGGTGAAAAAATGGAGATGGCAATGGCGAGAGTGTGCCCAGGGGCATGGACAGTATCAGGCAATGGGAAAGTGGACATCCACACAGTTCACGATCTAGCACTCCGAGTAGTGCTCCACACCATTACGTGGGCTACAGGGTCGCAGGCACCGCATGAGGCAACCAAAGCACAGCTTCTGCTAGCCTTCGAATGCATGAATCCTACACTTTTTGATTGGGACACTGCTGTAACAAAAAACATCAAACGACAGTTGACAAAGTGCAAGAAGGCCAAACTGAAATAGTTTGGGTACGGGTCCATTCTAGTGTCATTCATTCTGGAATGATTACCAATTTTCCAGGGCCAAGGGGCGATAGTCGTCGAGCCGTCATTGAGGGAGGCGAGTATGGCTTGATGGGAAGCACTCATGCCCAGATCAGGAGGGGGCCAACAGATGTCCTAGAGGCCCATGTTTTTTGTATGGCTATGGCGACAACTGATCGTCATTGATGACTGGCCCTACGCCGGTACCGACTTCACGGGTGACCTAGATCTTCCACTCCTGGAGGGGTATGACTGGGACGAGGAGTTGGGTATGAATCTTTTTAATTTTTTATGTATTTATGATTTTTTTGTGATACATTCCTATTCTAATAACAGTTCTATGTGTATGAAAATTTTGGCCCAAAGAGGCCCGCCGGCATGTCGCCCATTGCATGGAGGACCCCTCTCGCACATGATCCTCAATCTGAGGGTGGCGAAGGGAGCGAGCTAGTCCAGAACCTGGAGGGTATCACCTGGGGGATCCTAGATTATGCACAGCTAACAGACGTCTCGATGGCTTACCAGAGGCACACTGTGGGGGTGCCTAGTTGCCTCCATCGATTGCTGAGGCGATTGGTGTGCGCGGTGACATGTTACCATGAGCACCACGTTGATTAGTTATCTAGGGCTTTTTATATCCATATTTTTGAGAGACATGTTGTCTCCGACTATTATTAAAACAAACATGTATATTTTTTTATTTTATGTGATGTACGCAAACTGCAAACTATTCGACATATATATATATATATATATAGATATCTGGATTTATCTTCTTACATGTGATGATGTTTTTTACAAGTTGCGCAAATGTATATCAAAAACCAAATTAGCTACTGCATCTGTTAACGCATTCGTGTGTCTGGGTATGTGCTGATATGTGATGTAATCAAAATTTCTTTCCAGTAAATGAATACGTAGATACAGACGTAAAATGGATGGGTTTCTAACTGAATAATGACCGTTAAGTTGTAGTACTACAAGTTGTGAGTCTAGATACACTAGTAATGCACGAATACCAAGGTTAGCAGCCTCGTTTAATAATTCCAAGACAACACTATACTCCGCGACATTATTTGTGGTAGGCCCTAGACAAACACCTTACAAATTGACCAAATCACCAACAGGATCGCAGATTACCTAGGCTGCCGAAGATAGATTCCTGGTACTGCAGAAGGCACCATCCACGAAACCGACAAAAGGAGTAATAGACATCAACATAATTAGGAAGACCCAATCAGCAGAAAAATTCTTACAAAGCACACCACACCACACATGCACAAAAATGAAAACACTCACTTATGTACACACCCACCACACAAGAATAACTCAAGCGTAGTACTTTTTCAGGTATATCCCATTCCTAGGCTGCGCTAGAGGAACTCCTTCGTAGTCGATAAGCTCATAGGCCCCATTTTTTAATACTCATTTAAATATATAGGGCCCATGCCACATGGGTTGGAATTTTCCCGCTCCAATTTTATCGTGTGCTTCTTCATATAGGAGGACGAGGTCCCCTTCAATGAAAGAACGTGGAGAAACCGATTGATCAAAGTGGGCTTTGACCTGATTTTTCTATGCCTCAATAACCAAGGTAGTTAAGTGGCAGGTTTCATCCAGTTGTTCCAAATACAAGAGATATTCTTCCTCCGGATAAGTGTCAAACAATAGTTCCACAACCAACTTCAGGGAAGGAATTTCGCATTCAACCGGGAGAGTCGCTTCCAAACCATACACTAATTGGAAAGGCATGAATCCAGTTGCATTCTTTACAGACGTTCGATAAGCCCAGAGAGCTGAGAACAATTGGAGATGCCAGTTAGATTTTTGGATACCAATCGTTCGTTGAAGCATCATGACCAAAAACTTGTTCATGGCCTCAACCTGACCATTTGCCTGGGGGTAGTATGGCATTGAGCTATCATGGCATAAGGCCAACTTTGATGTCAGCTCAGCCATCATGTAATCCCAAAAATGGGTGCCATGATTGGTGACAATGGCTTGAGGGACTCCAAAACGTGTAATAACATGGTTGAAAAGAAATTAGGATGTTGTCTTACCATCGGCAGCTAATGTAGGCATCACTTCTACCCACTTAGTGAAGTAGTCCACGACAACGATTATATAAGCATGCCCCCCACCTGAGTGAGGGTTACATGTCATAAAATATATGCCCCATTTAGAAAAAGGGCCTATGGTAATAACAGGATGCAAGGGTAGGGGTGGCGCATGCATCTTGCGCTGAAAGACCTGGCACGCATGACATTTTCAGACTGCAACAATACAGTCTTTGAATATAGACCGCCAGCAGTAACCCACACGCAGAATCTTCTAGGCGGTGGCATATCCAGACATGTGACCGCCACAGGTGCCACTATGACAGACATTCAAGACTCTCTCAGCCTCTTCCAGGGTCAAGCACCGGCGAAGCACAGAATCAACTCCAACACGGTACAAGGTATCTCCTACAATGCGGTATGGTTGATATTGATGCTAAATCCGATGTCAAGCATCATTTGTCAACTCAGACCAGAGCGTAGATTTTTGAAGATACACGATAATGTCACCATACCATGGGTCATGAGTGCTAATGAGAAAGAGTGTTTCATCCAGGATATGATCCTCGGATTGGGATGGAACAGAGTCTGTCGGGAGAGAGTAGATAAGATCAGCAAAAACCAATGATTTCCTCGACTTAGCGGTGGTGAACTCTAAATCGAACTCCTGAAAGATTTCGCCATTCAAGACTTTACCCTTAACCTAACCTTAACTATAACCTAACCCTAACCTTGACCTTAACTTTACCCTTAACCTTAACATTAACCTTTACCTTCACCTTAAACTAACCTTAACCTTAACCTTAACCTTATCTTACCCTTAATCTAACCTTTACCTTAACCTTAACCTAACCTTAAGTTTAACCATAACCTAACCTTAACCTTAACTTTACCTTAACCTTGACTTTAACCTTAACCTAACCTTAGCCTTAACCTTAACCTGAATAAACCCATAAGGTTAGGGTAAAGTTAAAGTGAAGGTTAAGGTAAAGGTCAAGGTTAAGGTTAAGTTAGGTTAAGGTTAGGTTAAGGTTAAGGTTAGGTTAAGGTTAAGGTTAAGGTTAAGGTTAGGTTAAGGGTAAAGTCAAGGTTATGGTAAAGGTTAAGGTTAAGGGTAAGGTTAAGGTAAGGGTAAAGTTAAGATTACGTTAAGGTAAAGGTTATGGTTAAGGTTAGGGTTAAGGGTAAAATCAAAGCTAAGGTTAAGGTTAAGGTACAGGTACAGGTTAAGGTTATGTTAAGGTAAAGGTTAAGGTTAAGGTTACGTTAAGGTAAAGGTTATGGTTAGGGTTAAGGTTAAGGGTAAATTCAAGGTTAAGGTTAGGTTAAGGTTATGGTCAAGGTTAGGGTTAGGTTATAGTTAACGTCAAGGTTAAGGTTAGGTTAAGGTTATGGTTAAGGTTAAAGTTAAGGTTAACATTAAGGGTTTGGTTAACATTAAGGTTATAGTTGATGTCAAGGTTAAGGTTAAGGTTAAGGTTAGGTAAAGGTTAATGTTAAGGGTAGGTTATATTGAAGGTTAATGTTAAGACCGGTAACCATAAACCTTAACCTTAACCTAACCTTAAACTTAAACTTATCTTAACGTTAAGCTTAACATTAACCTTAACTTTACCCTTAACCTTACCTTAACCTAACCTTAAACTTAACCTTACCCTTAACCTTATCTTAACCTTAAAACTTAACCGTAATATTAACCTTGACCTTAACTATAACCTAACCCTAACCTTGACCAAACCCTTAACATTAAACTTAACCTTAACGTAACTTTAACCTTAACTAAACCCTTAACCTTAACCTTAACCTTAACCTTAACATTAACATTAACCTTAACCATAACATTACCCTAACAATAACCTTAACCTTACCCTAACCTTACCCTAACCATAAACTTAACTTTAACCTTAACCTAAACTTAACCAAACCCTTAACCCTAACCTTAACCTTAACCTAACGTTAACCAAACCCTTAACCTTAACCTTAACCTTAACCTGACATTAACCTTGAATTTACCCTTAACCTAACCCTAAAATTAACTATAACCTAACCCTAATCTTGACCTTAAATTTATGCTTAACATTAACCTTAACCTTAACCTCAACCTTGACCTTGTCCTTAAACTAACCTTAAACTTAATCTTATCTTACCCTTAACCTAACCCTAACCTTGACCTTGAATTTACCCTTAACCTAACCTTAACCTTAACCTTAACCTTAACCTGACTAAAACCATAACCTTAACCTTAACCTAACCTTAACCTTGACCGTAACTATAACCTAACCCTAACCTTGACCAAACCTTAACTTAACATTAACCTTAACCTTAACCTTCCCATAACCTTAACCTTAACCATAAACTAACCTTAAAATTGACCTATAACCTAACCCTATCCTTGACCAAACCCTTAACCTTAACCTTAATCTTAACCTTAACCTTAACCTTTACCTAACCCTTACCTTACCCTAACCTTAAACCTAACCATAACCTTAAATTTACCCTTAACCTAACCTTAACCTTAACCTAACCTCAACCATAACCTTAACCTAACCTTAACGTTAACCTTACCCTTAACCTTATATTAATCTTACCTTAACCATAACCTTAACCTTGACCTTAACTATAACCTAACCCTAAGCTTGACCAAACCCTTAACCTTAACCTTAACCTTAACTTTATCCTTAACCTAACCTTAATCTTAACCCCACCCTTAACCTTGACCAAACCCTTAACCTTAACCTTTACGTGAACCTTAACCTTAAGGGTTTGGGAAGGTTAAGGTTAAGGGTAAGATAAGGTTAAGATTAAGGATAAGGGTAAAGTCAAGGTTAAGGTTAGGTTATATTGAAGGTTAAGGTTAAGACCCGTAACCTTAACCTTGACCTTACCCTTATCCTTAACCTTAACTTTAACCCTAACCTTGACTTTACCCTTAACTTAACCTTAACCTTCACTATAACCTAACCCTAAGCTTGACCAAACCCTTAACCTTAACCTTAACCTTAACTTTACCCTTAACCTAACCTTAACCTTAACCCCACCCTTAACCTTGACCAAACCCTTAACCTTAACCTTAACCTTAACCTTAACGTGAACGTTAACCCTAGCCTTAACCTTGAATTTATACACTTAACCTTAACCTTAACCTGACTAAACCCGTAACCTTAACCTTAACTATAACCTAACCCTAACCTTAACCTTGAGTTTACCCTTAACATAACCTTAACCTTGACTTTACCTAACCAAAGTTAAGGTTAAGGTTAAGGTAAAGGTAAAGGTTAAGATAAGTTTAAGGTTAGGTTAAGGTTAAGGTTAAGGTTACACATTTAGTCAGGTTAAGATTAAGTTTAAGGTTAAGGTTAAGGGTTTGGGAAGGTTAAGGTTAAGGTTAAAGTTAAGGTTAAGGTTAGGTTAAGGTCAAGGTCAAGGTTAAGGGTAAAGTTGAGGTCAATGTTAGGGTTAGGTTATAGTTAAGGATAAGGTTAGGTTAAGGGTAAAGTCAAGGTTAAGGTTGAGGTGAAGGTTAAGAGTAAGGTTAAGGTTAAGGGTTATGCCTTGAATTTACCCTTAACTTAACCTTAACCTGCACTATAACCTAACCCTAGCCTTGACCAAACCCTTAAACTAACCTTAGCCTTAACCTTAACCTTCCCATAACCATAACCTTAACATTAACCTTAACCTAACCTCAACCTTAACCTTAACCTTAACCTTTACCTAACCTTAACCTTAACCTTAACTTTGACCTTAAGGGTAAGGTTTGGTAAAGGTTAGGGTTAGGTTATAGTTAAGATTAAGGTTAAGGTTAGGTTAAGGTTAAGGTCAAGCTTAAGCTTAAGGTTAAGTTAAGGTTTATGTTAAGGGTTTGGTTAAGGTAAGGTTAAGGTTAAGGTTAAGGGGTTAATGTAAAGTTAAGGTAAATTCAAGGTTAAGGTTAAGGTTAAGGTGAAGGTTAAGGTTAAGGTTAAGGCTAAGTTAAGGTTAAATTTAGGTTAAGGTTAAGTTAAGGGTAAAGTCAAGGTTAAGCTTAAGGTTAAGGTGAAGGTTAATGCTATAGTTAAGTTAAGGTTAAGGTTAAGGTTAAGGTTATGGTTAAGGTTAACGTTAAGGTTAAGGTAAAGGGTAAAGATAAGGTTATATTTAAGGTTAAGGTTTGGTTAAGCTTAAGCTTAAGGTTATGGTTAAGATAAGGTTAAGATAAGGTTAGGTTAAGGTTATCGTTAAGGTAAGGTTAAGTGTAAAGTTAAGGTTAAGGTTATGTTAAGGTTAAGGTTAGGTTAAGGGTAAGTCAAGGTAAAGGTTAAGGTGAAGGTTAAGGTTAAGGTTAAGGTTATGTTTATGGGAAGATTAAGGTTAAAGTTAATGTTAAGGTTAAGGTTAAGCATTTGGTCAAGGTTAGGGTTAGGTTATATTCAATGTCAAGTTTAGGTTAGGTTATAGTTAAAGTTAAGGTTAAGTTCAAGTTTAAGGTTAAGTTAAGGTTAAGGTTAAGTTCAAGGTCAAGGTCAAGGTTAAGGTTAAGGTTAGGTTAAGTGTAAGGTTAAGGTTAGGATTAGGTTATAGTTAAGGTTATGGATATGGTAAGGTTAGCGTAAGGTTAGGTTAAGGATAAGGTTAGGTTAAGGTTAAGGTTAAGGTTAGGTTAAGGTTAAGGTTGAGGGTCTGGTTATGGTTATGGGAAGGTTAAGGTTAAGTTAAGGTTAAGGTTAAGGTTAAAGTTATTTTTAAGGTTAAGGTTAAGGGTTTGGTCAAGGTTAGGGTTAGGTTATAGTTAAGGTTAAGGTTAGGTTGGGTTATAGTTTAAGTTAAGGTTAAGGTTAAGGTTAATGTTTAGGTTAAGCTTCGGTTATAGTGAAGGTTAATGTTAAGACCCATAACCTTAACCTTGACCTTACCCTTATCCTTTACCTTAACTTTAACCCTAACCTTGACCAAACCCGTATCCTTAACCTTAACCTTACCCTTAACCTTAATAAAGTCGTAACCTTAACCTTAACCTTAACTATAACCTAACCCTAATGTTAACCAAACCCTTAACCTTAACCTTGACAAAACCCTTAACCTTACCCTTAACCTGACTAAACTCGTAACCTTAACCTTAACCTTAACCTTAACTATAACCTGACCCTAACCTTGACCAAACCCTTAACCCTAAACTTAACCTTCCCCTAACCTTAACCCTAACCTTAACCTTAACCTTAAATCTTAACCTTAACCTTAAACTTAATGTTAACCTTAACCTTAACCGTAACCATAACCTTGACCAAGTTCTTAACCTTAAACTTAACGTTAACCTTGACCTTAACATTAACATAACCTTAACCTAATCTACCACTAAACTTGACCAAAAATTTAACCTTAACTTTACCCTTAACCTAAAATTAACCTTAACTATAACCTAACCCTAACCTTAACCAAACCCTTAACCTTAACCTTAACCTGACTAAACCCATAACCCTTAAAATTAAACTTACTCTAAACCTTCACCTTAACCTTAACCTTGACTTTACCCTTAACGTAACCTTAACCCTAAATTTAAACTAACCCTAACCTTGACCTTAACCTTACCCTTAACCTTGACCTTAACCTTGACCTTAACCCTTACCTTAACCTTAACCTAAACTTAACCGTAACCTTAACCTTTACCTTATCTTACCCTTAACCTATCCTTAACCTTAACTATAACCTAAGCATCAACTGAACCTAACCTTAACCTTCACCTAACCTTATCCTTCCCCCAACCTTAACCCTAACATTAACCCTAACCGTAACCTTAAATTTACCCTTAAACTAACCATAACATTAACTTTAACCTTAACTTAACCTAACCTTAACCTTAACCTTTACCTTAACCTTAACCAAACACTTACCCTTGACTTTAACCTTGACCGTAACCTTGACCTTAACCTGACTAAAACTGTAACCTTAACCTTAACATAACCTTAACCTTGAACTTATCCTAACCTAACCTTAACCTTAAAATTAATCTAACCCTGACCTTGACCAAACGCTTAACCTTAACTATGACCTAACCCTAACCATGACCTTAACTTTACCCTTAACCTTGACCTTAACGTTAACCTAACCTTAACCTTAACTTTACCCTTAACCTAATATTAACCTTAACCTAACCTTAACCTTGACTTTACCCTTAACCTAACCTTGACCTTGACCTTAACTATAACCTAACCATATCCTTGACGAAACCTTAACCTTAACCTTAGCCTAATCTTAAACTTAACCTAAGCGTAACCTTAACCTAACCTTAACCTTAACCTTAATCTTAACCATAACCTTATCTGAAGCATAACCTTAACCTTAACCTTAACCTAACCCTAACCTTAACTTTACCCTTAAGCTAACCTTAACCTTAACCTTAATCTTAAAATTATCTTAACATTAACCTTACTATAACCTTAACCTTAACGTTAACCTTAACCTGACTAAACTCGTAACCTTAACCTTACATTAACTAACTTTAACCTTAACGTTCCCCTAACCTTAACCTTATCCTTAACCTTAACCTTAACCTTGTGTTAACCTTACCCTAACCTTAACCTTAACTTTACCCATAACCTTACTCTTAACCTAAACCCTAACATTAACCTTAACCTTCCCCTAACTTTAACCTTAACCCTTAACCTTAAGGTTAAGTTTTGGTCAAGGTTAGGGTTAGGTTATAGTTAAGGTTAAGGTTAGGGTTAACGTTAGGGGAAGGTTAAGTTTAAGGTTAAGGTTAAGGTTATGGTTAGGCTAAGGTTAAGGTTAACCTAAGGTTAGGGTTAGGTTAAGGTTAGGGTTAAGGTTAGGGTTAGGTTATAGTTAAGGAAAATTTCAAGGGTATTGTTAAGGTAAGGTTAACATAAGGTTAAGGGTAAGGTTAAGGTTAAGGTTAGGTTAAGGTTATGGTTAAGGTAAGGTTAAGGGAAAATTTAAGGTTAGGTTATAGTTAAGGTTAAGGTGAAGGGTTTGGTCAAGGTTTGGGTTAGGTTATAGTTAAGGTTAATTTTAAGGTTAAGAATCAGGGTTTGGTCAAGGTTAGGGTTAGGTTATAGTTAAGGTTAGGTTAAGGTTAAGTTAAGGGTAATCTTAATGTTAAGTGAAGGTTAAGGTTAAGGGGTTAAGGTAAAGTCAAGGTCAAGGTTAGGGTTAGGTTAAGGTAAAGTCAAGGTTAAGGTTAGGGTTAGGTTAAGGTTAAGGGTAAGGGTAAGGGTAAGGTTAAGGTTAAGGTTAGGGTTAGGTTATAGTTAAGGAAAATTTGAAGGGTATCGTTAAGGTAAGGTTAACATAAGGTTAAGGGTAAGGTTAAGGTTAAGGTTAGGTTAAGGTTATGATTAAGGTAAGGTTAAGGGAAAATTTAAGGCTAGGTTATAGTTAAGGTTAAGGTGAAGGGTTTGGTCAAGGTTTGGGTTAGGTTATAGTTAAGGTTAAGGTTAAGAATCAGGGTTTGGTCAAGGTTAGGGTTAGGTTATAGTTAAGGTTAAGTTAAGGGTAATGTTAAAGTTAAGTGAAGGTTAAGGTTAAGGGGTTAAGGTAAAGTCAAGGTCGAGGCTAGGGTTAGGTTAAGGTAAAGTCAAGGTTAAGGTTAGGGTTAGGTTAAGGTTAAGGGTAAGGGTAAGGGTAAGGTTCAGGTTAAGGTAAGTGTAAATTTAAAGTTAAGGTTAAGTCAACGTTAGGTTAAGGTTAAGGTTAAGGTCAAGGTTAGGGTTAGGTTAAATTAAGGTTAAGTTTAAGGTTAAGGTTAAGTTTCAGGTTAAGGGTAAGGTTATGGTTAGGTTAAGGTAAGGTTAAGGTTAGGGTAAGGTTAACATAAGGTTAAGCTTAGGGTTAGGGTTTAGGTTAAGGTTAGGTCAAGGTTAGGTTAAGGTGAAGGTTAAGGGTTTGGTCAAGGTTAACCTAACCTCAAGGTTAGGGTTAGGTTATGGGTAACGTTAAGGTTAGGTTAGGGTAAAGTCAAGGTTAAGGTTAAGGTCAAGTTAAGTTAAGGTTCAGGTTAAGGTTAAGGTTAAGGTTATAGTTAAGGTTAAGGTTAAGGGAAAAGTTAAGGTTAAGGTGAAGGTTAAGGGTAAAGTTAAAGTTAAGGTTAATATTAGGGTTAGGTTATAGTTAATGTCAAGTTTACATTTAAGGTTAAGGTTAAGGTTAAGGGTAAAGTTAAGGTCAAGGTTAGGGTTTTGTTATATTTAAGATTAAGGTAAGGTTAAGGGTAAAGTCAAGGTTAAGGTGGTTACAGGTTTAGTAAGGTTAAGTTTAATGTTAGGTTAAGGTTAAGGGTGAAGGTTGAGGATACGGGTCTTAACCTAACCTTACCCTTAACCTTCAACCTTAACCTTAACCTTAGCCTTCCCCTAACCTTAACCTTAACCTTCAACCTTAACCTTAACCTTAACCTTCACCTTAAACTTGACCTTAATTATAACCTTAACCTTAACCTGACTAAACCCGTAACCTTAACCTTACCCTTACCATAACCTTAACCTAATGGTTCAGATTAAGGTTAACGTTAAGGAGAAGGTTAAGGTTGGGTTAAGGTTAAGGTTAGGTTAAGGTTAAAGTCAAGGTCAAGGTTAAGGTTAAGGTTAGGGGAAGGTTAAGGTTAAGGCTAGGGGATGGTTAAGGTTAAAGTCAAGGTTAAGGGTAAAGTTAAGGTTAAGGTCATGTTAAGGTTAAGGTTAAGGGTTTTGTCAACGTTAGGGTTAAGTTAATGTTAAGGTTAAAGGTTAAGGTTAATATTAGGTTAAGATTAAGGTAAGGTTAAATTAAGGGTAAAGTTAAGGTTAAGTTTAAGGTTAAGGTTAATGGTAAGATATGGTTAAGGGTTAAGGTTAAGCTTAACATGACCTTAACCTTAACTTTACCCTTAACCTAACCTTAACCTTCACATAACCTTCAAATTAACCTTGAATTTAACCTTAACGTTCACCTAACCTTAACCCTAACTGTTAGGTCCCTATATTAGTAGTATAGTCCCTTATTGTTGTCAGTGTAACCCCCTTATTGTTATTATTGGACCCTTTTAACCCCCATTTTGTTATTATTGTGCCCCTAAATTATTATTTTTAGGTCGGCTAGGATTACATTCTGGCCCACTAGGATTACATTATGGCCCCATGGACTCCTATATATAGAAAGGAGGTTTTGTAAGTTGTATCATCCAAGAATTGTTCATTTATGTAATGTATTGGAGGTTTCCCCCTTGAAGTGGCTCATTTTTAAGGAGTTGATATCTCTTTTATTCTCTTTTTGGAGCTGGTTACACAACATTTGGTATCAGAGCTTTGGATTCTAGGGTTTCGCTGCTCCAAACAGGTCATCGTGGCATTTTAGCTATAAATTTTTTTCTACGAAGTTTCAGAAGCTAAAATTTTTATGGTGTGAAGCCAAAATCCTGAGGAAGATCGTCTAAAAAGTTCAGAGCTTGGTTCTCAATATTTTTAGAGATATGATCTGTGGAACTTAGGTCTTTTTTCAGGCTCCTAAACAGGTCATCGTGGCATTTGCGCTATAAATTTTTTTCTACGAAGGTTCAGAATCTAAAATTTATATGGTGCAAAGATGAAATCCTGAGGAAATTCTTCAAAAAAATTCAGAGCTTGGTTCACAATATTTGTGGAGATAGGATTTGTGGAATGTAGTGCTTTTTCAGGCAGCTAAATTTCATCTCAAAGAGGTGATCATGGGAAAATTTCAATAACTCTCTCTCTAGGCATCAGATTGGAGTTTCGTAAAAAGTGGTTGCAATTAAAAGACTGTAGTTTCTTGGCTATCAATTTCAGAGACGAAGGACGAAATAGTGACATGTGGCAAGTCATACAAGTTTGCTCTACTGAGCTAGTCTATAATTAGGTCATTGTGGGAGATTGGACACAACTTGGTCTTGGAGAATCCAACTCAAGTCAGACCTGTGGCATTCAAAAGATAATTCAGAGGGCTACATTTATACCAAAATTCAAATATTGAAGTGCTACAGTCACATAGATAATCCAATTTCAATATCAAGCACCTCAAAAGCAAGTAAAAGGTGTGTATTTTTTTTCCAAATTGCATAAGTCTTGTTTGAAGAATCAATTTGAATTGATTCCAAGGGAATATTGTAGAATAGATATCAGTATTGGGTTCTAAAATATGCCCTGTAAAAATAATTCAACACCCACTAAGCCTTCAGAAGGCTCTACTATGACTCATGAAGATGAAGAATTGCAACATGATCTATCAAAATTACAAGAGCAAGTGCAACAAATTTCACTCTCACAAAGAGCAACAAAAAATGAAATGGAAGTTTTGAAGAAAAGCGTGGAAGTGAAGATGGACGGTTTGAAGAAAGGCATGGAAGCTAAGATGGATGGCGTGGAAGTGAAGATGGACGGTTTGAAGAAAGGCATGGAAGCTAAGATGGATGGCATGGAAGCTGGCATGGAAGCTAAGATGGATGATCTAAAATCAAACATCGAAGATTTGACAAAGTTGATACATGAAATGTTTCCTAATGGTGAAAAGATAGTAGAAGAACCTCATGATGAGAACAAAATAAATGTTAATTGTGATTTCATAAACTCTAATGTTGGTGGGAAGAACCACCATATTCCAAAAATGGATATGAGGAATTTTGATGGAAAGGATCCTGTAACATGGATACTACAGATGGAGCAATTTTTTGATCTCCATAACGTGAAAAACACACACAAGGTACGCATTGCAAATTTACATTTAGAAAAAAATAAATTTGTATGGTATCGATGGCTTTTCTCCCGTAAAAAAATTGTCACTTGGTCAATTTTTACGGAGGAATTGATAGCACATTATGAGGATACAAAGAGCAACACCTTCTTTAGCTAATTGATAAATCTCAAACAAAAGGGTTTAGTGGGGCAGCACATTGAGGACTTCCAAAAATTGAATATAAGGGTAACTGATATTCCAGAGGAACATAGGATTGATCTCTTCATAGGCACTTTAAAGGAGAGCATTCAACATGAAGTTCGCGTTCTGGAACCTGATTCATTGGAGAAGGCATTCAGGTTGGCAAGAAAAGTTGAATGTAAAATTATGGCGACAAGGAAGCCTACCACTCAATTCTATAAAGAAGGAAGTGTTGCTACACCTAGATTTCCACAACCTACATGGTTGACACCACAACAATTGGAAGAAAAAAGAGAAAAAGGGCTTTGCTATAGTTGTGATAGAAAATACACTAAACGTCATAAGTGTGCTGAGAAGAAATTATTTTACATAGATTGTGAAGAGGAAGAAGAAAATGAACAAGAAGAGGATATACACCAGGAACCAGCCCTAGAAGAGGAAGAAATGAATCCGACCATATCGTGTAATGCACTGGCAGGAATTACCACTCCTTAAACTCTCAAGATAGAAGGAAAAATCAAGAAGAAAAAGGTAATAGTGTTGATTGATTCAGGTAGCACCCATAATTTTATTCATTGTAAGGTAGCCAAAAAATTAAATTGTTTCCTATACCCAGCACCAGAATGTCAAGTGATGGTTGTAAATGGAGGAACTATAAATTGCTCAGGAAAATGCCATAATATCAAGCTAACCATGGGGGAATATGTATTGACTAGTTCGATGCTTTCCATTCCTATGGGAGGTGCTGATGTTGTACTAGGAGTACAATGGTTACAATCTTTGGGGATGATAGCTTTTAATTTTCAAGAAATTTTCTTGACATTTTTTTCAGAAGGAAAGGAAGTCGAATTACGGGGTATTGAAGGGAAGCCGAGAAGGATAATAAGCTCTAATTTCATGACAAAGCTTCTAAATAAAGAACAACGAGGAGTAATTACACAATTATGCTCACTAGAAGTTCCGACATCAAAATCATCTATTTCTGCAGATCTCCAACAAGTCTTGGAGAATCATTCCAAGGTGTTTGAAACTCCCAAAGGACTCCCACATATTCGTGATCATGATCATGCTATTCATTTTATTTCATGAAGTGTTCCTCCAAACATTAGGCTTTATAGATATCCTTACTTCCAAAAGAGCGAAATTGAACGTATGATTGCAGAAACGTTAGAGGGAGGTATAATTCAACCTAGTCAAAGTTCTTTCTCTGCTCCTGTAGTATTGGTACACAAGAAGGATGGATCATGGAGAACGTGTTCGGAATAAAGGGAGCTCAATAAGCTCACCATTAAAGATAAATTTCCCATTCCTATGATTGATGAATTATTGGATGAATTACATGGAGCAATTTATTTTACCAAGTTGGATCTTCATTCAGGATATCATCCAATTAGAATGAAGACTGAAGATATTCCAAAAACAACATTTCGAACTCATGAGGGTCATTATGAATTTTTGGTCATGCCTTTTGGCCTTACCAATGCACCTTCTACATTTCAAGGGTTGATGAATTCCATTTTCAAACTCTTCCTTAGAAAATTTGTGCTAGTATTTTTTGATGATATACTAATCTACAGCAGGTCTTGGAAGGATCATGTTGAACATGTTGACAGGGTGCTCAAACTATTGCAGGAGAAACAATTATATGCAAAAAAATCCAAATGTTTCTTTGGAGTACAAGAGGTGGAATATCTGGGTCATATTGTATCTCACGAGGGTGTTAAATTAGACCCTAACAAAATTAAAGCCATTAAGGGATGGAAAGTCCCCACAACCATAAAGAAGTTGCGAGGATTTCTCGGGTTAACAGGGTATTATCACAAGTTTGTTAAGAATTATGGGAGAATAGCAGCACCTCTAACAACATTATTGAAGAAAGATGCATTTTCATGGACTCATGAAGCAACTAAGGCCTTTGAACGTCTTAAAGAGGCAATGTGCCTAGCACCGGTCTTAGCTACACCAGACTTCACAAAAACCTTTATTGTGGAATGTGATGCCTCAGGAAATGGAATTAGTGCAGTTTTAATGCAGGAAGGAAGACCCATTGCTTTTGAAAGTCGTCCAATCAAAGGAAAGTATTTACAGAAACCTATTTATGAGAAGGAAATGTTAGCAATACTGCATTCACTAAAGAAATGGCGAACTTAACTAATGGGAAGACACTTCAAGGTAAAAACTGATCATGATAGTCTTAAACACTTTTTGGAACAAAGACTATCTTCAGAAGAGCAGCAAAAATGGGTCATAAAGATGTTGGGTTATGACTTTGAAATAATCTACAAAAAAGGAAAGCTTAATGTTGTTGCAGATGCACTCTCAAGAAAGAATGAAGAGGTGGAAGCATTGCTTTGTGCCATTTCTATTATCCAACCAGATTGGATAACCGAAGCAAGAGATGAATGGAAAAAGGACAAAGATGTATGGACACTCATTCAAAAGTTGCAGCAAGATCCTAGTACATTTGATACATTTAGTTGGAAAAATGATTCCTTATGGTACAAAGATCACTTATATCTTTGTAAGAATTCCCAACTAAAACAAAATATTCTTTTGGAATTGCACATTTCTCCTTTAGGAGGACACTCAGGATTTTTAAAAACTTACCACAGGGTGAAGAAAGAATTTTTTTGGGATGGCCTTAAATCTGATATTCAAAAGTTTGTGGCGGAATGTTTGGTTTTCCAGCAGAATAAAGTGGAAACAATTAAGACCACGGGACTTCTACAACCTTTATCCATTCCAAGTCAACGTTAGGAGGAGATTTCAATGGATTTTATCACAGGTTTACCTAAGTCTGAAGGAAAGAGTGTCATCATGGTGGTAGTTGATAGACTTACCAAGTATGCACACTTTTGTGCATTATCTCATCCATTTAAAGCAAGTACAGTTCCTACTACATTTATGGACACAATTCAAAAGCTACATGGAAACCCAAGGGTTATTGTGAGCGACAGAGATCCCATTTTTACTGGAAATTTTTGGACGGAGTTATTTTCTTGTTTGGGTACTCAATTAGCTTATAGCTCATCTTATCATCCTCAATCTGATGGTCAAACTGAGATAGTAAATAAATGTTTGGAAGGATATCTTCGTTGTTTTGTATCTGATAAACAAACACAATGGGTTAAGTGGTTACCTCTCGCGGAATGGTGGTATAACACTTCCTTCCATACGGCAGCAAAAATGACCCCATTTATGGCACTTTATGGATATCATCCACCATCGATAACATCATCTTTAAGGGAAAATTCGAAGGTTCAAGCAGTTGTTGAAGGGTTAGGTTAAGGTTCAAGGGTTAGGTTAAGGTTAAGGTTCAAGGGTTAGGTTAAGGTTCAAGGGTTAGGTTAAGGTTAAGGTTAAGTAAGGGTAAGGTTAAGGTTAAGTTAAGGTTAACCTTAACCTTAACTTGACCAAACCCGTAACACCAAACCCTAACCTTGACCAAATCCTTAACCTTAACCTTAAATTTTCCCTTAACCTAAGCTTAACCATAACCTAACCTTAACCTTGAATTTACCCTTAACCTAACCTTAACCTTGACCTTAACTATAACCTAACCCTAACCTTTACCAAACCTTAACCTTAACCTTCCCATTACCATAACCTTAACCTTAATTTTACCCTTAAACTTAACCTTAACCTTAACCTTAACCTTAACCTTACCCTTACCTAACCTTAACCTTAACCTAACCTTAACCTTAAATTTACCCTTAACCTAACCTTATCCTTAACATTACCCTTAACCTAACCTTAACCTTGAACTTAAATATAACTTAAACCTAATCTTGAAAAAACCCTTAAGGTTAGGTTCAGGTTATAGTTAAGGTCAAGGTTAAGGTTAGGTTACAGTGAAGGTTAAGATTAAGATAAGGTTAAGTTTCGGGTCAACGTTAAGGTTAAGGTTAGAGTAAAGGTTCAGGTTCAAGTTAAGTTTAAGTTTAGGTTATAGTGAAGGTTAACGTTAAGACCCGTAACCCTAACCTTAACCTTAACCTTGACTTTACCCTTAACCTAACCTTAACCTCAACCTTAACCTTAACCTTATCTTAACCTTAACCTAACCTTAATCTTAACCTTAACCTTAACCTAACTATAACCTTACCCTTAACCTTAACCTTAACCTTAACTTTAACCTAACCCTAACCTTGACCAAACCCTTAACATTAACCTTAACCTTAATCTTTACTTAACCTTAACCTTGCCTTAACCTTAACCTTAACCTTAACCTTACCCTTAACCTTAAGCTAACATTAACCTTAACCTTAACCCTAACATTTACCTTAAACTTACCCTTAGGTTACATTTTTAGTCAGTTTAAGGTTAAGGTTAAGGGTTTGGTCAAGGTTAAGGTTAAGGTTAAGGTGAAGTTTAAGGGTAAGGTCAAGGTTAAGGGTAAATTTAAGGTTAAGGTTAAGGTTATAGGTTTAGTAAGGTTAAGGTTAAGGATAAGATGAAGGTTAAGGGTGAGGTCAAGGTTAAGGGTAAAGTTAAGGTTAAGGTGAAGGTTAAGGGTAAGGTTAAGGTTAAGGTTACAGGTTTAGTCAGGTTAAGGTTATGGTTAAGGCTAAGGTTAAGGTTAAGGTTAAGGGAAGGTTAAGGTTAAAGTTAGGTTAAGGTAAGGGTTTTTTCAAGGTTAATATTAAGGGTTAAGGTCAAGGTTAAGGGTTTGGTCAAGGTTAGGGTTAGGTTAGAGTTAAGGTTAAGGTTAGGTTAAGGGTAAGATAAGGTAAAGGTTAAGGTTATGGTTAAGGTTAGGTTAAGGTCAAGGTTAAGGTTAAGGGCAAAGCCAAGGTTAAGGTTAAGGTTAAGGTTAGGGTAAAGGTTGAGGTTAAGGTTAAGGTTAAGGTTTTGGTCAAGATTAGGGTTAGCTTATCCCTTAAGGTTAGGGTAAATTTAAAGTTAAGGTTAAGGTTAGGTTTGTTAGCCACCTATGAATTTTTTGTCAAGCAAATAGGTGGCTAAATATTTTTTTGAGCCTTCAAGAGATACACTTACCATGAAAATCACTCATCCTTGAAGCCTCTATGTGCCATTTACCTTTTATAATATCTTCACTATTGTTTCCATCCAAAAAGCCTCACTGTTTGTGGAAACATTTTGCTCAAAAAAGCCTCCATTTGCCCCTTGTATCCCTGCAAAATTCCCCTTTTTTTACCCTTTTTTTCCCTTTCTCAATTTTCCCCCTTTGACCCCAAAAACCCCTTCCTAAGTCTTATAAACCATCCCATATCCCCTTGAAACCTCACAAACACTCTTTTTTTGGCTTAAAAATCTATGTTTCCCTCTACCAAAAACCTCTATTCAGCCTTAAAAACTTTGTTTTTAGGGCAAAAACCCCACATTTTACATATAACAAGCTTAGCCCCTTTTGGCCAGCCCCCAACCACTTCCCCTCCATGCACCTGAGTGCTAAGACCAAGCGCTAAAGCATGTGGCGCTTATTGGAATCGGAAGATGTCCGGGAGCGTTCTTTCTTTGTTAAGGTGAAAACTTTCGATGTGAGGTGTATTTGCTCTGTTGGTCTCAGGGGTGATCTCCACCATTGATCTTAATAGATCTAATGGTCCTTGCCTATTTCATCATGCCCATAAAATTCCTTTGTAAACCCCCTAATGGCAATCTCCACCGTTGATTCCCCTCTCAATTCGACGGCCATCGCATCATCAGAGCTTTTCATTGCGCCACTCGCAACTCTTCATGTCCCTGATTGGTCATTTCCCGATTGGATCTTGGCCGTTGAATCGAAAAGAACCAACGGCCAAGATTGGATATAATTCTGCCTCGTGTCCCACGATTGGTAACCCCTAACCCAATCACAGCCATTTATCTGCAGATAATCCAATGGTCCAGATGCAATCGCTCCTTCATCCCATTGGAGTTTTTGCCCTTCCATCTCTCTCCCTCCGATTAGATCGCAGCCGTCCATCCCTTACAATACGAGAATCCTCCTTTCTCTTGCTCATTCCCTTAGCACTTTGGCCCCCACTTTCTCCTTAAAATCTTCACCGTTGATCCCATGGATCCAACGACACATATTACTCCCGACCACTATACGGCTCCTCCACCTTTGCTTTCCTGCTGCAAATCTCGAACGTCCATCGCATAGATCGGATGACTCACGATCAAACCACCATTGATTGGCCCCCACCTTACCGACCGCGCATATCCTCATATTGCGCTCCATCTCCTGCCGTTGGATCTCATGGTCCCTAATCCAATGACCAACATCAATATCGCGCGGTTTCGGCATCCAAAGTTTAATGTCTAAAATTTACGTGATATGGGCGGTTTCAAAATGCCACATGTCAGTCGGGGATCTATATCGCGTTCGAAAAGTGAAAACCACCTTACCCGCCTTTTGCCGCACGAAAAAAGTTGTTTTTCCTGAAAAACCACTTCCCCACTTCTCGCCTCTGAAAGTCCATTAATATATCTTGACCGTTGATCTGCTCAGATCAATAGGCCACAGCACATCGCGTCCTCCATTCACATTCTTCCATCGTGCGACCATAGAACTTCATCGTGTCATCTCAACCATTGATCTCCTCCTGAGATCTGATGGTTTGTGTTAAATCACCCTCTGCCCATGACTGGGTCCCACCATTCAAGCCCATTTCATATTTTTTTCACGCATTTTCTTTGTATTCTATCCAAAGGTCCAAACCTTATAATTTACATTAAAAACCTTTCCTTCTGCCCGCATTAAAATTTTAATGTTTACGTTAAAGGGTTATATCATTCCGCCTAACATCACAACTTTAATGTTTTAAATTGAAGTTCATTGCATATCACCCAACCTTCCAAAGTCATTTTTTCAGTCAATCCCCACTGTCGATCATCGTTAGCCCATCTTATCTAATGGCCCAGAGCCATTCCTCCACCAAATCTCCATCAGAGCAGATTTTCACCATTACATTGCATTTTTTACCGATTCTCTGTTGCATCCACCATATACACCATCAATTCACTGCCATCCTCATAGAATTCCACTGCATCCATCCTCCCCCATGCATGGATTTCTTAACATATTTGTGTGCTTTTGCAGGGTATAGGTGGTGGAAACCGCCATTTCTCACAGTCACTGTAATAGTGACATAGAGCATAGAGAAGGCCATTTTTCAGAGCTAGAATTTGCAGGGAAGACTCCTGAAAGGTTTAAAACGCATATTTTATCCAAATCAGGGGTATTGACTCTGGGTAAAACCTCCAACACCATTAAACCTGCAAATTCACAGACAGAGACAGTCACATAAGCGGAAAAGAGTATTAGTAAAGGATTAAGGAGTTTTAAAGCATGTAATTGAAGATTTTAAGCTTTAATTAACTATTCAAACTTCGAATGTACCAGATTGAATACCTTGCAAATTAAAAAGAAGGCTTAATGAGGCCTAAAGCACAGAAAAAAATCTGATTAGTGTTTCACATCAGTAGAAGTTTCCCTCACGAGAAAGGACAAAGTACCCATACTGTTTTTATTCTACATCATGTTCTTGAGAAGATTTCCACCCTGACAGAAGTCCTAATGCTACCAGAGCATTTGTTATGCAGTATGGCAGACCTCAAAGTCATTTATCTACCTTTTCTATTCACCAGATTACTACAAAGTACTACAGCTGGAAGTACATCAAAGAACATACCTGGAGTAACTATCAGCCTGTCGAAGACCACCCTTTCACCCAAAGAGTACTGAAGATTAATGGATAGATATTAAGACAGAATGGGCCTCGAGCCCTCTTCTCCTACTTCTGTTTTAATGTTTCATTTAGTGTTTTACCTACCTCCTCTGCCTCTCTTTCAAGCTATAGCAACTCAAGAAAAACACGTTGTAAGGGTTGTTGTTGATCATTGAATGGATAACCATGAATTGTAAGCTGTTTCTCTTGAGATATAGTTCTCTGTGTAAACTTGTAAGATAGGCTGAGGAATATGTTTTCAGACTGAATATCAAGTTGTTGGACAATTTTGTACATGATTGGTGTTGCTCTTTAATATGGAAGGCACATTTCTTTGGATCCTGATTTAAAGCAGCGATGATGTGTTCTTACTATGTCTCTATTTTCCTTATGTAACTCATTACATTTCATTTCTCTGGTAAGAATCAAAAACCTGGCTTAGGATATACCCTTGCATGGTACCCTAATGCTCCTGATCTTCTTATCTTTAATGTTTTCTACTGGTTGTGTTATCTAAGAGCTAATTCGAGATAATTTAACCAGTGTAGTAGCTGTTATTCACTGCTAGCTGATGTATGAATTTATGAATCTATTCTTAGATGTTCTGTCTGCGTTTTAGTTGAAATAATTGGGATACTAGGAGTTTAGAATGATGATTCTGTCTCACTAGGGTATTTTTCAATCAATTGAACCTTTCTGAGTTCCCTTAAGTTGAACGTTAAAGCATTGAAATTTCAAAGGCTTTCTCTGATCTCAGGCCTTCACCTTTGTGTTTAAATCTTTAATGTTTCTTGTTGTCTGAAGAGTTAGCCTTTTAGGGTTTAGATCATAGGTGTTTAATGGCATGCCCTGTTCCCAGATCTGCTTCCTAAATGGTCACCTTGGAGGTTTCCTTGTCATTCACCTTCATTCCTTATCATTTCATACCACACTATCATCTTTAAAGATCCACTGTTTTAGATGACTAGCCAAAATGAAAGCCTTGAATACTAAATAGCAAGTAAACCCTTTCATGAATCCATTTCCCAATGGTCTCGAGTGTTCTCTGAAATACCTCTCCTTTTCCTAAAATCCTCTTTTCTCACCCTGTGTCTTATATTGAACCCTTCCTTCATGTTTCCCAACAACCAAACAAATAAACAAAACAAAACAAACCTTGTGCCATATAACTATCCTAATATCTTATAACTGAGCTTCAAGGACATATACCTTTGCCTTTATATAGAGATCCCTCTCTGGACCTAGGAGGGCTAGATATTGAGGTCCCAAAGTGGTTTTGATGTTGTCTCATCTTTTGGTATTGCCAAACTTGCCAAAACATGGGAACCCCAACATAATGGCGACTCCGCTGGGGACTTTCTGAGTGTTTTCCATCTTAGTACATCATTAGGACCTCAGAAAACCAAAACCTTTGGTTAGATTGGTAGTAATCACTGTGGTGGATAGTATACCCTCTTGAAACATTCTAAACCTTCCACCTGGCGACTCCATAGTTCCTTAATGATTAAAGACTCCACTGGTGATCAGTAGACCTACTGATTATATTGGTTTACATAATACTCCAATGGGAGACTAGAGTCCATTACAACAGCAGCCATATTAGAAGTAACAAGTAGGATTAAGCTTCTTTGTTTGGAGACAGACATACTAGCTTCAAGAACCATTCATACAAGAGCTTATCCTAACCCAAACCCACCTGAAATAGTTGACAACCCTAAGAGAATTCTTAGGAAATCTACCACCCCTAGAAGGCCAACTATCTCCAGACACATCCTTAGAGCTAACTCTGCACCAGAAAACTTTACAGCTCTATCAGACATTCTTTTGACCTAGACACACAAAGAAGTTTACCTAGAACTAGGTCATTCAGTGCTTTAGACCAGCCATACCTTGAGCTTCCCGATTCACTATCTCACAGTGTTCAACATATTAGGGATAGAGATACCCCTCCATCTACACCTCTAGATATTCATTTCATTTAAAACTTGGGGCTCTGTCATCCTAAATCAGCTCAACAGAGTGTTGTTGGTCCTAGTATTCCTGCGATCCACATACCTGCTGCTCAAGCCAATCCTCTACCTCCTCAAAACACCATTATGGTATCCTGGTATGCACCTCTGGTGTTACCACAACCTATAGTGCCTTTATCCAATGATTACCAGTAAAAAATCCCACATTTCACTGCAAAAGAGTCTACCACAGCTCAACACCATGTAGATAGGATGGAAGATTCCTTTGACTATATGAAGATAGATGATGAGACAGTCAAGATGAGAATATTTACCCAGCGTTTAGGAGGAGATGTGAAGAAGTGGTTTAAAGGCCTACCTCCTAATAGTATCCATGATCTTCCCTCTTTGTATCAATCCTTCATAAAAAAATGGGAAGTCAAGACCAACCCTGTCCAAATCCTAGCAGAATACAAGAATCTTAAAAGAAATTTAGGAGAGAGTTTCCATGACTATTATACAAGGTTTAACAGTTTGTACAATGCTCTTCCTCCACATATGAAACCTCCCCAAGGTATGGCTTTAGTGAAATATCCTGAAGGCTTTGATGCTGACATGGCCTACCAGCTTAGGAAGAGAGATTACAACACATCGAAAGATATGCAAAAAGGAGCAGTGAGTGTAGAAGCTAACATGATTGAAAAGAGAGCCAGAATGAGGTCTGAGGAAAAGGTAAAATATAGGGATGATACATCAGCTTCCACATCCGATCCCAAGTATGACAGTCTAGCCAAAAACATGGAAAGGCTAGAGAAAATGATGGAAAAAATGGTTGTCACAGTCAGTAATTAGAACAGAAACCAAAATCATAACCATAACCAGAACTTTAGGAGAAACAACCCTCCTAACAGACAGAGAGACTCTGATCAACAAGTCATTCCCCCATTTCAAGAGAAATTTCTTGATGAGAATGAGGGGATAATAGAAGAGTCCGAGGGAACCACAATAAATATGTTGGAAATAGACAACTCAATTGACAACTGTTCCACAGAAGATGATTAGACCTCATACTCACATTGGGGTGAGGAAGGGTTAAAATCTGAGGATTATAGGCTTGGATTTGAAAATTCCATCATGCAGGTCAGAGAATAGTATGAACTTAGAAGCAAAAATAGCTTAGACAATTCCAAACCAAAAGCTTCTGAGATTACCATTAAGAAAAGTCCTAAGAAAAATTCTAAGGTGACTGCTGAAAGTAGAAAATTAGAAGTTGAGAGTTCTGGGAAGAACAAAGAAAAATACAGCCAAAATACTGTTAAACAAAGCTAAAAAACTAGCAGCACTGGCACTGTAGTTAATGCTCATGATAGAATAGCCACAAACACTGTACATAGTGAGAATCAGCACACTAATTCTGCCACTAAAGTAGTGGATAAAAAAATAGAGTCGAGCCTTACAAAGAGTCAGTCTCCCTTCAATTTGGAGAGTGGGATTGCTAAAATTAAAATCTCTGTCCCACTTTCTGAGCTGGCCACTCAGGATGTATATAAAGGCCAAATTTTGAAAGATTTAAATCTAGGTGAGAGCAGTGACACTGTCAATCTAAGCGATGACCAACTAGCCCTTCTGTTTGGTCCAAAGATAGAAGGGAAGTTTCAGGAAGGGGTAGTACCTCCTTTTTATATCAGCCTCAATATCCATGACAATATCCTTCACAATGAAATGCATGAATCTGGGGCATCACACAATCTAATGCCTAAGGTAGTTATGGAAATGTTAGGCCTAGAGATAACTCGTCCTTATAAATATTTATATTCATTTGACTCTAGCAGAGTGAAGTGCCTTGGCCTAATAAAAGACCTTTGTGTGAACCTGACCCATATTCCAGCAAAATGCATGGTTATGGACATTGTAGTGGTAGATGTGCCACCTAAGTATGACATGCTGTTCTCTAGGTCATGGGGAGAGAAGCTGCAAAGTACAATGCAGATGGATGTGTCATATGCCACAATCCCTATCTTTAGCCAGCTTAGGAGATTGTATAGAGAGGAAAAAATGAAATTTATGGTTAGCAGCCCTGAAAAGCCTGAAAATTCACCTCTGTACTCTGTACACACAGATCTGGACTCCTTTATCCTTTGCAACGATGAATCCATGGATGAGCCAAAACTAGAAGACAGAGATGCAAACAATAGGGCAGAGCCCATAGATTTTAACATAATGGCCACCCTAGACTTAGAAGAAAATGAAGAAGAAACCTTTGGATAGTGTACTAAATCTGAAACTATGAGTGAACAAGAACAAGACTACAAACAACTGACTAGTCATCTTTCTGAACCCCATACACATCATGAAGAACAAAACCCTCCCCACCACGATGCAGATCCCACATTACAACATAACAATAAAACCAATGCTATGGAGGAAAATGATGATAAACCTGAAAACAATCCCTTATGGAGAATGAATTTCGATGGGTCCTACACTAGAAAGACTACGGGGGCGAGAGTGTGGTTACATAACACTGAGAATGACTATGCTGAGAGTCATGCCTTGAATTTGAACTTAAAATGTACAAACAATATCGCAGAGTATGAGACTCTCATCCTAGGCTTGAATCTGTTGAAAAAACTGGAGCTTGAAGGATAGCTATACACGGATACTCTGAGTTAATCATAAAACAAGTGAACAAAGAGTATACAGCTAAACACCCTCGATTGAGAGCGTACATGAATGACACTATGGATTTATTGAAAAACTTGGTAGAATATGAACTGGTGTTTGTTCCTAGGAGTCAAAACATAATTGAGAATGGATTAGCCTACATAGATAGTTCATATCATAAGGCTCCCAGTGAGAAACAAATCATCATTCAGAAAAAATACAGACCTGCAGTGCCTGATAATGAAAAATATTGGCAGGTCTTTGAGGGCGACAAGAAGATAGAAGATTTCTTGATTGGCATGAATGAGTTTGAATTCTCTGATTTAGACTCTAAATCCGATGAAAGCTGCTTGAGTGAAGAGCTCCCCGATGAAGAAATATCACCACATAACGTAGAAATAAACTCTTTAACTGAACAACTTGGAAATCAAAATGAAGAATATAAGAACACAGAAAAAGAGGAAATAGAGGTGCTGCAGTCAAAAGACAAGAATATACCCACAGAACTGGCACCTTTAGAAGACCTTTTTGATTTTGACGACGTAGCGAAGAAACCCACTATAGAACACTTAGACTCATATGTCGAGGAATCCAACATAGGCACTAAGGATAAGCCTAAGATGATTAAATTGGCTAAGTCCTTGCTCGCAGACATGAAAAAAAATATATATTGACTTATTTAAGGAGTTCATCGATGTGTTTGCTTGGAGCTACGAGGACTTGAAAGCCTATGATACAGACATTATACAACACAAAATCCCTTTGAAAGAGAACCAAAAACCCTTCAGACATAAATTTTGTAGAATTAACCCGAAAAAGCTGCCTTTGGTCGAAAAGGAAATAAAGAAGATGTACGAGGCAGGAATTATAGTGCCTATGAGGTTCTCCAATTGGGTTTCCAACCTTGTAGCTGTGAGAAAGAAAACATGTGAGATAAGACTGTGCATTGATTTCAGGAACCTTAACAGGGCCTCACTTAAAGATAATTACCCTTTACCAAAGATGGAACACATCCTATAGAGGGTAGTGGGCTAAAAAAGGATCTCCCTGCTAGACGGTTTTTTAGGCTATAACCAAGTTTTATTACTCCCAAAATACCAACTCAAGACAGCTTTCACCACTCCATGGGGCACTTTTATGTACGTAAAAATGCCTTTTGGACTGATGAACACTGGTGCGAACTTCCAACAAGTAATGGAAATAGCCTTTTCGGAGGAAATAGGGCACTTCATTGTCATCTATCTGGATGACATAATAGTCTATTCCAAGACAGATGAGGAGCACCTAAAACATCTGAGAAGAGTTTTTGAAAAATGTATATGATTTGGTTTGTCTTTAAATCCCAAGAAGACTGTATTCGGGTTTCAAGAAGGTAATCTTCTTGGCCATATTATATTAGAGAAGGGAATCAAAATAGACCCACAGAGAGTTGAGGGAATACTTCAGATTACCCACCCGAGAAACATAAAAGAGTTGCAGTACTTTATTAGGACAATTAACTTCTTAAGGAGGTTTATTCCCAACTTAGCTGAACACCTTAGGGATATGACAAACATGTTGAAAAAAGGTGTAGGATTTAAGTGGACTGTAGAGGCTAAAAAATCTTTTAAATCAGTTAAACTTGCACTCACCCAGGCTCCTATCCTAATTAGCCCAGATTTCTCAAAAGATTTCCTGATATTTTCCTTTACCTCAGAGCATACAGTGGCTATAGTTCTACTGCAAAAAAATCTAGAGGGAATGGAACAGCCTATTGCTTTCTTCAGCAAAGCTCTGAGGGATCCACCCTTAAAATATAACATAATGGAAAAATAGGCCTATGCCTTGGTAGAGGCCTTGAAAGACTTTAGGGTGTATATACTACATTCCCATATCATTCCCTACATGCCTAACATAGTGGTAAAACATTTTGTCCCAATATCATGATGGAAAGAGGAGAAAATGGATTGCTGTAATATTAGAGTATGACCTGGCAATAAAACCCACAAAACTGATCAAAGGTCAAGGCTTAGCTCAACTAATGGCTGAATCTAATTTGCAAGCCCTTGACATAAACATGGTAGATGCCCTAAATGAACATGAGGGATTTCCTGATCCTACAGTTGAAGAAAAATTCCAAAATTATCCTTGGTTTTATTGCCTAAATCCACCTCAGGCTGAAAGAAGGCAGAATTCAGGGTAACATCAAACCACGCTCAGTCTGGTAGCTAGCCCTACCAGAACAGGAGAGGGCTCTCTCCGAGTCAATCTCAGGAAAAATGTATCAATAGGGCTTGAGATGACTGAAATGAATGCTAATTTTAGGCTAGGTATATAAATCAAGGAGTTTGAAATGATTTTTGGGGGTTTTTGTCGGAAACAAGGGAAAGGCAATTTTGGGTCTGGGGATTAGGCCCAGTTTTCGCAGAATTCTTATTGGGGCAGGGTCAGTAATGGTTTTAATGCTTTTAATTGAAATTATGGATGGTTTAGACCGCTGAGGAGTAGAAGAGGGCAAGAGAACTCATGGATCCTCTCCAAACAGATGAAAACATGTAAAATCAAACAAAACAAAAGGCAGAGCAGAGCAAGCTACTGAATTCTACCTTTAACACTGATTTTCTTAATTTAATAAGAAAGGTGCAGAGAAATGGTACACAAATAAAATCAATGAAACTTATAGATACATAGAGAGAAACATCATCAAAACATAGAGCCACAATGATCCCAACAAGTGCTGCAAACCCTGGTCTTTCCTTTGCCAAAATGCAGAAGTGTATGTACAATGAGGTGCCAAACTATTCCCAAGAGTCCAACCCTGAAAATGACTCAAAAAATACATAATATAGACCAGCCTAACCCATTCCCATGCCTCTAGGGGTCGAGCTAATCCTTCTAGGAGCTGTTTCAACCAATTCTAAACTAGGAACTGAAATCTAGGCAATCAAACAACTTGCCTATATATGGTAGGAAACTAATTCATTCATTTAAATTTCACCTTTTAGTGAATGAATCCTCTAGAAAAAATAAAAATGTGCCAAATTTACATCATGGTCATAAAATTACATCAAGGTAGATCAATAGTTACATGAAAAAGTGAAACTAATCAAAACTGGGCGAAATTCTGAGCTGAAGAGTGAAAATGAGGCCAAATTTCTCTATGCGCCGCGCTCAAAATCTGTATGCGTAGCACAAGTTTGGAGCAGATTTTGAGGCACTTCCTGAAGTAAAAATTGAGCTCATGATAGCTAGTTGGAAAGCCCTACCTGTCTACTTTCGAACCCAAGTGGAATTTCTGGATTTGGATGTCATTTTCCCCTCCAAAACTTCAATCTCCCAAGACTGGTTCCTGTGTGTGTAAAAAGTGGCAGAAAGTTCAATTTCAAGGTGTTTTTGACCCTTTAGGCCACCCAGAACTTGACGAAATCCTTAAGCCATTCCTGAGCATGCATAAATTTTTATAAAAAATCCAAAAATATAAATTTTTCCTCCAGAAGAGCTCTCAAACATAAGTGCGCGCAAGGTGGCGCTACGCGTCGGGCGGAAAAACCTGTTTTGTGACCAAAAATTCAAAAATGACAAATTTTTCTCCAAATTTGCTGAAATTTGGAGTGAAGGTCCCCCATTAAGTTCCATGCTCAGCCAAAGAATATTTGGCCAAGATTCGGAGTCTATCCTCCCTTTTACGCCGTTTTAGTGCCCTCCTTAGCCTCGCTTTCAGGATCTTCATCTTCGCTTTGCAAACATGTGTGCGCGCCCAATAGTGGTTCTTCATGTGCCTGAGCATGTCTTTGTCCCTATTGGCCTTCGCCAACAGCTTCTCAAGATGAATTTTGACCCTCGTAAGCCAAGTATCCCGCTCAATGGGTGTCATGTCACCGTGTCTCTTTCGGGCCAATTCCTGGTCTTCACGGATTTGCCGCAAATCTATGATAATTTGCTGATAATCCAATTGTTTATTCCACTAATCCAAGTAATTTATAATCCACTGATCTCTCTGTAGCTTCTTGGTCAATGTTCCAATCTCAGCCTTCTGCTCCTGGATTATCTCTCGCAGCTTTGAGCTTGGAGAGATCAAGTCATCGTCAACAAGTATAAACTCAGTGTCCTGTCCTCCTGAAGGACCTTCCTCCTGCATAGGCCTCTTTCCTCTGTCATGTACCTGTGTCTCTGCTGCTGGTGACGTCAACGAGACCCCTTCCACCCTGGGTGGAGATAGTACTCGTTGGGCTACTGCAAACAATCCTCTGACGCCTCTCTGATATGTAACAAACACTAGCGCACTGATAGACTCTGTCTCGGGACCTCCAAGCTGATGTGAAGGTTCATCAAGCTCATGAAAAATCTCGGGAGGAGGCTGAGGGGATATAAATAAATCACGGGAAATAAATTCCTCCCATGCAATGCCCTGCAATCCAAGCTGATGTACAACGATGATTTTGATGAGTGTATAATGGTAAATGTTGTTATGCTGCTGCTCTGGAGTCTTCTTCTGCACAAGAGTAGTCATCCTCTCTATGTTTTGGCACATGAAATATGGAATGTTCATTATCCCCACTCTCGTGAAGTGCGTCAACAACCGGATGTGGTATGCATAGAGGCGCAAGAATCTTCTCTCGCAACTGAAGTACCTAATAATGAGTCTCATCAATGGTGCATAGGATTCCTTCAGAAACCGGAATGGGAATACCCTATTGAGCTGCCTCAAAAAGCCAGGCCTGATGTAAGGTTCATAATATGCTCTATCCATCTGTTGTCTCTTGTTCCACTCTTCACCTATATTGGGTATCCAGGTGGCCTGAGAAATGGTTTCTGGTGTCAAGGTGAAATTCACTCCAGCGAGGTTTACATGACCATCATGAAAATGTAGGACAAATAAGTGAGCTAACTCCTGATGATGTTGAATCCGAGCAATCATCTCACAATACTGAAAGCATGACTGTTGCTGAAAGCATGATATGGCAAGTGGGCAGACTTGTAGTTCAATCAACGATGTGGGCTCTTCTCTGACATGTTTGCCTCCTTTACGAGGCCTTCTCGGTACATGAAGCTTAGTGGTAGAGTCACTGTCTTGCTCATATGATGACTCACTGTCTGTCATGGTGCTGCAAGTGTATGTTTGGTTTGTTTGAAAATGATAAACTGGTGTTTTTTTCTTCAATTGCCAAATATGCGAAAGGGAAATGAGGAACTCTGGTAAAGAAGAAATAGTGGGAAAAATGGACTGTCAAGTGAGATTAAGATGTGCTAACAGTCACTTGACTGTATGGGGATTGAGGGATATGAGGGAGGAAAAATGGTAGGAAATAGTAGGGTTTAGGAATAGGGAAATGGAAACAAGTGATAAGAGTGATTTCAGGACAGAGGGGAGTAGGGGAAAGACTGTATGAGTGGCTTGGGAATAGAGGATTGGGAATGATGATAAAACTACAGTGATGGGAAAGGTACCATGGGTAGGGAATAGGCTATAAAGCACTTCGCACAAAAATCACCCCCTTTAAATTTCAAGTACAAACCCTAGGAGTAGTTTTTTTCAAAGATAGGGTTTATATTTTCAATATTGAAACATTCATATTCTCCCTCACAAACCACACTAAACACTGTTTGATAGCAATTACAAGGGCATTACTGACTTACTCGGAGCGAAGAAGTCAATTTGATTTAGGATTTGATGAAGGAGTGGTGAAATTTTGCCTTATCGGCCCTATGCACCGTGCACAATACCCAGTGTGCCGTGCCTCCTGGATGTGCCGCACTGGAGTAAATTTACACGGTGCCAAATGGCCTATTTTGCCGCACACAACCAGTGCACCGCGACCACCCTTGTATGCGCCGCGCCACTGAATTCCTCCCACAGCTCGGCCTCCAATACTCTGTTTTACTCTTCCATGTTTTGAATCGCCTTCAATGTGATCTCTCAGCATACCAATGGATTATTTAACTCCACAAATATCTTATATGACCATTGGGTTTGAATTATTGATTCTAAATAACCCACCTTGTAAAGTTGTAGAATTTTGGCACTTTGACAATTTAATACAAACTTTGTTTTGATTTCCATTTTGATTTTTTGACTTGAATGATGAAACTCATGGAAGTTTTTTGCAGGGATGGTTGGCATGTTATTTTGGAAAAGGAGACTAGGGCTATGGCTGAAGATTTTTAGAACTTGAAAAACCTTAAAAATTACATATTTATTACAAGAAATAACTTTGGCGATTTCTTCTTCAATTTTTTTTTTTGAAGAAGAATCATTCTTCAACATTATTGATGATGAAATATTGAAATAGAAACTTATTTTGAACCTCCCTCTGGCCTACTGGTATTATTAGTCATTTTGAGGACTAAATCGACTAACCCTAGACCTAATGACTGAAGTGACTCTTTTCCCACCAAAAACCAAGCATTGACTGCCATTGAATGTAAAATGATTTTGATGGACTTTGATGAATAGACCTAAGCCAGCAGGTACAAGGCATGAGGGGTATGAGTGACAAAACCCTTCCGTCAGAAGACCGATGCTCCTAATGGAATGCAAATGACTGAAGTGAATGAGACGCCTAAAAATGAAATGCAACAAAGAGATTTTGATCTCTGACGGAGGGATAAACAGACCGACTCTAACATTGGCTCCAATGGGGATGGTAGCTCCTTGGAGGTGCCAAGAACTACAGATATTTGGGCGAGCAGACAGTGCCTTCGTCCATTGGGCAATGGAATCAAAATGCGAAAACTGACATTATGCAAACTGACTTTGACTCAAGGTTAAAACTGAAAACCATAATAAAACCAAATATGACTAAAACCTAACTAATAAACTGGAAATATGCTCATATTTGAGCTTATTCATCAAACCTACTCTAATTATTCTTTTTCACCACCTGATCAAGTGAAATGAAAAAGCTAATGCAGCCATGTAAGCATCCTGGCTGCTATTTGATTTCTTCCCAAATTTTTTCTGATGTGCAGGAAAAGGGAAGAATCGAAAGGCAACTCCCATGGAAGCTTGGAATCAAGTTGACTACTGATAAACTTGCAAAGCATGAATTGACTGGATGACTTCAAGAATACTGCGAAAGGATCTTCATAAACATAGTTACTAATTTCCATTAACACATTACTACTCCGGTCCAAGTAATATTCATAGCTGGATATTAAGATTTTCTTCACATCTGTGCTGTCTTTATTTGGTGACAGCAACAAGTTGTCAAAAGGATCCTGAAATTCATGAATAACCAAACTCTGTAGCTGATTCCAAATAGAACAAAAGCCTCCTTTATCAATATCCTCATATGACTGCAAACCTTGAAATGGGCTTTGTAATGAAAAATATGTTAGACAAGACAATGAAGGCGACCTTTGAATAAGATTGTTATCAACATTATTTTCTGGCACATGGTTAGCCAATGGAGAAGAATTTTTACAGCAAACATCATCCAACAAACGAGCAATAGGATCATCAAAAACTTGAGAAGACTGCTGCAATGTATCCATTGAAACTGTATGACATCCTACTGACTGTTCATCTTTTTCTTTAGAGATATTACGAAGATTCTGCTTTATAAACTGAAATGCTTCAAAACAAAAGGGTACAGAATCCTCTTGCATCATTAAATCATGTATTTCAGCTTCCACGCCTTCATCCGCCATCTGACCTTCAATTTCGTTAGGTGGCTACAAATCTGGTGCTAGGGAGGGTTTTGTATCCAAAATGATTTCATCAGACATTTCAAGGGAAGATTTCTTATTAACAACTTGCTCAAGAATTTCGCTATCTGTCTCATCTTTCACATTAAAACTGAGAGATTTTTGATTTCCTATAGGCTACTCATTTCAAGATTTACTATGAAATTTATCCTTCAAAAACTGAAATAATTCAAAACAAAATGGAACGGAATCACCTTGTGGCATTTGATCATATGTGCCAACTTCCATGTTTTCATCTGCAACTTGACCATAAATGACATTCGGGGACTGTAAATCTAAATATGAGAAGTCTTGAACAAAGTTTTCATTGCCCACAAGATGATCCAAATCAAGACTTGTTGACAGTTGATTTTTGATTGCATGGAAATTGTATTTGATGAACTGAAACGAATCAAAACAAAAAGGCAAAGATCCTTCACTTACTTCAAAATTTGCTTCACTTTCCTCGCCATTGTCATAACTGATATGCATTGGTTGATCATTGTACTCAAGCTGCTGAAAGTGAACTTCCTCCTTCCACAAACTAGCTGCTAATTTGTCTGCAAGATTAGCTTCTGTTTGGAGAACATAATCATCATCATACTGATCAAACTGAGGTAAATTATTAGTATACAACACATCATCAAGCATACATGCCATATCAATAGCTACCTCTTCTTCAAGATGATCTATAAAGCAATCACGATGACAACTGGGAGAAGAAACAAAATGTTTGGGATCAGCCACTTGTTCTTCTTCAATCATCAAGTCATGGGTTTGAACATTATACTCATTCCTTGAGGTGTTCTTTTGCATCATCTCTTCTACTGCACTTACCAAAATGTCAAGCTTTACCTCTAGAGATGTCGATTTCTTGGGATCCATGTTTTTCATCTCTTCTTCCTTCAACCTTGCCCTTCGGATCAGCAAATGAGCCTCTACATTTACTGCACTATTCTGCATCTCGTGAAGTGTTGCAATATTCCTTTCTCTCAACTGAAACTCCATTTCTGGATCAAAGGCACCTGGTTAGTGCAAGAGAGCAGATCTAGGAGAAGGTCTTATATCAGCTGGCATCGAAAAATATAATTGGTTAAATTTGGCAGAAAACTGTTGTACTGTCTCCCCTGGCAGTATTTTCAGCTGGGCATACTCGTCTAAAATAAGGAAAGGATTATGTCCGATCACCCACCTGTCGAGGAAAAATTCGATGAAATGCTGGAAATATGAGATGCTCGCATCAGGCAGGGCTTTGAACCAACTCTTGACTTTGCCTTGCGAAGAAAGAGCAAACAGTCCAATGCTAACATCTTCTTCATCAACTTCAAAAAGATCTAGGAAAGTCTCAACATTATACACATGTTGCTCAGCGTTGACATTGTTACATTCACCGTCAAATCTTGGTAGATATAGGTCATAATTTTTAGGGAAAGCATGAAGAACATAAGGTAAAACAAGAGGTTTATACCTATCTGGGACTATATAAGGTGTAGGAGTATATACAAGAGTTACGGGATTAGTCTTGTTTTCTTTAGGCTCATCACTCTGAAGAGAGTCAACATAAGATGTGGGAAAAGTAGGGAGGCCAGGATCAAAGGGAAACTCAGTATTTACACTTTTTGAATAGGTCGAGTGAAGATTTTGATCACCTTTCTCCTACAACACATTCCAAAAAACTTTCAGGACAGCTTCAAAACCAGCAAAGAAATAATTTACAAGAAAGCAGACTAGATCCTGAATACCACTCCACTTTGGATACCTAAACTTTGTGTAAGATCCTTTCATTTTCTCAGAGAAAGAGTTAGTCCTCCAGTGGAGTCTCTACATTGAGTTGGAGTCACCATGTGAAAGATTTCAGCCTTCTTATGTCTGATCATTGTCCACCATCAACAATCAAATATGAACTTGATACATGTACTGAGGCAAGACAATCTACAAGTCAAGTGTCATTTTCACAAGCTTGACCGGAGATTGACTAAAGCAGCGTTTATCTACTTTCACTAATGCAAAGCAAGAGCGTTTCGAAGGCTTCCTGGCATAACTTCAGGCTCCATCTGTAGCTTATAAAAAAAATAACACCAACAAGAAAACCATTTTCTCCCCAGTATGGTCACCACTATGTTATTGCCTAAATCCACCTCAGGCTGAAAGAAGGCAGAATTCAGGGTAACATCAAACCACACTCAGTCTGGTAGCTAGCCCTACCAGAATAGGAGAGGGCTCTCTCTGGGTCAATCTCAGGAAAAATGTATCAATAGGGCTTGAGATGACTGAAATGAATGCTAATTTTAGTCTAGGTATATAAATAAAGGAGTTTGAAATGATTTTTGGGGGTTTTGTTGGAAACAAGGGAAAGGCAATTTTGGGTATGGGGATTAGGCCCAGTTTTCGCAGAATTATTATTGG
Organism: Pinus albicaulis; assembly: GCA_034641835.2. Classification (NCBI taxonomy): domain Eukaryota; kingdom Viridiplantae; phylum Streptophyta; class Pinopsida; order Pinales; family Pinaceae; genus Pinus; species Pinus albicaulis. Next base: position 427,242 of record JAXQQM020065126.1, on the reverse strand, counting down.
GGTAGGGTCGGAAATGGTTTTAATGATTTTAATTGAAATGATGGATGTTTTAGACCGCTGAGGAGTGGAAGAGGGCAAGAGAACTCATGGATCCTCTCCAAACAGATGAAAACATGTAAAATCAAACAAAACAAAAGGCAGTGAAGAGCAAGCTACTAAATTCTACCTTTAACACTGATTTTCTTAATTTAAGAAGAAAGGTGCAGAGAAATGGTACACAAATAACATAAATGAAACTTATAGATACATAGAGAGAAACATCATCAAAACACAGAGCCACAATGATCCCAACAAGTGCTGCAAACCCTGGTCTTTCCTTTGCCAAAATGCAGAAGTGTATGTACAATAAGGTGCCAAACTATTCCCAAGAGTCCAACCCTGAAAATGACTCAGAAAATACATAATATAGACCAGCCTAACCCATTCCCATGCCTCTATGGGTCGATCTCATCCTTCTAGGAGCTGTTTGAACCAATTCTAAACTAGGAACTGAAATCTAGGCAATCAAACAACTTGCCTCTATATGGTAGGAAACTGATTCATTCATTTAATTTTCAACTTTTAGTGAATGAATCCTATAGAACAAGTAAAAATGTGCCAAATTTACATCATGGTCATCATATTACATCAATTTAGATCAATAGTTACATGAAAAAGTGAAACTAGTCAAAACTGGGCGAAATTCTGAGCTGAAGAGTGAAAATGAGGCCAAATTTCTCTATGCGCCACGCTCAAAATCTGTATGCGTAGCACAAGTTTGGAGCTAATTTTGAGGCACTTCCTAAAGTCCAAATTGAGCTCATGATAGCTCGTTGGAAATCCCTACCTGTCTACTTTCGAACCCAAGTGGAATTTCTGGATTTGGATGTCATTTGCCCCTCCAAAACGCCAATCTCCCAAGACTAGTTCCTGTGTGTGTAAAAAGTGGCAGAAAGGTCAATTTCAAGGTGTTTTTGACCCTTTAGGCCACCCAGAACTTGACGAAATCCTTAGGCCATTCTTGAGCATGCATAAATTTTCATAAAAAATCCAAAAATATAAATTTTTCCTCCAGAATATCTCTCAAACGTAAGCGCACACAAGGTGGCGCTATGCGTCGGGCGGAAAAACCTGTTTTGTGACCAAAAATTCAAAAATGACAAAATTTTCTCCAAATTTGCTGAAATTTGGAGTGAAGGTCCCCCATCAAGTGCCATGCTTAGCTAAAGAAGCTTCGGCCAAGATTCGGAGTCTATCCTCCCTTTTACGCCGTTTCAGTGCCCTCCTTAGCCTTGCTTTCAGGATCTTCATCTTCGCTTTGCAAACATGTGTGCGCGCCCAATAGTGGTTCTTCATGTGCTTGAGCATGTCTTCGTCCCTATTGGCCCTTTACAATAGCTTCTCAAGATGAGTGTTTACCCTCGTAAGCCAAGTCTCCCACTCAATGGGTGTCATGTCACCGTGTCTCTTTCGGGCCAATTCCTGGTTTTCACGGATTTGCCGCAAATCTATGATCATTTGCTGATCCTCCAATTGTTTATTCTGCTGATCCAAGTAATTTATAATCCATTGAGCTCTCTGCAGCTTCTCGGTCAATGTGCCAATCTCAGCCTTTTGCTCCTGGATGATCTCTCGCAGCTTTGAGCTTGGAGAGCTCAAGTCATCGTCAACAAGTATAAACTTAGTGTCCTGTCCTCCTGAAGGGCCTTCCTCCTGCATAGGCCTCTTCCCTCTGTCCTGTACCTATGTCTTTGTTGCTGGTGACGTCAACGAGACCCCTTCCACCCCGGGTGGAGATAGTACTCGTCGGGCTGCTCCAAACAATCCTCTGACGCCTCTCTGATATGTAACAAACACTGGCGCACTGATAGACTCTGTCTTGGGACCTCCAAGCTGATGTGAAGGTTCACCAGGCTCATGAAAAATCTTGGGAGGAGGCTGAGGGGCTGTAAAGAAATCACAGGAAATAAAGTCCTCCCATGCAATGCCCTGCAATCCAAGCTAATGTACAACGATGATTTTGATGAGTGCATAATGGTAAATGTTGTTATGTTGTTGCTCTGGAGTCTTCTTCTGCACAAGAGTAGTCATCCTCTCTATGTTTTGGCACATGAAATATGGAATGTTCATCATCCTCACTCTTGTGAAGTGCATCAACAACTGGATGTGGTATGCATAGAGGTGCGAGAATCTGCCCTTGCAACTGAAGTACCTAATAATGAGTCTCATCAATGGCGCATAGGATTCCTTCAGAAACTGGAATGGGAATACCCTGTTGAGCTGCCTCAAAAATCCAGGCCTGATGTAAGGTTCATAATATGCTCTATCCATCTGCTGTCTCTTGTTCCACTCTTCACCTATATTGGGTATCCGGGTGGCCTGAGAAATGGTTTCTGGTGTCAAGGTGAAATTCACTCCAGCGAGGTTTACATGACCATCATGCAAATGTAGGACAAATAAGCGAGCTAACTCCTGATGATCCTGAATCCGAGAAATAATCTCACAATACTGAAAGCATGACTGTTGCTGAAAGCATGATATGGCAAGTGGGCAGGCTTGTAGTTTAGTCAACGATGTGGGCTCTTCTCTGACATGTTTTCCTCCTTTACGAGGCCTTCTCGGTACATTAAGCTCAGTGGTAGAGTCACTGTCTTGCTCATATGATGACTCACTGTCTGTCATGGTGCTGCAAGTGTATGTTTGGTTTGTTTGAAAATGATAAAATGGTGTTTTTGTCTTCAATTGCCAAATATGCCAAGGGTAAATGAGGAACTGTGGTAAAGAAGAAACAGTGGGAAAAATGGACTGTCAAGTGAGATTAAGATGTGCTAACAGTCACTTGACTGTATGGGGATTAAGGGATATGAGGGAGGAAAAATGGTAGGAAATAGTAGGGTTTAGGAATAGGGAAAATGGAAACAAGTGATAAGAGTGATTTTGGGACAGAGGGGAATAGGGGAAAGACTATATGAGTGGCTTGGGAATAGAGGATTGGGAATGATGATAAAACTACAATGATGGGAAAGGGACCATGGGTAGGGAATAGGCTATAAAGCACTTGGCACAAAAATCACCCCCTTTAAATTTCAAGTACATACCCTAGGAGCAGTTTTTGTCAAAGATAGGGTTTATATTTTCAATATTCAAACATTCATATTCTCCCTCACAAACCACACTACACACTATTTGATAGAAATTACAAGGGCATTACTGAATTACTCGGAACGAAGAAGTCGATTTGATTTAGAATTTGATGAAGGAGTGGTGAAATTTTTCCTTATTGGCCCTGTGCGCCGCACACAATACCCAGTGTGCCACGCCTCCTGGATGCACCGCGCTGGAGTAAATTTACACGGTGCAGAACGGCCTTGTGCGCCGTGCACAGCCAGTGCGCCGCGACCACCCTTGTATGCGTCGCGCCACTGAATTCCTCCCACAGCTCGGCCTCCAATACTCTGTTTTACTCTTCCATGTTTTGAATCACCTTCAGTGTGATCTCTCGGCATACCAATGGATTATTTAACTCCACAAATATCTTATATGACCATTGGGTTTGAATTATTGATTCGAAATAACCCACCTTGTAAAGTTGTAGAATTTTGGCACTTTGACAATTTAATACAAACTCTGTTTTGATTTCCATTTTGATTTTTTGACTTGAATGATGAAACTCCTGGAAATTTTTTGTAGGGATGGTTGGCACGTTATTTTGGCAAAGGAGACTAGGGCTGCGCCTGAAGATTTGTAGAACTTGGAAAACCTTAAAAATTACATATTTATTAGAAGAAATAAATTTGACAATTTCTTCTTCAAAACAACATTTTGAAGAAGAATCATTCTTCAGCATTATTGATGATGAAATCTTGAAATAGAAACTTATTTTGAACCTCCCTCTAGCCTGCTGGTATTATTGGTCATTTTGAGGACTAAATCGACTAACCCTAGACCTAATGACTGAAGTGACTCTTTGCCCACCAAAAACCAAAAATTGACTTCCATTGACTGTAAAATGATTTTGATGGACTTTGATGAACATACCTAAGCCAATAGGTACAAGGCACGAGGGGTATGAGAGAAAAAACCCTTCTGTCAGAAGATCGATGCTCCTAATGGAATGCAAATGACTGAAGTGAATGAGACGCCTAAAAATGAAATGCAACAAAGAGATTTTGATCTCTGACGGAGGGATAAACAGACCGACTCTAACACTTGGTATTCTGATATCTTGTATGTACTCACAAACCTCAATGCCCCTCCTGATTTATAAAAGACTAAGGCCAGATTCCTAAAGTTGAAAGCTAGAAACTATTGCATACTGAATGAATGTTTATACTAGAAAAATGCAAATGGTCAATTGCTTAAATGTTTTCCTGAAACTGAAGCATAGAGGATTAAACAAGAGTTCCATGCAGGAGAGTGTGGAGGCCATTTAAACTGGAAAGCCACTGCTAACAAAATACTCAGATTTGGCTATTACTGGCCTACACTTTTCAATGACATCCAAAAAATGATAATTTTCTGCCATAAGTGCCAGATCTTTGAAGGAAAAATAAAGCTCCTCCCTTTACCATTACAACCCATTACTGTTGAGGCTCCCTTTCAACAATGGGGCCTAGATTTCATTGGAGAAATACACCCTACTTCTTTTTCACAACACAAGTGGATCCTTACAGCCACAGACTACTCACAAACCTCAATGCCCCTCCTGATTTATCAAAGACTAAGGCCATATTCCTAAATTTGAAAGCTAGAAACTATTGCATACTGAATGAATGTTTATACTAGAAAAATGCAAATGGTATATTGCTTAAATGTTTTCCTGAGACTGAAGCATAGAGGATTAAACATGAGTTCCATGCAGGAGAGTGTGGAGGCCATTTAAACTGAAAAGCCACTGCTAACAAAATACTCAGATTTGGCTATTATTGGCCTACACTTTTCAATGACATCCATAAAATGATAATTGTCCGCCATAAGTGCCAGATCTTTGAAGGAAAAATAAAGCTCCTCCCTTTACCATTACAACCCATTACTGTTGAGGCTCCCTTTCAACAATGGGGGCTAGATTTCGTAGGATAAATACACCCTACTTCTTTTGCACAACACAAGTGGATCCTTACAGCCATAGAATACTTCACAAAATGGATAGAGGCCATACCTTCTAGGAATGCCACAGATTTTGTTATCATTAAGTTCCTAGAAGACCACATCCTCTCTAGATTTGGCTGCCCAAGAAAGATAATCACTAATAACACTGCTGCTTTTGGATCCAAGAAAATGATTGATTTTTGTCACAGGTATCAGATAGCACTCGGTCATTCAACTGCTTATTACCCACAAGGTAATGGGTTAGCTGAATCATCAAACAAGAGCTTCATGACCATTATCAAAAAGCTTCTTGAAGAAAATAATAAATCATGGCATAACAGGTTAGTGCATTCTTTGTGGGTTGATAGACTAACAACGAAGAATTCCATTGGAATGTCACCATATTAGCTTGTTTATGGAACAGAGGCAGTGTTTCCAACCAGCCTTGGGGTACCAGTGATTAAACTAGTCCAAAAGATTCAGACAGAAGAAGACAGTATGGTGAGGAGGATAAATCAAACAATTCATCTCCAACAAACAAGAGAAGAAGTCTACAACAGAGCTCTGAAAGTGCAGGAAAATATAAAAAAGTTGTTTGATAAAAGAACAAAGGCTTGTGACTTCAAAATTGGAGATAAAGTTCTTAAGTGGGACTCTAGGAGAGAATACAAGGGAAAACATGGAAAATTTGACAGTTTGTGGCAGGGTCCTTACATCATCCAATCCAACATTGGTCCAAATGCCTTTTTTCTGCAAGAGCTAGATGGTACAGATCTTTTTGGGGGTCCTGTCAATGGCAGGATGCTCAAGAATTACTACTACTAATCTCCAAATTCCAGTTTTCATTTCCATTGTAAATACCATTGTTGTGTTTTGTTTTCAAAGAAAAAGAGAAAATGTTTCAAAAAAAGAGAGAAGGAGAGGTTCAGACATGCTCAAAATTTGAACCTCTGAAGTGCAAAATATTGGCTCTAACGTGATCAAAACCTAAGCCAAAAGAAGTAAGGAAGCTGGTTCTAATATGGTAAAAATCTGAACCAGCAAAGAAGAAAGAAGAATCAGATCTAACAAGCCCAAAACCAGAGCTGAAGTGAAGAATAAAAGTGACTCTAACAAGCTCAAAACTTGAGTCACAAAGAAAAGAAGGATGCTTCAAAGTTTCAGAATCTCAAGCCTTCAATTTTTTTTTTCAAGTTTCTACAATTTCAGTTCATGTGTAGCTGTCTTTATGCCATGGATCCATAGCAAACTAGACTGTCTAATCCTGGTTTGACTGTTTTTAAATTTATGTTGTAGAATGTAGAGAAGAAATCTGCTAGACAGTTTAATCCTAGCAGATATTAGATTAGGTAGAGAAGCTATGAGGCCAACAGTTTAATCCGGTCTCATGGAGGAATAAGGTTAGAATTAGATTATTTTTTTTTCTATTTTCAATAAAAAAAAATGATGAAGAAGGTATGAAAATTCAAATGCACCTTGAAGAAAAAATGTTAGGATTGTAGGGTGGGTAGGTAGATTGTTTGGGGAATGTTTTCTGTTGATTAATATCCATCATGTTTGTAACAGCTGAATCAAAGAAGAAATATGGCTCAAAGATCAGGCATCTGGCCTACTTCCCAAAGAATATTTCTGAAAGTTCTTGACACCTTCAAGAAGATGCCATCCCAATGTGGAGCCACTGTTAGCCACCTATGAATTTTTTGTCAAGCAAATAGGTGGCTAAAAATTTTTCTGAGCCTTCAAGAGATACATTTCCTATGAAAATATCTCATCCTTGAAGCCTCTGTGTGCCCTTTACCTTTGATAGGATCTTCACTATTGTTTCCATCCAAAAAGCCTCACTGTCTGTGAAAATATTTTGCTCAGAAAAGCCTCCATTTGCCCCTTATATCCCTGCAAAATTCCCCTTTTTTTACCCTTTTTTTCCCTTTCTCAATTTTCCCCTTTTTACCCCCAAAACCCCTTCCTAAGTCTTCTAAACCATCCCATCTCCCCTTGAAACCTCACAAAAACTCTTTTTTTGGCTTTAAAATCCATTTTTCCCTCTACCGAAAACCTCTGTTCAGCCTTAAAAACTATGTTTTTAGGTCAAAAAACCCACATTTTACATATAACAGGCTTAGCCCCTTTTTGCCAGCCCCCAACCACTTCCCCTCCATGCACCCGAGTGCTAAGACCAAGCACTAAAGCATGTGGTGCTTATCGAAATCGGAAGATGTCCAGGAGCGCGCTTTCTTTATTAAGGTGAAAACTTCCGATGCAAGGTGTATTTGTTCTGTTGGTCTTAGGGGAAATATCTACCGTTGATATTAATAGATCTAACAGTCCTCGCTTGTTTCATTGGACCCATAACATTCCTTTGTAAACCCCCCGATGACAATCTCCGCCGTTAATTCCCCTCTCAATCCGATGGCCATCGCATCATCGGAGCTTTTCATTGCGCCACTCGCAACTCTTCATGTCCCCGATTGGATATTGGCCATTGAATCCACAAGAACCAACAGCCAGGATTCGATCTTATTCTGCCTCGTGTCCCCCGATTGGTCACCCCCGACCCAATCACAGCCGTTGATCTGCAGATAATCCAACGGTCCAGATGCAATCGCTCCTTCATCTCATCGGAGTTTTGGCCCTTCCATCGCTCTCCCTCCGATTAGATCATAGTCGTCCACCCCTTACGATCCGACGGTCCTCCTTTCTCCCGCCCATTCCCTTAGCCCTTTGGCCCCTGCATTCTCCTTAAAATCTCCACCGTCGATCCCATGGATCCAACGACTCATATTACTCCCGACCACTATACGGCTCCTCTGCCTTTGCTTTCTCGCTGCAGATCTCAATCATCCATCGCATAGATCGGACGACTCACGATCAAACCACCATTGATCGGCCCCCACCTTACCAACTGTGCATCTCCTCGTATCATGCTCCATCTCCCACCGTCGGATCTCACGGTCCCTGATCCACTGGCCAGCATCAATATCGTGCAGTTTCGGCATCCGAAGATTAATGTATAAAGTTTACGTGATATGGGCGGTTTCAAAATGCCACGTGTCAGCCGGGGACCTATATCGTGTTCGAAAAGTGAAAACCGCCTTACCCACCTTTTTCCACATGAAGACAGTTGTTTTTCCTTAAAAACCACTTCCCCACATCCCGCCTCCGAAAGTCCACTAAGAGATCTTGACCGCTGATCTGTTCAGATCAACAGCCCACAGCGCATCGCGTCCTCCATTCACATTCTTCCATTGTGCGACTATAGAACTTCATCGCGTCATCTCAACCATCAATCTCCTCCTGAGATCTGATGGTCCATGTTAAATCGCCCTCTGCCCATGACCGGGTCCCACCATTCAAGCCCATTTCATATGTTTTTCACGCATTTTCTTTGTATTCTGTCCAAAGGTCCAAACCTTATAATTTACATTAAAAACCTTTCCTTCCACCCACATTAAAATTTTATGTTTACGTTAAAGGGTTATATCATTCTTCCTAACATCACAACTTTAATGTTTTACATTAAAGCTTGTTGCATATCGCCCAACCTTCCAAAGCCATTTCTTTAGTCAATCCTTGCCATCGATCATCATTAGCCCATCTGATCTAACGGCCCAGAGCCATTCCTCCACCAAATCTCCATCAGAGCAGATTTTCACCATTACACTGCATTTTTCACCGATTCTCCATTGCATCCACCGCATACACCATCACTTCGTTGCCATCCTCATAACATTCCATTGCATCCATCCTCCCCCATGCATGGATTTCTTAACATATTTGGGTGCTTTTGCAGGGTACAGGTGGTGGAAACCACCATTGCTCACAGTCACTGTTATAGTGACATAGAGCACAGAGAAGGCCATTTTCAGAGCCAGAATTTGCAGGGAAGAATCCTGAAAGGTTTTAAATGCATATTTTATCCAAATCAGGGGTATTAACTCTGGGTAAAACCTCCAGCACCATTAAACCTACAAATTCACAGACAAAGACAATCACAGAAGCGGCAAAGAGTATCAGTAAAGGATTAATGAGTTTTAAAGCTTGTAATTGAAGATTTTAAGCTTTAATTAACTGTTCAAAGGGCGAATGTGTTAGCACCCCGTAATCAGCAACATTGGAAAATTTCCGACTGCAGGGAGAACTTTATTTCAACCACTTTGGGATTCTAGGATCTAGCCCTCCCGAATCTGGAGAGGGATCTCTCCAATAAGTGCAAAGAAGGATTTGTCTTTGAAGTTTTGGGTAATGATATTAGGCTAGTTATGAAGGCCGAGGGTTTTTGTTTTGTTTTGGATGGTTGAGCATGATTATTATCTGAGGTGGAAAGTCCTAAATGCAAAGAGTTTCAAAGGTGAGAAGTTGCAAGAAAATAGAACAAGCTTTGGCTAAATAGATAGATATAACGATGGTTTTTAGTCCATTGGGCTATGGAATCATAATAGGGCTTTAATTGAGCAACAACATCAAGAGTGATCCAAGGGGCAAGTCATCTATATCACAAGATTATTGAGATTAAAATGATGGAATGGAAACAATAAAGTGTTGGAAGGGTGGAAGCTGATAATAATTTCACCAAAGATTTATAGTCAGTCCAAACAAGAAAAGCCTCTTAAGTAACTTTTTAAAACCAACCAAGAATAGGGCTAACCATAGACTTCTTCGACAAGTTTGTATTAAAGTAGCTTAATTGACAAAAAATCTAGTAATCCGCATAATTACCTTTAGAAAGTATGAAAACACATAAGAGAAACAAAGTGTAACCTAAGATCAGATAAGGTACTTTTAAACCTGCTCTGCTTTCAATCAACACCAAGGGAAACCTTCAGAATCTGCCTTTGGAGAATAGAAGCTAGAAACAGGGCAAACCATCACTTTTCTAGTCTAACTTTAATAAGCAAATAATGAAAATAACTTTCAAGAACAATATTTAAAGAAAACAGTAGGACAAGGGAACGCCATCATTCCTAACTGTTTAAACTGTATTGAATCATTCTTAAATAAACAAATTGGAGGAAAACATTGAGATAAAGCTTATTAGTCAGAGAAGGGTACTGGTAAACAGTAAATCCTAACTCTATAAATGTTGTTCTTTATCAGAGAATAGTGAACAATATGACATACATAGAAGGAAAAAACAATAACAAAGAAAAGGGGCACTTCACGAGTGATATAGACCAGGATCCCAAGAAACAGCTTGTTATTAATGTCAAACCAGTTACAGTCTTCAGCTCCAATGTTTTAGTTCAGCAATCATCTTCACTTTTCAGCCTAACTAATCTAATCACAAACAGAGCTTCAAAGGCCAATGAACACTATTTACAGGTAGGATTTTCCAGCTCAAGTATATTTCAAAATTCAACAACCAACATTTTTTCATCTTCTCCAGTAGTATTTATAGAAGAATGAGGAGGTGGGATCTGATAAAAGATCTCCTGGGTCAATTAATACAGACTTAATAGCTTCTCGACCTTTGAGGGGCTCGATGAAGAAGTTTACAAATTTTTTTGTCTGTATTAATGTTTTTCATTTAAGATTGAGCTCAGTGGGAGCCCTTATTGACTTTTGAGGCTCTGTGTTATGTTAAAGTAACTCTGCTGATATTTTTTCATTAATTTTATGTGCAGAATTAACTCTCTGGCTGCGCTGAGGAAAATGTTTCTTTTGATCTATAACTTTGGCCTATGTTTGGATGCCTTGAGGCACAGGTGGCACTGTAGTAGCTAGGAGGAATCAATTTGCCTCAGATGTGGTGGTGGAGGCCTTTCTGTCTGATAAACACTTATAATTTTCTTTAAACTATGTTTTAATTGGAGGATTAGGCTTTTGATAATCAATCTTATCTGTAATCCTCATAAATTTGTCTTCAATCTTCCATTATGGTGCGTTCTTTCTTCAACACTGATACTCTTTGATTTGTGATTTATTTACTGTGTTTTTTTGGTGTGCAGTGCTGCGCAGGGATCGTGAGGCAAAAATTCCTTTGAAGCATTGATGAAACGAGTAGATTTAACCCATGGATGGCTTCCTTTTAATGAACCGAAGGCGTGAGAATTGAACCCCAGCCTTCGAACTTTTTTAGTATAATGGAAAAAACCATTAAATCACCCTTTTTTACCAAATAATATATCCAGACTTCAAAAATCATGATAAACCAAGCTGCATAAACCATTTTGGGTCACAAAAGGAGCTTGCTGATGTCAGGGTGTTTGTGACCCACAATTTTTATGAAATCTGCCATATAAAGCTCCCCAGGTCTGTTTTGGTGCCTGTTGACGTCAGCCTAAGTGTGACCAAATTTTTTATGAAATCCATCATATAAAGCTCCTCGGGTCGGTTTTGGGGCTTGCTGACATCAGCCCAAGTGTGACCCGAAATTTTTATGAAATCCGCCATATAAAGCTTATTGGGTCTAGATTTCGTGACCATGCGAGCAAGCGAACAAGACCCGCTCCAATCAGTTGTTGCCGCGTGTGTGCCGACGTGTATGCTGACTAGGCATTGGGGACCACCGGTTCTGTGGGACTGCTGACTGCTATCGTGGCCGTGGGGACTAGGGTGATTGATTGTGGGCCATGGGTCACGCCATACCTTAGCTTATCCCCCAATCTCCTTTTGAGTTCGATCACCATCCGATGAGCCAGCCTCAGATTGGATGGCATACGTCAATATCGCACTGAGCTCACAGTCGACATTTAACACACGATGAGGGCTATATCTCCAAACTGCTCGAGGCCACGTGTCGACCTGTGGCATTGATGGTGTCCAAATGGGGAATACAACTTTCCTTTCAAAGGCGGTGCGATCAAAACTGCTCCGGTTTTGTACAGTGATTGACCATGGGGTTAAGCCGAGGCTAACGCAATTCGTCGTATTCGCTCCATCCCATTAAACTCTAGGTTCAAACCTCGGAATTGGGGCTCCATTAACTCATTCCTGATTTATTTCTTCTGTAAGCGGGTTTCTTCCTTTGGAAAAAGTTCACAGCTTCTATAGGCAACAACATTACAGTACCATACTGGAGTGCTATCGATCCTTCCATTGATAGATAGCCGATCATGAAGTACAGAATCTAACTCATAAAAACGGAATTTCATTTAAAACACCTGCACAATACAAAACAACATTAGAAAATCCTATGTTATTTGGTTTTACTGCTTCAGAGGGTGTGGGGAGGAGCGTGGCCGTTGGATGGCATCAACCAATGGTGATGAATGGAAGAAGGGGAAATACGAAAAATAGAGGATTTTTATGGAGGAAAAGGGGAGAAAAATGGAGGTTAGTTTTCAAGTGAGGAAAGGGGAAAATGGTGATTTTGTGGTAGTTTATTCTCATGAATTTAATAGAATTCCAGAGTGTAAAATGGGCACAGTAGGGAAGATTTTGGACAGAGGCATGAGGCCTTCAAGAGATAACAGTTTTTTGCAAATAAATTTGTTCCTTGAAGGCCCCAAAAAATGATTTAGCCACCTTTTGGTATAACAAATTTCATATCTAGCTAACAGTGGCTCCACTTGGGGATGGTGCCTTCTTTAAGGCATCAAGAACTTCAGACTTGCATTCTCTGGGAGGCTGATCAGTGCCTCATCCATTGGGCTACCTTTCTTTCCTTGAATGATATTCTTTTGGTCTAAAATCAGGTTAGAAGCCATAAAAACAATGAATATTTCATCAACAAGCTTTCTACCTACCCAATCCTATAGATCTAACATTTTTTCTTCTTAAGAGTGCACTTGGATTGGAAAATTTTTTTACAACACTTTATTCTTTTGAAAGAAGGAAATTTAATCTACTTCTACTCCTTATTTCTCCATGGACTCAGATTAAACAGTTGAGCCCATATAATTCTCTACCTAATCTACTATCTATTGGGATTAAACTGTCCAACAGATTTTTATTCTCTAAATTCTACAACAGAAATTTAAAGACATACAAGTCAGGATTGAACAGTCTAACTTGTTGCTTATCTATGGCATAAAAAACAAGCTGCACATAGACATTATTCTGCAGAAAATTTGAATAAAAAATGGAAAGTTTAGGATATGAAATTTCAAAGCATTTCCTTCATATTTTTTACAGCTGTGTTTTAACTTTTGTTTGAGCTGTTCTTGGCTTGTCTTCTAGTTCATATTTTGAGCTAATTAGAACCAGATTTACATCTTTTTTGACTCAGAATTTGAAACATATTTGAGTCATTCTCTTTGGAAACTTAGTTTCATATTTTGAGCATGTTTGAACCTTTCATTTCTATCCTAAACTATCTACTAATAAACCAAGATTAAATATTTTGGCAAATCGAATTCACTATCCTATCAGCAGAAACTTTAAAACTCATTAGTCAAGATTAGGAAGTATGACTAATTAGGAGTGTGTTTTTCAGGAGTGGCATTTAAGCTTGCACACTTTCAGAATTTATTTCTCTTTTTTGGTATGGGGATATACCTTTCTTATTTTCACAATATGCCCTCTTTTCTTTCTTTCTTTGTTTCAGTATTTTTGATTTTTATAACTTTGAATGCAATGATAGGTGTGTTAGCCACCTATAATATTTGTTATAGAAAAAGGTGGCTAAGACTTTTTGAGCCTTCAAAGAACAAATTTTATTAATAAAAAGTGTTGTCTCTTGAAGACTCTTGAAGGCCTCATGCCTCTGTCCAAAATATTCATTTCTGTTCCCATTTTATACTCAGAAATTCTGCTGATTTCATGAGAAGAAACTGTTGGAAAACCATCATTTTCCCCCTTTCTCCCACTCAAAAATAACCTTCATTTGCTCCATTTTTCTCCATAAAAACTCCTTTTTCTTCATGATTCCTCTTCTTCCATTCATGAAAATCACTTTTACAAGGTTAAAGACTCACTCTTTAACCTTACCGAAACCCCCAAATCCATTGAAAACCTTGAAAAATTTCGTGAAAAATACATGTTTTTACATAAAGGCTTAAGCCCCCTTGGGCTAAGTCCTAAACCACTTCCCCCACATGCCCACACCCTGGAACCAAGCACTAACCTTGTTCGGCGCTTATCACATCGGAAATATTCAAGTGCACAAGTATTTTTTCCATGTTCGAAATTTCCGATGCGATTAGCCTTTGTATTGTAAAAACTCGATCATATTATTATCCTGTGGGTCCACCTCCGGCACTTAAAACTGTGTAATAATTTTTCCCCGGTGGTATTTTTCTTTGTAAAACCAAAAAACCCATCTATCCAAAGTTTTGGTATAAAAATTTAGAATCACATGTTAAATATAAAAAATGGGTAGATTGAAAACACCACATCGGAGAAATACAAATGGGTTGATCGAAAAGACCGCATCAAAATTTTCTGACGCGATTGAGTCCCTGTATTATAATTCCACCCCACCAATTTTTCATTTCATATACCCTGTGCCCAGGATCGAGAGTTAAAAGTCCCAAGGCGCTTATCGCATCGGGAAATTTCAGTAGGTAGATTGAAATACCGGGCCCGAAGTTCCGATTGCGATTAGGCCCTTCGTTTTATATACGCCTCGGGCATATTACCTTTCATAAAGTCCAAAGGCCCCGCAAACGGGCGCCAGCCATAATACGTATAAACCGGCCTGATTATATATTAAACCTTCACATTTTATTTTTATCCTTTTTATATAAAAGGGTTTTTCCGCCGGTTCGTTCTAAAACTAATCCCCGCCGTTGATCGTAAGCCGATCAAATGACCAGCGCTCAATTGCATCGCATTTTTCAATCGTTGCGTTTGTTTTTCCCTCCGATAAGCTAACCCTCCAATTCATTCCCCACCGTTGATTTGATCCTCAAATCAACGGCCCGCGCTACATCGCATCGCAAATTTACATCGACGCCATTTGAGTGATGCCCCTGATTGCGATCATCCAATTGGATCTGGACCGTCCACGTTTCCAGATCAGACGATCCAAAATCACTTCCTCTTATTCTTCTCCCCACTCTCCTTTTTTACCTCTTATACGTAGATCTCCACCGTTGGATGCTACCATCCAACGACTACGCTCCTCCCCCGCTTTCTGAAGTAGTTTTTCCCCAATTACGCAGGATTTCATAATGTTTTGTTTGTTTTGTAGGTTTCAAAGGTTTTTTCCCATACTATGAAGGAAAATAAAGCTGAGGGTGACGATCCTCTGGCCTTTTGGTTATCAAAGGGAAAGGGACTAAAAAGGCTCCACTCTACGTTTCGTCGATGCTCCATGGGCATTGATGCCATACGAGCCTTGCGCGGCCTACACATCGACAAGACACTGTGTTATTAAATCACCATTTAAAGAGTATCAGTGTTGAAGAAAAAAGCACAGCAGAACAAAATATTGAAGGCAGATTTGGGAATTACAGCTAAGAATTATTATCAAAAGCCTAATTCCCATAATTAAAACATAATTAAAGGAACATCATAAGTGTTTAACAGACAGAAAGGCCTCCACCGCCACATTTGAGGCGAATTGATTCCTCCCAGCTACCATAGTGCCACCTGTAGCCACAAGCATTCAAACAGATGCCGAAGTTATTGAGCAGAATCAGATATTTGTCTCGACACAGCCAGAGAGTTACTTCTGCAAGAAACTTGATGCAAAAAATATCTGCAGAGTTACTCCAAACATGAGACAAAGCCTTAAATTCAATAAAAGCTCCTGTCGAGCTTTAATCTTAGTTGTAAAACAATTAATATAGCAACACACCTATAAAATTCTCCATCGAGCCCCTCAAAGGCTGAGAAGTCATCAATCTGTATTAATTGTCCTCAGAGATTTTTTATTAGATCTCACCTCCTCATTCTTCTATAAATACTTCTGTAGAAGATGAGAAACCGTTGGTTGCAGAACTTTGAAATACATTCGAGCTTAAACTTATGATTGTAAATAGTGTTCACTAGCCCTTGGAGCTCTGCTTGTGATAGATTAGTTAGGGTGAATAGTGAAGATGATTTTTGAACTGAAACATTGGACCTGAACACTGTAACTGGTTTGACATCAATAACAAGTTGTTTCTTGGGATCCTGGTCTGAATCACTGGTGAAGTGCCTCTTTCTTTGTTATTTTTTTCCTTCTATGTACGTCATATTGTTCACTATTCTCTGATAAAGAACATCATTTATAGACTTAGGACCTACTGTACATCAGTAACCTTCTCTAACTGATAAACTTTATCTCAATGTTTTCCTCCAATTTGTTTATTTAAGAATGATTCAATACAGTTTAAGTAGGTAGGAATGTTGGCGTTCCCTCGTCCTACTGTTTGCTTTAAACATTGTTCTTGAAATTTATTTTCATCATTTTCTTATTAAATTTAGACTAGAAAAGTGATGGTTTGCCCTGTTTCTAGTTTCTATTCTCCAAAGGCAGATTCTGAAGGTTTCCCTTGGTGTTGACTGAAAGTAGACTAGGTTTAAAAGTACCTTATCTGATCTTAGGTTACACTTTGTTTTCTCTTATATTTTTTCATACTTTCTGAAGGTAATTATGTGGATTACTAGATTGTTTGTCAATTAAGCTGCTTTAATACAAACTTGTCCAATAATTATATGGTTAGCCCTGTTCTTGGTTGGTTTTAAATAGTTACTTAAGAGGGTTTTCTTGTTTGGACTGATTATAAATCCCTTGTGAAATTATTATCAGTTTCTACCATCTCCAACACTTTATTGCTTCCATTCCATCATTTTAATCTCAATGATCTTGTGATATAGATGACTTTCCCCTTGGATCACTCTTGATGTTGTTGCTCAATTAAAGCCTTGTTATGACTCCATAGCCCAATGGACTAAAAACCAACGTTATATCTATCTTTTAAGCCAAAGTTGTTCAATTCGCTTGCAACTTCTCACCTTTGGAACTCTTTACACTTAGAACTTTCACCTCAAATAGTATTCATGCTCAACCATCCAAAAACAAAAAAAACCCTTTTCCTTCATAACTAGCCTAATATCATTACCCAAAATTCAAAGACAAATCCATCTTTGCACTTATTGGAGAGATCCCTCTCTGGATTCAGGAGGGCTAGATCCTAGAATCCCAAAGTTGGTTGAAATAATGTTGTTTCTGTGATTGGACTTTGCCAATCTTGCTAATTACAGATTCCCAACATTTCTGGCGACTCCGATGGGGAACTTCATGTTCAATTTGCACTTTAGGTTCCCTTAAACACTTCATAAAACTTGTGAGTAAAAAGCAGCCTTTTCAAGCACTACCAAGAAGTGGTAATCATGATGAAACTTGTTTGAATCAGTGACAAACTAGGAAAAACCTAGGATTCTCATAAGACTTTATCTAACCTTGAAAAATCAGCTAGCTTAGCCATAAGAGTAGACTGTCTTTGTCTCACAACCGTAGCTAAGTTTTGAAACAGAGTTAGGATATTCTTAGAAACCACATAATTGAAAAATAACTCAGAAAACACCAAAAAATATTTCATATTGGAATTCAATAAACATGGTGGTGGACCATAAAACCTTTTACCTCCTTAGGAGCTAAAAACTTCCACTTGGCGACTCCACAATCCTGGACAGACCTTAAGAATCCACTGGGAAGAACCCTTATCATTGAAATATCATTCAAAATCAATCAGAGTACTGTAGGATTAAAATTTGTATAAACAGATTAGTTGACCTTTTAAATATTGTCATATCTGGTTAAAATATTTTTGTTTAAGTTGGGTTTGAAAAACACAGCATAGTGGCTCCTAGAAAGATTCACACTAGAGCCCACTCTGACCCAAATCCACCTAAGATAGTTGATAACCCTGAAATTATCCTTGGGAGGCCTCCTAAGATTAAATTTTCAACTGTTTTCAGATCACCCTTGAGAGCTAATTCAGTTCCTGAAAACCTTGCAGCTCTACAAGAAACCCATGGTGGTGGAACCATAAAACATTTTACCTCCTTATGAGCTAAAAATTTTCCACCTGGCGACTCCACACTCTAAAACTCCCAAAAATACCAAATGAATCCACTGGTAGAAGACCTTGAACTGATTGACCAGACGCAATGACATCTTTCTTGATTTACAAACATGATTCCAAGAATACAACGAAGATATGCCCTAATGAGTAGAGATCATATCCCTAGGTTTCAACATAAGATTCCCCAGGTGAATTGGGATGACAACCTACCTGTTTTTCAAGGTTAAAAGTTTGATGACCCTTTATTACATCTCATCAAATTTCACATACATGTATGGAGGTTGAAAGTTGAATGGCATGAAGACTGCCTAATGAAAATGTTCATGTTAACCTTAGAAGGAAAAGCTAGGGATTGGTATGAATGCTTAAGATCTAGTAGTTTGTTTTCCTTAAGAGACCTTGAATATGTGTTCTACGAGAACTATAAAGAAAACACTACATCATTATCATTGGGTGAAATATATTATGATCCATCACAAAACATCACCCAACACATTATAGATAATGAGGAAGCTTTGGAAGAGATGCATCCTGAAGATCTTTTAACAACCATTCATGAGATTAATATCCTATTGAAAATTTTTAAGAACATAGATGAATTAGTTGAGGAAGAGATCATCCCAGAAATAAAAAAAATTCCTCAAGATATCCCTGAAAAACTCAAATGTTGATTCATCATCCCTTATAGCCGAGGCTCAAGAAGACATCCAGCCTCAAAATCAGTCTTCGCAAGAGACAGAGAACTATTGTACTCCTGTTCAAAGGAACGTAGAAATATCCTCCCCTTTGACAGAAAAAGAGATAGATCAAACTATTTATAAACAGTCACTCTCTGAAACTTTCTGCAAAACAAACACTCTTGCCCATTCACATAGAGAACTTTGTTGTACAGATTTAGAAAGTTCTTTTTTAGATCAGTATGAAGAAGGAATTGATGATAACCCAGTATGTTTGATTGGTATTTTTACTTATATTCGCAATTCTCTTAACTTTGATCTATCTAGTGATGATGCTTCCCAAACAAAGATTAATTTTGCAGGATCATCATTAGTAGATTTATGGGAGGAAGATCAGTTCCTTCAAAGAAGTAATGAGCCAGTGCGGACTATTTATGATACTGATGATGAAAATTTTCGAAGCCTGGAAGTGAGTCAAGATTCATTCGATCTTTGCTCTGCTTCATTTCAGATCATCAGTAATAATTTCCATGTGGTTGGGACTCAGCAGACTTTCGACTCAAAGGATGAGGAGGAAAGAAACAAAGAAATTTTTGAGAAGGTTGAAAACAAGGAGCCTTCTCTTGAAAAGAGGAAGCAATTGAACATACCCCTGCTCAAGAACATAATAACCTCCTCATACAGTACAATCCATTAAACCAGATCTTACTAGGGCTACAAGAGAACAACACTGCCAAATATGATGAGTCCTCCAGTTTAGATGATGATGAAGAAGAGGGAGAGAAACAAATAGAAGACTGTCCTACTGAGGATATACCATATTCTCAAGAAGAATCTTCTTCCTTTTCTGTTAAAAATGATGAAGCTTCCAAGCAAATTTCTGAAGATATGCTCCTCAAAGCTGAATTCTTGGAAGCAGACAATCTACCAGACATGAAGGACCAAAAAGAAGAGAACCTTCATATTTTATTTGTTGATCCTTTGGAGGAGTGTGTGGAAATCCCAACTGGCTCAAATTATCAAGCAGTAATCCTTTGCAAGAGCCAAAGACGTGAAAATATATCACCTTCTGTGATAGTTTTTATTTTGAATATTAATCTTCAAAATAACTATGGATACCCCTGACAAGCAGCCAGAGTTTCTTCTTCTTCTTGACATTACTTAGTTGGCTGCATTGGCACTTTTGTATCATATGAATATGTAAATACTCCATGTTTAGAATATGTTATATAGGAATGTCAATAAAGCTCAGTTCTGAGCATGTAGTTAATTGTTGTTTTCTACTTTGAAGAAAAATCAAAAATTCAAAAATACAAAAACAATGAAAAAGAGAAAAGAGGGCAGATTGTGAAAACAAGAAAGGTACAGCCCGAAACCACAAAAGAGAAACAAACATGAAAGTGTGCAAGCTTAAATTCCACTCCTGAAAAATACGCTTCTAGTTAGTCAAACAACCTAATCTTGACTAATTAGCTTTTAAATTTTTTGCTAATAGGATAGTGAATTCGATTTTTCCAAACTGTTTAATCTTGGCTTATCAGTAGGTAGATTAGGATAGAAATTTAAGGTTCAAACATGTTTAAAATCTGAACCTAAGTTTCCAAAGAGAGATGACTCAAATCTGTTTTATTTTCTAAGTCAAAAAAGATGTAAATATGGTTGTAAACAACTCAGAATCTAAACCGGAGAACAAGGAAAAGACAACTCAAGTAAGAGTCAAAACAGAGCTGTAAAAAGAGAAGGCCATGATGAGAAACTTTAAGATCTTAAGCCTTCCATTTTGATTTAATTTTCTATAAAATAAATGTCTGTGTGCAGCATGTTTTTGTGCCATAGACCAGCTTCAAGTTAGACTGTTTAATCCTGACTTGAATTCTTTTAAATTTCTATTGTAGAAGTTAGAGAATAAAATCTGTTAGACTGTTTAATCCTAACAAATTGATAGAATAAGTAGAGAATCATATGGGCTCAACTGTTTAATTTGAGTCAATGGAGAAATAAGGAGTATAAATAGATTAGATTTCCTACTTTCAAAAGAATAAAATGTTGTGAAAAGAGTTTTCCAATCCAAGTGCACTCTAATGAAGAAAAAAAACCTATATCAGTAGGATTGGGTAGGTAGAAAGTTTGTATTGATGAAGGTCCATTGTTTTCATAGCTGCTAAATATGTTTTCAGAGAAGAAAATCCCAACAAAGGAAGGGCAGCCCAATGTATTAGGCACAGGTCAACCTCCCAGAGAACGCAAGTCTAAAGTTCTTGATGGCTTCAAGAAGACATCATCCCCGAGTGGAGCCACTGTTAGCCACCTATAATATTTGTTATAGCAAAAGGTGGCTGAGACTTTTTAAGCCTTCAAAGAAAAAATTTTATTACTAAAAAGTGTTGGCTCTTGAAGACTCTTGAAGGCCTCATGCCTCTGTCCAAAATCTTCATTTCCGTTCCCATTTTATACTCATAAATTCTACTGATTTCATGAGAAGAAACTACTGGAAAACCATCATTTCCCCCCTTTCTCCCACTCAAAAATAACCTTCATTTTCTCCCTTTTCCTCCATAAAAACTACTTTTATTTCATGATTCCTCTTCTTCCATTCATGAAAATTACTTTTACAAGGTTAAAGACTCACTCTTTAACCTTACCGAAATCCCCAAATCCATTGAAAACCTTGAAAAATTTCATGAAAAATACATGTTTTTACATAAAGGCTTAAGCCCCCTTGGGATAAGTCCTAAACCACTTCCACCACATTCCCACACCCTGGAACCAAGAGCTAACCCTGTTCGATGCTTACCGCATCGGAAAGATTCAAGTGCGCAAGTCTTTTTGCCATGTTCGAAAGTTTCGATGCGATTAGCCTTTGTATTGTAAAAACCCCGATCATATTATTATCCCGTGGGCCAGCCTTCGGTGGTTAAAACCGTGTAATAATTTTTCCCCGATGGTTTTTTCCTTTGTAAAACCAAAAAACCCATCTATCCAAATTTTTGGTCTAAAAAGTTAGAATCACATGTTAAATATAAAAAATGGGTATATTGAAAACACCTGATCGCACAATTGCATCGGAGAAATACAAATCGGTTGATCGAAAATACCGCATCAAAATTTTCCGATGCGATTGAGTCCCTGTATTATAATTCTTCCCCACCACTTTTTCATTTCATATACCCTGTGCCTAGGATCGAGAGTTAAAATTCCCAAGGCGCTTATCGCATCGGGAAATTTCAGTAGGTAGATTGAAAGATCAGGCCCGAAGTTGTGATTGCGATTAGGCCCTTCGTTTTATATACGCCCCGAGCATATTACCTTTCATAAAGTCCAAAGGCCCCGCAGACGGGCGCTAGCCATAATAAGTATAAACCCACCTAATTTTATATTAAACCTTCGCATTTTATTTTTATCCTTTTTATATAAAAAGGTTTTTTCTCCGGTTTGTTTTAAAACTAATCCCTGTCGTTGATCGTAAGCCGATCAAACGGCCAGCGCTCAATTGCATCGCATTTTTCAATCGCTGCGTTTGTTCGTCCCTCTGATTGGCTAATCCTCTGATTCATTCCCCACCATTGATTTGATCCTCAGATCAACGGCCCGTGCTACATCGCATCGCAAATTTACATCGGCGCCATTTCAGTGTTGCCCTCGATTGCGATCCTCTGATTGGATCTGGACCATCCACGTGTCCAGAACGGACGGTCCAAAATCACTCTGTCTTATTCTTCTCCCCGCTCTCCTTTTTTACCTCTTCTACGCATATCTCCACCATTGGATTCTGCCATCCAACGGCTACGCTCCTCCCCCACCTTCTGAAGTAGTTTTTCCTCAATTACGCAGGATTTCATAATGTTTTGTTTGTTTTGCAGGTTTTGAAGGTTTTTTCCCATACTATGAAGGAAAAGAAAGCCGAGGGTGATGATCCTCTGGCCTTTTGGTTATCAAAGGGAAAGGGACTAAAAAGGCTCCACTCTACGTTTCGTCGATGCTCCATTGGCATTGATGCCATACGAGCCTTGCGCGGCCTGCACATCGACAAGACACTGTGTTATTAAATCACCATTTAAAGAGTATCAGTGTTGAAGAATAGAGCACAACAGAATAGAAGATTGAAGACAGATTTGGGAATTACGGCTAAGAATGATTATCAAAAGCCTGATTCCCATAAGTAAAACAAAATTAAAGGAACATCATAAGTGTTTAACAGACAAAAAGGCCTCCACTGCCACTTTTGAGGTGAATTGATTCCTCCCAGCTACCATAGTTCCACCTGTAGCCACAAGCATTCAAACAGAGGCCGAAGTTATTGAGAAGAATCAGATATTCGTCTCGACGCAGCCAGAGAGTTACTTCTACAAGAAACTTAATGCAAAAAATATCTGCAGAGTTACTCCAAACATGACACAGATCCTTAAAGTCAATAAAAGCTCCTGCCGAGCTTTAATCTTAATTGTAAAAAAGTTAATACAGCAACACACCTGTAAAATTCTCCATCAAGCCCCTCAAAGGCCGAGAAGTCATCAATCTGTATTAACTGTCCTGAGAGATCTTTTATTAGATCTCACCTCCTCATTCTTCTATAAATACTTTTGTAGAATATGAGAAACCATTGGTTGCAAAACTTTGAAATACATTTGAGCTTAAACTTCTGATTGTAAATAGTGTTCACTGGCCCTTGGAGCTCTTCTTGTGATAGATTAGTTAGGCTGAATAGTGAAGATGATTTCTGAACTGAAACATTGGACCTGAAGATTATAACAGGTTTGACATCAATAACAATCTATTTCTTGGGATCCTGGTCTATATCACTGGTGAAGTGCCCCTTTATTTGTTATTGTTTTCCTTCTATGTACATCATATTTTTCACTATTCTCTGATAAAGAACAACATTTATAGAGTTAGGACCTACTATACATCAGTAACCTTCTCTAACTGATAAGCTTTATCTCAATGTTTTCCTCCAATTTGTTTATTTAAGAACGATTCAATACAGTTTAAGCAGTTAGGAATGTTGGCACTCCCTCGTCCTACTGTTTGCTTTAAACATTGTTCTTGAAAGTTATTTTCATCATTTTCTTATTAAATTTAGACTATAAAAGTGATGGTTTGCCCTGTTTCTAGTTTCTATTCTCCAAAGGCAGATTCTGAAGGTTTCCCTTGGTGTTGACTGAAAGCAGACTAGGTTTAAAAGTACCTTATCTGATCTTAGGTTACAATTTGTTTTCTCTTATATGTTTTCATACTTTCTGAAGGTAATTATGCAGATTATTGGATTGTTTGTCAATTAAGCTGCTTTAATACAAACTTGCCCAAGAAGTGTATGGTTAGCCCTGTTCTTGGTTGGCTTTAAACAATTACTTAAGAAGCTTTTCTTGTTTGGACTGACTATAAATCCCTTGTGAAATTATTATCAGTTTCCACCATCTCCAACACTTTATTGTTTCCATTCCATCATTTTAATCTCAATGATCTTGAGATATAGATGACTTTCCCCTTGGATCACTCTTGATGTTGTTGCTCAAATAAAGCCCTGTTATGACTCCATAGCCCAATGGACTAAAAACCAGCGTTATATCTATCTTTTTAGCCAAAGCTGTTCTATTCGCTTGCAACTTCTCACCTTTGAAACTCTTTGCACTTAGAACTTTCACCTCGAACAATATTCATTCTCAACCATCCAAAAACAAACAAAACCCTTGGCCTTCATAACTAGCCTAATATCATTACGCAAACTGAAGTCAAGTCCCCACTGTTGAAAAGGAGCTTCAACAATGATCAGATGCAGAGGTAAGGGTAGCAGTTTTCTTTTTCCTTCAAAAAGCTGACATTTATGACAGGAAATGATCATCTTGTGTATATCAGGAAAAAGAGTAGGCCAATAGAAACCAGCCCTCAAAATTTTGTTGGCTGTTGTCTTCCAGTACAAATGACCTCCACACTCTCCTTCATGGAACTCGTGTTTAACCTTCTTTGTGTTAGGTCCCTATATTACTAGTATAGTCCCTTATTGTTGTTAGTGTAACCCCCTTATTATTATTATTGTACCCTTGTAACCCTCATTTTATTATTATTGTGCCTTAAATTATTATTGTTAGGTCGGCTAGGATTACATTGTGGCCCACTAGGATTACATTATGGCCCCATGGACTCCTATATATAGAAAGGAGGTTTTGTAAATTGTATCATCCAAGAATTGTTCATTTATGTAATGTATTGGAGGTTGCCCCCTCGAAGTGGCTTATTTCTAAGGCGTTGATATCCCTTTTCTTCTATTTTTGGAGCTGGTTACACAACATTTGGTATCAGAGCTTTGGATTCTAGGCTGGCTGTTCAAACAGTCATCGTAGGCTTATACTTTTTATACAAACAGAAGTTGAAATTTTAGGGTAAGTTTGAAATCCTGAGGAAGATTTTCAAAAATTAGCTGATTCGCAAATATTTGTAGATAAGATCTATTAATCAGAGGCCTTCAAGCTCCTAAATGTGTCATCGAATTTGCGTTTATAACGCTTTTTCTATGAAGGTTCAGAATCTGAAATTCATTTGGTGCAAATCTGAAATCTGGAGGAAATTTTTCAAAAAATTTCAAAGCTTGATTCGAAATATTTTTGGAGATATGATCTTTGGAAGGTAGTGCTTTTTCAGGCTCCTGAATTTCATCTCAAAGAGGTGATCGTGGGAAAAGTTCAATAATTTTCTCTCTGGGCATCAGATTGGAGTGCTGTAAAAAGTGGTCACAAGCATACGGACTGTAGTTTCTTGGATATCAATTTCAGAGACAAAGAATGAAACAGTGACACGTGGAAAGTCGTACAAGTTAGCTCTACTGAACCAGTCCATAATTAGGTCATTGTGGGAGATTGGACACAACTTTGTCTTGGAGAATCCAAATCAGGTCAGACCTGTGGCATTCGAAAGATAATTCATAGGGCTATGTTGGTGTCAAAATTTAAATATTGAAGTTCTTCAATCAAATATATAATCCAATTTCAATATCAAGCTCCTCAAAAGCAAAAAAAAGGTGTGTATTTTTTTTTTCCGAATTGCATAAGTCTTGTTTGAAGAATCAATTTGAATTGATTCCAAGGGCATATTGTAGAATAGATATCAGTATGGGGTTCTAAAATATGCCCCGTAAAAATAATTCAACGCCCATTAAGCCTTCAGAAGGGTCTATTATGACTCATGAAGATGAAAAATTGCAACATGATCTATAAAAATTACAAGAGCAAGTGCAACAAATTTCACTCTCACAAAGAGCAAGAAAAAATGAAATGGAAGTTTTGAAGAAAGGAGTGGAAGCTAAGATGGATGGCATGGAAGCTGGCATGGAAGCTAAGATGGATGACATGAAAGACAACATGGAAAAAAACATGAAAAACATGAAGAATGATCTAAAAGCAGACATCGAAGGTTTGACCAAGTAGATACAAGAAATGTTTCCTAATGGTGAAAAGATAGTAGAAGAACCTCATGATGAGAACAAAATAAATGTTAATCGTGATTTCATAAACTCTAATGTTGGCGGGAAGAACCACCATATTCCACAAATGGATATGAGGAAGTTTGATGGAAAGGATCCTGTAACATGGATACTACAGATGGAGCAATATTTTGATCTCCATAACGTGCAAAACACACAAAAGGTACGCATTGCAACTTTACATTTAGAACAAAATATATTTGTATGGTATCGATGGCTTTGCTCCTGTAAATTTTTTTTCACTTGGTCAATTTATACGGAGGAAATGATAACACATTATGAGGATACAAAGAGCAACACCTTCTTTAGCCAATTGATAAATCTCAAACAAAAGGGTTTAGTGGGGCAACACATTGAGGACTTCCAAAAATTGAATATAAGGGTAACTGATATTCCAGAGGAACACAGGATTGATCTCTTCATAGACACTTTAAAGGATAACATTCAACATGAAGTTCGTGTTCTGGAACCTGATTCATTGGAGAAGGCATTCAGGTTGGCAAGAAAAGTTGAATGTAAAATTATGGCGACAAGGAAGCCTACCACTCAATTCTATAAAGAAGGAAGTGTTGCTATGTCTAGATTTCCACAACCTACAAGGTTGACACCACAACAATTGGAAGAAAAAAGAGAAAAAGGGCTTTGCTACAGTTGTGATAGAAAATACACTAAAGGTCATAAGTGTCTTGAGAAGAAATTATTTTACATAGATTGTGAAGAGGAAGAAGAAAATGAACAAGAAGAGGATATACACCAGGAACCAGCCCTAGAAGAGGAAGAAATGAATATGACCATGTCGTGTAATGCACTGGCAGGAATTACCACTCCTCAAACTCTCAAGATAGAAGGACATATCAAGAAGAAAAAGGTAATAGTGTTGATTGATTCATGTAGCACCCATAATTTTATTCATTGTAAGGTAGCCAAGGAATTAAATTGTTTCCTATACCCAGCACCAGAATGTCAAGTGATGGTTGCAAATGGAGGAACTATAAATTTCTCTGGAAAATGCCATAATATCAAGCTAACCATGGGGGAATATGTATTGACTAGTCCAATGCTTTCCATTCCTATGGGAGGTGGTGATGTTGTATTAGGAGTACAATGGTTACAATCTTTGGGGACGACAAATTTTAATTTTCAAGAACATTTCTTGAAATTTTTTTCAGAAGTAAAGGAAGTAAAATTACGGGGTATTGAAGGGAAGCCGGAAATGATAATAAGCTCTAATTTCATGACAAAGCTTCTAAAGAAAGAACAACGAGGCGTAATTGCACAATTATGCTTACTAGAAGTTTTGACATCAAAATCATCTATTTCTGCAGATCTCCAACAAGTCTTGGAGAATCATTCCAAGGTGTTTGAAACTCCCAAAGGACTCCCACCTATTCGTGATCATGATCATGCTATTCATTTGATTATGGGAAGTGTTCCTCCAAACATCAGGCCTTATAGATATCCTTACTTCCAAAAGAGAGAAATTGAATGTATGATTGCAGAAATGTTAGAGGCAGGTATAATTCAACCTAGTCAAAGTTCTTTCTCTGCTCCTGTAGTATTGGTACACAAGAAGGATGGATCATGGCGAATATGTCCAGATTATAGGGAGCTCAATAAGCTCACCATTAAAGATAAATTTCCCATTCCTGTGATTGATGAATTATTGGATGAATTACATGGAGCAATTTATTTTACAAAGTTGGATCTTCGTTCAGGATATCATCAAATTAGAATGAAGACTGAAGATATTCCAAAAACAGCATTTCGAACTCATGAGGTTCATTATGAATTTTTGGTCATGCCTTTTGGCCTTACCAATGCACCTTCTACATTTCAAGGGTTGATGAATTCCATTTTCAAACCCTTCCTTAGAAAATTTGTGCTAGTATTTTTTGATGATATACTAATCTACAACAGGTCTTGGAAGGATCATGTTGAAAATGTTGATAGGGTGCTCAAACTATTGCAGGAGAAACAATTATATGCAAAAACATCCAAATGTTTCTTTGGAGTACAAGAGGTGGAATATCTGGGTCATATTGTATCTCACGAGGGTGTTAAGGTAGACCCTAACAAAATTAAAGCCATTAAGGAATGAAAAGTTCCCACAACCATAAAGCAGTTGCGAGGATTTCTCGGGTTAACAGGGTATTATCGCAATTTTGTTAAGAATTATGGGAGAATAGCAGCACCTCTAACAACATTATTGAAGAAAGATGCATTTTCATGGACTCCTGAAGCAACTAAGGCCTTTGAACGTCTTAAAGAGGCAATGTGCCTAGCACCGGTCTTAGCTACACCAGACTTCACAAAAGCCTTTATTGTGGAATGTGATGCCTCAGGAAATGGAATTGGTGCAGTTTTAATGCAGGAAGGAAGACCCATTGCTTTTGAAAGTCGTCCAATCAAAGGAAAGTATTTACAAAAACCTTTTTATGAGAAGGAAATGTTAGCAATACTGCATGCACTAAAGAAATGGCGAACTTACCTAATGGGAAGACACTTCAAGGTAAAAACTGATCATGATAGTCTTAAACACTTTTTGGAACAAAGACTATCTTCAGAAGAGCGACAAAAATGGGTCACAAAGATGTTGGGTTATGACTTTGAAATAATCTACAAAAAAGGAAAGCTTAATGTTGTTGCAGATGCACTCTCAAGAAAGAATGAAGAAGTGGAAGCATTGCTTTGTGCCATTTCTATTATCCAACCAGATTGGATAACCGAAGCAAGAGATGAATGGAAGAAGGACAAAGATGTATGGACACTCATTAAAAATTTGCAGCAAGATCCTAGTACATCTGATACATTTAGTTGGAAAAATGATTCCTTATGGTACAAAGATCGCTTATATCTTTGTAAGAATTCCCAACTAAAACAAAAAAGATTCTTCTGGAATTGCACACTTCTCCTTTAGGAGGACACTCAGGATTTTTAAAAACTTACCACAGGGTGAAGAAAGAATTTTTTTGGGATGGCCTTAAATCTGATATTCGAAAGTTTGTGGCGGAATGTTTGGTTTGCCAGCAGAATAAATTGGAAACAATTAAGACCCCAGGACTTCTACAACCTTTATCCATTCCAAGTCAACGTTGGGAGGAGATTTCAATGGATTTTATCACAGGTTTACCTAAGTCCGAAGGAAAGAATGTCATCATGGTGGTAGTTAATAGACTTACCAAGTATGCACACTTTTGTGCATTATCTCATCCATTTAAAGCAAGTACAGTTGCTACTACATTTATGGACAGAATTCAAAAGCTACATGGAAGCCCAAGAGTTATTGTGAGCGACAGAGATCCCATTTTTACTGGAAATTTTTGGACGGAGTTATTTTCTTGTTTGGGTACTCAATTAGCTCATAGCTCGTCTTATCATCCTCAATCTGATGGTCAAACTGAGATAGAAAATAAATGTTTGGAAGGATATCTTCGTTGTTTTGTATCTGATAAACAAACACAATGGGTCAAGTGGTTACCTCTTGCTGAATGGTGGTATAACACTTCCTTCCATACTGCAGCAAAAATGATCCCATTTATGGCACTTTATGGATATCATCCACCATCCATCACATCATCTTTAAGGGAAAATTCAAAGGTTCAAGCAGTGGAAGATCACATCGAGCATCAGCAAGAAGTTCTCCAACTCTTAAAGGATAACTTGAATTTGGCACAAAATCGAATGAAACAACAGGAAAATCAACATCGCAGCGAGAGAAGTTTTGATGTTTGGGTATTTTTACGGCTACACCCATACAAAAAAATGCCCCTCAAGCAAGCAAATAAGGATAATAAATTATCGGCAAAGTACTATGGTCCTTACAAGGTGTTGCAAAATATTGGTACTATGGCATACAAATTGGAGCTTCCTGCTGTTAGTATTAATCTTTCGTCGTAAAAGATCACTCTAGCTATGCATAAAAAATATCCCTAACATCGATTATGGCTGCAAAATATCTTTAAATTTGCTGCATAAAGTTAGATCTAAGCCCAAAATACATTAAGCAGATAAAATAGGAAATGGCTCCATGCATCCAATAGACAAGACAAGAACAATGTATTTAAAAAGAATTTTATATTATATTAAAGAATGGGGCACCTGAGAGGAAAACAAGAAAGGTGTTTTCCAGTTCTCCTCAGTGGGATGGGTTCTTGGAAGTCCTCAGTGTTTCAGATCTATGATTCCTCTCTCGTGCTAATGTGAAAAAACCCAAACAAACATGGAACTCAATGGGAGTTCATAAAACAAAAAATGGAAAAAGGTGACGAAGAGTAGATCTAGTGTGATCTAATGCAATGGAGGTGACTAATGAATGGGGAAAATCCTTCTATTTATAACAAAATATGGGGGTGTTCTAGAACTTGGTGCATGAATAAAATATTATTAATCAAATTCTAGAATCACCCTTTAGGAATATTTTATTATATTTGTTGGAGGGAAAAGGTCTTTTGACTTGGGTCAATTCCTTTATTTATAAATAACAAATAAATAAATGATTTATTTATTATTTAAGGGAAGTGAGGGGAATATAATTAAATAAATAATGGTTTTAATTACTTATATTTGATTTAGTCAAATTTAACTAAGAATATTATTTAAATAATGATTTAAATAACTTATTCCTAGGAAATAATCAAATAAATAATGATTTATTTAATTGATTTCTTGTTTTGGGTTAAATATGACCATGCAATATAGACAAATGTGGTGAAAACAATTTTACGTAGGGTAAAATTGGTCTTACATGGTGTACTTGGGTTCATCTAATGATAATAGGCTAGATGACCAAAAAAATGGTGTAACAAATTTCCCCCCAATGTACGAGTGTTAGGAGCAAATCGTATGACCAAAGTACGTTGTAAGAACTCAATCACAAGACAACAAAATGGAAGTGAGAGAGGAATGTAAGGTAGTCTAAAGTGGTAAAGGACTATACCCTGAGGAGGCGAGACTTAAAGTTGCAACAAATCTCAAGTGTATGAAGTGGTACTTGTGCTAAAGGCAGCGGGGGAGGCATACCTATGCCTGTCGAGACAAGAGTACACATAATAAGGTGCCTGGAAAACCATGGAACGCAATAGTGAAACAGGTGCTGGCCTAAACATGAGCCAGAGTAATAGAATGATGAATCCCACATACATGTAATTCCTGGAATAACCGTCAGGACGTATACAATAATATGTTAGTACATGAGATACAAATACACCCAAATTCCCCCTACACACAGGGAAGGGCTCGTGGAATCAGACTGATACATGAAAACCGAAGAGACGCTGCAATATGTGGAGGCCGATATCATCAAATAAGAGGAGCTGCATCAAGGGTTGTAATGACGAAGTCATTCGGGCATGTGGGGGGCTACCTGTAGGGCCACCCCCTCATGAGGGTTGAGACATCTCACACACACCCGGGAATCACCAATAGCTGCTGCTGCATCACTGGACCATCAAGTGTATAGATCATGATCATGCTGAGAGGAGGTCGAAACAAAGTACACTGCCCCCTATACTTGGCTTCTGGAGTGAATGAGCTGATGTCGACAGAAGTAGGTCCTTCATAGGTGAGGTAATAAGGAAACTTCAACTAAGGCGCAAGGGAAAAGAGTAGAGCGACGAACAGATAGACACTAATGATGATGTGGGAATGAGGGATATGGATGACTGATAAGGCGACTTCCCTTGTTAGAGCATAAAGGTCATGAATGGCTTGGCGGCAGCTGACACAATATCAATGGGGATAAGTGACGATGGTACTGAAGGCCATAGTGTGCAACACGAGAGGGGAGGCGATGTTGGGATATAAGGGGATATGATATAGCCTTCTATGAAAAATGAGGACACGAATCGGATGCTCTAAAGAAGGGCAACTCGATGGTGCTACCACGTAGTGAAGTTCCAATGGGGGACCATAAAAACATGAGTACAATAGGGTAGCTCATGATGAAAATCAACATGAACAAAGACAAGTAAGGAGGCAAAGTGGTGCCCCAGGTACAAGTGTTGTAAGTGAAGAAATTCGATTTTGAGAAGAGATGAAAAGATCCTTCATGGAAAAAATGTGTCCTGGTGAAGTATCAAAACATGAAAAAATAATAGACACCCATTTGAGTTCTTGGTGAGAGCTTTCCAACGGTGTAGACGGTTTGTCAAACGGGGCTACGGTTTGGTCGCAGCTGGCGAAAGAAAAAACAGGGGTTTTTATTCTAATAAGGTATTTTCCCTCCAAAATCATTCATTTGCTTGTGTAGCTATGGTGAATGTGGAGAGTAGAGAAGGCCCTAAATATTGCGGTGATCGTAGTGGACAAACCGACCGTTGGAATCGGGATTCGTCAGTTGCAGGTAAGAGGTCTAACCCTACTCTTCATTTTTGATGGATTCAAAGTTCAAATTAGGGCCTGAAATCTCAATAATTTCCCCTACTTCTTCCTCACATTCGGGTCGCACTTTTTGGGGAAAAAAATGTGACCTGGGACGCAAGTTAGGGCCTGAAAAGTGCGACCTGGCCCAGGTTTTTGCTGAAAAGTGCGACCTGTGAGAGGGAGGTGATTTCAGTGCTGTTTTGGGCTGAGATTCAGTTTTGGTGTGAAGAGATGTAGTTTTGTGGATTTGGATACTGACAAAAATGATGTTTTTTTGTAGATATGGCAGAGATATTGATCAAATGGAGAGAGAGAGACTTAGGTACATTACGGACAGAAATCCAAGCGGATCAGGGTGTCCGTCATGCACTAGCTAGATTTGGGGTTCTAAAATTTTTGGAGAACGCGTTGATGAGAGCCGGAGCCCTTATTGGCCTAGATTATTAAATTATTGGGGATCTTGATCAAGAAGGGCTTATAGTGCAATGGGCATAGGATCGAGCCGACAGCTCAGGATATTTATTTCTTGGACTTTTCCCACCATCGGGGGATGGTGGGAATACGCAACTGTGAGCGATAAAAGGTGCCTTTTTTAACTCCTAATTACCTTCACATTAATTATCAACCCAGGGACGAATTTTTATTTCAAGAGTGTACTCAGTCTGAGGCAGCTATTTACTCAAGAGTAATGTTTGTGAAGATGTAGTATAGAAATACAAATGCAGAAATAATAAATGCTTGAAAAGAAATCTGCTTGAAAAGAAATCTAATTACAAATGACAGAAATGTAAAGACTACACTACAGCAACCTTGCTAGACATCGATTAGGGATGCAGTAGTAATAACTATTTCCCCTAGAAATCGATGTGAGATGACCAAATCTGGGGACCTGGAATGATTAGCTCTGCCCTCTACAGTTTAGAGATCTCAAAGCAAGTGAAAACAACTCAAAGGAAAAGAAATTCAGTACCAAATCTCCAGAGTTAGTGAAAAACAAATAATCATCAAGTTACCTAATGTAGAATTTAAATAGCAGCGTAAAATAAACAGTGAATTCAATTCATAACCAAGAAAACTAGATTTCTACTCTTTAATCCTGTCGACAGCCACGCAACAATCAACTATCGTAATTCATAAACAAAAAGAATAACAACTGGAATTAGATACAGAAAAACAACATTTTATAACAATTGAATCATGAATCATGCTTCTTGTAAAGAATGGAATAACAATGACTCTGTATTTGATCCAATTAGCAACAACTCAATTCTTTAATTGTAATAAATGAACTTCACACAACAGAAATAAACTAATAGAAATACAAACAGCAGATCGCTCCACCAGGGCCGGGCCCTCAACCACCGGTGAAGCGTTGCTGTGCTTTACTCCAGCGCTTGAGAAATGGAACAACAGTGAACTCTTTTATTAATCAGGCATTAATAATGTTTACAAACAGCTCACACTCTCTTAACAAGAGCCGATGCACAATTCTGCAAATTACAATAAGAAAAGTCTCTCCCTCTCCCCCAATACACAATACATGTTCTCCTTTTATAATCAGAAGGAGGAGAAATTGAATAGTAAATACAATCTCCCATAACAATATTGGATTTCTTCCAACCAATTGATCAACAAGAAAATAGATTTACATCCATCTTTCAACAACAGCAAGTCGAATTTGGCTTTTTAGCTGAGATTTGGAGGACGACCGCAACAACAGAACTGAGAAAATCGTGCTTAAAGAACTCTGCGAATCTCTCAACACAGGCCGAATTTGGGCAAACCGTTCTTTGTTAAAGTTAATTGGGTCCGTTCTGGACAAAACCCATGTTCCGGATTTTCCAGATTCGTCTTCATTTGCTCATAATCTCAACCGCAAAACTGTCACTCCTTATTCCAGCGCATTTCTGAGTTGGCACTTTTAATGATCAAATCTTCAATCTGGAAATTACCTTGGAGGCTAAAAATGGTGAATAATGTTATAACCAACTTATTAAAACTATCATTGATAAAATAATTCATAATCATCAATTTATTATAAATAAAGGAGAATAAATAACATTCATTCATAGAAGCATAAATCATCATAAAATGGATTTAAATAATAAATTATAATAAATGACATGATGAAGAATGGTAGAAATGGGTGGAATAAGCGTTCACAAGTGATAATAATAATGGCATATTAATGGCCCAACATACCCCCACACTCAATATGTTGCATGTCCTCATGCAACGAAAACCTGAATATATTGCATGTCCTCATGCAACCCAAAGACAAAAACCCATGTGTTAACCAAGCAATAAAAATTTGAGAAAAAATGAATGCTTCCTTAATTAATGAATATTCAATTTTAGCAATCTTGATGAAGGCATAAAATTTTTTATATTGACATTCAACTATATGTATGAAGTTGCAGCAAAATATGATATAAGTAACAGCAAACTTCATTAACCATTTTCTCAAAAACTACAAACTAGCTTTTGTTGAAATTTGGCAAGTAAATTTATAATATATGAATGCCTTTATGATCCAAAAATCAGACTGTTTTGATGCATGGATCATGAGATATAAACAAAATGACTGTAGCTGAGAGTGCATGATTTCCGAAATGTTATGAACCAATTTATCTTGAAATTGTCTGGGTTTGTATTAATGATACGTCTGTGTTTTCCAAAAATCACAAGAATTGAGTTCATAGTTTTAAAAATATTATGGAAATCAATTTCTGCATTGTGTAAAAATGAAATTGTATGCCTTAAATGAGAAAGAAAATTGAAAACATCCATCATGCGTAGCAATTCCTCCCCCTCTCTGAAAAATTAGCATGCCCTCATGCGATGCTAGAAAAAAAATTGAGGTGGTTGCTACCAGCTGTTGAATTCTATGCTTGGTGTAAAACAACATGGAATAATGGAGGTGTTGAGAATGAATAAGAATAACAATGGATGATAAAGAATATGGATGACATGGTCATAAGAAAGAAATGAATGAAAGAAATACTCCCCCATACTCGAAAATGATATGCCGCTGAAAAATAGGGAGTGGTATAGATGTGGAGTGAAGGATGATAAATGATGCTCAAAATGGATTTTTATGAAATTCTCCTAAATTCGTAATAAATCAGAAAATTATGCGATTTTACCTCAAGTTTTACCTCCAAAAATGTGGAATGACATATATGGACTGGCAGTTGTTGAAGCTGATGTAGGCAGAGTTGGTGCTGAAAGTGATGCAAAAGGTGGAATCCAGGTAAGCACATCATGTCTGAAGAATTGTTCACGTTCGCGAGTTGCTCGAGCCTCTTCTGTTAGTTTCAATACTATAGTCATGCTGTGAATAGAATTCTGCCCATACTTGTTGTTCTCCTATAAACAAATCACTAGTTTGCATACAATGTTCTTGAATCCATAGTGTTAGTTTTAAAGAGCAATAGATTCAGATGCATGCAAAAATTTCAATCAGAAAAACTTATCAAATCAACAAGTTATGGCAGAGTGCAGTAATCATATCACATGCAATCCCATAATGCAGACATTCCCCCCTCCAATTGAAAAAGGAATTCCATGACCATAAAGCATATGAGATGTGTTGTGCTGATGGCAAGGCAAGTGAATGAACAATACAATAGTAAATGAAACAGAGTACACATACCAATGATAGGACAACAAGAGTTATGATTATAATGAGAGCAGAGTGTGTAAAGATAGTTATGAATAAGAGATAAGACGCTTTGGATTGATGATAGTTTATGCAAAACGAAAAAGGACAACAATATGCTAAAAAGATGCTTAACTGACAGCATTCTAGCTAAAAAAGATGTGCTTGATCTGAAAACAATTTCTCATGCATAAGGATCACAGATGCACAACCAGTGACCTCTTGATGAGAGTGGGGGGTATAATGTTGAGCGTCGTCATAATATGATACCAATGACGAGCCAGCTGTCTGCATCGTAACTGGCGTTATCTATTAATGAATGGGAATCTGATTTGTATTTTATCAGGAGATTGCATTTACATTATCAGAGTCAATTGTGATGGTAGTAATGATCAACTCAGCGCTCTTCCGACAGGATTGAAATGATCGGGCGATAGTAATTAGACCTCCTGTTTCAGTGGTAAATATCGATGATCAATATTCTAGTGATGTGTAGTGGAATAAACTTTGTCGACCTAGCAGACGTAGTAGCAAGCAATTTAGAATTTATCTCGTCGAATGAATTTGTTAGTGTGCTGCATTTGTGATAAGGGATCGATGCTCATAAGGCGCAGGATGGTGGAAGAAGTTAAACATGTCAATAGAAAAATATACCCATAATCTCATTTATTACAGACAGAGAAGATTATAATCCAGAAGGGTGGAACCAGCATGGTATTAAGATGATCAATCAATATCATGTTCAATAGAAAACAATGCAGTAAAGTAGTATATAAATAATTGTGTCCCTTTTGAAAATAATCTATCATCAAGGAGCTGTCATGTTAAAGATCATAACATGAATGATATTAACTCGCTTCAATAGAATCCATAATTCTTGTCCTCATAAAAGTAGTGTACTTCATGCCATGAAAGGGAATCAGTAAAATGTGGTTGAGATGAACTAGGAATAATCCCACAAGAGGAAGGAAGAGTTGCTCCCAAAGTGTTGCTTCTTTGAAGGAACAGCAAAAACACTCAAAAAAAATGTTGTTCCTTGTAGGGAACAACAAAGGAAATGCACACAAAAAAGCAAAAATACACACAAAAAAAAGTGTGAAAATGCAAATGTCATTCCTTTGGAAAAAGTAACAGCAAAAACTAAAAATGTCGTTCCTTTAGAAAAGGAACAACAAAAACGCAAGTATCGTTCCTTTGGAAAAAGAACAGCAAAATGGACAGTCATACAATGCAAACATGCAAAAAAAAAATTAGTTGTTCACGGTATTGATGCTGAGGATGAGTTACACTTTGAATGAAGCAATACCTGAAACACAAAATATAAGAGAAATTAGGAAAAAAAACAACAAAAACAGTATGTAAATAAATAAATTAAGTTACAACAACTGTGATGTTATGTCAAAAAAATGATCTCTTTGAAAAATGTTTTGGCAGTAGTGATAAGACATGAATCGTCAAATTGAAATCAATTCTTCATTTCTTCTATTACGAATCTGTTGGGTAATGAGTTAGATGAAATTCCTTTGTTTCATAAAATTTCTTTCAAAAATCACTCGTCCATAAATTGACCTTCTTTATTTTCCCAAGACCTGCAAAAAACGAGTGTCTACCTGCAAGAAAACATTAAATCATGGAGAAAGAGAGGTGCGCGGGCTCCCCTAATCCAAAAATTATGCAAAAAAATAACAAGTAGTTACTCTGTAAAACAAATCCACGGAGAAAATAACAAAGTAAAATTTATTTGTTACCTGCGGGAGAGCAGTGGCCAATCATGCTAACCTGCAGTGTTTTAGTCACAACTTCTTTGTTTTTCGTCCAAATTGAGTGATTCCAAAGCCAAATGAGAGCTAATTCAAAGGTTAATCTCCAATAGCAACAGGTTTTAAAAATTCAATGATATGATATGTCAATTTTACTTATAACAAC
This sequence comes from Pinus albicaulis, assembly GCA_034641835.2. Lineage (NCBI taxonomy): Eukaryota > Viridiplantae > Streptophyta > Pinopsida > Pinales > Pinaceae > Pinus > Pinus albicaulis. The sequence goes on along the minus strand of JAXQQM020065126.1, from coordinate 389,181 downwards.
CTGCATAACAGAGTCATTTTCGCTTACCCCACTTAGAATAATAGTGAATGTTTTAAGCATAGATTCTTCGTTTGATGTCGGATTCGAATGATTCAAATTGGAAATGAAAGTATATTAATTTATTTATCTCCAATAGAAACATGTTTTGAAGAAAATAAGAATTGATAGGTGAAATACTGTAAGGAACAGCCGGAAAGACATAGTTTTAAAAGTGCTGATTTACGATAGATAGTCAGTATTTTGATCATAAATTCCCCATACGATATCTAAAATGAGTGATTCCAATTGCATTGTAAACTATATTCATAGGGGAATATACCATAGAAACAGGTTTTAAAAATTCATTCATTTAGGCCTCGAAAAATTGACTGTCCCAACTCTGTTCCTGAGTTGCCCGCTAGACATCCGGTCAATGTTTTGGTTCTAACTTTTTCGTTTCAAATCCAAATTGACTGATTAAAATTGGGTTAGAAAGTAGACATCAAGGGCTACCTAGGGTAGAAACATGTTTTAAAAATATTCATTTTTGGTCCCTCAAAACATGACTGTCCCGACTGTTTTTCCAGAAAGTTCATCAAGCCCGCAAGCCAAAAAAATGATATTCAAGTTTTTTTTCAAATTGGTGATAAAAAATGAATATGAGTGTTTGTAGAGCTATTATTTCCATTATAAGTCATCTACAGACACAAATGAATTAAAAAATTATCACCAATATTGATTTGCATAGCATGTTGCAACAAAAAACAACTAGTTTTACATAAAAAACAAAATGCATTTATTTATTCCCTTATTTATTTTATGTTCTATACTAACCTATTTTGATTTGAAAAATGAATATGACTACGTATAGGAGTACTTCAAATGGAACCATTTTCGAAATATGGCTTCATGTATACACATACCCAAATTTGAAAAATGCATATTAGTGAAAATTAGGGTACGAGAAGCCAACTTCCCTTGAAAAAATGGTATCAAAAATTCTTGAAGCATAGAGTGATGATGCAAACACGTGATGGAGTGAAACCAATCTTCAATATATCTGTTACTTTCTTGATTTCCCATCATACCATGAAGTTCTTGAGCTTTTAAAATGGTTTGCTGGTGCAACCTAGAAGAAACCTCATTTGCTTCCATAGCTTCTACAATTTTTGAATTTGAAACATTCTGAATCTCATTGTAAGTTTTCTCTAATGGCGCATGTGAGATAGAATGGGTGGGAAGGGTGCGTAAATTTGGCAGATCAACATTGTAAGCATGTTGTACTGGTTTATTATGGTGAGTGTGTGGAATTAGTTGAGCAGGAAATTGTGTATGGAATGGAGCATTGTGATGATGTGGTTGGTTGGGTTGAGTGGATAAATTTGATATGCAAGCAGGATGTTGTGAAAGAGCTGGTGGAGAATATGGAGAATGTGCTTGTGCTACAAGATGAGGGAGAGTAGTCATGCGATCATAAGGTGAACCATGCCAAACTTGTAGATAAGATTGGTGGTTATATTGAAATTGACATGGCTGCCCTAGAACATGAGTATTCCATAATGGATTATGCAAGTAAGAGAATGGAGAAGAAGTGTTTTGAACCATACCTGTTGACCTTGTTGTAGCTTCCTTATCTCTTTGATATGCTACTTCCATCCTAGATAAGGAAGAGTGAGTATCTATGGGCTGCTCCTTTCTGTCATGAGGGAAAAACACTTCATCAAATTCTTCATTTTTATGAACCTGCAAAACATCCAATTTTGCGCTTAGAGAGCTAATAAAATCAACTTTAAAATTTTCAAATAAATCATTGATTTCAGCTCTTATGTCTCCTATTCTTGTAGCAGATTTGGAAAAGAAAGAACAAACATCTCTAGAATTCTTACCAGCCTTGGAGATTCCTCTTGAATACCTTAAGCACAACTCACAAACATCATCATATGATAACTGAAAAACATCACCTTTTCCTATCAGATTTAAGAGTTCTAAAAATTCATCTTTGATTCCTTTAAGAAGGAGTGTTTTTAAGATCTCTTTTTCCAAATGCTTATGCTTTGATTTTTGAAGGTTATAATGAAATCGATTTACATAGTCCTTCAAACTTTCATCTTCCCCTTGTATCATACCGAAAATATCTTCATTGGATTTGCAATAGTCTTGGTACTTCTTCAAGAATATGTTCTTCATGTCCTCCCATGATTGGATGCAATCCCCACCTAGGCTCATGAACCATCGGAGAGCTGCTCCTTTTAGAGTAAGAGGAAACACTTTCAATCTTTGATCATTAGTACAATAATCATATCCTCTACAAAGTATTTCAAACTCAAATAAGAATGTATCTGGATCTTCATTTGCTAAACCATGAAAATTTGGTAAATATGGGGGAATTATGTGCATTTGTGTCACTCCTCATAGATCTTTGATAGGAAATTCAAAAGTAGAAACGTGAGCCATTTCTTACCATAATATAAGATGTTTTTCATGTGTTCCTTCAAAGCTCCTTCTTCCAATGTTCCTGTCAATTAGTTGGTGAAATGGGTGGTGCTTACATCACCACTTGAGTGAAACCTTGTGATTCATTTTTCAAAATTTCTATTTTTTCCCTAGTCATTCACACAAAAATTCAAACATCTATTTCTACCCAACAAAGCAACAACAAATCTGTTAGGAAAGCGGACAGTGGAGCAGGGATTTTACATGCTCCGCACGTAGGTTCTTACCTTCCATTTTTAAGATCCAACTCTTCCCTAGCAGGCACTCATCAGATTCACACTACTCTTTAGAAATGGCTACACTCTCCCCGGCAATGGCGCCAAAATGTGGAGCGATAAAAAGGTGTCTTTTTAACTCCTAATTACCTTCACATTAATTATCAACCCAGGGACGACTTCTTATTTCAAGAGTGTACTCAGTCTGAGGCGGCTATTTACTCAAGAGTAATGTTTTTGAAGATGTAGTATAGAAATACAAATGCAGAAATAATAAATGCTTGAAAAGAAATCTGCTTGAAAAGAAATCTAATTACAAATGACAGAAATGTAAAGACTACACTACAGCAACCTTGCTAGACATCGATTAGGGATGCGGTAGTAATAACTCTTTCCCCTAGAAATCGATGTGAGATGACCAAATCTGGGGACCTGGAATGATTAGCTCTGCCCTCTACAGTTTAGAGATCTCAAAGCAAGTGAAAACAACTCAAAGGAAATGAAATCTAAAACGCAAACTGGAAAGGAACATCAATCTAAAAGCAATGAACAGGAATTGAATAGCAGCGTAAAATAAACAGTGAATTCAATTCATAACCAAGCAAACTAGATTTCTACTCTTTCATCCTGTCGACAGCCACGTAACAATCAACTATCGTAATTCATAAACAAAAGGAACAACAACTGGAATTAGATACAGAAAAACAACATTTTATAGCAATTGAATCATGAATCATGCTTCTTGTAAAGAATGGAATAACAATGACTGTATTTGATCCAATTAGCAATAACTCAATTCTTTAATTGTAATAAACGAACTTCACACAACAGAAATAAACTAATAGAAATACAAACAGCAGTTCGCTCCACCAGGGCCGGGCCCTCAACCACCGGTGAAGCATTGCTGTGCTTTACTCCAGCGCTTGAGAAATGGAACAACAGTGAACTCTTTTATTAATCAGGCATTAATAATGTTTACAAACATCTCACACTCTCTTAATAAGAGCCGATGCACAATTCTGCAAATTACAATAAGAAAAGTCTCTCCCTCTCCCCCAATACACAATACATGTTCTCCTTTTATAATCAGAAGGAGGAGAAATTGAATAGTAAATACAATCTCCCATAACAATATTGGATTTCTTCCAACCAATTGATCAACAAGAAAATAGATTTACATCCATCTTTCAACAACAGCAAGTCGAATTTGGCTTTTTAGCTGAGATTTGGAGGACGGCCGCAACAACAGAACTCAGAAAATCGTGCTTAAAGAACTCTGCGAATCTCTCAACACAGGCCGAATTTGGGCAAACCGTTCTTTGATAAAGTTAATTGGGTCCGTTCTGGACAAAACCCATGTTCCGGATTTTCCAGATTCGTCTTCATTTGCTCAGAATCTCAACCGCAAAACTGTCACTCCTTATTCCAGCGCATTTCTGAGTTGGCACTTTTAATGATCAAATCTTCAATCTGGAAATTATCTTAGAGGCTAAAAATGGTGAATAATGTTATAACCAACTTATTAAAACTATCATTGATAAAATAGTTCATAATCATCAATTTATTAGAAATAAAGGAAAATAAATAACATTCATTCATAGAAGCATAAATCATCATAAAATGGATTTAAATAATAAATTATAATAAATGACGTGATGAAGAATGGTAGAAATGGGTGGAATAAGCGTTCACAAGTGATAAAAATAATGGCATATTAATGGCCCAACAGCAGCCCATGTTACCACGGGGGCATAACATTATGGATTTTGTTGAGCGACATTGTCGACCAGGCATATGAGTCAAAGGGACTCGGATAATGATTAGGGATCTGGAGAGGGTGGAGATCTGGGCAGTGGCAGCAACAGTGTTGCAGATTTTGGGTAGCCAGGAATTCCATCACATTACTGGAGGGCAGATGATGACTGTAGAGAGTGTGTTGGATGGGACCTACTATGGGTGGGCCCAGATGATGTTGGTGTCATTGAAATTACAGGTCTCGCTATGTAAGCGACAAGTGAATCATGATTGTGCATATGGGACGGTATTGTGCTCTTTCTTCTTTGAGAAGATCCTGACCTTACGACCTCGTATACAGTTACCTGATGGGGGCCCAAGAGAGCCTCAGATGCGTCGGTGGGGATGACTACTGAGTAGAGGAGGGGGAGGGGCGGTCGGGCGGGTGTTTCAGCCAGAGTTCTTCGCCCATTGGGATCAGATGCCGTTATACATAGACGACTATCCCTACAGTGGGATGAGTTATTGGGGAGATCCGGATCTACCAGTTCTGCCTGGTCGGGTATGGGGACCTGATGGTAAGTGACAAGCAACTAATTTTTTATGTGCATTTTAGATTTTGTGACTAGTATTCATGGTGCTAATTCTTATATTTTTTGGAATGCAGATATAGCTTTGGTAAAACCGGCCGGATATATGGGAAAAACTGCAGTAGCAGGAGCTACAGGTGCAAGTGGATCGAGGACGGGATAGAACGAGGAGATGGCCGCACTGGTGGAGGACATCCATCGAAGATGTGAGGGGTTGATGACCGGTGTCTTGGAGCGTGGTTGGCAGGATTTAGATGACCGATACATAGAGTTATGTATTGGGGTTCCCTAGGAATGGCGAGGTATCATGCGACGCATGGCGATGGCCGGTCAGACTGTGCGTGATCTACGAGCTGTGGGAGCAAATCCATTCACTCGGGATCCTCTAGAGAGTGATTAGATGTAGGGCAGGTGGTACCCCCCAGTGTTGATGTAGGGGCAAGTGGTGCCCCCCATTTTTTTAGTTTTGGTTTTGTAACATGCTATGGGCATGTCATATGTTTCAAAGTGTATGGACTTTAAAAACACATGGTATATGATATATATATGAGTTTTATTTTGTGGATGGTGTGAAATGCTATTGTCTTGTGTGTGATAAATGCAGTCTAGAACATGATTTGTGATTTGATCTACATAGTGATTTTGACTTCGAGGTATATGGTTGAATGTAGTGATTCGAAATTGTCGTGTCAAAAGTTTTACTTGTAAATAATGTCTAAACAGGATAGGGTTATGCACACGATTGATGCCATTAAGTTGGAAGAAAATCAGCAGGGAATATAAATAAATGTGCAGATGGAGGATGTGATGGGAGAGAGCATCAGCTAAGAGACCATGAACTGCATTATATTCAACCTGATTGTTGGTGGCGATACCAATGCAGACTCCACTTGCAAGAACAAGGGTATGCAAGGGGGTAAAGATGGCCAATGTGGCTGAGGAGAGGTTTCGGGAATAACGAATGGCTCCATCAGCATAACCAATGAAATGAGTGGACGAGAGAGTCGAGGGAAGAGCATCACGAGACAATAAAAGGGAGGAAGAGCGGGGACTCATGTGGCGAAGTACATCATAGATACGGATGGGATCATTGGAAGTATGGGAAGAGAGGGAAAGGTGGCGGAAGCCACAAGAGGCTGCAAAGCTACCTAGATCATTAGTCAAGGAAGAGAGGCGCACATATGGGTTATCAGGGGAAATGACAGAGGAGCAAGTAAAAATATGGTCAAAACATGAAGAGCCCAAGACTGTGGTTGAAGGGGGATCAAAGGAAACAGAAGAAGTGGATTCAGAGGGGATGTACTCCGAGGGTTGGGTGAATGATGATAGGTACAAGAGAGGAGCAGCATATTCAAACATGTCAACATTAGGGGGAGGGATGTCAATGGTAGCCAGGGGATCCTCAAGTAAACGGGACGCATATTGGGCAAGGATGGCCGAGGCGGATTGATTTTGTTCAACTTCATACTCGCGAATGACTTCTAAAGAGGCTTTGTAATGCGTGAGGTGAGGGAAATGGTGAGAATAATGGCCATGGACACCACATAAAGCATAGGGTTTGTTGGCGCGAAGAGGCTTGGGGTTCTTGGTGGCGGGTGATGAGGAAACAGAGGTTTCAAGGGCCGTCGATTCAGGGAATGTGACTTTGACCATGGGGTGGATTCGGGGCAACTTAGGACAAGTATGGGTGGCATGAACGATAGCATCACACAAGGCGCGAGGCTTGGCGGGTGGAGAGGGAGTAGGGTCAGGTGCAGTGGCCTTATCTTTGGATGCCCCCCTACGAGTTTTTCTTTTCTTGCCCGTAGCAGTTGCATCATGAGGAGGGTCGTGCGAAGGGGCTAGGGTTACTGTAGCAGTAGGAGGAACAACGAGAATCGGTTGAACTGGTTTCACAGCAATGTATGGTTTAGGGTGGCCGGGAGGGGCCTCGGTTGGAGGAGTAAGATACCATACCGGTATTCCCAATGTCAAATTGGGTAGGGAAAGGGTGGCCATGACAGGAACCGAATAGACTCCAGGGGGCGGACCAAGGAAAGGGATTTGACCGGCGGAGTAATGCCAGGAGGGACGGATCCTAAATGGTGGAGGCCTGAGGGAACTGATTCAGGAGGGTAAGGAGGTGTCGGAGTGTGAGGGCAAGGACCCGGTGGGGGAGGTTGAATCAGCTGAGGTGAAGGGCTAGGAGCAAGGTGCGTCAGATGAGGTGGAGGTTCCTGACTAGCCAAAGCAGGTTGCGGGAGGGCGGCCTGAGATGATTGCATCATGTAAACATTCACCGAGCTAGGATCAGAGACAGGAGGAGGGAGGGGGACCGGGGAAGGTGCCAAGCAAAGAGGAGTCTTTGTAGACGCTAGGGGAAACGCTAGTCAAAGAATCAACAGTTTGCTTATTGGTGACAGTAGAGATGGTGGACTCAGGTGAGGTATGAGATTTAGGTTTATGATACGACAATTGGTCAATGGTGACAATTTTTCCATTATGAGGGAAAAACATCTTGCGGTGGACTGCGGAGGGGACGGCAGACATTGTGTAGGTGTAACTACACCCAAAAAGAATGTTATAATCAAGAGGGGCATCGATAACTTCAACATCGACACACACGGTTTTACCGGCAAGGGTGATAGGACAGTTACGGAAAAGGCTGATGGGCTGGGAGGCATGGCCATCCCACGCAATAAGGGTGATTGTGGAAGGGGCCAACTCAGGTGATCCAAGTTGTTTCCAAACCGAAGCGGACATTACACAGGTAGATTCCCCCTCATCAATAATACACCGAGCGACATTGGCATTACGGATTTTGACTGGGATTTGGAAAGCAACAGAAGGAGGGAGAGGGGGATGGTCTGACTGACGAGCGTCGAAAATAATCAACTGGTCATCAGTAGAATCTACAGCACCTACGGTAGATAGTATAGCCTTCCTTTGAGAAGGACACGTCTGGAGGAGTTCCAGTGTTGAAATGGCAGTAGGAGATTGTGCCAGATCATCTACTATACTGTATGAATGGGCAGTGTGACCAGAGGTAGCAGTTCGGTGTAATGGGCCCTTAGGAATTTTGGGATGAACCTCAGCTTTGGGCGGAGGGATTTGCAAGGGACCATTGGGTGTCGATAGAGACTCTGTGGGACCTGAAGATGGGGAATCAGAAGGGGTGGAGTACTGTCGGGACCGAGTTTGCAGGTTAAGGTCGACGGTGAGAGGTTGGTCAGATGTCATCATAAGAATCTAGTAATCAGAGGAACCAAAAGGGAAAGGTTGAGTAGTTGTTGGGGCGTGATGAAATTGAGTAGCCACAAATCCTTGTTGGGGGAAGGGATCGGTAAACACAACTGGTTGAGAGGTAAGGGTATTGCGGGGTACAGGAGGGGAGGAGAGTTGTCCCCGAATGGTGGCCTGAGACTCCCACATCTGTCGCATTTGTGGTAATAGAGGACAATCGTGAGTGTAGTGACCATAAACACCGCAACACGAATAAGGCTTATTAGTGCGAAGTGGCCTGTCCATCTTGGGCTGAGAGCCCTGTGGCTGGTTAGCAGTGTTAGGGTCAATATTGGGAGGATTGGGTCCACGATTACCAGAGGCAGATGGATTGCCTCTCCTCTGTTGTTGAGAGGGAAGAGGAGTAGTCGCACCTTGCTGCACAAATACATGGCCTGGCAGCGGGGGTGGGGAAGGCAAGGGAGTGGGAGGTCCAAATGCTAGAGGATCTGGGACACCAGGCTACAGGTAAGGGTAAGGGTGAGAAGGGGCAACATTGAGGTAAGCAAAAGTGGGGGCAAAAGGAGGAGGCGGGCCATATACTGGGTACATGTTACCGGGAGGGGGGAAGGCGCTGGGGGTGGTGGCCCCTCTGGGAGGAAAACCATAGGTCATAAGAGGTTGAGTAGAGGTATGCGACAGGGCTTCGACAATACCGTCGGCAGAATGAGAGGCTCCCGAGGCATTAGGGCCACCGGGCTTGGGGAGGTCAAGAAGAACAGTATAAACATAACCAGATTGGGCATAGATAAGGTCATATTTTAAGGCTCTTTGGAGGGCGGCTTCTTCAGTTTGGGGAAAATGGGATGCGACGTCTTTGCCAATGGGAGGTAATAGAGAGTGAAGGAACCAGTCCATGTAAACCCGATCTTTAAAGGGGGAGAGCAACACAAGCTCCGTCTTCATCGCCATTCCTGAACATGAGCAGAAAGACAGGTCGAAGAGGATTGATGAAAAGAGGTTAATAATTCAATGCTAGTGTCGTATTGGAGAGGGAGTTGGAAATAAGACAAAAAGGCCTAGGAAATGGTCACAAAGGTGGTATGGGAAGAGTTGGCTTGGTCAACATACCATTTGGAAGCTTGGCCGGTAAGCATGCATTGGAACAAACGAAGACGGATGGAGTCATCGGTGATGGAATTGGAGGAACACCACATGTGAAAAGATCGGATATGGTTAGAGGGATCTTCACTAGCAAGGCCTTTGAACTTCGGAATTTCAGAGGGGAGCTTGGTGGGCATAGTAGGCCAACTGACATCATGGCGAATGGGATCATTAATCAACTGATTGAAATCGAGGAGACTAAGGCCGGCCATATAAGGGAGTAATGGGGCAGTCGAGGTAGGTCCCGTAGAGGTTCCACTGGAAATAGAACCATCAGTAGTATTGGGGTTGCTGCTGGTAGTAGGCCCTAAAGTAGACATGGTAAAAGTGACAGGGGGAGAACCCGAACAATCAGGGGAAGAGTCGGTGTGCAGACTCGGGGGAGGACTTACGCGATGGCGATGGGAAGGAGGAATTTGACCAAGCAGAAACTGAGGGTGAAGGCTAAGAAGTCTCCGAGAAAGGCGCCTTGGGGGCGCAATGATGACGGGAAGAAGAAAAATCGACAAGGGCAGGGAGGGACAAAATCAAGTGAGGTCAAGGGCAGAAAGGTGCAGTGACAATTGATTTTAAAGTCTTTGCTAGGCGGTGTTAAGCAGGCACTTCTTCACTTAGGGTCCATGTGTGGCATGTATTAATTTTAATTGTTTAAACCCAGACGTTTTGAGAGTAAAAGAAAAAGTGTGCTGCGTAACTGAAAATAAATTGGCAGTAAATAAGACTAAAAGAGCAGGAAATGAACAACTACCAATGCATCAATCTAACCCAAGGAGGCGGGTCTCTCAAAACTAGTCTATAAGAAGGAAAAATTAAGCAAAGCATGCTAAAAAGAGGCCAATAGATCAGATGTCGGGAGGGACTGGGATATAAAGGAGAAATCTGCTGAAAAGTGGGGTAGAGAATAGAAAATAAGCAGAGGCAAGGTTGTTGCTAAAAATGAGGAGATCAGCTAAAAATAAAAGAGACAAGGAAATGGCCTTAGAAATGAACCCAAAAAAAATGATAGGAGATGATTTGAGAGGGAGAAGAGCTGACCTGTGGGGACCTGAAAAGGAGGTATCAGATCTAGAATAAATAAGGCTAAAACTCTGGAAATTCAGGTGTCTGAAACAGCAAAAACTCTCCCACAAAAAGTGGTGGGTACTAGAGCACTAAGGGGCAAGATTACCACTTAGTTGAGTGAAACAGATGAGAAACAGGTCGGAACGGGTGGAGACAGAGGCTGGAAAACCCTGACAGAAGCTTCATACAAACCCAGAAAAAGTGCTGGAAAATTGCAGAGAAAAGTGCAGGTCACAGGTTTGGGCCTGTTTTCAGGCCAGGTCGCAGGTTTTCGGTAGAAAAGTGTGACCTCAAGGCCAGGTCACACTTTTTGGGTTGATAAGTGCGACCTGCAGATCCAGGTCTTGCGGCGGCAGATTTCAGAAAATTTTGTCGTCTCAGCTGCGGTTGATGTTGGTCACCTACGCAATAGGGCCAAAAACACACGGAAGTTAGAAATGTGAAGGTTTGAGGGTTTTAGAGGTAAAAACTAGCATAAAAATACGAAAAACAGAAAATTGAAGAGAAACCCTAGGGTCTGAAACAACTGGATATGCAGGAATAGAGAAAACGACAGTGGTCACAAAAAAAAACCCGTGTGGAGTCGCCAATTGTTAGTATGAATCTTTCATTGTAAAAGATCACTTTAGCTATGCATAAAAAATAGCCCTAACATCGATTATGGCTGCAAAATATCTTTAAATTTGCTACATAAAGTTAGATCTAAGCACAAAATACATTAAGCAGATAAAATAGGAAATGGATCCATGCATCCAATAGACAAGACAAGAACAATGTCTTTAAAAATAATTTTATATTATATTAAAGAATGGGGCACCTGAGAGGAAAACAAGAAAGGTGTTTTCCAGTTCTCCTCAGTGGGATGGGTTCTTGGAAGTCCTTTGTGTTTCAGATCTATGATTCCTCTCTCTTGCTAATGTGAAAAAACCCAAACAAACATGGAACTCAATGGGAGTTCATAAAACAAAAAATGGAAAAAGATGACCAAGAGTAGATCTAGTGTGATCTAATGCAATGGAGGTGACTAATGAATGGGGAAAACCCTTCTATTTATAACAAAATATGGGGGTGTTCTAGAACTTGGTGCATGAATACACTATTATTAATCAAATTCTAGAATCACCCTTTAGGAATATTTTATTATATTTGTTGGAGGGAAAAGGTCTTTTGACTTGGGTCAATTTATTTATTTATAAATAACAAATAAATAAATGATTTATTTACTATTTAAGGGGAGTGAGGGGAATTTAATTAAATAAATAATGGTTTATTTAATTATTTATATGTGATTTAGTCAAATTTAACTAAGAATATTATTTAAATAATGATTTAAATAACTTATTCTTAGGAAATAATCAAATAAATAATGATTTATTTAATTGATTTCCTTGTTTTGGGTTAAATATGACCATGCAATATAGATAAATGTGGTGAAATAAATTTTACTTAGGGTAAAATTGGTCTTACATGGTGTAATTGGGTCCATCTAATGATAATAGGTTAGATGACCAAAAAAATGGTGTATGTAAATTAAGAAAAACATAAATAATATCAGCATACCAAGAGGAATTCATGAAGTGGTCTTCAACAATGAGAGTTGAGATTTCCTCTTTTTCGTCCAAAGCATTAATCATATTAATATCGAGAACCTCAAAATTGGATTCAGCCATTAATCTAGCTAGACCTTGGCCTTTGATGAGTTTAGTGGGCTTTATCTCTAAATCATATTCAAGAATAACATAAATCCACTTACCTCTCTTACCATCTGGGTCCTGTGTTAGAATGTCTTTAACAACTGAGTTTGGGACAAAGGCAATGATGTGTGAGTGAAGGATTTATACTCTGAAGTCTTTCAAAGCTTTAACCAAAGAAAAATCCTACTTCTCCATAATGTTATACTTCAGAGGGGAATCCCTCAATGCCTTGCTAAAGAATGCAATAGGTTGCTCTTGTCCTTGTAGATTTTTCTGTAAAAGGACAGTGGCTATGGTATGTTCTGATGCAAATGAAAAAATATAAAAATATTTTGAAAAATTAAGACTTATTAGAACCAGTGTTTTGGTTAACGCTTGTTTCACCAGTTCAAAAGACTTCCTTGCTTCTAAGGTCCATTTTACCCCTTGCTCCTTCTTCAACATCTTGGTTATATTCGTAAGGAGCTCGGCCAAGTTGGGTATGAACCTCCTTAAGAAATTAATCTTTCCAATGAAAGATTGCAGCTCCTTTATGTTTTGAGGATGAGAGATTTTCAATATGGCTTCAATCCTCTTTGGATCTATTTTAATACCCTCTTCTGAGATAATTTTCCCAATAATTTTACCTTCTTGGAGACCGAATAATGTCTTCTTGGGGTTTAAAGATATCCCAAACTTTCTGCATTTCTCGAAAACTTTTCTTAAATGTTCTAAGTGCTCTTCATCTGTTTTTTAAAACACAATGACATTATCAAGGTATATAATGATGAAGAAGCCCAGTTCTTCCGAGAATGCAATGTCCATGGCTCTCTAAAAGGTTTCTCCAGCATTCATTAGACCAAAGGGAAATTTCACATACATGAAAGTGCCCCAAGGTGTAGTAAACATTGTCTTTAATTGATCATCAGGGTAGACTAAGATCTAATTGTACCCTGAATAGCCATCAAGCAAAGAAATTCTTATAGACCCTACCACCCTTTGTAGAATATGGTCCATCTTAGGTAAAGGATAGTTTTCTTTCAATGAAGCTTTGTTTAAGTCTCTAAAGTCTATACAAAGCCTAATCTCTCCTGATTTCTTCCTGATCGACACCAGATTAGACACCCACTCAGAATATATAATAGGGACAATAATACCAGCATCTTACATTTTCATGATCTCCTTCTGAACCAAAGGCAACTGAACAAGGTTTATTCTACGCAATTTCTGTTTGAAGGGCTTTTGGTTTTCCTTGAGAGGAATTTTGTGTTGTATTATTTCAGTGTCATATGATTTTAGATCTTCATAAATCCACGCAAAAACATCAGAAAATTCTTTAAATAGCTCTATGTATTTGAGTTTAATGTGAGCTGGTAAAGTTTTAGACAGTTTAATCATTTTTGGTTTTTTCTCACTTCCTGTATTTCACTCTTCCACTTCAGTCTCTATAGGTTCCAGTTTTGGCTTCCTGGCCACATCGTTAAAATCAAACAACTCTTCTAAAGGTGCCAGACCCTTTGGCAAAATTTCATCTTTAGAGTGCAGAGTTTCTAACTCCTTTGTTTCTAACTCTACATTCAAATCTATTTTGTTTTCAAGTTTGCTAGATAGTAGATTTATATTGGCAAGTTCAGGACATGGTTCTTCTTCACCAAGAAAATATTCTTCACTGCAGTCTATATCATAATCTGAGTCCGAACTGTGTAGTTCGAATTCATTTATGAATTGCATGAAATACTCTATTTGTTTGTCTCCATCAAACACCTGCCAATACTTTTCATTATCAAGAATGGCTGGTCTGAATTTTATCTGAGTTGTGCAGTCTTTGGTTTCATATGGCGTTAAGCATGTTCTAGCTGCAAAGGCTAAATTGTGGGCCAAAATATTTCTTTTTCTTGGGACAAAAATAATTTGGTACTCCTCAAAAGTTTTTAAAAGGTCAATGACATCGTTTCGGTAGGCCCTAAGTCTGGGATGATTTGCGTTATACTCCCCATTGACTTGCCTAATGACTAACTCTGAATCCCCATACACATTGATTCTTTTGGCTCCTAACTTCTTCAAAAATCGTAAGTCTAAGAGAAGGGATTCATATTCTGCTATGTTATTCGAACACTGGAAGTTTAATACACAAGAAAGGTTTTCTATGTGGTTATTCTCAGTGTTGCGAATCCAGACCCCTACACTAGCATTGTTCCTAGTGTAGGATCCGTCAAAATACATACTCCATAGAGGAATATTTTGGGTTTCATCTGTTTGGTGGTTGTCCTCTCCAACTAAAGTGCTTTCGGATGTTTCCTGAATGTCAGCACTTAGTCGGGCTTGTTTTAATTCCTCAAGTTTTTCAATATGTTGAGGAACAAGCTCTTGACTGCTAATGTTAAACAGTGGTGGATGCATGATTTGCAGCTCAAGACCTATGTTTGGTTTGCTAATATTTTCAAATGCAGCAAAATGTTTTGACACTCCTTCATTGTGTTCTTCTTCCTCTCTATTAGCCATCAATTCATTTAAAGTCACCTGTTCATCCAATATCTCATCATTAAAAAGGATAAATGAATCAAGGCCTATGTTTACGGAATAAAGGGGAGAGTTTTGCGGTCTGTCTTGACTAGTAACCATGTATTGCATATGGGACTCCCTGTAAAGTCTTCTTGTCTGATTGAAAACAGGGATGGTCACATAGGTCATGTCCATCTGCATAGTCCCTTGTAACTTAGCCCCCCAAGATCTTGATAATATCATTCCATACTTTGGGGGTACATCAGCATTACTATCCATTACTAAGCATTTGGCTGGAATCTCGGCTAAGTTAACGCAGAGGTCTTTGATTAATCCTAAACATTTTACTCTACTCGAGTCAAAGGAGTAAAGATCTTTATAAGGTCTGGTGATTTCTAGAGCAAGGCTCTCCATTACAGCTTTAGGCATTAAATTATGAGAAGCCCCGGAATCATGCATAGCATTGTGCAAAATTTTGTCATCAATGTTTAAATTCACATAAAAGGGAGGAACAGGTCCCTCTTGATATCTACCTTCAATCTTTGGACCGAAAATAAGCTCTGGTTGGTCATCATTAAGATTGACTGTATCCTCATTTTCCTCTATATTTAAAGCCTTCAAAATTTGGTTTCTATATACAATTTGGGCAGTTAACTTAGTGAGGGGAATAGAGATTTTAATTTTGGAAATTTCCTGCTCCAGGTTGAAAGAAATTTGACTCTTTAAAGCGCTGGTCCCATCCTTATTAACTGCCATTTTGTTAGCAACATGGGTTTGTTGATTTGTTCTATTTACATTTGACAAAATTGTTTTCACAGGAGTACGAGCTGAAGTGTTAGTACTTCTAAGTTCTACACTTTTTTTTGTAACGTTTTGAGTGCCTTTCTCTCTACCTTTATCAGAATTTACAACTACTGTTTTGTCCTTTTGTTTGAAAACTTTAGGCTTGGTTGCAGTGCTGTTTTGTGAAGTTTTGTCAGAGGTTTTGGTGTTCGGATTTTGTTGACTGGTTTTTCTTCTAAGGTCATATTCTCTTTGAGACTCTATGATGACATTTTCCATGTCTTGTTAATAATTTTCATCATCATCTCTTTTGTCAGCATAAGGTGTGTATAGACCTTGTTTTTTATCGTAATGAATCTCAAAGTCATCATCATCTACCCCCAGCATGTTGATATCATCTTCCTCTGTTATTTCATCTGTTTCCTCGACCTCACTTACATAGTTTTGATGAAATGGAGGAGTGATATTTTAATCATCTTCCCTAGGTATGTTTGGAGGTTGGTTCCTTCTAAAGTTCTGATTCTGGTTCTGGTTTCTATTTTGAGGAGCAGTTTGGTTTTGACTGGCTTTTTCTCTCTCAAGGATGGTCATTTTCTTCATCATCTCCTCCATCATTCTCTCCATATTTGTGTTGGAAGTAGAGGGTGTATTTTCTTCTCTAAAGGACACTCTCTTCTCATTTTACATTCTTGCTCTCTTCTCCATCAAGTTGACTTCCACAGTAAGAGCATCTTTTTGCATCTCTTTAAGAGTTGCAGGATCTCTCTCTCTCAGCTGATAGGCCATATTGGGGTCAAGCCCTTCAGGGAACTTGTTTAAATCTGAGCCTTGTGGAGGTTTTATATCTGGGGAAAGTGCATTATATACACTGTTGAATCTGGTACAATAAGCTTGTACACTTTCCCCTGTGTTTCTATCGAGGTTCTTGTAATCAGAAAGGACTTGGAGAGGATTCTTCTTTACTTCCCATTTTTTTAAGAATGTCTAATGGAAGGCTTGGAGATCATTGATACTATGGGGGTTTAAGCCTTTAAACCATTTTATTACTTCTCCCCCCAAACTTTGAGAAAATAGTCTAATTTTGACAGAATCATCATCAATTTCATTTCTGTCAAAGTAGTCATTCATCTTATCCACATGATGTGATGCAATTGTAGTATTTTTGGCATTGTATAATGGAATTTTGGACTGATAGTCCTGTGGAAGATTGACTAATGGTACAGGAAGGACTAAGGGAGAATACCATGTTGCCATGATATGTAGTGGAGGTGGATTCACAAGAGGTGGATTAACAAAAGGTAAAGCGGGCTGAAGTGGATTGGTTTGGATAGTGAATGAAGGATGAAGGGATGTGGATGGAATAGAAGTAGATTACTGAGCTGATCTTGGATGAGAGACACCTAAATTGTGAAGGAAATGTGAATCAAGAGGTGTTGTTTCTCTGCTACCAGGATGTTCACTTGTTCCAGGAGATGAAAGTGAAGACTCAGAATCTAACTAATCTAAATCATCAATAGACCTAGTTCTAAAGGGATTTACTAAGTTAACTTGTGATTGTTGTAGAGCTGAAATATTTTCAGGAACTGAATTAGCTCTTAAGGGTGATTTGAAAACAGTTGATAATTTGATCCTAGGAGACTTTCTAAGGATACTTTCTAGGTTATTAACTATCTCAGGTGGATCAGGGTCAGGATAGGATCTAGTGTGAATCTTTCTAGGAGCCACTATGCTGTGTTTTTTCAGACCCAAACAAACAAGAAAAATTCAACCAGGTATGACAGTCTTTAAAAGGTCAACTAATCTGTTTACACAAATTTTAATCCTACAGTCCTCTAACTGAGTTTGAATGATATTATAACGATAAGGGTTCTTCCCAGTGGAGTCTTAAGGTCTGCTCAGGATTGTGGAGTCGCCAAGTGGAAGTTTTTATCTCCTAAGGAGGTAAAAGTTTTTATGGTCCACCACCATGTTTATTGGATACCAATATGAAATATTTTTGGGTTTTCTGAGTTATTTTTCAGTTGTGTGGTTTCTAAGAATGTCCTAACTCTGTTTCAAAACTTAGCTATGGTTATGAGACAAAGAAAATGTACTCTTATGGCTAAGCCAGCTGATTTTTCAAGGTTAGATAAACTCTTATGAGAACCCTAGGGTTTTCCTAGTTTGTCACTATTTCAAACAAGTTTTATCATGATTACCATTTCTTGGTAGTGCTTGAAAAGGCTGGTTTTACTCACAAAGTTTTATGAAGTTTTTAAGGGAACCTAAGATGAAAATTCGACCCAGTCCCTAGTGGAGTCGCCAGAAATGTTAGTTCTGGTGGCTCAGCTGGAAAACAGAACAATTGTCATTAAATCAGGGGTTTTCTATAGTTTTAAGGTCTATTTTAACTTTTATTAACTCATAAAAAATTTCCCTAGGTCCGTTTTGGGGCCTGCTGACGTCAGCCCAAGTGTGACCTGAAATTTTAATTAAATCCACCATATAAATCTTATCTGGTCTGGATTTCACGACCATGCGTGCAACCAAACAAGAACCGCTCCAATCAGTTGCTGCTGCATGTGTGCCGACGTGTATGCTGACTAGGCATTGGGGACCACCGATTCTGTGGGACTGCCGACTGCTGTCATGG
The DNA here is from genome assembly GCA_034641835.2 of Pinus albicaulis. Taxonomy (NCBI): domain Eukaryota; kingdom Viridiplantae; phylum Streptophyta; class Pinopsida; order Pinales; family Pinaceae; genus Pinus; species Pinus albicaulis. Next base: position 371,153 of record JAXQQM020065126.1, on the reverse strand, counting down.
CTGTGGGGACCAGGGAAATTGAATGTGGGCCATGGGTCATGCCATACCTTAGTTTATCCCCTGAGCTCCTTTTGAGTTCGATCACTGTCCGATGAGCCAGCCTCAGATCGGATGGCGTATGTCAATATCGCGTTGAGCTCACATTCGACATTTAACACGTGATGAGGGTGGTATCTCCAAACCGCTCGAGGCCATGTGTCGGCATGTGGCATTGATCGCGTCCAAACGGGGAATACAGATTTCCTTTCAAAGGCAGTGCGATCAAAACTGCTCTGGTTTTGTACAGTGATTGACCATGGGGTTAACCCGGGGCTAATGCAATTTATCGTATTCGCTCTGACCCATTAAAATCCAGGTTCAAACCTCAGAATTGTGGCTCCATTAACTCATTCACGATTTATTTCTTCTGTAAGTGGGTTTCTTCCTTTGGACAAGGTTTGCAGCTTCTATGGGCAACAACATTACAGTACCATACTGGAGCGCTATCGATCCTTCCAGTGATCGATAGCCAATCATGAAGTACAGAATCTAACTCATTAAAATGGAATTTCATTTAAAACACCTGCACAATACAAAACTACATTAGAAAATCGTGCGTTATTTGGTTTTACTGCTTCAAAGGGTGTGGGGAGGAGCGTGGTAATTGGATGGCATCAACCAATGGTGATGAATGGAAGAAGGGGAAATACGAAAAATAGAGGATTTTTATGGAGGAAAAGGGGAGAAAAATGGAGGTTAGTTTTTCAAGTGAGGAAAGGGAAAAACGATGATTTTGCAGCAGTTTCTTCTCATGAATTTAGAAAAATTCCAGAGTGTAAAATGGGCACAGTAGGGAATATTTTGGACAGAGGCATGAGGCCTTCAAGAGATAACACTTTTCTACAATAAAATTTGTTCTTTGAAGGCTCCAAAAATGATTTAGCCACCTTTTGGTATAACAAATTTCATAGGTGGCTAAAAAAATGTAGCAGATTGAATACCTTGTGAATTACACAGAATGCCTAATGAGGCCTAAAGCACAGAAAACAATCTGATCAGTGTTTCACATCAGCAGAAGTTTCCCTCACGAGAAAGGACGAATTACCCATACTTTTTTTATTCTACATCGTGTTCCTGAGAAGATTTCCACCCCTAAAAGAAGTCCTAATGCTACTAGAGAATTATTTATGCATTATGGTAGACCTCAAAGTAATTTATCTGCCTTTTCTATTCACCAGAGTACTAAAGAGTACTACAGCCGGAAGTACATCAAAGAACATACCTGGAGTAACTATAATCCTGTCGAAGACCACTCTTTCACCCAAAGAGTATTGAAGATTAATGCATATATATTAAGACAGAATGGGCCTCGAGCCCTCTTCTCCTAATTATGTTTTAATGTTTCATTTAGTGTTTCACATACCTCCTTTTCCTCTCTTTCAAGCTATAAGAACTCAATAAAAACACGTTGTAAGGGTTTTTGTTGATCATTGATCGGATAACCGTGAATTGTAAGTTGTTTCTCTTGAGATATATTTCTCTGTGTAAAGCTGTAAGATAGGCTAAGGAAGATGTTTTCAGACTGAATATCAAGCTGTTGGACAATGTTGTACATGACTGGTGTTTCTCTTTAATATGACAGGCACATTTCTTTGGATCCTGATTTAAAGCAGCAGTGATGTGTTCTTACTATGTCTCTTTTTTCCTTCTGTAACTCATTACATTTCATTTCTCTGGTAAGAATCAGAAACCTGGCTTAGGATATACCCTTGCATGGTACCCTAATGCTCTTGCTCTTCTTGTCTTTAATGTTTTCTACTGATTTTGTTATTTGAGAGCTAATTCGAGATAATTTAACCAGTGTAGTAGCTATTATTCACTGCTAGCTGATGTATGAATTTATGAATATATTCTTAGATGTTCTGGCTGGCTTTTAATTGAAAGAATTGGGATAATGGGAGTTTAGAATGTTGATTCTGCCACACTAGGGTCTTTTTCAATGAATTGAACCTTTCTAAGTTCCCTTAAGTTGAACTTCAAAGCATTGAAAGCTCAAAGCCTTTCTCTAATCTCAGGCCTTCACCTTTGTGTTTAAATCTTTAATGTTTATTGTTGTCTAAAGACTTAGCCTTTTAGGGTTTAGATCATAGGTGTTTAATGGCATGTCCAGTCCCTAGATCTGCTTCCTAAATGGTCACCTTGGCGGTTTCCTTGTCATTCACCTTCATTCCTTATCATTTCATACCACACTATCATCTTTAAAGATCCACTGTTTTAGATGACTAGCCCAATTGAAAGCCTTGAATACTGAATAGCAAGTAAACCCTTTCATGACTCCATCCCCCAATGGTCTCGAGTGTTCTCTAAAATACCTCTCCTTTGCTTAAAATCCTCTTTGCTCACCCTTTGTATTATATTGAACCCTTCCTTCATGTTTCCCAACAACCAAACAAACAAACAAAACAAAACAAACCTTGTGCCATATAACTAGCCTAATATCTTATAACTGAGTTTCAAGGACATATACCTTTGCCTTTATAGAGATATCCCTCTCTAGACCTAGGAGGGCTAGATCCTGAGGTCCTAAAGTGGTTTTGATGTTGTCTCATCTTTTGGTATTTCCAAACTTGCCAAAACATGGGAACCCCAACAAGGTTAAGGTTAGGGTTAAGGTTAGGTTAAGGGTAATGTCAAGGTTAAGGTTATGGTTATGGGAAGGTTAAGGTTAAGGTTAAGGTTAAGTTAAGGTTAAGGTCAAGTTTAGGGTTACGTTATAGTTAAGTTCAAGGTTAAGGTTAGGTTAAGGTTAAGGTCAAGGTTAGGGTTAGGTTATAGTTAAGGTTAATGTTAAAGTCAATGTTAAGGATTTGGTCAAGGTTACGGTTAGGTTATAGTTAAGGTTAAGGTTAAGGTTAGGTTCAGGTTCAGGTTCAGGTTAAGGTTAAGGTTAAGGGTTTGGTCAAGGCTAGGGTTAGGTTATAGGTAAGGTTAAGGTTAAGGTTAAGGTTATGGGTTTAGTCAGGTTAAGCTTAATGTTAAGGGTTTGGTCGAGGTTAAGGTTAAGGGTTTGGTCAAGGTTAAGGTTAAGGTTAAGGTTAATGTTAAGGTTAAGGTTAGGGTAAATTTAAATTTAAGGTTAAGGTTAAGGTTAAGGTTAAGGGTTTGGTGAAGGTTAGGGTTAGGTTAAGGGGGTAAGGTTAATGTTAAGGTTAAGGTTAAGGTTAAGGGTTTGGTCAAAATTAGGGTTAGGTTATAGTTAAGGTCAAGTTTAAGGTTAAGTTCTAGTTAAGATTAAGGTTAAGGTTAAGGTTAGGTTAAAGTTGAAGTTAAGGTTAAGGTTAGGTTAAGGTTAAGGTTAAGGTTAATGGTTTGGTCAAGGTTAGGGTTAGGTTAAGGGGGTAAGGATAAGGTTAAGGTTAAGGGTTTGGTCAAGGTTAAGGTTAGGTTATAGTTAAGGTTAAGGTTAGGGTTAGGCTATAGTTATGGTCAAGGGTAAGGTTAGTTTAAGGTTAAGATTAGGTTAAGGGTAAAGTTGAGGTTATGGTTAGGGTAAGGTTAAGGTTAAGGGTAAAGATAAGGTTATGGTTAAGGTTAAAGGTCAAGGTTAAGGTTAAGTTCGGTTAAGGTAAGGTTAAGTTTACGGTTAGGTTAAGATTAAGGTTAGGTTAAGTTAAGGTTAAGGTTAGGTTAAGGGTAATGTTAAGGTTAAGGTTAGGGTTAAGGTTAGGGGAAGGTTAAGATTAAGGTTAAGGTTACAGTTAAGGTGAAGGTTAAGGGTAAGGTTAAGGTTAAGGTCAATGTAAATGTAAAGGTTAAGTTAGGTCAAGTTTAAGGTTAAGGTTATGGTTATGGGAAGGTTAAGGTTAAGTTAATTTTAAGGGTGTTGGAGAGGTAAATCCCCCCTACGACAAAGGTGATCCCACTAGCCCTAGAGTGGGTCTAGAAACAAAAAACATGTTACGATATCAATTCCTACTTACAAAAGACAAATCTACGATAGATAGCTTACCTCAAGTCTTGCGCTATTGTTGTCGAAGAAGAAGTGTTGCTTCCCGTTCCTAGATTGATAAATCACAATCCTTATGCCCACTGCATCCAGACACTTGTACACATGCAGAGAAGAAACGACAACATGCAACATAATAATTCAAACATGTAACTATGAATCGGTCAGAAAATATTGAATCAAATTGCATTACAAAGATAAGCAATACAACAGTGGAACCAATAACATAGTCGAGCATATATTAAAATGTGAAAGAAATATTACAACCGAGTTCTGACGTCGCGTTCTTCCTTTGGCAAGGCTTCCAGCAGAGCATGTCTCACAAAGCTTGTCGGGAATTTACACAAGGCTCTATCTCTTATAGGGTTTTCCTTACCTCTGCTTTCAATAGTCCCTCAGCTATAGTTTTCTTCCCAAATGTTCAGCTTGGTTTCAAATAGAGAGGGCAGGCTTTTATAGAGGGAGAAGGAGAGGTCAGGCTCCCTATAATCATGGGGGAGAGTCCCATCTCTTAGGAAGGTTCCATGAGAGATGGAAAACCTCTTCCTAAACAAGGAGATCCGGAGCCAAATAGCCCAACCTCTTTTTGATGATTCATTCCCGAGGTGGTTAAAGGAAACTTCCACCTCAATTTGTTAAAAAACATTCCAAAACAGGTTGGCTCGGGTACAACATAGGGACAAAGTGTCAGCTGGAGCGCCCACTAGTGTATATTTTCCACATTGGCATGAGGGATGAACTAGCTACTCGTGTTGATGCCAAAACATGGGTTTTTGGGGCCTTTCTGAGGAAATTTTCTCAAGGAGAATTCTTTCCCTTATGCAGAAGGATGCCATCAAGGTGTTTTCAGGACACTTTACTATTCACAGGTCATGGGAATAGTCCTCCAATGTACGTTACGAGGGATTGCAGGGAAAGTGACAAAATGCTGTGTAACAGATGCCCCCTAAATCATGAGGTCCGAGAGAGAGGGAGGGGTGAAATTCTTTAAGAGAATGCATTCAATTGAAAACACTATCATCAGAAGACCTGCGTATACAAGTACAACTGAAATCTCTGATACATGATATGTGGTATTGGTGTAGCCATCCATAATAAAGTGTACAAAAACCGAGATCCAAGGTATGGACGTAGCCATCTAGTAAAATAAGGATCAACAAGTAGACTCAGGTATGGTCGCAGCCATCCAATCAAAAGAGTCATGTAATAAGTCATAATAATCCACGAAGAACCTGCAACCTGGATTTCATCAGAAAAAATCCAGGGTCTTGCACTCCATCTCGACCCAATCAAAGTACAAGTTCGAGCATGCAAATATGTGAACTGAAGTCGAACATTCAAGAACATCGTCTGATCACCAGCCACTGATGAAAACTATTACCATACGTGAGAGAAACCACCAATAATGACAATGGATCTCAAGGTACAAGAGGTAAAATCCACAGAATTTGAACAGGGATCTGGCGTCGAACACCCGCAGAATCATCCGATCGAAGGCCAATAATGAAAACCTTGCGTTGAATGCCAAGAACCTGCCATTTAGGCATGCAGGCTCAAAGGTACCTAAAAGGAGTCTCTAGATCAATTTCCTGGATAATGAGCTGAAGTCGACAGGAAGTGACCTTGATCGAAGGTGGGCCATAATGTTTCCCACTTCATCGACACGAGACATAGGAGCATGATGTTTGTGAATCAAGATAAATAGAGAATCAGAGGGAGGTTAAAAACTACAGAGTCCAAATTCTCTTGAACATATCAGTGGCATGACACTGGATTTGGAAATATTTAACATCAAGGGATTTGAGGTCATGGTGATGTGGAAAAGAGTAGATGAGTGGTCAAAAGAGATTACCCCAACCCATGAAGGCAAGCAGATAATGAGATGAGATGTCCCCAACCCGACACGAATGCAGACAAGTGCCATGTTCAAGAGCGACATGTTGTCGATACGATTATGATTTTGGTTCCATTTTCCCCCATCATTTCTGGCGAGTACCCCAGTTATTTTTAGAAACAAGCATGAAGGGGATAACATGTGCTTACAATGTAAGTTTGTCTTTCAAACAAATCCAAACTAGTACATTTTACGAGCCCTAGGAAGGAGAAAATCGAATAACGTCATGGTGACGAATCTCGATGTCATTAGGATTTAATGAGTCTGAAAAATGAAGAACTCGACATATTTTCATGTTTATAGAGTTTGAAAAGAAGGCAGAAAAGAAAACTTCAGCAGTCCCTTTTCGTAGGTAGTCTCACAGATCTGAAAAGGTAGAAAACTCTATCTGAGAGAACCTCTTAGTCACAATAGGCTAAGGTATTCCTTTTTCATAAATAATTCATCCCAGCCTGAAAAAGGGTTAAACATATACTAGGTAGATATCGTTTTGCAACCATTTAATGAGTTCAAAACAACAAGAGTCTCAGTAACCTTTTCAATTTTTAAGAGTCAGAAAAGAGTTGAAAGTTGACTCCTCCTGGAGGAACAAGTGGTATAAAGGGTAGCAACTGGTTTCAGTAATGGTGGAAATTTTCAGAACAAGTAAAGGTCAAGAGGCTGGCTGGCAAGACCACTCATCGCAGCAATTCCTCAGGAACGGGTAAAACAACCAAGTGAAGGTATATGATCGGCCAAGTAGATGGTAACGATAAAATGAAAAAACCAAGGTTCATCTAGCAAAAAAGGCTGAAAAAAATGGCAATCACGAGAGGTAAAATGAGAATGGTTTCATTTTTATACAAGCTTGAAATCAGGAAATTCTGCTTGAAGTTGGTTTCATTTTTACACAAGCTTGAAAAAAAGATAAACTATGCTTGAAACGGAAACAAACTACGCTTGAAAAAAATAAGCATGCCCTCAACATGGTGAATCAATTAGAGATACAAGCCCCCCAAGCTTCAGTCCATATGAAAGGTAGATGGAGTGAAGGTTCAAAGTACGAGATCAAGAGAAAGACTCGACTGGGATTTTACAAGATCTAATCAAAGACTCAAATTTAACGAGAACGTGTTTCATTATTTTAACAAGGTTGACACATTAAAATAACTATCCTCTTCACACCTTGTTTCATTTTTTAAGGAGCTTGACACACGAAAACAAACCCTACTCTAACGATAACTCATAATTATGAATAAGAATTCATGGCTTCCAAGAGTGCCGCACCGGATGGGAGTACAACATCTTGGAAATAAGGACCCAATGCCCCCAGCACACTATGCACAATGGCAGTATCACTGATTGCGGGCACGGGGTAGGTAGCCACATAATTAACCTGTGGCAGGGAGTATACAACAGACGGATAAAGACCCAGAAGGGACGATGGTGGACCAGATGTCATGTCAGGACCAAAGAATGAAAGCTGATCAATGGTCACGATTCGACCTTTGTGCAGAAAGTAGATCACACAAAAGAGGGAAGAGATAACTGCCCCCATGACATAAGTATAGTCACGCCCCAAGTGTAAATTGAAATCTAAGGGGCCTGGAACAACCATCATGTCTATAGGGATAGTTTTTCCTCCCAAAGTAATAGGCAACTTTGGAAGGATCCCTAACAGTTGACTGGTTCATCTGTTAAAAGCCAACAAATTCTGGGTAACAAGCATAAGCGGTGGAGAACCAAAATCTTGCCAAGTAGTTGAAGAAAAAATACTAACAGACGCGCCTTCATCTATAATAGTGCTGGGTACGACCAGATCAAAGGTTTGTACCGTGATCTCAAAAGGCACATAAGACGGAAGGCAGTGTCTGGAAAATCGACTCCAATCAAAGGAAGCAACCAAACTACTTGGGGGGGATACCATAAAACTAAGATGGTTGTCCCCTAGTGTTACTAGAGCAAGAGGAGAATCCTCTGATATTTCCATCATGGGAGTAGGAGGAGCAGTTTCTTGGACTACAGGTACGGAAGAATATTTCTCCAAGTCCGAAGAATCTGAAGAAACAAGAAGAACATGGGGGGGATTAGACCGACTCTCAATGGAAAAGACCTAATGCACCACATATGGGGTCAGATCGACTGATTCCTTTGCCAATGGTTGGTCAGGAATAGATTCCTAAACTTCAATTTTCGGGGGAGCGGGATCAAGCAAGGATGATGCTTGACCGATCATGGAATCAACTAGCGAAGGACTCAAGGAAAGATTCTGGTAACCAGTTGAAAGGCAGGGTGTATAAATAGTGGATTTTTCCAACACTCTCTTGGCTTCATCCATATAAGGACAAAGGTGAATGGGATGATGCCTTTCACACAAATTACAGGGATTGGTAATCTTGCCCTGCTTTTTATGAGCCTTATCAGAGCTAGTCAAAGATGTGCTAGCAATATGACTTCCAGAAGACAACGACGGGCGGCCATCAGACCATGCTTCAAGTACCTTGGGAATAATAGGGTAGTCTCAAAGAAAATGGTTACCCTTGCAGATCATGGAAGGGAATTTGACCTTTCATGGAAGTTCAGACGGTTTTGCAATGGATGGTTTCTTAAGTGCAGTAGTTGCAGTTTTAGTCTCTCGTTTATCTGACTTCTTCTTCTTGGTCTTCTTCTTCTTCTTCTTAGCCACCTGGTTACTATAATCCAGACTTTCACCAGGCTAAGTAGAAGAGGAGGACGAGGAAATAGGCGAAGAAGGGGAGAGGTCCACCTTAGAAGTAACATGATTTTGTTCAGGCCGAGGAGATGGTTGTATGGTGGATGGAACACTCGAGACCACCGAGGTAAAAAATAACCATACAGAAAATCCAACAGTTAAACCAGGCAGGGACAAAATTTCCATATAAGGAGCACCAACATTCCCAAAAGCAAGAAAAGAACCAGGATTCCCTTCGGAAGGGGTTCCTGGGTTAGTGAACTCCGGAAACGTTGCCATCGAAAACAACTCAAAACAACACCCTAAGGAAACTAAATTTAACCAAGAATATTTCGTAGGTAGTTAATTTCTTAAAACATTGAAACAAGACTGTTGTTTCATATTTTAAGAGTTGAGAAATAGGAAAAAGGTGAATATATCTTTTTTAGTTTTAAGCGAGCACGAAAGGACAAGTTCTTGATGATATTTTCAAATTTATGGAGTCAGTAAAGATCGAAAAAGACTGCTCAGGTAGTCTAGGTAAAAGGGTGTACAAGGTTCCCGTGATCTGCCATATACACCTTGGTTATAAAATGAAAGAGAAATAAACCAAGGACTTGACATATGTGTAGGTAGCCTCCCCGAATGTTGTGTTCGGTGTATCACGGTTACAAGGTAGCAGACTCGGCTTCCTACGGATAAAATTATTGCAACCTAGAGAGGTCTCCCTTTATATACTCGACGATACAAGGAGCACAAGTCCGTACTAGTGCTGTCTGAAGCCAAATGGCGAATGACAGCTGCTAGGTTTAAAGATGCTAGAACACGTCTCTAACTTAGACCACTAAATATTGCGTTAAGTTTCAATGTTGCCTTAGGTTAATTCAGTAAATTTTAAAGTTGATCTTCAATTTACGTTTCAATTCCAAGGTCCTACCAAATGTTGAATCTCACAAATCCCTGAATGCAAGCTACATGCCATAAGACACCATTTTGTTCAATGAAGAGCTATCTATGAGAGAGTTAGAGATTTCAAGTGATAGCTATGATAAATCATGCGAAGACATCCACCACAATGCCTCATGTGAGCTAATGAAACTGAAAAAACTCTTCCCTAGATTTATATAATGCTAAAAATGCAAAATATTTTCCAATTTTCACTATGCTAATCAAGAATGCAAAAGTTTTTTTTTGTGTTTTTCAATATATCAGAGCAAGCGCACTAAATGATATGAAAAATAAATCGAAACACTAATTTTGAGAATGGTGAAGCAAGAGCTAAAACAAAACAATTTCTCTCAACTGAAAACAAGCAAAGCAAGACTCAAACCAGTGACGAAATCCTTCAAATCAAAGGAAGATCTCAAAATAGACCCAAAAAAGCTGTGTAATCTAGGCTTGGAGTGACAAGAGTAAAACTGAATGAAAGAGAGGACAATCACTCAATTAATGCAATCACTCAAATGAATCCAAGAAGCTGAATGCAAAGAAGCAGAAACGAAGTTGACTGGGAAACCAAGGACTCGAAACTCCCACGGGAGGCTCAGCAGGCTAAAGCACCTAGAAAACCTAGGGCTAAAAGGAAAAACTGACAAAAAAGGGAAAACAACCAAAGGAAAAGGGTTGATTTCAGTAAAAAATGACTCTAAAGCACTCAACAAGTCAGAAAAAACAACCCAAGGTAAAAGCTCAGGCTCAACAACTCCAAAACTAAGCAAACCATAAACCCTACCAGGGTTGGCGCACCTCTCTAGCTATAATCTGCGCCAAACAAGGAATGGCTTGGGTAATGAACTAGCAACTCATGCCCGTTGGTGTGACTGTCAGGCGGGAAAATTTTCCAAGAAGGTTTACTCAGATAAAAACGAAAAATGAACAAACAGAGAGAGGTTTGATCTCCAGGGGGTTGAACAGGGGTTTCAAACCAAGCAAGATGAACCAGGAAGGAAAAATAAACAAACAAGAAGCCAAAACACAACCCAATGGGAGAGGTACTAACTCACATTGTTCCCTAGCAGAGTCACCAATTTGTTGGAGAGGTAAATCCCCTCTACGGACATAGGTGATCCCACTAGCCCTAGAGTGGGTCTAGCAATAAACAAAACACGCTACGATATCAATTCCTAGTTACAAAAGACAAAGCTACATTATATAGCCTACCTCAAGTCCTACACTATTGTTGTCGAAGAATAAGCACTGCTTCCTATTCCTATCTTGACAGATCACAATCCTTACGCTCACCACATCTGGACACCTGTACACATGCAGAGAAGAAACAATGGCATACAACGTAATAATTCAAACATGTAACTATCAATCAGTTGGAAAAGATTGAATCAAATTGCATTAAAAAGATAAGTAATACAACAGTGGAACCAATAACATAGTCAAGCATATATTAAAATGTGAAAGAAAGATTACATCCGAGTTCCGACGTCGCATTCTTCCTTTGGTAGGGCTTCCAGTGGAGCGTGTCTCACAAATCTTGTTGGGAATTTAGACAAGGCTCTCTCTCTTACGAGGTTCTCCTTAGCTCTACTTTTAGTAGTCGCTCAGATATATTTTTCTTCCCAAATGTTCAGCTAGGTTGAAAATAGAGAGGGCAGGCTTTTATAGAGGGATAAGGAGAGGTTAGGCTCCCTATAATCATGTGGTAGAGTCCTATCTCTTAGGAAGGTTCCATGAGAGGTGGAAAACCTCTTCCTAAACAAGGAGATCCGGAGCCAAACAACCCAACCTCTTTTTTCTGACTCATTCCTGAGGTGGTTAAAGGAAACTTCCACCTCAATTTGTTAAAAAAAATTCCAAAACAAGTTGGTGCGGGTACAACACAGGGACAGAGCGCCAACTGGCATGCCCACTAGCGTAAATTTTCCCCATTGGAGCGAAGGATGAACTGGCTACTCACGCCAATGCCAAAACCATGTTTTAAGGGATTTTCTGAGGAAATTTTCTCAAGGAGAATTCTTTCCCTTATGCAAAAGGATGCCATCAAGGTGTTTTCAAGACATTTTATTGTTCACAGGTCATGGGAATAGTCTTCACATGTACGGGATGAGGGATTGCAGGGATAGTGAAAAATTGTTGTGTAACAAAGGGTAAGGGTTTGGTCATTGTTAGGGTTAGGTTATAATTAAGGTCAGGTTAAGGTTAAGGTTAAGGTTAGGTTAAGGTTAAGGTTAGTTTAAGGTTAAGGTTAAGGGTAAAGATAAGGTTATGGTTAAGGTTATATTTAGGGTTAGGCTATAGTTAAGGCTAAGATTAAGGTTAAGGTTCGGTTAAGGTTAAAGTTAAGGTTAAGGTTAATATTTGGTAAGGTTAAGGTTAAGGTGAAGGTGAATTTTAAGGGTAAGGTTAATGGTAAGGTTAAGGTTAAGGTTACGTTTAGGTTAAGGTTAGGCTAAGGTTAAGGGTTTGGGATGGTTAAGGTTAAGGTTAAGGGTTTGTTCAAAGTTAGGGTTAGGTTATAGTTAAGGTTATGGTTAAGGTAAGGTTAAGATAAAGTTAAGGGTACGGGTTTAGTAAGGTTAAATTTCATTTTAAGGTCAAGGTCAAGGTAAGGCTAAGGGTAAAGTTTAGCTTAACCTTGACCTTAACCTTAACCTTAACCTAACCTTAACCTTAACTTTAACCATAAACTTAACCTTGACCTTAACCTTACCTTGACCTTAACCTTAACCTGACCTTAAACTTAACCCTAACCTTAACCTTGACCTTAACATAACCATTAACCTTAACGTTAACCTTTACTTAACATTAGCCTTAACCTTAACCATAATCTTAACCTTAACCTTATCCTTAACCTTAACCTTGACTTTACCCTTAACGTAACCTTAACCTTAACCTTAACCTTAACCTTAACCTAACTAAACCTATATCCTTAACATTACCCTTAACTATAATCTAACCCTAACCTTGACCAAACCCTTAACCTTAACCTTAACTTTAACCTTAACCTTCCCCTAATCTTAATGCTAACCTTAACCTTAACTTTACCCTTAACCTAACCTTAACCTTAACTTTACCCTTCACCAAACCCTTACCGATAACCTTAACCTAAACCTAAACTTAACCTTAACCTTATCCTTATCTTAACCTTAACCTTAACCTTAACCTTAACCCTAACCTTAAGGTTAAATTTATGGGTAAGGTAAGGGCTAAGGTTAGGGTTAAGTTATAGTTAAGGTCAAGGATAAGGTTAGATTAAGGTTAAGGTTACGGGTTTAGTGATGTTAAGGTTAATGTTAATATTAGGTTGTGGGTAAAGTCAAGGTTAAGGTTATGGTTATGGGAAGGTTAAGGTTAAGGTTATAGTTAAGGTTAAGGTTGGCTTAAGGTTAAGATAAGGTTACGGTTACAGTTACGTTAAGGGTAAAGTCAAGGTTAAGGATAGGTTAAGGTTAAGATAAGGTTAAGGTTAAGGTTAAGGTTAGGTTAAGGGTAAAGTTATGGTTAATATTAGGGTTAAGATTAAGGTTAGGTTAAGGTTAAGGTTACGGGTAAGGCTATAGTTAGGTTAAGGTTAAGGTTAAGGTTAGGTTAAGGTTAATATTAGGCTAAGGTCCTTAACTTTATCCGTGACCTTAACCTTAACCTTAACCTAACCTTAACCTTGACCTTGACCTTGACCTTAACCTTAACCTTAACCTTACCTTAACCTAACTTTAACCTTAACTTCCCATAACCTTAACCTTTACCTAACCTTCCCATAACCATAACCTTAACCTTAACCTTAATCTTACCTTAACCTAAACTAAACTTAACCTTAACCTTACCCTTAACTGTCACCTTAACCTTAACCTTGACTTTACCCTTAACCTAACCTTAACCTTAACTATAACCTAACCCTAACCCTAACCTTAACTAAACCTTACTTTACCTTACTTTACCCTTAAGGTTAAGGTAAGGGTAAGGTTAAAGTTAAGGTTAAGGTTAAGGTTAAGGTTAAGATAAGGTTAAGGTTAGGTTAACCTTAACCTTAACCTTAACCTCACTAAACCCAAACCTTAACCTTAACCTTAAATTTACCCTTAAGTTTAAGGCAAGGGTAACTTTAAAGTTAAGGTTAAGGTTAAGGTTAAGGTTAGGTTAAGGTTAAGGTTAAGGTTATGGGATTAGTTAGGTTAAGGTTAAAGTTAAGGTCAAGGTTAAGGTCAAGGTCAAGGTTAAGGCTAAGGTTAAGGTTATATTAGGGTTAGGTTATAGTTAAGGTTAGTTTAAGGTTAGTTTAAGGTTCAAGTTACGGGTTTAGTCAGGTTAAGGTTATGTTAAGGTAAAGGTTAAGGTTAAGGTTACGTTAAGGTAAAGGTTATGGTTAGGGTTAGGGTTAAGGTTAAATTCAAGGTTAAGGTTAGGTTAAGGTTATGGTCAAGGTAGGGTTACGTTATAGTTAAGGTCAAGGTTAAGGTTAAGGTTAAGTTAGGTTAACATTAAGGGTTTGGTTAAGATTGAGGTTATAGTTAAGGTCAAGGTTAAGGTTAAGTTTATAGCTAAGGTCAAGGTTGAGGTGAAGGTTGTTGTTATGGTTAAGGTTAAGGTTAGGTAAAGGTTAATGTTAAGGGTAGGTTATAGTGAAGGTTAATGTGAAGACCCGTAACCTTAAAACTTAAACTTAACCTAACCTTAAACTTAACCTTATCTTAACCTTAACTTTAACCTTAACCTAACCTAACCTTAACCTTAAATTTACCCTTATCTTTACCTTACCCATAACCTTAACCTAAGCTTCAGCTTAAGCTTAACCTTACCCTTAACATTATCTTAACCTTACCTTAAGCATAACCTTAAATATAACCTAACCCTAACCTTGACCAAACACTTAACATTAAAATTAACCTTAACGTAAACTTAACCTTAACTAATCCCTTAACCTTAACCTTCACCTTAACATTAACTTTAACCTTAACCATAACCTTACCCTAACCATAACCTTAACCTTACCCTTACCCTCAACCTTGACCTTGACCTTAACCTCACCTTAACCTTAACCTTAACCTTACCCTTATCCTAACCCTAACCTTGACCTTAACTTTACCCTTAGCCTAACCTTAACGTCAACCTTCACCTTAACCTGACTAAAACCATAACCTTAACCTTAACCTAACCTTAACCTGGACCTTAACTCTAACGTAAACCTAACTTTGACCAAACATTAACCTTAACCTTAACTTAATATTAACCTTAACCTTAACCTTCCCATAACCTTAACCTTAACCTTAACCATAACCTAACCTTAACATTGACCTTAACTATAACCTAACCCTAACCTTGACCAAACCCTTAACCTTAACCTTAATCTTAACCTTAACCTTAACATTTACCTAACCTTAACCTTAACCTAACCCTAACCTTACCCTAACCTTAACCCTAACCATGACCTTAAATTTACCCTTAACCTAACCTTAACCTTAACCTAACATCAACCATAACCTTAACCTAACCTTAATGTTAACCTTACCATTAAACCTATCTTAACCTTACCTTAACAATAACCTTAACCTTGACCTTAACTATAACCTAACCCTAAGCTTGACCAAACCCTTAACCTTAACCTTAACCTTATCTTTACCCTTAATGTAAACATAACCTTAAACTTACCCTTAACCTTAACCAAACCCTTAACCTTAACCTTAACATGAGCCTTAACCCTAATCTTAACCTTAACCTAACCTTAACCTTGACTTTACCCTTAACCTTATCCTTAACCTGACTAAACCTGTGACCTTAACCTTAACCTTAACCTTGACCTTAACTATAACCTAACCCTAACCTTAACCTTGACTTTACCCTTAACTTAACCTTAACCTTGACTTTACCTAACCAAAGTTAAGGTTAAGGTTAGGTTAAGGTTAATGTTAAGGTTACAGGTTTAGTTAGGTTAAGGTTAAGTTCAAGGTTAAGGTTAACGGTTTGGGAAGGTTAAGGGTAAGGGTAAGATAAGGTTAAGGTTATGGTTAAGGTTAAGGTTAGATTAAGGTCAAGGTCAAGGTCAAGGTTAAGGTTTATGTTAAGGGTAAAGTCAAGGTGAAGGTTAAGGTGAAGGTTAAGGGTAAGGTTAGGTTATAGTTAAGGTTAAGGTTAGGTTAAGGGTAAAGTCAAGGTTAAGGTTAAGGTGAAGGTTAAGGGTAATGTTAAGGTTAAGGGATACGCCTTGACTTTACCCTTAACTTAACCTTAACCTTCACTATAACCTAACCTAACCTTGACCAAACCCTTAACCTAACCTTAACCTTAACCTTAACCTTCCCATAATCATAACCTTAACCTTAACCTAACCTTAACCTTAACCTTAACCTTAACATGACCTTAAGGGTAAGGTTTGGTCAAGGTTAGGGTTAGGTTATAGTTAAGGTTAAGGTTAAGTTAAGGTTAATGTTAAGGTTTTGGTTAAAGCTAAGGTTAAGGTTATAGTTAAGTTAAGGTTAAGGTTAAGGGTAAGGGTAAGGATAAGGGTAAGCATAAGTTTATGGTTCAGGTTACATTAAGGGTAAAGTCAATGTTAAGGTTAGGATAAGCTTAAGCTTAAGGTTATGGTTAAGATAAGGTTAAGGGTAAGGTAAGGCTAAGGTTATGGTTAAGGTAAGGTTAAGTGTAAAGTTAAGGTTAAGGTTAAGATAAGTTTAAGGGTAAGGTTAAGG
Source organism: Pinus albicaulis (assembly GCA_034641835.2). Lineage (NCBI taxonomy): Eukaryota > Viridiplantae > Streptophyta > Pinopsida > Pinales > Pinaceae > Pinus > Pinus albicaulis. The sequence continues at coordinate 354,966 of JAXQQM020065126.1, read as the reverse complement.
TCAAGGTCAAGGTCAAGGTTAAGGTTAAGGTTATGGTTATGGTTATGGGAAGGTTAAGCTTAAGCTTAAGCTTAAGATTAAGGTTAGGGGAAGGTGAGGGTTAAGGTTAAGGTTAAGGTTTGGTCAATGTTAGGGTTAGGTTATGGTTAATGTTAAATTTAGGTTCAAGGTATAGTTAAGGTTATGGTTAGGGTAAGGTTAAGGTTAAGGGTAAAGACAAGGTTATGGTTAAGGTTAAGTTAGGTTAATGTAAGGTTAAGTTTACAGTTAGGTTTAGGTTAATGTTAGGTTAAGTTAAGGTTAAAGTTAAGGTTAAGGTTAGGTTAAGGTTAAAGTTAAGGTTAAGGTTAGGGTTAAGGTTAGGGGAAGGTTAAGGTTAAGGTTACGGTTAAGGTTAAGTTAAGGTGAAAGTTTAGGGTAAGGTTAAGTTTATGGTCAAGGTAAATGTTAAGGTTAAGTTAGGTCAAGTTTAAGGTTAAATTTATGGTTATGGGAACATTAAGGTTAATGTTAAGGTTAAGGTAAGTTTAAGGGTAAGGGTTTGGTCAAGGTTAGGGTTAGGTTATAGTTAAGGTCAGTTTAAGGTTAAGGTTAGGTTAAGGTTAAGGTTAAGGGTAAATATAAGGTTATGGTTAAGGTTATATTTAGTGTTAGGTTATAGTTAAGGTTAAGGTTAGGTAAAGGGTAAAGTTAAGGTTAAGGTGAAGGTTAAGGTGAAGGTTAAGGGTAAGGTTAAGGTTAAGCTTAAGTTAAGGTTAAGGTTAGGTTAAGGTTAAGGTTAAGGGTTTGGTAAAGGTTAGGTTTAGGTTATAGTGAAGGTCAAGGTTAAGGTAATGGTTAAGGTAAGGTTAAGATAAAGTTAAAGGTATGGGTTTATTAAGGTTAAATTTCATGTTAATGTCAAGGTTAAGGCTAAATTTTAGGTTAACCTTGACCTTGACCTTAAATATAACCTAACCCTAACCTTGACCAAACCCTTAACCTTAACCTTAACTTTAACCTTAACATTTCCCTAATATTAACCCTAACCTTAAACTTAACTTTACCCTTAACCTAACCTTAACCTTAACTTTACCGTTCACCTAATCTTACCCTTAACCTTGACCTTAACCTTACCATTAACCTTGACCTTAACTATTACCTAACCCTAACCTTGACCGAACCCTTAACCTTAACCTTATATTAACCTTAACCTAACTATAACTTTACCCTTAACCTTAACCTTGACCTTACCTATAACCTAACCTTAAGCTTGAATAAACCCTTAACATTAACCATAACATAAACCTAACCTTTACCAAACCCTTAACATTAACCTTAACCTTAACCTTAACCTAATCTTAACCTTAACCTAACCATAACCTTAACCTAAACTTAACCTTACTCATAACCTAACCCTAAACTTGACCAAAGCTTAACCTTAACCTTAACCTTAACCTTCCCATAACCTTAACCTTGACCTTAACTATTACCTAACCTTAACCTTGACCAAATGCTTACCGAACCTTAACCTAAACCTAACCTTAACCTTAGCCTTTTCCTTATCTTAACCTTAGCCTAACCTTAACCTTAACCTTAACCTTAACCTTAACCCTAATCTTAAGGTTAAAGTTATGGGTGAGGTAAGGGCTAAGGTTAGGGTTAGGTTATAATTAAGGTCAATATTAAGGTTAGGTTAAGGCTAAAGTTATGGGCTTAGTGAGTTTAAGGTTAAGGGTAAAGTTAAGGTTATGGTTATGGGAAGGTTAAGGTTAAGGTTATAGTTAAGGTTAAGGTTAGGTTAAGGTTAAGATAAGTTTAATGTTAAGGTTAAGGTTACGTTAAGGGTAAAATCAAGGTTAAGGTTAAGGTTAAGGATAAGGTTAGGTTAAGGGTAAAGTTATGGGTAAGATTAGGGTTAAGGTTAGGGTTAGTTTAAGGTTAAGGTTACGGATAAGGTTATAGTTATGTTAAGGTTAAGATTAAGGTTAGGTTAAGGTTAATATTAGGTTAAGGTCCCTAACTTTATCCTTAACCCTAACCTAATCTTAACCTTGACCTTGACCTTAACCTTAACCTTAATCTTATCTTAACCTAACTTTAACCTTAACCTTCCCATAACCTTAACCTTTACTTAGACTTCCCATAACCATAACCTGAACCTGAACCTTAACCTTACCTTAACCTAAACTAACCTTAACCTTAAACTTAAGCTTACCCTTAACCTTCACCTTAACCTTAACCTTGAATTTACCCTTAACCTAACCTTAAACTTAACTATAACCTAACCCTAACCCTAACCTTAACTAAACCCTTAACATTAACCTTAACCTTAATTTTAACCTAACTAAACCCAAACCTTAACCTTAACCTTAACTTTACCCTTAAGGTTAAGGTAAGGGTAAGTTTAAAGTTAAGGTTAAGGTTAAGGTTAAGTTTAAGTTTAGGTTAAGGTTAAGGTTAAGGTCAAAGTTAAGGTTAAGGTTAAGGTCAAGGGTTTGGGAACGTAAAGGTTAAGGGTAACATAAGGTTAAGGTTAGGTTAAGGTCAAGGTCAAGGTTAAGGTTAAGTTAGGGTTAGGTTATGGTTAAGGTTAAGATAACATTAAGGTTAGGTTAATTTTAAGGTTAAGGTTATGGTTAAGGTTAAGGTTAAGGTTATGGTTAGTGACCTAACCCTAACCTTGACCAAAACCTTAACCTTAGCCTTAACCTGAACCTTTACCCTAACATTAACCTTAACCTAACCTTAAACTTAAATTTACCTTAACCTTGACTTTACCCTTAACCTAACCTTAACATTAACCTTAACCTTAACCTTAAACTTAAACTTAAATTTATCTTAACCTTAACCGAACCTTACCCTTAAACTTAACCTAACTATAACCTTTCCCTTAACATTAACCTTGACCTTAACATTAACCTAACCTTAACCTTAACCATAACCTTATCTTTACCCTTAACCTTAAACTTAACCTTAACCTTAACCTAACCCTAACCTTTACTTTACCCTTAACCTAACTTTAACCTAACCTCAACCTTAACCTTAACCTAACCCTAGACTTTATCACACCCTTAATCATAACCTTAACCTAACCCTTAACCTTAAACTTAACCTTTACTTAACCTTAACCTTAACCTTAACTTAACCTTCACATAACCTTAACTATAACCTAACCCTAACGTTGACCAAACCCTTAACCTTAACATTAACTTAACCTTAACTGTAACCATAACCTTAACCTAGCATTAACCTTGACCTTAACCTTAGGCTTATCTTAACCTTAACCTTGACTTTACCCTAAAATTAACCTTAACCTTAACCTTAACCTTACCCTTAACCTTATCTTAACATTAACCTAACCTAATCTTAAACTTAACCTTAACCCTAACCTTAACATTAACCTTAACCTTAACCAAACCCTTAACATTAACCTTAGCTTAACCTTAACCTTAACCTTAACCTTAACTGAACCTTAATCTTGACCTTAACTATAACCTAACCCTAACCTTAACCTAACCTTACTCGTAACTTTAATCTTAAGGTTAGGGCTAAGGTGAGGGTTAAGGTTAAGGTTAAGGTTTAGGTTAAGGTTAGGTTAAGGTTAAGATAAGTATAAGGTTAAGGTTAAGGTTAGGTTTAGGTTAAGGGTAAGGGTAAGGGGAAGGTTACAGTTAAGGTTAGGGTAAGGTTAAGGTTAAGGGTAAACTAAAGGTTAAGGTTACATTAAGGTTAAGGTTATGGTTAAGGTTTGGTTAAGGTTAGGGTTAGGTTATAATTAAGGTCAAGGTTAAGCTTAAGGTTAAGGGTAAGCTTAACGTTAAGGTTAAGGTTAGGGGTTTAGTTAGGTTAAGGTTAAGGTTAAGGTTAAGGTTAATGTTAAGGGTAAGGTCAAGCTCAAGGTTAAGGTTATGTTATTGGTAAAGTCAAGGTTAAGGTTACGTTAAGGGTTTGGTCAAGGTTAAGGTTAGTTAAGGTTAGGGTTAGGTTATAGTTAAGTTCAAGGTTAAGTTTAAGGTTAAGGGTAAGGTTAAGGTTAAGGTTAAGGTCAATGTTAAGGTTAATGTTAAGGGTTTTGTCAAGGTGAGGGTAAGGTTATAGTTAAGGTCAAGGTTAAGATTAGGTTATAGTTAAGGTTAAGGTTAAGGTTATGGGAAGGTTAATGTTAAGGTTAAGGTTAAGGTTACAAGTTTAGTCAGGTTAAGGTGTAGGTTAGGTTAAGGGTAAGGTCAAGGTGAAGGTTAAGGTTAAGGATAAAGTCAAGATTAAGGATAAATTTAAGGTTAAGGTGAAGGTTAAGGGTAAGGTTAAGGTTAAGGTTAAGATAAGGTTAAGGGTAAGGTTAAGGTTAAGTTTAGGTTAAGGGTAAAGTTAAGGTTAACTGTAAAGTTAAGGTTAAGTTTATAGGTAAGGTTAAGGTTAAGGTAAAGGTTAAGGTCAAGGTCCAGGTCAAGGTTAAGTTAGGTTAAGGTAAGGTTAAGGTTCGGTTATGGTTAGGGTAAGGTTAGGGTTAGGTGACAGTTAAGGTTAAGGTTAAGGTTAAGGTTAAGGGTGAAGGTTAAGGTTACGGGTCTTAAAATTAACCTTACCCTTAACCTTCACCCTTAACCTTCACCCTTAACATTAAACTTAACCTTAACCTTCACAGTAACCTAACCTTAACCGTGAGATTAACTATAACCTAAAATTGACCTTAACCTGAACCTTACATTTACCTTAACCTTAACCTAACCTTCCCATAACCTTTATCTTAAGCTAGCTTTAACTTTAACATTCCCCTAACCTTAACCTTAACCTTAACCTTTCCCTAACCTTAACGTTAACTTTACCCATAACCTTAACCTTACCCTTAACCTAACATTAACCTTGACCATGACCAAACCCTTAACCTAACATTAACCTTAGCCTAACGTAACCTTAAGATTAACCTTAAACTTATCTTAACCTTAACCTTCCCATAACCTTAACCTAAATCATAACCTAACCTTAACCTTGAATTTACCCATAAATTAACCTTAACCTTAAACTTAACCTTAACCTTCCCATTACCATAAGCTTAACCTTAACCTTAAATGTACCCTTAACCTACCCTTAACTTTAACCTTATCTTAACCTTAACCTAACCTTAACCTTGGCTTTACCCTTAACGTAACCTTAACCTTAAGGGTAAAGTTAAGTTAACCTTACCCTTAACCTTATCCTAACATTAACCTAACCTAATCTTAACCTTAACCCCCAACCTAACCTTAACTTAACCATAACCTTAACCTAACCTTAACCTTACCCTTAACCTTATCTTAACATTACACTTAACCTTACCCATAACCTAACCTTAACCTTGACTTTACCCTTAACGTAACTTTAACCTTACTAAACCCTTACGCTTAACCTTATATTAACCTTAACCTTTATCTAACCTTAAGGGTTAGGTTAAGGTTAACCTAACCTTAACCCTTAACCTAACCTTAACCTTAACTATAACCTAACCCTAACCTTTACCCTTAACCTAACCTTAACCTTAACTATAACCTAACCCTAACCTTGACCTTAACTTTACCCTTAACCTTGACCTTAACCTTAACCTTAACCTTAACCTTGACCTTGACCTTAACCTAAACTTAACCTTAACCTTAACCTTAGCCTAAACTTAACCTAACCTTAACCATAACTGTAAGCTTAACCTAAACTTAAAATTAACTTTACAATTAACCTAACCCTAACCTTGACCAAACACTTAACCTTAACCTTAACCTTACCCTTAACCTAACTTGACTAAAACTATAACCTTAACCTTACCCTAATCTTAACCGTAACCTAATCTTAACCTTCACTTTACCCTTAACCTAACCTTAACCTTAAGCTTAACCTAACCTTAACCTAACGTACCCTTAACCTTAACCTTTACCTTGACCTTAACCTTAGCTATAACATAACCCTAACCTTACCCTCACCATAACCTAACCCTAACATTAACCTTACCCTTAACCTTAACCCTACCCTTAACCTAACCCTTAAACTTAACCTTAACCTTTACCATAAACCTAAACTTGACCAAACCCTTAACCTTAACCTTAACCTAACTAAACCCATAACCTTAACCTTAACATGACTAAACCTGTAACCTTAACCTTAACCTAAATTTAACCTTAACCTAAATTTAACCTTAACCTTAACCTAACAACAACCTTACCCTTAACCTAAATTAACCTTAACCTTAACTTTGACCTTAACCTTAACCTTACCCTTAACCTTCAACTTAACTTGAACCTGAACCTAACTAGACTTGTAACCTGAAACCTTTACTTTACCCTTAACCTTCACCTTAACCTTAACCTTGACTTTACCCTTAACCTAACCTTAAACTTAACTATAACCTAACCCTAACCTTGACATTAACTCACTGTAAAAATTTACCTTAACCTTAACATTAACCTTTACCTTGAACTTAACCTAACCTTAAGCTTAACATTAACCTTAACCTTAACCTTATCTTACCCTTAATCTAACCTTAACCTTAACCTTAACCTAACCTTAAGTTTAACCATAACCTAACTTTAACCTTAACTTTACCTTAACCTTGACTTCACCCTTAACCTTAACCTTAACCTGACTAACCTTAAACTGACTAAACCCTTAAGGTTAGGGTAAAGTTAAAGTTAAGGTTAAGGTCAACGTCAAGGTTAAGGTTAAGTTAGGTTAAGGTGAGGTTATGGTTAGGTTAAGGTTAAGGTTAGGTTAAGGTTAAGATAAGGTTAAGGTTAAGGCTAAGGTTAAAATAGGGCCAAGTTAAGGAAGCAAAAAAGTCAAGGTTAAAATGGCAGAGTTTGGGAGGCCAAGGTTAAGGCAGGAAGCTCAGGTTAAGGTTACGCTAAGGTAAGGTTATGGTTAAGTTTAGGGTTAAGGTAAAATCTAGTTGCGGCAGGATTCAGAGTTACGGGTTTAGTCGGGTTAAGGTTATGTTAAAAATTGTGAAGGTAAAGGTGCGTTATGTTAAAGTAAAGGTTATGGTTAGGGTTAGGGTTAAGGTTAAACGCAAGGTTAAGGTTAGGTTAAGGTTATGGTCAAGGTTAGGGTTATGTTATAGTTAAGGTCAAGGATAAGGTTAAGTTTATAGCTATGGTCAAGGTTAAGGTTAAGGTTAAGGTTAGGTAAAGGTTAATGTTAAGGGTAGGTTATAGTGAAGGTTAATGTTAAGACCGATAACCTTAAACCTTAAACTTAACCTAACCTTAAACTTAACCTTATGTTAACCTTAACCTTAACCTTAGCCTAACCTAACCTTAACCTTAAATTAGTCCTTATCCTAACCTTAACCATAACCTTAACCTAACCTTACCCTTAACCTTATCTTAACCTTGCCTTAACAATAACCTTAAATATAACCTAACCCTAACCTTGACCAAAAACATAACATTAAACTTAACCTTAACGTAAACTTAACCTTAACTAAACCCTTATACTTAACCTTAACCTTAACATTAACATTAACCTTAACCATAACCTTACCCTAACCCTTAACCTTGACCTTATCCTTACCCTGAACCTTGACCTTGACCTTAACCTCACCTTAACCTTAACCTAATGCTAACCTTGACCTTGACTTTACCCTTAGCCTAACCTTAGCGTCAACCTTCTCCTTAACTTGACTAAAACCATAACCTTAACCTTAACCTAACCTTAACCTTGACCTTAACTATAACGTAACTGTAACTTTGACCAAATATTAACCTTAACCTTAACTTAACATTAACCTTAACCTTAACCTTCCCATAACCTTAACCTTAACCTTAACGATAACCTAACCTTAACATTGACCTTAACTATAACCTAACTCTAACCTTGACCAAACCCTTAACATTAACTTTAATCTTAACCTTAACTTTAAAACCTTTACCTAACCTTAACCTTAACCTAACCCTAACCTTACTCGAACATTAACCCTACCCATAACCTTAACTTTACCCTTAACCTAACCTTAACCATAACCTAACATCAACCATAACCTTAACCTAATCTTAATGTTAACTTTACCCTTAACCTTATCTTAACCTTACCTTAACCATAACCTTAACCTTGACATTAACTATAACCTAACCCTAAGCTTAACTAAACCCTTAACCTTAACCTTAAGCTTATATTTACCCTTAACCTAAACATAACCTTAACCTTAACCAAACCTTTAACCTTAACCTTAACATGAACCTTAACCTTAATCTTAACCTTAACCTAACTTTAACCTTGACTTTACCCTTAACCTTAACCTTAATCTGACTAACCCAGTAACCTTAACCTTAACCTTTACCTTAAATATAACCTAACCTTAACCTTGACTTTACCCTTAACTTAACCTTAACCTTGACTTTACCTAACCAAAGTTAAGGTTAAGGTTAAAGTTAAGGTAAATGTTAAGATAAGGTTAAAGTTAGGTTAAGGTTAAGGTTACGGTTTTAGTCAGGTTAAGTTTAAGTTCAAGGTTAAGGTTAATGGTTTGGGAAGGTTAAGGGTAAGATAAGGTTAAGGTTAAGGTTAAGGTCAGGTTAAGGTCAAGGTCAAGGTTAAGGTTAAGTTTGAGGTTAAGGGTAAAGTCAAGGTTAAGGTTAAGGTGAAGGTTAAGGGTAAGGTTAGGTTATAGTTAAGGTTAAGGTTAGGTTAAGGGTAAATTCAAGTTTAAGGTTAAGGTGAAGGTTAAGGGTAAGGTTAAGGTTAAGGGTTATGCCTGACTTTACCCTTAACCTAACCTTAACTTTTAGTATAACCTAACCCTAACCTTGACCAAACCCTTAACCTAACCTTAAGCTTAACCTTAACCTTCCCATAACCATAACCTTAAGCTTTACATAACCTTAACCTTAACCTTAACCTTTACATTGACCTTAAGGGTAAGGTTTGGTCAAGGTTAGGGTTAGGTTATAGTTAAGGTTAAGGTTAAGGTTAGGTTAAGGTTAAGGTTAATGTTAAGGGTTTGGTTAAAGCTAAGGTTAAGGTTAAGGTTTAAGGTTAAGGGTAAAGTTAAGGTTAAGGTTAAGGGGTTAAGGTAAGGTTAAGGTAAAGTCAAGGTGAAGGTTAAGGTTAAGGGGGTAAGGTTAAGGTTAAAGTTAAGTTAAGGGTAAAATCAAGGTTAAGCTTAAGGTTAAGGTGAAGGTTAAGGTTATAGTTAATTTAAGGTTAAGGTTAAGGTTATGGTTAAGGGTAAGGATAAGGGTAAGGATAAGGTTATGGTTAAGGTTACGTTAAGGGTAAATTCATGGTTAAGGTTAGGATAAGCTTAAGATGAAGGTTATGGTTAAGATAAGGTTAAGAGTAAGGTTAAGGTTAAGGTTAGGTTAAGGTTATGGTTAAGGTAAGGTTAAGAGTAAAGTTAAGGTTAAGGTTAGGTTAAGGTTAAGATAAGTTTAAGGGTAAGTTTAAGGTCAAGGTCAAGGTTAAGGTTAAGGTTATGTTTATGGTTATGGGAAGGTTAAGGTTAAGTTTAAGCTTAAGATTAAGGTTATGGTTAAGGTTAGGGGAAGGTTAAGGTTAAGATAATGTTAAGGTTAAGGTTTGGTCAAGGTTAGGGTTATTTTATGGTTAATGTTAAGTTTAGGTTCAAGGTAAAGTTAAGGTTATGGTTAGGGTAAGGTTAAGGTTAAGGGAAAAGATAAGGTTATGGTTAAGGTTAAAGGTCAAGGTTAAGGTTAAGTTAGGTTAAGGTAAGTTTAAGTTTACGGTTAGGTTAATGTTAAGGTTAGGTTAAGTTAAGGTTAAGGTTAAGGTTAAGGTTAGGTTAAGGTTAAGGTTAGGGTTAAGGTAAGGGGAAGGATAAGGTTAAGGTTAAGGTTATTGTTAAGGTTGCGTTAAGGTGAAAGTTCAAGGTAAGGTTAAGGTTAAGGTTAAGGTGAAGGTAAATGTTAAGGTTAAGTTAGGTCGAGGTTAAGGTTAAATTTATGGTTATGGGAAGGTAGTTAACGTTAAGGTAAGTTTAAGGGTAAGGGTTTGGTCAAGGTTAGGGTTAGGTCAAGGTTAGGGTTAGGTTATAGTTAAGGTCAAGTTAATGTTAAGGTTAAGGTTAAGTTAAGGTTAGGTTAAGGTTAAGGTTAAGGGTAAAGATAAGGTTATGGTTAAAGTTATATTTAGGGTTAGGTTACAGTTAAGGTTAAGGTTAGGTTAAGGGTAAATTTAAGGTTAAGGTGATTGTTAAGGTGAAGGTTAAGGGTAAGGTTACGTTAAGGTTAAGTTTAGGTTAAGTTTAAATTTAAGGGTTTGGTCAAGGTTAAGGTTAGGTTATAGTGAAGGTCAAGGTTAAGGTTATGGTTAAGGTAAGGTTAAGATAAATTTAAGGGTATGGGTTTATTAAGGTTAAATTTCATGTTGAGTTCAAGGTTAAGGTAAGGTTAAGGGTAAATTTTAGGTTAACCTTGACCTTGAACTTAAATATAACCTAACCGTAACCTTGACCAAACCCTTAACCTTAACTTTAAATTTAACCGTAAACTTCCCCTAATCTTAACCCTAACCTTAAACTTAACTTTACCCTTAACATAACCTTAACCTTAACTTTATCCTTCACCTAATCTTAACCTTAACCTAACCTTCCCCTTACCCTTAACCTTGACTTGAACCTTAACTTAACCTAACCTTAACTATTACCTAACCCTAACCTTGACCAAACCCTTAACCTTAACCTTATATTAACCTTAACCTAACTATATCCTTATCCTTAACCTTAAACTTGACCTTAACTATAACCTAACCCTAAGCTTGACTAAACCCTTAACATTAACCATAACCTAACCCTAACCTTGACCAAACCCTTAACATTAACCTTAACCTTAACCTAATATTAACCTTAACCTAACCATAACCTTAACCTAAACTTAACCTTACCCATAACCTAACCCTAAACTTTAACAAAGCTTAACCATAACCTTAACCTTAACCTTCTCATAACCTTAACCTTGACCTTAACTATAACCTAACCTTAACCTTGACCAAACCCTTACCGATAACCTTAACCTTAACCTTTTCCTTTTCTCAACCTTAGCCTAACCTTAACCTTAACCTTAACCTTAACCCTAACATTAAGGTTAAATTTATGGGTAAGGTAAGGGCTAAGGTTAGGGTTAGGCTATAATTAAGGTCAATATTAAGGTTAGGTTAAGGTTAAGGTTATGGGTTTAGTGAGGTTAAGGTTAAGGTTAGGTTATGGGTAAAGTCAAGGTTAAGGTTATGGTTATGGAAAGGCTAAGGTTAAGGTTACATTTAAGGTTAAGGTTAGGTTAAGGTTAAGATAAGGTTAATGTTAAGGTTAAGGTTACGTTAAGGGTAAATTCAAGGTTAAGGTTAGGTTAACGTTAAGATAAGGTTAAGGTTAAGGTTAGGTTAAGGGTAAATTTATGGGTAAGATTAGGGTTAAGGTTAAGGTTAGTTCAAGATTAAGGTTACGGGTAAGGTTGTAGTTATGTTAAGGTTAATATTAAGGTTAGGTTAAGGTTAAGATTAGGTTAAGGTCCTTAACTTTACCCTTAACCTTAAACTTAACCTTAACCTAACCTTAACCTTGACCTTGATCTTGACCTTAACCTTAACCTTAAACTTAACCTTACCTTAACCTAACTTTAACCTTAACCTTACCATAACCTTAACCTTTACCTAAACTTCGGATAACCATAACCTTAACCTTAACCTTAACCTTACCTCAACCTAAACTAACCTTACCATTAACCTTCACCTTAACCTTAACCTTGAATTTACCCTTACCTAACCTTAACCTTAACTATAACCAAACCCCAACCCTAACCTTAACTAAACCCTTAACGTTAACCTTAACCTTAATATTAACCTGACTAAACCCAAACCTTAACCCTAACCTTAACTTTACCATTAAGGTTAAGGTAAGGGTAAGGTTACAGTTAAGGTTAAGGTTAAGGTTAAGATAATTTTAAGGTTAGGTTAAGCTTAAGCTTAAGGTTAAAGTTAAGGTTAAGGTTAAAGTCAAGGGTTTGGGAAGGTTAAGGTTAAGGATAAGGGTAAGATAAGTTTAAGTTTAGGTCAAGGTCAAGGTCAAGGTTGAGGTAAAGGTTAAGGTTAGGTTAGGGTTAGGTTATAGTTAAGGTTAAGATAACGTTAAGGTTAGGTTAAGTTTAAGGTTAAGGTTATGGTTAAGGTTAAGGTTTAGGTTATGGTTAGTGACCTAACCCTAACCTTGACCAAACCCTTAACCTTAATCTTAACCATTAACCTTAACCTTAACCTGAACCTTTACCCTAACCTTAACCTTAACCTTAACCTAACCTTAAACTTAACTTTATCTTAACCTTGATTTTACCCTTAACCTAACCTTAACGTTAACCTTAACCTTAACCTTATCTTAACCTTAACCTAAACTTAACCTTAACCTGAACCTAAATATAACATTTCCCTTAACATTAACCTTGATCTTAACATTAACCTAAACTTAACCTTAACCTTAACCATAACCTTATCTTTACCCTTAACCTTAAACTTAACCATAGCCTTAACCTAACCCTAACCTTAACTTTACCCTTACCCTAACTTTAACCTAACCTTAACCTTAACCTTAACCTAACCCTAGACTTCACCACACCCTTAACCATAACCTTAACCTAACCCTTAACCTTAACCTTAACCTTAACCTTTACTTAACCTTAACCCCTAACCTTCCCATAACCTTAACTATAACCTAACCGTAACCTTGACCAAACCCTTAACCTTAACCTTAACTTAACCTTAACTATAACTGTAACCTTAACCTAACTTTAACTTTAACCTTAATCTTAACATTATCTTCACCTTAACCTAACATTAACCTTGACTTTACCCTTAAAGTAAGCTTAACCTTAACCTTAACTTTACCGTTAACCTTATCTTAAACTTAACCTAACCTAATCTTAACCTTAACCCTAACCCTAACCTTAACCTTAACCTTAACCTTAACATTAACCTTAACTTTAACCAAACCCTTAAAATTAACCTTAACTTAACCTTAACCTTAACCAAACCTTAATCTTGACCTTAACTATAACCTAACCCTAAACTTAACCTAACCTTACCCGTAACTTTAACCTTAAGGTTAGGGCTAAGGTGAGGGTTAAGGTTAAGGTTAAGGTTAGGTTAAGGTTAAGATAAGTATAAGGTTAGGTTTAGGTTAAGGGTAAGGGTAAGAGTAAGGTTACAATTAAGTTTAGGGTAATGTTAATATTAGGTTAAGGGTAAGGTTAAGGGTAAGGTTAAGGTTAAGGGTAAAGTCAAGGGTAAGGTTACATTAAGGGTAAGGTTAAGGTTAAGGTTTGGTTAAGGTTAGGGTTAGTTTATAGTTTGGTTAAGGTTATAGTTTGGTTAGGGTTAGGTTAGGGTTTGGTTAAGGTTACAGGCTTAGTCAGGTTAAGGTTAAGGTTAAGGTTAATGTTAAGGGTAAGGTCAAGGTTAAGGTTAGTTAAGGTTAGGGTTAGGTTATAGTTAATTTCAAGGTTAAGTTTAAGGTTAAGGGTAAGGTTAAGGTTAAGGGTAAGGTCAATGTTAAGGTTAGTGTTAAGTTTTTTGTCAAGGTGAGGGTAAGGTTATAGTTAAGGTCAAGGTTAAGGTTAGGTTATAGTTAAGGTTAAGGTTAAGGTTATGGGAAGGTTAATGTTAAGGTTAAGGTTAAGGTTACGATTTTAGTCAGGTTATGGTGTAAAGTCAAGGTTAAGGTTAAGATTAAGGATAAAGTCAAGATTAAGGGTAAAGTTAAGGTTAGGGTTAAGGTTAAGGTTATGTTTAAGGTTAAGGTTAAGATAAGGTTAAGGGTAAGGTTAATTTTAGGTTAAGGGTAAAATTAAGGTTAACCATAAAGTTAAAGTTAAGGTTACGGGTAAGGTTAAGGTTAAGGTTAAGGTTAAGGTTAAGTTAGGTTAAGGTTCGGTTATGGTTATGGTAAGGTTAGGGTTATGTTATAGTTAAGTTTAAGGTTAGGTTAAGGTTAAAGGTGAAGGTTAAGGTTACGGGTCTTAACCTTAACCTTACACTTAACCTTCACCCTTAACCATAACCTTAACCTTAACCTTCACAATAACCTAACCTTAACAATGACATTAACTATAACCTAAACTTGACCTTAACCTTAACCTTACATTTACCTTAACATTAACCTAACCTTCCTATAACCTTTACCTTAACCTAACTTTAACTTTAACCTTCCCCTAACCTTAACCTTAACGTTAACCTTGCCCTAACCTTAACCTTAACTTTATCCATAACCTTAACCTTACCCTTAACCTAACCTTAACCTTACCCTAACCTAACCTTAACCTTAACCTTAACCTTATCTTAACCTTAACCTTCCCATAACCTTAACGTTAACCTTAACCATAACCTAACCTTAACCTTGACTTTACCCTTAGATTAGTCATAACCTTAAACTTAACGTTAACCTTCCCATTACCATAACCTTAACCTTAACCTAACCTTAACCTTAACCTTATCTTAACCTTAACCTAACCTTAACCTTGACTTTACCCATAATGTAACCTTAACCTTAAGGGTAAAGTTAAGTTAACCTTAGCCTTAACCTTATCTTAACATTAACCTAACCTAACCTTAACCTTAACCCCCAACCTAACCTTACCTTAAGCATAACCTTAACCTAACCTTAACCTTAACCTTACCCTTAACCTTATCTTAACATTACCCTTAACCTTACCCATAACCTAACCTTAACCTTGACTTTACCCTTAACGTAACCTTAACCTTAACCTTAACCTTAACCTTACTAAACCCTTACCCTTAACCTTATCTTAACCTTAACCTTTATCTAACCTTAAGGGTTAGGTTAAGGTTAAGGTTATGGGAAGGTTATGGTTAACCTTAAATTTACCCTACACCTAACCTTAACCTTAACTATAACCTAACCCTAACCTTGACCTTAACTTTACCCTTAACCTTGACCTTGACCTTAACTTTAACCTTGACCTTGACCTTAACCTAAACTTAACCTTAACCTTAGCCTAAACTTAACCTAACCTTAACCATAACCGTAACCTTAACCTAACCTTCAAATTAACTTTACAGTTAACCTAGCCTTAACCTTGACCAAACCCTTAACCTTAACCTTAACCTTACCCTTAACCTAACCTAGCTAAAACCGTAACCTTAACCTTACCCTAATCTTAACCTTAACTTAATCTTAACCTTGACTTTACCCTTAACCTAACCTTAACCTTAAGCTTAAACTAACCTTAACATTAACCTAATGTAACCTTAACCTTAACCTTTATGTTGACCTTAACCTTAGCTATAACATAACCCTAACCTTACCCTAACCATAACCTAACCCTAACCTTAACCTTACCCTTACCCTTAACCCTACCCTTAACCTAACCCTTAACCTTAACCTTAACCTTAACCCTAAACTTGACCAAACCCTTAACCTTAACCTGACTAAACCCATAACCTTAACCTTAACCTTAACATGACTAAACCTGTAACCTTAACCTTAACCTTAACCTAAATTTAACCTTAACCTGAACCTAACTATAACCTTACCCTTAACCTAAATTAACCTTAACCTTGACCTTGACCTTGAGCTTAACCTTAAACTTACCCTTAACCTTCACCTTCACCTTCACCTTCACCTTAACCTGAATGAACTTGTAACCCTAAACCTTTACCTTACCCTTAACCTCCACCTTAACTTTAACCTTGACTTTACCCTTAACCTAACCTTAAAATTAACTATAACCTAACCCTAACCTTGACCTTAAATTTACCGTTAAACTTTATCTTAACCTTAACATTAACTTTTACCTTGAACTTAACCTAACCTTAACTTTAACCTTATCTTACCCTTAATCTAACCTTAACCTTAACCTTAACCTAACCTTAAGTTTAACCATAACCTAACCTTAACCTTAACTTTATCTTAATCTTGACTTCACCCTTAACCCAACCTTAACCTTAACCTGACTAACCTTAAATTGACTAAACCCTTAAGATTAACGTAGATTTAAATTTAAGGTTAAGGTCAACGTCAATGTTAAGGTTAAGTTAGGATAAGGTAAGGTTATGGTTAGGTTAAGGTTAAGGTTAGGTTAATGTTAAGATAAGGTTAAGGTTAGGTTAAGGGTAAAGTCAAGGTTAAGGTAAAGGTTAAGGTTAAGGTAAGGGTAAGGTTAAGGTTACGTTAAGGTAAAGGTCATGGTTAAGGTTAGGGTTAAGGGTAAAATCAAAGTCAAGGTTAGTTTAAGGTTCAAGTAATGGGTTTAGTTAGGTTAAGGTTATGTTAAGGTAAAAGTTAAGGTTATGGTTATGTTAAGGTAAAGGTTATGGTTAGGGTTAGGGTTAATGGTAAAGTCAAGGTTAAGGTTAGGTTAAGTTTATGTTCAAGGTTAGCGTTATGTTATAGTTAAGGTCAAGGTTAAGGTAAGGTTAAGGTTAAGGTTAAGGTTAATATTAAGGGTTTGGTTAAGGTTAAGGTTATAGTTAAGTTCAAGTTTAAGGTTAAGGTTATGGTTAACGTTAAGGTTAAGGTTAGGTAAAGGTTAATGTTAAGGGTAGGTGATAGTGAAGGTTGATGTTAAGACCTGTAACCTTAAACCTTAACCTCAACCTAACCTTAAACTTAACCTTATCTTAACCTTAAGCTTAACCTTAACCTAAACTAACCTTAACGTTAACATTACCCTTAACCTTAGCTTAACCATAAAATTGACCTAACCTTAACCTTAGCCTTACCCTTAACATTATCTTAACCTTACCTTAACCATAACCTTAACCTTGAACTTAACTATAACCTAACCCTAACCTTGACCAAACCCTTAACATTAAACTTAAACTTAACATAACCTTAACCTTAACTAAACCCTTAACCTTAACCTTAACCTTAACATTAACATTAACCTTAACCATAACCTTACCCTAACCATAACCTTAACCTTACCCTTAACCTTGACCTTAACCTTAACATAACCTTAACCTCAACCTCAACCTTAACCTTATCTTACCCTTAACCTCACCCTAACTTTCACCTCGACTTTACCCTTAGCCTAATTTTAACCTTAACCTTAACCTTAACCTTAACTACAACCTAACCCTAACCTTGACCAAACCTTAACCTTAACATTAACTTAACATTAACCTTAACATTAACATTTCCATAACCTTAATGTTAACCTTAACCATAACCTAATGTTAACCTTGACCTTAACTATAAGCTAACCCTTACCTTGACCAAGCCCTTAACCTTAACCTTAATCTTAACCTTAACCTTAACCTTTACCTAACCTTAACCTTAGCCTAATCCTAACCTTACCCTAACCTTAACCCTAACCATAACCTTAACTTTACCCTTAACCTAACCTTAACCTAACATCAACCATAACCTTAACTTAACCTTACCCTTAACCTTATCTTAACCTTACCTTAACCATAACCTTAACCTTGACCTTAACTATAACCTAACCCTAAGCTTGACCAAACCCTTAACCTTAACCTTAACTTTACCCTTAATCTAACCTTAGCCTTAACCTTACCCTTAACCTTAACCAAACCCTTAACCTTAACCTTAACATGAACCTTAACCCTAATATTAAACTTAACCTAACCTTAACCTTGAATTTACCCTTAACCTTAACCTAACTAAACCTGTAACCTTAACCTTAACCTTAACCTTAACCTTAACCTTGACCTTAACTATAACCTAACCCTAACCTTAACCTTGAATTTACACTTAACTTAATCTTAACCTTTAATTTACCTAACCAAAGTTAAGGTTAAGGTTAAGGTTAAGGTAAAGGTTAAGATAAGGTTAAGGTTAGGTTAAGGTTAAGGTTAAGGTTATAGGTTTAGTTAGGTTAAGGTTAATGGTTTGGGAAGGTTAAAGTTAGGCGTAAGATAATGTTAAGGTTAAGGTTAAGGTTAAGTTAAGGTCAAGTTCAAGGTTAAGGTTAAGGTTGAGGTCAAGGTTAAGGGTAAAGTTAAGGTCAAGGTTAGGGTTACGTTATAGTTAATGTTAAGCTTAGGTTAAAGGTAAAGTCAAAGTTAAGTTTAAGGTAAAGGTTAAGGGTAAGGTTAAGGTTAAGGGTTACGCCTTGAATTTACCCTTAACTTGACCTTGAACTTCACCTTAGCTTAACCTTGAAGGTTAAGGTTAAGGTTAGGTTAAATTTAAGTTAAGGGTAAATTAAAGGGTAAGGTTAAGGTTAAGGTGAAGGTTAAGGTTATAGTTAAGTTAAGGTTAAGGTTAAGGTTAAGGTTAATCTTATGGTTAAGGTTAAGATTAAGGTTAAGGGTATGGAAAAAGTTATGGTTAAGGTTACGTTAAGGGTAAAGTCAAGTTTAAGGTTAGGATAAGCTTAAGCTTAAGGTTATGGTTAAGATAAGGTTAAGATAAGGTTAAGGGTAAGGTTAAGGTTGGGTTAAGGTTATGGTTAAGGCAAGGTTAAGTGTAAAGTTAAGGTTAAGGTTAGGTTAAGGTTAAGATAAGTTTAAGTGTAAGTTCAAGGTCAAGGTCAAGGTTAAGGTTAAGGTTAAGGATAAGGTCAAGGGTAAGGTCAAGGTCAAGGTTAAGGTTATGGTTATGGGAAGGTTAAGGTTATGATTAAGCTTAAGGTTAAGGTTAGGGTTAAGTTAAAGTTAAGGTTAAGGTTTGCTGAAGGTTAGGGTTAGGTTATGGTTAATGTTAAGGTTAGGTTAAGGGTGAATTCAAGGCTAAGGTTATGGTTATGGGAAGGTTAACGTTAAGGTTAAGGGGTTAATGTTAGTTTAAGGGTAAAGTCAAGGTAAAGGTTAAGGTGAAGGTTAAGGTTAAGGTTAAGGTTATGTTTAGGGGAAGGTTAAGGTCAACGTTAAGTTTAAGGGTTTGGTCAAGGTTAGGGTTAGGTTATAGTTAATTTCAAGGTTAGGTCAGTTTATAGTTAAAGTTAATGTTAAGGTTAAGGTTGAGTTAAGGTTAAGGTTATAGATAATTTTAAGGTTAGGTTAAGGTTAAGGTTAAGTTAAGGGTACGGTTAAGGTTATGATTAGGTTATAGTTAAGGTTATAGTTAGGGTAAGGTTAGGGTTAGGTTATAGTTAAGGTTAAAGTTAGGTTAAGGTTAAGGTTAAGGTTATGGTTATGGGAAGGTTAAGGTTAAGGTTAAGGTTAACGTTAAGTTGAGGTTAAGGTTAAGGTTAAATTTAAGGTTAATATTAAGGTTAAGGGTTTGTTCAAGGTTAAGGTTAGGTTATAGTTAAGATTAAAGTTAGGTTGCGGTATAGTTAAATTTAAGTTTAAGGTTAAGGTTTATAGTGAAGTTAAGGTTAAGACCTGTAACCTTAGCCTTTACCTTACCCTTATCCTTAACCTTAATAGTAACCCTAACCTTGACTTTACCCTTAACTTAACGTTAACCTTCACTATAACCTAACCCTAACCTTGACCAAACCCTTAACCTTAACTTTAACCTTACCTATAACCTTAACCTTAACCTTACTAAAGTCGTAACCTTAACCTTAACTATAACCTAACCCTAACCTTGACCAAACCCTTAACCTTAACCTTAACCTGACTAAACCTGTAACCTTAACCTTAACTATAACCTAACCCTAACCTTGACCAAACCCTTAATCTTAACCTTAACCTTAACCTTAACGTTCCCCTAACCTTAACCTTAACCTTAACTCTTAACCTCAACCTTACCCCCTTAACCTTAACCATAAACCTAACCTTGACCAAATTCTTATCCTTAACCTTAACCTTAACCTTAACCTTAGCGTTAACATTAACCTTGACCTTAACGTTAATATAATCTTAAACTAACCTAACCATAACCTTGACCAAGCCCTTAACCTTAACTTTACCCTTAACTTAAAATTAACCTTAACTATAACCTAACGCTAACCTTGACCAAACCCTTAACCTTAACCTTAACCTGACTAAACCTGTAACCTTAACCTTAACCTTACCTTAACCTTACCTTAACCTAACTTTGACCTTAACCTTCCCCTAACCTTAACCCTAAACTTACCCTAACCTTACCCCTAACCCTAACATTGACCAAATCCTTAACCTTAATCTTACACAACATTTTGTTACCATCTCTACAATCCCTCGCCCCACATATTGGAGGGTCTTTCCTGTGACCTGTGAGCAGTGTTAGGTCTCTATAATTTAGTAGAATGGAAAGAATAAATGCTGCAGAGACTACATAAAAAACCACTTTTGGATTCTAGGATCTAGCCCTCCTGAATCCAAAGAGGGATCTCTCTATAAGTGTAAAGATTGATTTATATTTAAGGCTTTTATTATGATATTAGGCTAGTTATTAAGAACAAGGGTTTTTTTCTGTTTGGTTGGTCAGCTATGATATTTAATTGGATGTAATATCACAAAATGAAAGATTTTCAAAGGATGAAGATGCAAGTATATTGAGAAGTGTTCAGCAGATAGGATTAGTGTGAAGCAGATTTAATCCATTGGGCAATGGAGTCACAAAAGGGTTTAATTGTACAACAATTTCAAGAGTTTTCCAAGGGGAAAGTCATGTATATCAAAAGATCCTTTAGATTTAAATGATGGAGTGGAACATTAAAATTGTTGAGAAAGTGGAAAAGCCAATAATTTCAACAAGGATTTATCAACTTTCCATACAAGAAAAGACTTTTTAAGAAAAATTTTGAAACCAGCCAAAGGATAGCGCTAACCATAGACTTCTTTGGACAAGCTTGTATTAAAGCCAACTTATCAGACAACAATCCAGTAATCACACTAGACTACTTTCAGAAGGGATGAAAATAGATAAGAAAACAAAGTGTAGCTTATGATCAGGTTAGATATCATTAAAATCCAGGCCTGCTTTCAGCATAATCTTAGGGAAACTTTCAAACAACCTTTGGAGGAAGAACTAGAAGACAAGGAAAACCATAAACTTTCCTAGTTTAACTCTACTTAGCATGTAATGAAAATATCATTCAAGAACTTCCTTTCAAGTTTTGCACTTCAATACATGGACTAACCAACATTCCTTGATAATTTTTATACTTAATTTAAGTCATTCTCAAATATCACAATTAGCAGAAAACATATAGATAAAGCTTATCAGTGAGAGTAGGGTACTTTAGCAGTAAATCCTAGCTCTATGCTTGCTATTCTTTATCAGATAAAAGTGAACAAAATGGAACACATGAAAGGAAAACAATGACAGTAAGAGGTACTTCACCAATGATATAGACCAGGATCCCAAGAATCAGCTTGTATATTGATTGTCGATCCAATTACAAACTATAATGTCCAATGCTTCATCATAGCTTCAACTTCTCTTCTCATCCTAACTTCTTCAATAACTTAACAGAGCTTCAGAGCTTCAAAACTTATTTACACTCAACAATGATTTGATACAACAACTATTACATCAAAGTCCAATAACCAACCCTTCACAATGTGCTCCTCTAGGAGATTTTATAAGCAAATGAGGAGGTGGAAGAGTTTTTCGGGTTGAATATCATTAATTCTATACTAAATGCAATTCCTAGCCTTGAAAACCATGCAAGGCATAAGGCAGGAATGCATTGAATTACAACTCCATTTCATTTATTCCATTTATGTTTTTTAGGCCTAGTGGAAAAAAATATTGACTTCAAGGCTTTCTTTATCTTTTACAATAACTTTACTGACAGTTTTAAAATATGTCCTTTTGTTTAAAATAACTTTTTAGCTGTCTTTAGGTAAATATCTTCTGACTGGGCAATAACTATGCCTTCTTTTGATTTATTGAAGCTGCAAGTGGCACTTTTAGTAGCTAAAAGGATATTTTAGCCTCTGATGTGGCAATGGAGGCTTCCTTTGACTTATTTGACTATGATGTGGGCTTTAGGCTTCATTAAGCCTTTTTAAGCCATCTTTGTCTTTGTGTCTTTATGCTCTTAAATAGTAGATTTAAAATATTAATCTTCAATATTATGATTTAATCCTTTAACTCTAATCTTCTGTACAGGTGTCTAGGGTTTGCTGATATAGAGGGTTTGTTCATGGGCCGATGATCGTGATTCATTTACTGTTAGCATTGAAATCAACCCTTTATTCATCCCCCGCGTGATATTTAGGTTGCAGGATCATCACCCTAGACCTTTCTGTCACCTTCATGTGACTTTGGGGAAAAATAGAGATAAAACACCATTAAACCTGTTAGCCACCTATAATATTTTGTTATACCCGAAGGTGGCTAAATATGTTTTGAGCCTTCAAAGAACAAATTTCATCATTAAAAATTGTTGCCTTTTGAAGACTCCTTGAAGTCCTTCTGCCTTTTGTCCAAAATCCTCATTGCTGTTCTCATCTCATACTCTGAAATTTCTGCTGAAATACAAAGAAGAAACTGCTGCAAAGCCATCCCTTTTCCCTTTTTTCCACTCGAAATTAACCTTCTTTTCCTTTCCATTTTTCCATATTTTTCCTCTATTATTCATATTTTCCTTTCTCCCCTTCATAAATCACCCTTCCCATGGTTAAAAACTCACTTTTTAACCCTTTCGGCACCCTTTGTTTCCATTTAAAAACCGTGAAAAATCATAAAAATACAAGTCTTTCTATGGACCTAAGCCCCTTGGGCTAAGTCCTAAACCACTTCCCCCCACATGCCCATGTGTTAAAACCAAACGCCAAAGCTTTCGGCGCTAATCGCATCGCAAATATCCAAAGGGTGCATGACTTTGAACCATTACAAAGCTCATTTTCCTTTGTAAACCCAAAAACCCACTTTCCGAAAGTTCTAAGTTAAAACTTAAAACCATGTGCTGAATACAAATGGGTTGATCGGAAAGACCAGGCTCGATGGCCCGATTGCAATTAGCCCTTGTCTTTATAACTCCTGGGCATATTACATTCCGTGAAAACCCCCGGCCCCGCAATCGGGCGCCTTTTTCCTTTACCTATATATTTTCCGCCCAATCCATTAAACTTGTTTTATTCGCAAAAAACTTTGGTTTTCATGTGTTTAAGGGTTTTTTCCGCCGGTGCGTAGGTCGTAGCAATACTGACCGTTGATCTAGTCCTTTGATCCAACGGCCTGCGCTCAATCGCATCGCAAACTCTCAATCGCAATGCTTCAAGTGTGCCCTCCGATCAATCGCAGTCCATACCTCCGATCTTCCGATCCTGCTCTCCCTCCAATTTATTCTTGACCGTTGATCTAATCCTTGATCCAACGGTCTGTGAAAAATCGCATCGCAATGTTTCACCCCCTTGCAATTACCTCCGATTCATTCCCCGCCGTCGATCTGGTCCTCAGATCAATGACCAGCGCTCAATCGCAAAGTTTCAATCGCATGTTGTTTTGTGACCTCCCCGATTGCGATCCTCCGATTAAATCTGGGCCGTCCATTTCCTGCCTATCCAACGGTCCTTATTCCCACCGATCGCAAGTCTTACCTCCATTTCAAAACCCGCTGATTCATTTTCCGCCGTCGATATGATTTGCAGATCAACGGCCAGCGCTTAATCGCACTGGAATTTTCAATCGTATCCCCTTTTCTGCCACCCCTGATTGAGACCCTCCGATTAGATCTGGACCGTCCACGTGTCCAGATCGGACGGTCCAAAATGGATCCTCCTTTTTCTTCTCCCGCTATCCTTTTTTCCTTTCTATGCAGATCTCCACCATTGGTTGCCTTCATCCGACGGCTACACTCCTCTCCTGCCTTCTGAAGCAGTCTAACCCATTTCGCAGGATTTCTTAATTGTTTTTTGTTTTATGCAGGTGTTTTCAATGTTTTTCCGTTGTATCACAAAGAAAGCTGAGGGTTGGGAAAGACGTTTCCTGCGCCTTTGAAGCTACTAAAAGGAACCATTCACACGGTTGGATTCAATGATTTTTCAATGTTTCATGAGCATTGATGCCGAAAAGCCCAGTGCGGCCTGCACATCGACAAGACACTGTTTTAATTCAAAAACAGTTAAAGAGTATCAGTTTGAAGACAAAACAAAGCAGATGATAATTGAAGACGGTTTTTATGGGGATTACGGCTAAGACCGTTATCATAAGCCTAATCCCCAACTCAGAACAAAGTTTAAAAGAAAATCATAAATGTTTTGATGACAGAAAGGTTTCCACCGCTTCAACTGAGGCGAATTGATTCCTCAGCTACTACAAAGAGGCACCTGTTGCCTCAAACCTTTCAAACAGAGGCCGAAGTTATTGATTCAGCGAATATCTACCTCCAGCGCTACCAAGAAGTTAATTCTGCCAAAGGAGTGTAATAGAAAATTAGCCGCTGAAGTACTCCGGACGGAACATAGAGCATTAAAGTCAAATAAAGCCCCTTGCCAAAAGCTTTGATATTAATTGTAAAACATTAATACAGTGATCCACCTGTACACTTCTCCATCGAACCCCTCAAGAGACCGAGAAGTCATTTAATATGTATTAATGGTTCACGAGATATTTTTAGTTCTCACCTCCTCATCTTCCTATAAGTACTTCTGCATAAGATGAGAAGTTTGGTTGCTGTTTGATCACAAGTTGTAAATATCAAAACTCTCTGAAATAAATATACGAGTCTGTTGAAGTTGAAAATAATTTGGAGTCTTGGATGTCTTGATGATTCCATTGCATGTCTGTTCCTGAGAAGGCTCTATCATTGGATCCATGAGCTTGGTTGTTGGTGAAGTGCTCTGAACTGTTAAATGTTTTTCCTTGTTTTCATTATGTTTCATAATTTCTTAATACAGTAGGCTGAAAGTTTTAGGCTAAGAAATGACTCCTGGAAGCACCTTAGACCTGTTCACCCTTCACTGTTTTATGTTTTCTTCTGCTGAAGTATTTTAGAGGCTTTAAAACTTCTCTTTAGTCTTCATGCTAGTTTATTTCCTTGATAGCTCAAATAGTTGGTTTCAGCATGTTATGGTTCTCCCTGCTTGTCTGCCATCACTTGAAAGTCGTTATTGAAGTCTCCCTTCGAAGTACCATTGTCTTAAGTTAACCAAAGAGGTCGGTTTTGATCTTTCCCTTTGCCCCTGCTTAAACAGTTGTTTTTAAGGTCTTTATAGTTGCAAACACAGATGTTATTTAGGTGTTCCCTCTTCTATGAATGCAATTATCAGTGAATCTTTTATGTTTTCTAAATCCTTTAAAATAAGATCTTTGAGGAAATAGGGTGTTCCCAGAATCTTAGATTTCATTTTAGAAGTTGTCTTGAAATCATTATTTGCTTAAAGAATGTTTGTAGAATTTATGGTTAGCCCTGTCTATCAAATATCTCTTTATTGATAAGTCATGTTTCTCAAGTTCCCTTTGTTGAGAATTAAATTTCTTTTCCCAAACCATTAATGTCCATCTCATTCCAAAACAAAGGATCCTGTGGCCAAGTTAGATTTGCCCTTTGATATCCCATATCCCTTGAAGAGTTTGTCACGATCTTATTTTGACTCCATTGCCCAATGAACCGGATATTTCCTCTTTCTGTCTATCTTTCCTAGACCTTTCATATTCTGTTGTATCAACTCAACCCAACCAAACAAACATCTGCACGTAATAACTAGTCTAAAAATCCATAACCAAAGCAAACAAGATAAACCTTTGCAAACAAATATTTGAGAGATCCCTCTCTGAGAACAGGAGGACTAGATCCTGGAACTCTAAAGATTGGTTCTGATGTTGCCTTGTCTTTTGATTTTCCAAACTGTCAAAACACGGGACACCAACATAATGGAGATCACGGTGGGACCTGCTAAGAATTAGAGGTTTGCGAAACCTTTCCTTCAGCTTTAGGTCCAGTATAACATAAGTAACTTTCTTCAAGCACTGCCTAACATAATGGAAATCATGATAGGACTCTTTGAATCAGTGACAAACTAAGTAACCCTTAGGATTCCTTTAAATCCTTATCAAAACCTTGAAGGAACCAGTTACCAAGCCATAAGAGCAACTCTGTTTGTTTGAACACCTTAGCTAAGTGCAAAATCAGACTTAGAACACTCTCTTACCCTATAAAAACAAAATAAACTCAGAAAAACCCAAAATATTTCAAGTTTGGCTTCATAATAAACATGGTGGTGGACCATAAAACCTTTTACCTCCTTAGGAGCTAAAAAGCTTCCACCTGGCGACTCCATAATCCTGAGCAGACCTTAAAGACTCCACTGAAAAGAACCCTTACCATTATATAGTTTCCTAATCCAGTTAGAGGATTGTAAGATCAAAATTTGTGTAAACGGATCAGTTAACCTCTCAAAGATTGTCATACTTGGTTGAACTTTTCCTGTCATTTGGATCTCAAATAACGGCATAGTGGCTTCTAGGAAGATTTATACTAGAGCCCATCCTGACCCCGATCCACCTGAGATAGTTGATGACCCAGAAAGTATCCTTTGGAAGTCTCCTAAGGTTAAATTTTCAACTATTTTTAGATCACCCTTGAGAGCTAATTCAGTTCCTGAAAATCTTTTAGCTCTACAACAATCACAAGTTGACTTAGTAAACCCATTTAGAACTAGGTCATTTGATGATATAATTCAGATAAATCCTGAGTCTTCACTTTCATCCCCAGAAACAAGTGAATATCCTGATAGAGAATCAACACCTCCTGATCCACATTTTCTTTTTAACCTAGGTGTCTCTCATCCAAAATTAGCTCAACAATCTGCTGCTGTTCCATCCACTTCTGTACACCATTCATCCACTGTTCAAACCGCTCCACTCTAGCCAAATTCCCTTCTTATAAATCCCCCACTTGTTAATCCACCCCCACCACATATCATGGCAGCATGGTATGCTCCCTTAGCCCTTAATATACCACTAGTCAATCTTCCACAGGACTATCAGTCCAAAATTCCATTATATGATGCTAATAATGCTACAACTGCATCGCAACATGTGGATAAGATGAATGACTATTTTGATCGAAATGAAATTGATGATGATTCTATCAAACTCAGACTGTTTGCTCAGAGCTTAGGGGGAGAAGTAAGAAAATGGTTTAAAGGTTTAGCCCCCCGTAGTATAAATGACCTCCAAGGCTTCCATCAAACATTTTTAAACAAGTGGGAAGTGAGAAAAAATCCTCTCCAAGTCCTTGCTGATTATAATAATCTCCATAGGAACCCTGGGGAAAGTGTAAAAGCTTATTGTACCAGATTTAACAGCGTGTATAACGCACTTTCCCCTGAACTAAAACCTCCTCAGGGCTCAGCTTTAAACAAATTTCCTGAAGGGTTTGACCCAGACATGACATATTCACTCAGAGAAAGAGTTTTTGCAACGTTGGAAGATATGCAAAGAGGTGCCCTTTCCGTGGAAGTGAACTTAATAGAAAAGAGAGCAAGAATGAAAACTGAGAAGAGAGTATCTTTCAAAGAGGAATCCCCTCCCTCTACTTCAAGCTCAAAAATGGAGAGAATGTTGGAAGAAATGATGAAAGAGATGAGCATAATTAAGAAAACACAAGCAAATCAAAGCCAGACTGCACTTCAAAACAATCAAAACAGAAATAGAAATCAGAATTATAGAAAAGATAACAATCATGATAAGAAAAAAGAAAGTGACCAACAAATCAGACCTCCCTTTCAACAGAATTATGTAGATCAATATGAGGAAGACAGGGAGTTGGAAAGATTGGAAGAATCACATGTAAACTTGATTGGATTGGACAGTGGGGATGAGGTTTTCCTCACCGAGGAAGAACAAGGTTTCTTCTCAAATGATCAAAATACAAACACCTATGAAGATTCTGATGACTATAGATTGGGTTTTGAAAATGCAATCATGGAGGTGCACAAACAGTATGATCTTAGGAGCAAGGGAAGTGTAGAGAATTCAAAAGATAAGAATACTAGCATTGTTGTCAAGAAGAACCTAGAAAACCAGTCCAAAAAGACAGCAGAAAAAACCAACATTTCGGCCAAGAAAACAGACTCAAATAAAGACAAGGGAATCCAGCCAAATGTTGAAAAAAGTACCCCTAGCACTTCAGCTAGTAGTCCCAATAAAACCATCCCAATTACTATCCCAAACTAGGTTCAGCAAAGTAAAATTGCTGAAAGGAATTTAATTGAAAAAAAAGATGTAAATATCAACAAATCAATTATTCCTTTCAGCCTTGAGGGGGAGATTGCCAAGATTAAGATTACCATCCCCCTAGCTGAACTAGTAACCCAAGATCTGTACCAAAACCAAGTTTTAAAAGCTTTAAACTTAGGAAGTGATACTGACACCTTAAACTTGACAGACGACAAACCTGAGCTGTTGTTTGGCCCAGAAGTTGAAGGAAAATATCAAGAAGGACCAGTCCCTCCCTTCTATGTCAGATTGAGCATACACGATAAAATTCTACACAATGCCATGTTAGATTCCGGAGCTTCACACAATCTAATGCCCAAAGTAGTAATGGAAAGCTTAGGCTTAGAAATTACTAAACCCTACAAAGATTTGTATTCCTTTGACTCAAGTAGAGTCAAATGTTTGGGTTTAATCAAAGATTTATGTGTTAACTTAGCTCAGATCCCTGCCAAGAATCTAGTGATGGACATCGTGGTAGCTGACATTCCCCCTAAGTATGGCATGCTTTTATCAAGATCATGGGGATCCAAACTTCAGGGAAGCCTTCAAATGGACATGTCTTATGCCACCATCCCTGTTTTCAACCAAAATAGAAGATTATACAAGGAAACCCACATGAAGTATATGGTGAGTAACATGGACAAACCAAACAACACTCCGATCTATTCTATTCAATCAAGTTTAGATTCATTTATCTTGTATAACGAAGATGAAATTACTCAACCATGTAAAGAAAATATAGACTCACCAAATTTCACCTCGAATAAACTTCAAAACGTTGACGATCAACAGCGACAAGAAAATGAGAATGAGTCAAATATACTTTGGACAATAAATTTCGATGGATCCTGTAATAAAACTAGTGCAGGGGAAGGTGTCTGGATTCAAAACACAAATCAGAGTTTTTCATACAAGTTAGACTTCCCATGCACTAACAATATTGCTGAGTATGAAGCACTTCTCCTAGGCTTACAACTGCTTAAAGAATTAGAAGCCCAAAGGATATCCATTTTAGGGGATTCTGAGCTTATCATCAAACAAATCAAAGGAGAATACTCAGCCAAGAATCCAAAGCTTAGGGAATATCCAAATGCTGCCCTTGACCTGTTATTTTTTTTTGAAAAATATGAACTCATTTTTATCCCTAGCGCACAAAATCATCTAGCAAATGAACTTGCCTTCACTGCCAGTAATTTCCAAGTACCTGAGATAAATGAAAAACTCAGTATAAAGGTGAAACACAGACCTGCTGTGCCTGATAACGAAGATCACTGGCAAGTATTCGAATCTAAAAAACACATAGGTGATTTCTTAAAATCGGAAAATGATTTCAGCATACCAACACCAGAAGCTGGCCATGAAGAAAACTGCTTGTATATTGAACAAATCCCAGAGGATGAAATGACATATCCTGCTGATATAAGTCATTGCGAAAATCCTTTTGAAGAAGAGGTAGTTAACAATGAAGACCGAGAAGACTTGGAAGTCTTACAATGCAAAAATGATAAAATTCCAAGAGGTCTCACACCTTTAGAACACATGTTTGATCTCAACGATGTAGCTAAAGAACCCAGAATGGAGCCTGTGGAGACAAATGTAGAAGAACACAACATAGGAAGTCTCGCAGAACCCAAGATGATCAAGTTATCCAGCACTCTCCCAGCCCACATAAAATCACAATACATAAAGCTTTTTAAAGAATTTAAGGATGTGTTTGCTTGGGAATACAAAGACTTGAAATCATATGATACCAGCATCATCCAGCATAAAATCCCCTTGAAGGAAAATCAAAAGCCTTTTAAACAAAAACTAAGGAGAATAAATCCCCTTTTATTACCTTCGGTTAAGGCAGAAATTGAGAAAATGTACAACGCTGGGATCATAGTACCCATTAGATTTTTGGAATGGGTATCAAACTTAGTTTCTGTTAGAAAGAAAACTGGGGAAATCAGGCTCTATATTGACTTCAGAAATTTAAACAGAGCCTCTTTAAAAGACAACTACCCTTTACCTAAGATGGACCATATACTTCAAAGGGTAGTTGGATCAAGAAGAATATCCTTATTAGATGGGTTCTCGGGTTACAATCAGGTGTTAGTTTTCCCAAGCGATCAAATCAAAACCGCTTTTACCACACCTTGGGGAACTTTTATGTATGTCAAAATTCCTTTCGGATTAATGAACGCAGGGGCCACCTTCCAAAGGGCCATGGAAATAGCCTTCTCTAAAGATATTGGCTATTTTATAATTATCTACCTTGATGACATAACTGTTTTCTCAAAAACTGATGAAGAACATTTGATTCACCTAAGGAAGGTTTTTGAGAAATGTAGGAAATTTGGCTTATCACTAAATCCCAGGAAGACCCTCTTTGGACTCCAAGAAGGGAAACTTCTTGGTCACATAATTTCAGAAGAGGGAATCAAAATAGACCCTACAAGGATACATGGCATATTGCAAATCAGCCATCGTAGAAGCCTCAAAGAATTGCAATCTTTCATCGGAAAGATTAATTTTTTGAGAAGGTTTATTCCCAGCCTTGCTGAGCTATTGAAAAACATCACAAACATGCTTAAGAATAATGTGGGCGTAAAATGGACTTTTCCAGCTAAACAATCATTCGAACTGGTCAAACAAGCTCTTACCCAAGCGCCAGTACTGATTAGTCCTGATTTTACCAAAGACTTTTACATTTTTTCTTTTGCATCTGAACATACATTAGCTGCAGTTTTGCTTCAAAAGAACGATCTCGGACAAGAACAACCGATATCATTTTTTAGTAGGGCCCTAAGAGACGCTCCTCTCAATTATAACATTATGGAAAAACAAGCCTTAGCATTAGTAAAAGCGTTAAAAGACTTTAGGGTTTATATTTTACACTCTCACATAATCGCTTTTGTTCCTCATGCTGTTGTCAAAGATATTCTAATTCAAGACCCTGATGGTAAAAGGGGAAAATGGATTGCAACTATTCTTGAATATGACTTAGAAATTAGGCCCACCAAACTTGTTAAGGGGCAAGGATTAGCAAAACTTATGGCCGAGTCCAACTTCCAAGCACTAGACATAAATATGGTGGATGTGTTGGAAGAAGTGGAAGAATCTGATGCCCCTTTTATTGAGGAAACTTTCCTAAATTCCCCTTGGTATGCTGACATTGTTTATGTGATTTTATATTTGAATACTCCTCCTTCTCTGTCTAAAACTAAAGCTAGATTTTTGAAACAGAAAGCTTTGAGTTTTTGCATTTTAGACGAAGTGTTATATTGGAAAAACGCTGTTGGAATTTTGCTTAAATGTTTACTTGAAGATGATGCAGGGAAGATCATGCACGACCTACATGATAGTGAATGTGGAGGACACCTCTACTGGAAGGCCACAGCAAACAAAATTCTCAGATCAGGTTACTATTGGCCTAAACTTTTCCCAGATACTCAGAAGCTCGTCATGTCTTGCCATAAGTGTCAAATCTTTGATGGCAAGAAAAAACTCCTTCCCTTACCCCTACATCCTATCAGAGTTGAGGCACGCTTTCAACAATGGGGGCTGGACTTCATTGGAGAAATTCACCCATCTTCCTCAGCTCAACATAAGTGGATCCTCATAGCCACTAACTTCTTCACCAAATGGATAGAAGCTATACCTACTAGGAATGCTAATGACTCTGTCATTATCAAGTTTCTTGAAACCCACATCCTATCCAGATTTGGTTGTCCCAGAAAAATCATAACAGACAATGCTGCTACTTTCAAATCCAAAAAGATGGTTGATTTCTGTCACAAATACCATATAACCTTGGGCCATTCCACTGGTTACTACCCCCAAGGAAATGGATTAGCTGAATCTTCCAACAAGAGTCTCATCAATATCATTAAAAAACTGTTGGAAGAAAATCAAAAATCATGGCACAGTAAGTTGGTTCATGCCTTATGGGCTGATAGACTAACTACAAAGAAATCAATAAATATGTGCCCCTATCAGTTAGTTTATGGCATGGATGCAATTTTTCCTACCTCATTAGGAGTTCCGGTCATAAAACTCCTTCAAGAAGTACAGGTTGAGGAAAATGATATGCAGAGGAGGATCAACCAAACAATCCATTTACAACAGACTAGAGAAGAAGTTTATGAGAGAACACAGTTAGTCCAAGAAAATATGAAGAAGCAATTTGATAAGAGGACTAAGGCAAACAATTTCCAGGTTGGAAGTGTTGTTCTTAAGTGGGATTCACGGAGGGAAGAGAAGGGGAAACATGGCAAGTTTGAGAATTTGTGGAAAGGGCCATATATTATTCATGCTGGGAGGGGTCATAATACATTTTTCTTGAAAGAATTGAATGGAGAAGACTTATATGGAGGTCCTGTCAATGGCAGGATGCTCAAGCATTACTTCTGCCAAGAGTCTTAAGTTTCAAAGAATTTTTGTCTCCATTTTAAATATCATAGTCTAACCATTGCATTCAAAAGTTATAAAAAATACAAAAAACAATAGGAAAAAGGAAAAGAGGGCAGGTTGTCAAAACAAGAAAGGTATAGCCCCATACCAACAAAGAAACAAATCTGAAAGTGTGCAAGCTTAAACGCCACTCCTGTAAAAACACACTTCTAGTTAGTCAAACTGTTTAATCTTGACTAATTAGTTTTCAGTTTTCTGCTGATAGGGTAGTAAATTTGATTTGCCAAACTGTTTAATCTTGGCTTATCAGTAGATAGATTAGGATAGAAATTGAAGGTTCAAACAAACTCAAAATCTGAACCAAAGTTTCCAAAAGGAGATGACTCAAAACTATTTTATTTTATGAGTCAAAGAAAGTGTAAATCTGGTTCTAAATCACTCAAAATCTGAACCAGAAGAAAAGAAAAGACATCTCAAACAAAGTAAAAAACAGAGCTGTGAAGAAAGGGAAGGCTGTACTTAAACTTTCAGATCTAAAGCCTTCTATTTTTTATTTTAATTTCCTGCAAATAATAATCTATGTGTAGCTTGTTTTTATGCCATAGATCACATCAATTCAAAATGCTTAAATCTTGACTTGGCTGTTTTTAAATTTCTGCTTTAGAATTTAGAGAATGAAAGTCTGTTGGACAGTTTAATCCCAACAGACAATAGATTAGGTAGAGAAACATCTGAACTCAACTGTTTAATCTGAGTTCAGGGAGAAATAAGGAGTAGAATTAGATTAGTTTTTTAAGCTTTCAAAAGAATAAAATGTTGTTAAGAGTTTGCCAATCCAAGTGCACTCTGTTGAAGAAAAAATGTTAGATCAGTAGGATTGGGTAGGTAGAAGGTTGTATTGATGAAGTTCATCATTTTTCATAACTAATATAATTTTTCAGAGCGAATCAGGACCATTCAGCAAGGAAAGAGAAATTCATTGGATCAGGCACAGGCCTACCTCCCAGAGAAATCAAGTCTGAATTCTTGATGCCTTCAAGAAGGCACCATCCCCAAGTGGAGCCACTGTTAGCCACCTATAATATTTTTTTATACCCGAAGGTGGCTAAATATGTTTTGAGCCTTCAAAGAACAAATTTCATCATTAAAAATTGTTGGCTTTTGAAGACTCCTTGAAGGCCTTCTACCTTTTGTCCAAAATCCTCATTGTTGTTCTCATCTCATACTCTGAAATTTCTGCTAAAATACAAAGAAGAAACTACTGCAAAGCCATCCCTTTTCCCTTTTTTCCACTCGAAATTAACCTTCTTTTCCTTTCCCTTTTTTCCATATTTTTCCTCTATTATTCATCTTTTCCTTTCTCCCCTTCATAAGTCACCCTTCCCATGGTTAAAAACTCACTTTTTAACCCTTTCGGCACCCTTTGTTTCCATTAAAAAACCGTGAAAAATCATAAAAATACAAGTCTTTCTATGGACCTAAGCCCCTTAGGCTAAGTCCTAAACCACTTCCCCCCACATGTCCATGTGTTAAAACCAAACGCCAAGGCTTTCGGCGCTAATCACATCGCAAATATCCAAAGGGTGCATGACTTTGAACCATTACAAAGCTCATTTTCCTTTGTAAACCCAAAAACCCACTTTCCGAAAGTTCTAAGTTAAAACTTAAAACCATGTGCTGAATACAAATGGGTTGATCGGAAAGACCAGGCTCAATGGCTCGATTGCGATTAGCCCTTCTCTTTATAACTCCCAGGCATATTAAATTCCGTGAAAACCCCCGGCCCCACAATCGGGCGCCTTTTTCCTTTACCTATATATTTTCCACCCAATCCGTTAAACTTGTTTTATTCGCAAAAAACTTTGGTTTTCATGTGTTTAAGGGTTTTTTCCGCCGGTGCGTAGGTTGTAGCAATCCTGACCGTTGAACTAGTCCTTTGATCCAACGGCCTGCGCTCAATCGCATCGCAAACTCTCAATCGCAATGCTTCAAGTGTGCCCTCTGATCAATCGCAGTCCATACCTCCGATCTTCCAATCCTGCTCTCCCTCCAATTTATTCTTGACCGTTGATCTAATCCTTGATCCAACGGTCCACGCAAAATCACATCGCAATGTTTCACCCCCTTGCAATTACCTCCGATTCATTCCCCGCCGTCGATCTGGTCCTCAGATCAACGACCAGCACTCAATTGCAAAGGGCTCAATCGCAAAGTTTCAATCCCATGTTGTTTTGTGACCTCCCCGATTGCGATCCTCCAATTAAATCTGGGTTTTCCATTTCCCGCCTATCCAACGGTCCTTATTCCCTCCGATCGCAAGTCTTACCGCCATTTCAAAACCCGCTGATTCGTTTTCCGCCGTCGCTCTGATCTGCAGATCAACGGCCGGCGCTTAATCGCATTGGAATTTTCAATCGCATCCCCTTTTCTGCCACCCCCGATTGAGACCCTTTGATTAGATCTGGACCGTCCACGTGTCCAGATAAGACGGTCCAAAACGGCTCCTCCTTTTTCTTCTCCCGCTATCCTTTTTTCCTTTCTATGCAGATCTCCACCGTTGGTTGCCTTCATCCGACGGCTACGCTCCTCTCCTGCCTTCTGAAGCAGTCTTACCCATTTCGCAGGATTTCTTAATTGTTTTTTGTTTTATGCAGGTGTTTTCAATGGTTTTCCGTTGTATCACAAAGAAAGCCGAGGGTTGGGAAAGACGTTTCCTGCGCCTTAGAAGCTACTAAAAGGAACCATTCACATGGTTGGATTCAATGATTTGTCAATGTTTCATGAGCATTGATGCAACTAGTGCGCTTTGCATAATAATTCTTGTTTTAATTCAAAAACGGGTTAAAATGATCAGTTTGAAGGTGAGGAACACAATGACAGAAGATTGAGCGGTTTTATAGGATTACGGCTAAGGCAGTTATCATGAAAACCTAATCTGCTGAACACGAGTTTAAAAAAAGAAAATCACTAAATATTTTGATGGCTGAAGAGTTTCCTCTGATTCAAACAGAAGTAGAATTCGATTATAAACTGCACTACAAAGAGCCACCTATCGCCTCAAACCATTCAAAACAGAGGCCGAAGTTATTGATTCAGGAAATATCTGCCTCCAGCGCTGCCAAGAAGTTAATTCTGCCAAAGGAGTGTAATAGTAAATAGCTGCAGAGTTTCTCCAGACAGAGCATAGAGCCTCAAAGTCAAATAAAGCTCCCACCGAGCTTTGATATTAATTGTAAAACATTAATACAGTGATCCACCTGTACACTTCTCCATTGAACCCCTCAAGAGACCGAGAAGTCATTTAATCTGTATTAATGGTTCACGAGATATTTTTGTTAGTTCTCACCTCCTCATCTTCCTATAAGTACTTCTACATAAGATGAGAAGGTTGGTTGCTGTTTGATCACAAGTTGTAAATATCGAAACTCTCTGAAATAAATATACGAGTCTGTTGAAGTTGAAAATAATTTGGAGTCTTGGATGTCTTGATGATGTCGTTGCATGTCTGTTCCTGAGAAGGCTCTATCATTGGATCCATGAGCTT
Organism: Pinus albicaulis; assembly: GCA_034641835.2. Taxonomy (NCBI): domain Eukaryota; kingdom Viridiplantae; phylum Streptophyta; class Pinopsida; order Pinales; family Pinaceae; genus Pinus; species Pinus albicaulis. Next base: position 319,051 of record JAXQQM020065126.1, on the reverse strand, counting down.
GACTGTTGGTGAAGTGCTCTGAACTATTGAATGTTTTTCCTTGTTTTCATTATGTTTCATAATTTCTTACTATAGTAGGCTGAAAGTTTTAGGCTAAGAAATGACTCCTGGAAGCACCTTAGACCTGTTCACCCTTCACTGTTTTATGTTTTCTTCTGCTGAAGTATTTTAGAGGCTTTAAAACTTCTCTTTAGTCTTCATGCTAGTTTATTTCATTGATAGCTCAAACAGTTGGTTTTAGCATGATTTATGGTTTTCCCTGCTTGTCTACTATCACTTGAAAGCTGTTATTGAAGTCTCCCTTTGAAGTACCATTGTCTTAAGTTAACCAAAGAGGTCGGTTTTTATCTTACCCTTTGCCCCTGCTTAAACAGTTGTTTTGAAGGTCTTTATAGTTGCAAACACAGATGTTATTTAGGTGTTCCCTCTTCTATGAATGCAACTATCAGTGAATCTTTTATGTTTTCTAAATCCTTTAAAATAAGATCTTTGAGGAAATAGGGTGTTCCCAGAATCTTAGATTTCATTTTAGAAGTTGTCTTGAAATCATTATTTTCTTAAAGAATGTTTGTAGAATTTATGGTTAGCCCTGTCTATCAAATATCTCTTTATTGATAAGTCATGTTTCTCAAGTTCCCTTTGTTGAGAATTAAATTTCTTTTTCCAAACCATTAATGTCCATCTCATTCCAAAACAAAGGATCCTGTGGCCAAGTTAGATTTGCCCTTTGATATCCCATATCCCTTGAAGAGTTTGTCATGATCTTATTTTGACTCCATTGCCCAATGAACCGGATATTTCCTCTTTCTGTCTATCTTTCCTAGACCTTTCATATTCTGCTGTATCAACTCAACCCAACCAAACAAACATATGCACGTAATAACTAGTCTAAAATCCATAACCAAAGCAAACAAGATAAACCTTTGCAAACAAATATTTGAGAGATCCCTCTCTGAGAATAGGAGGACTAGATCCTGGAACTCTAAAGATTGGTTCTGATGTTGCCTTGTCTTTTTATTTGCCAAACTGTCAAAACATAGGACACCAACAAAACCTACAAAAAATGATAAACACATCATAAAAAACCTTCGGGAGTGGGAAAGACTATTTCAGAGGCTTGTGAGGGTGGAGAAGAAATGAGAAAAAATGTGGATGCAGCGGAAAAATGGGAGGAAAATCCAGCAGAGCAGCTAACTAGATGAAAATGGAAGTTTGGGCGCGACGACGAACAAAAGCCATTGGATTAGAGCAATCAACGGTCAAGATTGCTTAATGAAATTTTTCGGGGGCAAGTTAGGTGGGACATGGATGGGGGGTGAGATTAAAACAGTACCATCCGATGTCAGAGATCGACGGTGGAGATCTTTTGATGGAGCGATTGGGAGAATAGACGAATGGAAAATGAATAAGGTTGTGATATAACACAATCCATTCGATCTCAGAGATCGACGACTGAGATTAAAAGCATAAATGAGGTTAAGGAGGGTAGCGGTACGGCGGAAAACTGGCAGCATTTTTTGCAAAATATTTGGGGGGTTGGCAGTATATCCTGAAAAAACCTGATTCCATACATCGCTTGACACCTGTCCCTTTCAATACCACCTATTCCACAAAATCTTTTGGCGTTAAGCTTCGAGTGAAAAAAATTTGCGATATGCAACGTCCATTGTCGAATTGGAGGCTCCAGATCCTACGGTGCGGATTGCACGCAACGGGGTGAGAGATTCACAGACGAGGGATGGTGGGACCGCAGGACATGTCAGCAACTTTGTCGTGTAGTGGAAAAAGTTATTTGGCGGAGTGATTTATCAAATGGAGAGTTTATACTGTCGGATTAAATCCCGATCGTAGGATCTTAAGAACGAATGGTCATGATTAAAGGAAGGAGTGGATCATGTTGAAAAGAGAAAAGGGATGAGAGGCGAAAAGGTAGAGGAAAGGCGGCCCAATGACTATTGATCTCTACAGATCAATGATTGAGATTCATTTAAAATATTACATGTCAGGAATGGAAAAATAAAAGGAAATAGGGGCTTGGGAAAGGTTTTTGAGCCCTTTAGTGCTCGATTGAAGGGCTTTAGGACGCATGGAGGAAGGGGCTAAAGGAATAAGCCCTCGTGGGCTTAAATACTTTATAGTATTAAATAAAGGTAAGATATGAGGTTTAAAGGGGGTTTTTAGATGATGTTGGAGGTTAAATGAAGGTTAATGAAGGGATTTTATGAAGGAAATAAGGATGAAATGGGGTTATTGGTGAGTGAAAAGGAGGAGTGGAATGATGGAAAATGTAGTTTTTAAGCAGTCTTTCTTGGTAAACAGCAGGTACTTTAGGACTAACAGTGAAACAACAATGAAGATTAACTCAAAGGGTAAAGAACATCATAAGACTTCAAAAGATGATAAGTTTTCAAAGGAAACTATCTCTTAAAGGCTAAAAAAGATTTAGCCACCATTTGGTATGAAAATTTTTTAAAGGTGGATAACAGTGGCTCCACATGGGGATGGCATGTTCTTGAAGGTTTCAAGAACTTCAGATATTGATCTCTGGCTTTTCAATAAACCAGTGCCTTTTCCATTGAGCAACAACTTTTCTTTCCTTTGGCTGACCTTTCTTTGATATGACAATCTTTGAAACAATCCGAAACAATGGAATTCTATCAAAACAACATCTCTAATTACCCATTCCTAATGATCCTAACATTTTTTGTTCTTATAGAGTGCATTTGGGCTAGCAAACTCTCTTCATCAACATTTTAGTTGAAAAATGAAAAACTAGTCTAAGTCTACTCTTATTTATCCATGAGTTCAGATTAAGCAATTGAACTCATAAGTTTCTCTAATTAACTACTGTATGTCAGGATTAGACTGTCTGACAGACCTTTATTCTCTAAATTCTAAAACAGAAAATTAAAAGTAGCTAAGCAAGGATTAAGCAGTCTGACTTGCTTTTGGTCTATGGCATAAAAACAAGCTGCACATAGACTATTATTTGCAGAAAAGTAAAAAAAATTGTGAAGGCTTAAGATCTAGAAATAAAAAACATCCTTCATTATTCTTCAGCTCTGGTTTTGATTTTGTTTGAGCTGTCTTCTTTTTCTTTTCTGGTTCAAGTTTTGAGCTTTTTAGAACTAGTTTTTTTTCTATCTTTGGCTCAACATTTAATCTAATTAGAGCCATTATTCTTTTGAAACTCATAGGTTCAGATTTTGAATTTGTATGAACCTTTGTTTTTCTATCCTAATCTACGTTACTGGTAAGCCAAGAGTGATCTATTTGGCTGATCTAATTCACTATCCTATCAGCAGTAAATTGAAAACTAATTAGTCATGAATAGGCTATATGACTAACTAGAAGTATGTTTTTAGGAGTGTAATTTGAGCTTGCACACTTTCACACTTTGTCTCTCTTTTTTGGTATGGGGCTATACCTTTCTTGTTTTCATTCTGCCCTCTTTTCTATTTTTACTGTTTTTGTATTTTCCCTTTTCCCTTCAAAAAAAAAAAATCAATAGCTAACTAAATGGTCAAAGTTGAGCTTTATTGACATTCCTATCTAACCTATTCTAACTCTTGAAATAGTTCAGCTTTGTATAGTACAATAGTGCCAATGTAGCCAGTTGAGTAGTGACAAAAAGGAACAAAGACCCTAGCTACTAGTCAGAGGTAACCACAATACATATTGAATATTAATCTTTAAAATCAAGGCTATCATAGAAGGTGACAACATTTTATGTCTTTGGCTCTTGCAAAGGATCCATGCTTGAGAATTTGATCCAATTGGGGCCTCCACCCACTCTTCCATAGGATCAACAAAGAAAAGATGAGAATTATTTTCTTCTTGGCCCTCCATGATTGGTATATTGTCTGCCTCTAAGACATCAACCTTGAGGACTACACCTTCAGCATGTCCCTTGGAATCATCATCATCGTTTACCTGCAAATCAACAAGTAGTGAAATTTATTTTTTCCTTAAATCTATGCTTGCTTCTGATGTAAATTCAGGTTCTTTGGATGATAGATTGATATCAACAATGGGAGAAGGCTTCTCTTGAAAAGATGGTATATCCTCAGTAGAATAGTCTTCTATTTTTTTTTATTCCCCAAAGACTTGTCAGTACTTTTTATGGTTTGGGTCAACTAGTCTGAATTTTTCTTGAATTGTATATTGTTTGCTTTCCCAAGGTTTTAGACATGTACTAACAACAAGGGCTAATCCATTGGAAAAACTGTTTTGGTCTTTAGGAACAAGGGTAAGTTTGAATTCTTTAAAAGATTTTAATAAATCCATGGCCTTCAAAATGATTTTTTTCTATATTGTAAAGCGATATTCCTGCACCTACACTAGTTTTAGTACATGACCCATCAAAGCTCATACTCCATAGAGGACTAGTTTTAGATTTATCATTAATTTCCTTACTCTCCTCTTTGTCTTGAGTGCCATTGAGTTGTTCTATGGGACAGGCATTGGGTTGATGATTATCTCGTTCCAATGAAGGTTTGAAGGCTGGCTTCTTGTTTAGTATTTGATCAATTTCTTCTTCTGTCAAAGGGGAGATCTCTCTTTTACCATAAACAGAAGTACAACCAACTTCTTTCTCTTGTGTTAACTATTTTTGAGGTTGGATGTCATCTTGAGCCCCTTCTATTGAATCAGAGCTTGTGGTTGAAGGGAAACCTTGAGGATTTTCTACTATTTCATGATCTGCTTCTGTTTTAAACAACTCCTCATGATTTTTATGATGCTCAATTTGAATACAAGGTTCATGATTTGTTTCTTATACATTATTAGGATGCCACCCTCTTCTTAAATTCTGAAATGAGTTATAACATAGAGGGAGAGTTCCCATATGTGTTGGTTTTTCCTCTATTCCAGGTTCTATGTTTTCCAAATGGCTACTTGTTTCCTCAAAGCACTGCTCACTATTTGTATTTATATTTTGGTCATGAAGTTCCCTTAACAGTGCTATACAAGAAAGAGGTATGCTGTCAGGACTTTCTTGACAGCTTTATTCATTGTTTTCTCTAAAATCTTGCTCATCATACATATCTTGCTCATTGTTTAGGTCTCGTAGTGGTTGAGCTTGTGTTTGGTTAGCAAAAGGCGTAGGTTGCTTTGGATCACCAATATTCAAATTGGCTTCATACCTATCCATTATCTTTCCAAGTGTTAGTACTCGAATCTGCCTTAGGCTGAAGGAAAGCAGGATTCAAGGTAACATCAAACCAAGCTCAGCCTCGTAGCTAGCCCTACGAGGACAGGAGAGGGCTCTCTCTGGGTCTATCTTGGCAAAAGATGTCCAACAAGGCCTGAGATGACCTATAATGAATGCTGATTTTAGGCTAGTAAATAAATAGGAAAGAGGTAATTTAATAAATGTTTCTGGGCTGTGTGTGACAAAGAACAACATGATCTGAGAAATTAACTCAAAAACACAGATTGTTTCATGAGTCAAGATATGCAGGGAGTTTAACAATCAATTTGGAATAATATGGAGTGAAAAGACTGTCGAGAGGTTGATAAGGGCATAATAGATGAATCCTTATCAAACAGAAGAAAACACATAACATGAACACTTTCCCAAAGCAGAGCAATAAATTGAATTCTACCTTTCTTACTTAAAAGCATTCAACTGGAAATGATTATGAATGAACTGTAAAGAATAACAAGACACATATGAAATAGGAAGAAGAAACATATGCCAAACTCACGCCATAGGAATCTCATAAACCAGAGCTATACCCTTTCATTAATCTTCTGTCAAAACCGTACAGTGAAGTGTTGGAAATTTCTCCCACTCTTTCCCAGAACTCAGCCCCTCCACAAATGATTTTCAATAAAATAAATAAACTCAAATGTTGAAAACAGATCGATGGAAATAGGGAGTTGTTACAACTAAACTTATAAAAATAGAGAAAGAGTCATCCATCCGTTCTAAAGACAGACAAAGTTACATTATTCCACTTTGAAAATTTCTGATGACCAATTAAAAAAACAAAAACTGTAGCGTAGCCCTTTTGAATTGCAACTGAAGTAAAAAATAGGCAATCTGTTCCTATCTTTCTGCTGTGGTAGGTATTTTGCGTTTAATTTTGGCTTTCGGTCTTTGACTTTTCACCTCGATATTTTGTTCTTTGCTGGTAGCTATAGTTCGAACTCCTCCTTGAATGGTTTGAAGACCAAGTTTAGCTTCTCATTTGTGACTTCATCCAAAGGAGGATTCCACTTGGGAGAGTTATCTTTTTCAATCATCATAGCCTGAATACCCTCATACATATCATTGGATATTACACCCCTCAATGTATTTATTCAAAGTCAGAACTCCTTTTTAAGGCATTCTGATATTGTTTGATTGCACCCTTGTCGAATTGATTGGAAAGTCATTTTTAATCCTGTTGGAGAGATTATTTTCAAAGCCTTAATAGTTTCTTTGACCCATTCATTTCCTTCCCTATTGCTCTCGTTCACCAAATATTCTATAACTGCCTCTACGGTGTCCTTGGAAAAGAAATTTTCAATCAATGAACAGTTATACAGAATGCCTTTCTCCCCATGCTGGACTTCAATAGAAAATTCTTCAATTGTTGCTCTGACAACATCTTTGTCTCCAGAATTCAAACTGGTTAAACGCTTCTCAAGTTCTGGAAATTTCTCAGATGGAACATAATGAGTGGCAAGACCAATTGCAATCATCTCTACACCATATAAATGTGCTCCTTTTAAGGCTAAATATTCCCCAAGTTTTCCTGGAAGATGTGAAAGAATGTATGAATTGCTGCAATCAGTGTGAAATCCAAAGGCAACCTCGGGAGTTACAAAAACAGTTTTTTCTATCACTACTGAAAACATTGTGGGAACTACAAGACTCGCACCTCCTCCCATCGCAATGCCATGAAATATTGAGACCAGAGTTTTCTTGTATGTATGAATGTGATATTGAATCCAATACATCCTATAAACAACCTCAATACAAGATTCATCTGCCCTTTATACCTCTGAGCAAAGTATTGGTTTAAAAGAGTAGCCTTTGCGTGCCCAATATGGAGATAACCACGTGGCTCAGGAGGGAAATGTGTACACACGTTTAAATTCAGAAAAAACATTGGTGTATTCCAACCATTCATCAATATGAGCTGTTGCAAACGCTTCACGATTGTAAAAGTCAGGCAAATTCACAATGCAGCCAAAGTCTAATGTTTTGTAAAATTTTGATCCTTCTGCTGCACGTAATATGATTCTATGACCCCAGAAGAGAATTCAAAGAGCCTTTATGTATTTTCTTTGTTGGACTGCAGATTCCATTGTCCCTACTAACTTCACGTTCATGTGGAAAGTTTTGTCTGGAAAATTCGTACGAATTATTGGCAATTTGGGCGAGTTCTGGAAATTTTCGGGCTCCCTGACTGTATGCGCCGTGCAGCATACCCAATGCGTCGCACCTTATGGATGCACTGTGCACGTGTTATTTTGCACTGAATGGTCACGCCTAGTGCGCCGCGCCTCACCAGTGCGCTGCGCACCAATTTTTTGACCAATTTTTCTCCAATTTCACCTTGTTCACCCCAAATGACTTTGTTTTGCTTTTTCTGAGCTTTACACATTTGGAAACATGATTTTTACATGAATATTTCAAATCTTAATTTTGCCGAATCCATTTTCATAATGTTTGAAAATGCCTTTAGTTACAAACTCTTTTTTTGGGATTTCTTCACTTCATTTGAACTGATGATGATTTTCTTTGTTCTGCAGGGATGTTTGGCATTGGATTTCGGCCAAGGATCAGGAGAGGCTGCATGTGAACATCTTCAACTGAAAAAATTTGAATAATTACATATTTGAAAACAAATTTAATGATTTCTTCTTAAAAACAAAGTTTTGAAGAAGAATCTCTCTTGAGCATTATTTGATGATGAAATCTTGTAATGGAAACTGATTTGGAACCTCTCATGCAGACTAAATCGAAAAAAACCCTAGACCTAAAACTCTAAAAGACTCTTTGCTGACCAAAGACCATCCATGACTACGAATGACTGAAAACACTGAGTTTGATGAATTCTGATGAAATTTAATGATCAATCACAAGCCAACAGATACATGACATGAGGAAAATAAACAACAAGGCCCTTCCATTAGATAATGGCATGTTTCCTAGTGAAATGCAACTGAGTGAATCGAGTGAGACACCTAAAAATGAAATGCAGAAAACGAAATGATCTCTAACGGAGGACTGAAAAGACTGACTCTAACATTGGCTCCAATGGGGATGGTATCTACCTGGAGGTGCCAAGAACAACAGATCTTTGGGAGAGCAGACAGTGCCTACATCCATTTGGCTATGGAGTCCATTATTTTGACAAATCGACACAAGACCTTTGACTGAATTTATTGACTGAAAAACTGACTCAAACTGACTGACTTTTGAAACTAAAATGACTGAAAAAAACTTGACTCTAACAAACTAACTCAAAATGACTAAGATCTGAACTTAAAACTTAAATCTTGATGGTAGTACATGACCACCTGTGTTTCTTACAAGACGATATACCGTCAAACTATATCATAATGCCAATGTAACCAATCAAGCAGATGCCTTCTTGATTGATTTTTCGGATCAGATCTCCTGGTAAACAATAAATACTGATAACTGGGCATCCAAAAATATAATTGACCCTCATCTCCTTCATCACTGAATACTGCAATAATCATCTTCACTGCTGAATGCAATAGATTTGCCAATGGATCCTCGAAAACATGAAGAATTACCTCCTGCTGAAGAAACAAGGTGTCTTTCTCTCCTGATTCTAATCCTCCTTCATAATGTACTTCAGTAAAAGTATGTTCCTAGTCCTCAAAAAATTCTGAACAAACAGATGAGCAGATCTCCTCTTCAAAGAACATTTCAAAACATGACACATATGAAGAAGAGTCTGAAAGGCAATCCTGTAGGTTCTGATCTTCTGTAGTATGAATATAATTTTGATCATCTTCATATGATATGACAGCCAGATTCTCATTACACTCATCAATCATGAAAAAAGAAACTTGAGATGCTTCTTGAAACCCAATACTATCATTTCTATCATCTACCATAAATTCATCAAGAGAAACTTTTTCACTTACTTGAACAAAGATCTCATCTTGTTGTTCATGAACTGCCTGGATTACCTCTTTATGAAGACTCTGTTCTGATGATGTGAGAAAATTTGGATCTATAACTCCGTCTTCTTCATTCCAGATGATTTCAACAGTAGAGTTCTCCTTCATGAGATTCAGCACAGGGTATTCTTGGTCATCACAATCCGAATCTAGATCTAAAATAGCTAACTTGACTGCATCACATTCTGAAATTGAAACTTGACTTCCCTGCATGCTGTCTTTTTCTATGGAAAGATCTGAAATGAAACTCTCTCTTTCATCATCTTCAACCATATGGAAATCTTCAACCTGCTGATCTTGATAAGTATCCTTAAAGATTTCTATGTGCTGCTGAAATGATCTTTCATACAATGCTTCCATGATCTCATCGTCCATCAAGTCATTATCCCCATAAAAATTCTCAAGATATTTAATGAAACTATGAACATGGCTACAACATTTCTAAACTAACATTAAAGATGGACAAGATTCTCTGTACCTCTCAAAGAACATGGTATGAAAATCCTTTAAACAGTAAATAGAAGCAGATGGAAAACTTTCATACCAAGATCGGGCTTCATCTTCAAGAGTAGCCATAAACATATTCATCAAACAATCTTCATGAAAATTGATCTTTAATTTATGCACATGAATGTGAAATTTCACTAGATTAAGAGCAGCATCATTACCTTCCACATTTTTGAACATAGGCAAATTCTGAAGCCAATCCACTTTGGGCATTTTATTTGGAAAACCTGGGATATGATCTCAGCTCATGGGAGTGTATATTCTTGCAACTCAATCCATATTGAAAATATCAAAGCTACTGATTTCCCTGCAATGAAGTCACCATGAAGGATTGATTTCTGGATTCTTCAGTGAAATCTCCAGGTGAATAATTTCAGCCTTCTGATGTTTGATCATTGTCCACCATCAACGATCAGATCTGAACTTGATACATGTACTGGGGTAAGACAATCTACAAATCAAAGGTCATGTTCACAAGCTAGACCATTTTCTTCCCTAGTATGGTCGCCACTATGTTAGTTCCCAAATCCACTTTAGGCTGGAGGAAAGCAGGATTCAAGGTAACATCAAACCAAGCTCAGCCTCGTAGCTAGCCCTACGAGCACAAGAGAGGGCTCTCTCCGGGTCTATCTCGGCAAAAGATGTCCAACAAGGCCTGAGATGACCTATAATGAATGCTGATTTTAGGCTAGTAAATAAATAGGAAAGAGGTAATTTTATAAATGTTTCTGGGCTGTGTGTGACAAAGAACAACATGATCTGAGAAATTAACTCAAAAACACAGATTGTTTCATGAGGCAAGATAGGCAGGGATTTTAACAATCAATTTGGAATAATATGGAGTGAAAAGACTGTCGAGAGGTTGATAAGGGCATAATAGATGAATCCTTATCAAACAGAAGAAAACACATAACATGAACACTTTCCAAAAGAAAAGAAATAAATTGAATTCTACCTTTCTTACTTAAAAGCATTCAACTGGAAATGATTATGAATGAAATATAAAACATAACAAGACACATATGAAACAGGAAGAAGAAACATATGCCAAACTCATGCCACAGGAATCTCATAAACCAGAGTTGTATCCTTTCATTAATCCTCTGTCAAAACCGTATAGTGAAGTGTTGGGAATTTCTCCCACTCTTTCCCAGAACTCAGCCCCTCCACAAATGATTTTCAATAAAATAAATAAACTCAAATGTTGAAAACAGATCGATGGAAATAAGGAGTTGTTACAACTAAACTTATAAAAATAGAGAAAGAGTCATCCATCCGTTCTAAAGACAGACAACGTTACATTATTCCACTTTGAAAATTTATGATGACCAATTAAATTGCAACTGAAGTCAAAAATAGGCAATATGTTCCTATCTTTCTGCTCTGGTAGGTATTCTGCGTTTAATTTTGGCTTTTGGTCTTTGAATTTTCACCTTGATATTTTTTTCTCTGCTGGTAGTTGTAGTTCGAACTCCTCCTTGAATGGTTTGAAGACCAAGTTTAGCTTCTCGTTTGTGACTTCATCCAAAGGAGGATTCCACTTGGGAGAGTTATCTTTTTCAATCATCATAGCCTGAATACCCTCATACATATCATTGGATATTACACCCCTCAATGTATTTATTCAAAGTCGGAACTCCTTTTTAAGGCATTCCGATAGTGTTTGATTGCACCCTTGTCGAATTGATTGGAAAGTCATTTTTAATCCTGTTGGAGAGATTCTTTTCAAAGCCTTAATAGTTTCTTTGACCCATTCATTTCCTTCCCTATTTCTCTCGTTCACCAAATATTCTATAACTACCTATACATTATCCTTGGAAAAGAACTTTTCAATCAATGAACAGTTATGCAGAATGATTTTCTCCCCATGCTGGACTTGAATAGAAAATTCTTCAATTGTTGCTTTGACAACATCTTTGTCTCCAGAATTCAAACTAGTTAAACGCTTCTCAAGTTCTGGAAATTTTTCAGATGGAACATAATGAGTGGCAAGACAAATTGAAATCATCTCTGCACCATCTAAACGTGCTCCTTTTAAGGCTAAATATTCCCCAAGTTTTCCTGGAAGATGTGAAAGAATGTATGAATTGCTGCAATCAGTGTGAAATCCAAAGGCAGCCTCGGGAGTTAAAAAACAGATTTTTCTGTCACTACTGAAAACGTTGTGGGAATTGCAAGACTTGCACCTCCTCCCATCGCAATGCCATGAACTATTGAGACCAGATTTTTCTTGTATGTATTAATGTGATATTGAAGCCAATACATCCTATAAACAACCTCAATACAAGATTCATCTGCCCTTTATACCTCTAAGCAAAGTATTGGTTTAAAAGAGCAGCCTTTGCATGCCCAATATGGAGATAACCACGTGGCTCAGGAGGGAAACGTGTACACACGTTTAAATTCAGAAAAAACATTGGCGTATTCCAACCATTCATCAATCTGAGCTATTGCAAACGCTTCACAGTTGTAAAAGACAGGCAAATTCGCAATGCGGCCAAAGTCTGATGTTTTGTAAAAGTCTGATCCTTCTGCTACACGTAATATGAGTCTATGACCCCAGAAGAGAATCCAAAGAGCCTTTATGTATTTTCTTTGTTGGACTACGGATTCCATTGTCCCTACTAACTTCATGTTCATGTGGAATTTTTTTCTGGCAAATTCATGTGAATTATTGGCAATTTGGGTGAGTTCTGGAAATTTTCGGGCTCCCTGACTGTATGCGCCACGCAGCATACCCAATGCACCGCACCTTATGGATGCATCGTGCACATGTTATTTTGCACTGAATGGTCATGCCCAGTGCGCCGCGCACCGATTTTTTGACAAATTTTTCTTCAATTTCACCTTGTTCACCCCAAATGACTTTGTTTTGCTTTTTCTGAGCTTTACACATTTGGAAACATGATTTTTACATGAATATTTCCAATCTTAATTTTGCTGAATCCATTTTTGTAATGTTTGAAAATGCCTTTAGTTACAAACTCTGTTTTTGGGACTTCTTCACTTCATTTGAACTGATGATGAATTTCTTTGTTCTGCAGGGATGTTTGGCATTGGATTTCGGCCAAGGATCAGGAGAGGCTGCATGTGAACATCTTCAACTGAAATTTTTTGAATAATTACATATTTGAAAACAAATTTAATGATTTCTTCTTCAAAATAGAGTTTTGAAGAAGAATCTCTCTTGAGCATTATTTGATGATGAAATCTTGTAATGGAAACTGATTTGGAACCTCTCATGCAGACTAAATCGACAAAAACCCTAGACCTAAAACTCTAAAAGACTCTTTGCTGACCAAAGACCATCCATGAGTACGAATGACTGAAAATACCGAGTTTGATGAATTCTGATGAACTTTAATGATCAATCACAAGCCAGCAGATACTTTACACGAGGAAAATAAACAACAAGGCCCTTCCATCAGATAATGGCATGTTTCCTAGCGAAATGCAACTGAGTGAATCGAGCGAGACACCTAAAAATGAAATGCAGAAAGAGAAATGATATCTGACGGAGGACTGACAAGACCGACTCTAACACCAAGCATGTACATCATTTTTTCCATCATGACCATTAGTTTGGCTTCTGGGTCTATGTCTAAATCCATGTTTGTAAATCAGAAAAGAGGTCACTGTATCTTGTCAACCAGTTCAGAGTGTTCTACCAGTGGAGTCATTTGGTCTTTTAAGAGTTGTGGAGTCGCTAGGTGGATGATTTAAATTTTTTTGTCCACCAAAAATATGATTTGGTTTTCTCAATGCAATCCCAAAGGGATTTACAAAGACTGGAGGGATATTAGGCCTACTAGAGGCCAGTGGAGTCACCAGGTGGAAATTTTTAGCTCATTTGGAGGTAAATTTTTTTATGGTCCACCACCATATACCAATCCAAATGTTTTGGGTTTTTTGAGTTTTTTCAGTCCTATAGGTTATGAGAGGGTCCTAAATCTGTTTCAACACTTAGCTATGGTGATGAGACAAACAGAATTTACTCTTATGGCTTAGCTATCTGATTCCTTCAAGTTTTTATAAGACTCTATGAGAATCCTAAGGGTTACTTAGTTTGTCACTAATTCAAATAATTCCTATCATGATCACCATTTGCTTTGGTAGTGATTGAAGAAAGCTACTTATACTGCATTTAACAATGAGTTTTTTGTTTTAAGGATTTTACTCAGATAATCCCCAGTATGTTTGCCAAGAATGTTAGGTCTCTTTAATTTAGTAGAATGGCAAGACTAAACACTGCAGAGACTACATCAAAAAACACTTTTGGATTCTAGGATCTAGCCCTCCTGATTCTAGAGAGGGATCTCTTTATAAGTGCAATGATTGATTTATCTTTAAGGCTTTTAGTATGATATTAGGCTAGTTATTAAGAACAAGGGTTTTTTTTCTGTTTGGTTGGTCGGGTATGATCTTTAATTGGATGGAATATCACAAAATGAAAGAGTTTCAAAGGATGAATGTGCAAGTATATTGAGAATTTTTCAGCAGATAGGATTAGTGTGAAGCAGCTTTAATCCATTGGGAAATGGAGTAACAAAAGGGTTTAATTGTACAAAAATTTCAAGAGTGGTCCAAGGGGAAATTCATCTATATCAAAATATCCTTTAGATTTAAGTGATGGAGTGGAACATTAAAAGTGTTGAGAAAGTGGAAAAAGCCAATAATTTCAACAAGGATTTATCAACTTTCCATACAAGAAAAGCCTTTTTAAGCAAATTTTTGAAACTAGCCAAAGGACAGGGCTAACCATAGACTTCTTTGGACAAGCTTGTATTAAAGCTAACTTATCATACAACAATCCAGTAATCACACTAGACTACTTTCAGAAGGGATGAAAACAGATAAGAAAAAAAAGTGCAACTTAAGATCAGGTCAGATATCATTAAAATCCAGACCTGATTTTAGCATACTCTTAGGGAAACTTTCAAACAACCTTTGGAGGAACAACTAGAAGACAGGGAGAACCATAAAATTTCCTAGTTTAACTCTACTTAGCATGTAATGAAAATATCATTCAAGAACATCCTTTCAAGTTTTGCACTTCAAGACATGGACTAACCAACATTCCTTGATAATGTTTATACTTAATTTAAGTCATTCTCAAATATCACAATTAGCAGAAAACATATCGATAAAGCTTATCAGTGATAGTATGGTACTTTAGCAGTAAATCCTAGCTCTATGCTTGCTGCTCTTTATCAGAGAAAAGTGAACAAAATGGAACACATGAAAGGAAAACAATAACAGTAAGAGGTGCTTCACCAATGATATAGACCAGGATCCCAAGAATCAGCTTGTATATTGATTGTCAATCTAGTTACAAACTAAAATGTCCAATGCTTCATCACAGCTTCAACTTCTCTTCTTAGCCTAAATTCTTCAATAACTTAACAGAGCTTCAGAGCTTCAGAACTTAGTTACACTCAAGAATGATTCGATACAACAAATATTACATCAAAGTCCAACAACCAACCCTTTACAATGTGCTCCTCAAAGAGATTTTATAAGGAAATGAGGAGGTGGAAGAGTTTCTAGGGTTGAGTATTATTAATTATATACTAAATGCAATTCCTAGCCTTGAAAACCATGCAAGGCATAAGGCAGGAATGCATTGAATTACAACTCTGTTTCATTTATTCCATTTATGTTTTTTAGGCCTAGTGGACAAAAATATTGACTTCAAGGCTTTCTTTATATTTTACAATAACTTTACTGACATTTTTAAAATATATTCATTTGTTTGAAATAACTTTTCAGTTGTCTTTAGGAAAATATCTTCTAACTAGGAAATAACTATGCCTTCTTTTGCTTTATTGAAGCTACAGGTGGCACTTTTAGTAGCTGAAAGGATATTTTAGCCTTTGATGTGGAAATGTAGGCTTCCTTCGACTGATATGACTGTGATGTGAGCTTTAGGTTTCATTAAGCCTTTTTTAACCATCTTTGTCTTCAGCTTGTGTCTTTATCCTCTTAAACAATAGATTTAAACTATTAATCTTCAATCTTATGATTTAATCCTTTAATTCTTCTCTTCAGTACAGGTGTCTAGGGTTTGCTGATATGGAGGGTTTTTTTTTGGGCTGATGATCTTGATTCATCGACTGTTAGCATTGAAATCAACCCTTTATTCATCCCCTGCGTGATATTTAGGTTGTAGGATCATCACCCTTGATCTTTCTGTCACCTACCTGTGACTGTGGGGAAAAATAGAGATAAAACACCATTAAACCTAAAAAAAACAATAAACACATCATAAAAAACCTGTGGGAGTGAGAAAAACTGCTTCAGAGGCTCGTGAGGGTGGAGAAGCAATGAGAAAAAATGTGGATGCAGTGGAAAAATCGGAGGAAAACCCGGTACAGCAGCTAACCAGGTGAAAATGGAAGTTTTGGCACGACGACGAGTAGGAGCCATTGGATTAGAGAAATCAATGGTAGAGATCTCTTGATGAAATGTTTTGAGGGCAAGTTAGGTGGGACATGGATGGGGGGTGAGATTAAAACATGACCATCCAATCTGAGAGATCGACGACGGAGATCTTTCGATGGAGCGTTTGGGAGAATAGACGAATGGAAAATGAATGGGGTTGTGATATAACACAAGCCGTTCGATCTCAGAGATCGATGGCTAAGATTAAAAGTGAAAATGAGCTTAAGGAGGGTAGCGGTATGGCGGAAAAATTGCTGTGGTTTTCGCAAAATATTTTCGGGGTAGGCAGTATTGCCCGAAAAAACGTGATTCCATACATTGTTTGACACCTCTCCCTTTCAATACCACCTATTTCGAAAAATATTTTGGCGTTAAGCTTCAGGCACAAAAATTTTGCGATATGAAACATCCAGCATCATATTGGAGGCTCCAGATCCGATGGTCTGGATCGCACGCGACAGGGTGAGAGATGCATAGACGAGGGATGGTGGGACTGTAGGATGTGTCAGTAACTTTGTCACATAGTGGAAAAAGTTATTTGGCGGAGTGATTTATCAAATGGAGAGTTTAGAATATCAAATTAAATCCTGATTGTAGGATCTTAAGAATGAATGGCCACGATTAAAGGAAGGAGCGGATCATGTTGAAAAGAGAAAAGGGACGAGAGGTGAAAAGGCAGAGGAAAGGTGATCCAATGGTCGTTGATCTTTGCAGATCAACGGTCAAGATTCATTTAAAATATTACATGTCGGGAATGGAAAAATAAAAGGAAATAGGGGTTCAGGAAAGGTTTTTGATTCCTTTAGCACCCGATTGTGGGGATTTAGGACGCATGGAGGAAGGGGCTAAAGGAAATAATCCCTCGGGTGCTTAAATACTTTATAGTGCTGAAACTGATTTTTAGGCAAAAAAACAGGGTTTTTAAGGCTAAGTAAGGGTTTTGATAGAGGGAAGAAATGGTTTTTAAACCAGATAAAGGTAAGATATGAGGTTTAAAGGGGGTTTTGAGATGATATTGGAGGTTAAATGAAGGTTAATGGAGGGATTTTATGAAGGAAATAATGATGAAAATGGGGTATTGGTGAGTGAAAAGGAGGAGTGGAATGATGGAAAATGGAGTTTTTAAGCAGTCTTCCTTGGTAAACATCACGTACTTTAAGACTAACAGTAAAACAGTAGTGAAGATTAACTCAAAGGGTAAAGAACAACACAAGACTTCAAAAGATGATAATTTTTCAAACGAAAGTATCTCTTGAAGGCTAAAAAATATTTAGCCACCATTTGGTATGACAATTTTTTATAGGTGGACAACAAGTAGTATTATTTCTCCTGTTGAACATTTCCTCATAAATCCCATAAAAACCTATGTTTTGGCATTGGCGCGGGTAGCCATTTCACCCCTCGCGCCAATGTGGAGGATGTACACTAGAGGCCGCGCTAGCTGGCGCTCTGTCTCTTTGTTGTGCCCATGCCAGCCTTTTCGGAATTTTTTTTTAACAAATTAGAGGCAGAAGTTTCCTTTAACCACCTCAGGGATGAGTCACAGGAAGTGGTTAAACTTGATAAGCCACGTATCTCTTCCTTTAGGTAGTGGTTTTTAACCTCCCATGGAACATTATTTGAAGATAGGACTCCCCTCCATGATTATAGGTATCCTAACCTCTCCCTCTTCCTCTATATAAACATGCCTTCTCTCTTTACAAAAGATAGATAAACATATAGCCAAGAGGATGAACTTGGAGAAGAGATACTATAGCTGATTAATCACTATCGAGAAGGTAGAACCAAGGAGAATTTCGTAGAGAGAGCGCCGTCTGAATTCCTGACGAGCTTTGTGAGACGCGCTCCGCTGGAACCCTATTGGAGGAGACTTCAACGTCGAAGCTTGGTTGTACTCTTCCTTCCTTTCAATAATATACTCGACTATGGTAATGGTTCCATCTTTGTGTTGTGTTTATTGATGCATTGATTTAGTCTTCTTCAGCTAACTGATAGTTATGGATGCAAAATAGTATGGTGTATATCATCTTTGTTTCTTGTGTATGTGCAGGTATCTGAGCATGAAAATGATTGGATTGTGATCTGTCGAACTAGGAGCAAGAGGTAGCCACTCTTTTGACAACAACAACAACGCAGGATATACGGTAAGTTATCTATCGAATATCTGTCCATCCGTTAACTACGAATTGATGTCATAGCGTGTCTTTTTGTGGCTAGACCCATTCTAGGGCTAGTGGGATCGCCTTTGTCCACAAAGGGGATTTACCTCAACAACACTTAACCTTAACCTTACCTTAACCTTACCCTTAACCTTCACCTTAAGCTTAACCTTAACCTTAACCTTAACCAAACCCTTACCCTTGACTTTAACCTTAACCATAACCTTAACCTTAACCTAACTAAACCCATAACCTTAACCTTAACCTAACTTTAACCTTGACCTTATCCTAACCTAACCTTAACCTTAAACTTAATCTAACCCTAACCTTGATCAAACCCTTAACCTTGACCTTAACTTTACCCTTAACCTTGGCCTTAACCTTAACCTAACCTTAACCTTAGCTTTACCCTTAACCTAATTTTAACCTTAACCTAACCTTAACCTTGACTTTACCCTTAACCTAACCTTAACATTGACCTTAACATTAACCTAACCTTAACCTTGACTAAACCTTAACCTAATATTAACCTTAACCTAACCGTAACCTTAACCTAACCGTAACCTTAACCTTAGCCTAACCATAACCTTAACCTTAGCATTAACCTAACCCTAACCTTAACTTTACCCATAACCTAACCTTAACCTTAACCTTAACCTTAACCTTACCCTAACCTTAAAATTAACCTTAACATTAACCTTAACCTGACTTAAACCGTAACCTTAACCTTACATTAACATAACTTTAACCTTAACCTCCCCCTAACCTTAACCTTATCCTTAACCTTACCCTAACCTTAACCTTAACCTTACCCTAACCTTACACTAACTTTAACCTTAACTTTACCCATAACCTTACAATTAACCTAACCTTAACCTTGACCTTGACCAAACCCTTAACCTAACCTTAACCTTAACCTTAACCTAACCCTAACAAAGGTTAAGGTTAAGGTTAAGGTTAGGTTAATGGTAAAGTTAAGGTTAAGGTTAAGGTTTGGTCAAGGTTAGGGTTACGTTATAGTTAAGGTTAAGATAAGATTAAGGTTAAGGTTAAGGTTAAGGGTAAGGTTAGGTTAAGGGTAAAGTTAAGGTTAAGGGTAAGGGTAAGGTTAAGGTTAAGGATAAGGTCAAGGTCAAGGTCAAGGTCAAGGTTAAGGTTAAGGTTAGGTTAAGGGTAAATTAAAGGTTAAGGTGAAGGTTAAGGGTGAGGTTAAGGTTAAGGTTGCGGGTTTATTCAAGTTAAGGTTAAGGTTAAGGGCTTGGTAATGATTAGGGTTAGGTTATAGTGAAGGTTAAGGTTAAGTTAAGGGTAAATTCCAGGTTAAGGTTAGGGTAAGGTCACGGTTAAGGGCAAAGTCAAGGTTAAGGTTACGTTAAGGGAAAAGTCAAGGTTAGTGCTAGGTTATAGTTAAGGTCAAGGTCAAGGTTAAGGGTAAAGTTATAGTTAGGTTAAGGTTAAGGTTAAGGTTAGGATAAGGTTAAGATAAGGCTAACGTTAAGGGTTTGGTCAAGGTTAGGGTTAGGATATAATTACAATTAAGGTTATGGTTAGGTTAATCTAAGGTTAAGGTCAAGGTGAAGGGTAAGGTTAAGGATAGGTTAGGGTTAATATTAGGCTAAGGGTAAAGTTAAGGTTAAGGTTAGGTTAAGGTTATGGGTAAAGTTCAGGTTAATGTTAGGTTAAGGTTAGGGGAAGGTTAAGGTTAAAGTTAAGGTTAAGGTTAAGGGTTTGGCCAAGGTTAGGGTTAGGTTATAGTTAAGGTCAAGGTTAATGTTAAGCTGAAGGTTAAGGTTAAGGTTAATGTTAACGTTACAGATTTAGTCAGGTTAAGGTTACAGGTTTATTCAGGTTAGGGCTAAGGTTAGGTTAAGGGTAAAGTTCAGGTTAAGGTTAGGTTAAGGTTAAGGTTAAGTTTAGGGTAAGGTTAAGGGTTAAGGATAACTTAACCTTAACCTTAACCTTAACCATAACCGTAACCTTAACCTTAACCTTAACCTTAACCTTAACCTAAACCTAACTAAACCTTAACCTTAACCTTAACATTCCCATATCCATAGCATTCACCTTAACCTTGACCTTACCTTTAACCTTAACCTTAACCTTACCCGACAAACCTTAACATTAACTTTACAACATTAACCTTAACCTTTACCTAACCTTAAACTTCACCTAAACTTGAACTTAACTATAACCTAACCCTAACCTTGGTAAGGTCAAGTTTAAGGTTAAGGTTATGGTTATGGGAAGGTTAAGGTTAAGGTTACGGTTAACGTTCAAGTTAAGGGTTTGGTTAAGGTTATGTTTAGGTTATAGTTAAGGTCAAGGTTAAGGTTAAGTTATGGTTAAGGTTAAGGTTACGAGTTTAGTCAAGTTAAGGTTAAGGTTAAGGGTAAATTCAAGGTTAACGTTAGGTTAAGTTTAAGGTTAGGGTTGAGGTTCAAGTTAAGGTTAAGGTTAGGGTTAGGAGAAGGTTAAGGTTAAGGTTAAGGTTAAGGCTAAGGTTAGGTTAAGGTTAAGGGTGAAGGTTAAGGTTATGGGTCTTAACGTTAACCTTAAAATTAACCTTCACCCTTAACCTTAACCTTAACCTTAACCTAAACATAACCTTAACTTTACCCTTAACCTAACCTTAAACTTAACCTTAAACTAACCCTAACCTTAACATTGCCCTTAACATTAACCTTAACCTTAACCTTAACCTTACATTAACCTTAACCTTAACCTTACCTTGACCTTAACTATAACCTAACCCTAAACCTCACCAAACCCTTAACCTTAACCTTAATCGTTACCTAACCTTGACCTTAACTATAACCTAACTCTAACCTTAACCTTAACCTAACATTAACCTTGACCTTAACTATAACCTAACATTAACCCTGACCAAACTCTTAACGTAACCTTAACCTTGAATTTACCCTTAACGGAACCTTAACCTTGACCTTAACCTTACCCATAACATTAACCTTAATCTTAACTTTACCCTTAACCATAACCTTAACCTTAACCTTGACCTTAACCTTAACTTTAACCTAGCTAAACCCGTAACCTTAACCTTAACCATAACTTAACCTTAACCTTGACCTTAACTATAACTTGAACCTAACCTTAACCAAACCCTTACCTTAACCTTAACCTTAACCTGACTAAACCCGTAACCTTAACCTTAACCATAACTTAACCTTACCTTGACCTTAACTATAACCTAAACCTAACCTTAACCAAACCTTTACCTTAACCTTAACCTTAAACCTAACCTTACCCCTAACCTTAACCTTAACCTTAACCTTACCATAACCTAACTTTAAGGTTAAGGGTTTGGTCAAGGTTAAGGTTTGGTTATAGTTTAAGTTAAGCTAAAGGTCAAGGCTAACCTTAACCTTAACCTTAACCTTACCTTAACCTAACTTTAACGTTAAGGGTTTGGTCAAGGTTAAGGTTTGGTTATTTTTTAAGTTAAGGTCAAGGTCAAGGTTAACCTTAACCTAACCTTCCCCTAACCTTAACCTTAACCTAAAATTTTACCCTTAACCTAACCGTAACCTTAACCTTCACCATAACCTTAACCTTAACCTTGAACTTAACCTTAACCTTAACCTTAACCTTAACTTAACTATAACCTTAACCTTCACCTTAACCTTCACCTTAACCTTGACTTTACCCTTAAATTAACCTTAACCTAACCTTAAACTTAACCTTAACCTTAATCTTACCCTTAACCTTCACCTTAACCTTAACCATAACATTAACCTTAACATTAGCCTAAACATAACCTTAACCTTAATCTTAACCTAACCATAACCTTAGCTTTATGCTTAACCTAACCTCAACCTTAACCTTAACCTTAAATTTACCCTTAACCTTTACCATACCCTTAACCTTCACTATAACCTAACCTTAACCTTAAGGTTAGGGTTAGGTTATAGTTAAGGTCAAGGTTAAGTTTAAGGTTACAGGTTTAGTCAGGTTAAGGTTAAGGTTAGGGTTAATGTTAAGGGTAAGGTCAAGGTCAAGGTTAAGGTTACGTTATGGTAAAGTCAAGGTTAATGTTACGTTAAGGGTTTGGTCAAGGTTAAAGTTAGGTTAAGGTTAGGGCTAGGTTATAGTTAAGGTCAAGGTTAAGTTTAAGGTTAAGAGTAAGGTTAAGGTTAAGGTTAAGGTCAATGTTAAGGTTAATGTTAAGGGTTCGGTCAAGGTGAGGATTAGGTTATATTTAAGGTCAGCATTAATGTTACGTTATAGCTAAGGTTAAGGTTGGGTTAAGGTTAAGGTTACGGGTTTAGTTAGGTTAAGGGTAAAGTCAAGGTTAAGGGTAAAGTCAAGGTGAAGGTGAAGGTTAAGGTTAAGGTTAAAGTTAATGTTAATATAAGGTTAACGGTAAGGTTAAGGTTAAGGTTAAGGTTAGGTTAAGCATAAATTTAAGGTTAAGGGTAAAGTTAAGGTTAAGGTTATGGGTAAGGTTAATGTTAAGGTTAAGGTTAAGGTCAAGGTCAAGGTTAAAATTAAGTTAGGTTAAGGTTAAGGTTAAGTTCAAGGTTAAGGTTAAGGTTATGGTGAAGGTTAAGGTTAAGGTTAAGTTCAAGGTTAAAATTAAGTTAGGTTAATGTTAAGGTTAAGGTTGAGGTTAAGTTTAAGGTTAAGGGTTTTGTCAAGGTTAAGAGTTTGGTTAAGGTTAAGGTTAAGGTTAACGTTAGGGTAAAGGTTCAAACCCTTAACCTTAACCTTAACCCTACCCTTAACCTTAACCTTAACCTTAACCTTACTAAACTCGTAACCTTAACCTTAACTATAACGTAACCCTAACCTTGACCAAACCCTTAACCTTAACCTCACTAAACCCATAACCTTAACCTTAACCTTAGCCTTAACTACAACCTAACCCTAACCTTGATCAAAACCTTAACCTTAAGCTTAACCTTAAGCTGAACCTTCCCCTAACCTTAACCTTAACCTTAACCCTTAACCTTAACCTTACCCGCTTAACCTTAACCTTAACCTTAACCCTAACCTTGACCAAAATCTTAACCTTAACCTTAAATTGAACCTTTACCCTAACCTTGACCAAATTCTTAACCTTAACCTTAACCTGAACCTTTACCCTAACCATAACCCTATCTTTAACCTTAACCTTAACTTTAACTATAACCTAACCCTAACCTTGACCAAACCCTTAACCTTAACTTTACTCTTAACCTATCCTTAACCTTAACTATAACCTAGCACTAACCTTGACCAAACCCTTAACCTTAACCTTAACCTGACTAAACCCCTAACCTTAACCTTAACCTTAACCTTACCTTAACCTTAACCTTGTCTTAACCTAACTTTAACCTTAACCTTCCCCTAACCTTAACCCTAACCTTACCGTAACCTTACCCCTAACACTAACTTTGACCAAACCCTTAACCTTAACCTTAACCTTACCCTTAACATTCACCTTAACCTTAACCTTAACCTGACTAAACATGTAACCCTTAACCTTAACCTTACCCTTAACCTTCACCTTAACCTTAAGTTTGACTTTACCCTTAACCTAACCTTAACCTTAAATATAACCTAACCCTAACCTTGACCTTAACTTTACCCTTAACCTTGGCATTAACCTTAACCTTAACCTTGACCTTGGCTTTAACCTAACCTTAAACTTAACCTTAACCTTAACATTATCTTACCCTTAACCTAGCCTTAACCTTAACTATAACCTAACCCTCACCTTAACCTAACCTTAACCTTAACCTAACCTTAACCTTCCCCTAACCTTACCTCTAACCTTAACCCTAACCTTAACCTTAACTTTACCCTTAACCTAACCGTAACCTTCCCCTAACCTTACCTCTAACCTTAACCCTAACATTAACCTTAACTTTACCCTTAACCTAACTTTAACCTTAACTTAACCTAACCTTAACCTTAACCTTAACCTTAACCAAACACTTAACCTTGACTTTAACCTTAACCGTAACCTTAACCTTAACCTGAATAAACCTATAACCTTAACCTTAACCTTAACGTTAACTTGAGGTTAAGATTATCGTTAAGGTTAAAGTTAAGGATAAGTTAAGGTTAAGGTTACTGGTTTAGTTAGGTTAAGGTTAAGGTCAAGGTTAAGGTTAGGTTAAGGGTAAAGTTAAGGTTAAGGTGAAGGTTAATGGTGAGGCTAAGGTCAAGGTTATGGGTTTAATGAGTTTAAGGTAGAGTTAGGTTATAGTTAAGGTTAAGGTTAAGTTAAGGGTAAATTTAAGGTTATGGTTAGGTTAAGGTGAAGATAAGGTTAAGGGTAAGGTTAAGGTTAAGTTTAAAGGTTAAGTTTAAGATTAGGTTAAGGGTAAAGATAAGGTTAAGGTTAGGGTTATATTTAGGGTTAAGGTTAGGGGAAGTTTAAGGTTAAAGTTAGGTTAAAGTTAAGGTTACAGGTTTAGTTAGGTTAAGGTTAAGGTTAAGGGTTTGGTCAAGGTTAGGGTTAGGTTTTACTGGTTTAGTCAGGTTAAGGTTAAATTTAAGCGTTTGGTAAAGGTTATGGTTAGGCTATAACCTTACCCTTAACCTTAACCTTTACCTTAACTATAACCTAACCCTAACCTTGACCTTAACTATAACCTTAACCCTAACATTAACCTTACCCTTACCCTAATCTTAACATTAACCTAACCTTAACCTTAACTTTACCCTTAAAATAACCTTAACCTTAAAGTAACCTTAAACTTACCTTAACCTTAGCATTGACCTTGACCTTAACCTTAACTTTAACTTTACCCTTAACATAAACTTAACCTTAACTATAATCGAACCCTAACCTTGACCTTAACTTTACCCTTAACCTTAACCTTAACTTGACTAAACTTGTAACCTTAACTTTACCCTTAACGTTAACCTGAACCTTTACCCTTAAGGTTAGGTTAAGGGTACATTCAAGGTTAATGTTATGGTTATGGGAAGGTTTAGGTTAAGGTTAAAGTTAATGTTAAGCCTTAATGTTAACCTGACTAAACCCAAACCTTAACCTTGACCTTGACTTTACCCTTAACCTAATCTTATCCTTAACCTTGAATTTAACCTTAACCTTACCCTTAGCCTTAACCTTAACCTTAACTATAACCTAACCTAACCCTAAGGTTAAGGTTAAGGTTAAGGTTACGGGTTTAGTAAGGTTAAATTTAAGATTAAGTTTAGGTTAAGGTTAAGGTTAAACCTAACCTTGACTTTACCCTTAACCTTATCTTAACCTTAACGTAACACTAACCTTAACCTAACCTTGACCTTGACCTTGACCTTAACCTTGACCATAACCTTAACTGTAACATTAACCTAAACCTTGACCTTAACATTAACCTTAACCCTAACCTTAACCTAACCATAACCTTAACCTTAAAGTTAACTTAACCTTATCTTACCCTTGACCTTAAGTTTAACCTAAACCCTTAACCTAACATAACCTTAACCTTAACCTTAACCTAAGGTTAACGTTAGGTTAAGGTAAGGTTAATATTAGGTCAAGGTTACGGTTAAGGCTAGGTAAAGGTTAATGTTAAGGGTAGGTTATTGTGAAGGTTAAGGGTAAGGTTAATGTTAAGACTCGTAACCTTAACCTTCACCCTTAACCTTAAGTTTAACCTTAACCTTAACCTGACTAAACCTGTATCCTTAACCTTAACCTTAAACTTGACCTTAACTATAACCTAACCTAACCTCAACCCTAACCTTGACCTTGACCTTAACCTTAACCTAACCCTAACCCTAACCTTAACCTTAACCCTAACCTTAATATTAAACATGACCTTAACCTTAACCTTAACTTTACCTTAACCTTGACTTTACCCTTAACCTAACCTTAACCTTAACCTTAACCTTATCTTAACCTTTTCCTAACCTTAACTTTATTCTAACTAAACCCTTAAGGTTAGGGTAAAGTTAAAGTTAATATTAATGTTAGGTTAAGGGTAAAGTCAGGTTAAGGGCAAGGTTAGGTTAAGGGTAATCTTAACCTTAACCTGACTTAACCCATAACTTTAACCTTATCCTTCCCATAATCATAACGTTAACCTAACCTTAACCTTACCCTTAACCTTGAACTTAACATTAACCTTAACCTTACCTTTACCTTAACCTTAACTATAACCTAACCCTAACCTTAACCTTAACCTTAACCTAACATTAATTTTATCTTAAACTTAACTATAACCTAACCCTATCCTTTACTAAACCTTAACCTTAACCTTAACTTTACCCTTACCCTAACCTTAACCTTAACCTTAACCTAACCTTAACCTTGACCTTGACCTTACCCTTAACCTTACCATAGCTTTAACCTTAACCCTTAACCTTCAGTTTACCCTTGACCTTGACTTTAACCTTAACCTTCCCCTAACCTTAACCTTAACCTTCCCCTAACCTTAAGCCTAACCTTAACCTTAACATTAACTTTAACACTAACCCTTAACCTTAAGGTTAAGTTTTGGTCAAGTTTAGGGTTAGGTTATAGTTAAGGTTAAGGTTAGGGGAAGGTTAAGGTGAAGGTTAAGTTTAAGGTTAAGGTTAACCTAAGGTTAGGGTTAGGTTAAGGTTAAGGTTAAGGTTAAGATTAGGGTTAGGTTATAGTTAAGGAAAAGTTTAAGGGTATGGTTAACGTAAGGTTAAGATAAGGTTATGGGTAAGGTTAAGCTTAAGGTTAGGTTAAGGTTATGGTTAAGGTAAGGTTAAGGGAAAATTTAAGGTTAGGTTATAGTTAATGTTAAGGATAAGGTTAAGGTTAAGGATTTTAAGGTCAAGGTGAAGGTTAAGGTTAAGGGATTAAGATAAAGTCAAGGTCAAGGTTAGGGTTAAGTAAAGGTAAAATCAAGGTTAAAATTAGGGTTAGGTTAAGGTTAAGGTTACGGGTTTAGTCAGTTTAAGGTTAAGTGTTTGTTCAAGGTTAGTGTTAGGTCCCTATATTACTATTATAGTCCCTTATTGTTATTAGTGTAACCCTCTTATTGTTATTATTGTACCCTTGTAACCCCCATTTTGTTATTATTGTGCCCTTAAATTATTATTGTTAGGTCGGCTAGGATTACATTGTAGCCCACTAGGATTAAATTATGGCCACATGGACTCCTATATATAGAAAGGAGGTTTTGTAAATTGTATCATCCAAGAATTTTTCATTTATGTAATGTATTGGAGGTTTCCCCCTCGAAGTGGCTTATTTATAAGGCGTTGATATCTCTTTTCTTATATTTTTGGAGCTGGTTACACAACATTTGGTATCAGAGCTTTGGATTCTAGGGTTTTGCTGCTCCAAATAGGTCATCGTGGAATTTTTGCTATAACGTTTTTTCTACGAAGCTTCAAAAGTTGAAATTTTTAGGGTGCGAAGCCAAAATCCTGAGGAACATCGTCAAAATATTTCAGAGATTGGTTCACAATAGTTTCAGAGATATGATTTGTGGAATTTAGGTCTTTTTTCAGGCTCCTAAACAGGTCATCGTGGAATTTTCGCTATAACGTTTGTTCTACGAAGGTTCGGAATCTGAAATTTTTAGGGTGTGAAGCCAAAATCCTAAGGAAACTCTTCAAAAAATTTCAGATCTTGGTTCACAATATTTTCGGAGATATGATCTGTGGAAGGTAGTGATTTTTCAGGCTCCATAATTTCATCTCAAAGAGGTGATCATGGGAAAATCTTCATAACTCTCTCTCTGAGCATCAAATTGGAGTGCCGTAAAAATTGGTCAAAATCACATGGATTTTAGTTTCTTGGATATCAATTTCAGAGCCGAAGGATGAAAAAGTGACACGTGGCAAATCATACAAGTTCACTCTACTGAACCAGTCCATAATTAGGTCATTGTGGGAGATTGGACACAACTTGGTCTTGGAGAATCCAAATCAGGTTAGACCTATGGCATTCGAAATAAAATTTAGAGGGCTACGTTGCTACCAAAATTCAAATATTGAAGTGCTGCAATCACAGAGATAATCCAATTTCAATATTGAGCTCCTCAAAAGCAAGAAAAAGGTGTGTATTTTTTTTCCGAATTGCATAAGTCTTGTTTGAAGAATCAATTTGAATTGATTAGAAGGGCATATTATAGAATAGATATCAGTATTGGGTTCTAAAAGATGCCTTGTAAAAATAATTCAACACCCATTAAGCCTTCAGAAGGCTCTACTATGACTCATGAAGATGAATAATTGCAACATGATCTATCAAAATTACAAGAGTAGGTGCAACAAATTTCACTCTCGCAAAGAGAAAGAAAAAATGAAATGGAAGTTTTGAAGAAAGGCATGGAAGCAAAGATGGATGGTTTGAAGAAAGGAATGAAAGCTAAGATGGATGGCATGGAAGCTGGCATGGAAGCTAAGATGGATGACATGAAAGAAAACATGGAAAACATGAAGAATGATCTAAAATAAGACGTCAAAGGTTTGAAAAAGTTGATACAAAAAATGTTTCCTAATGGTGAAAAGATAGTAGAAGAACCTCATGATGAGAACAAAATAAATTTTAATCATGATTTTATAAACTCTAATGTTGGTGAGAAGAACCACCATATTCCAAAAATGGATATGAGGAAGTTTGATGGAAAGGATCTTGTAACATGGATACTACAGATGGAGCAATATTTTGATCTCCATAACGTGCAAAACACACAAAAGGTACGCATTGAAACTTTACATTTAGAACAAAATACATTTGTATGGTATCAATGGCTTTGCTCGCATAAAAAAATGGTCACTTGGTCAATTTTTACGGAGGAAATGATAGCACATTATGAGGATACAAAGAGAAACACCTTCTTTATCCAATTGATAAATCTCAAACAAAAGGGTTTAGTGGGGCAGTATATTGAGGACTTCCAAAAATTGAATATACGGGTAACCGATATTCTAGACGAACATAGGATCGACCTCTTCATAGGCACTTTAAAGGATAACATCCAACATGAAGTTCGCATTTTGGAACCGAATTCATTGGAGAAGGCATTCAGGTTGGCAAGAAAATTTGAATGTAAGATAATGGCGACAAGGAAGCCTACCACTAAATTATATAAAGAAGGAAGTGTTGCTACGCCTAGATTTCCACAAACTACAAGTTTGACACCACAACAATTGGAAGAAAAAAGAGAAAAAGGGCTTTGCTACAGTTGTGATAGCAAATACACTAAAGGTCATAAGTGTGCTGAGAAGAAATTATTTTACATAGATTGTGAAGAGGAAGAAGAAAATGAACAAGAAGAGGATATACACCTTGAACCAGCCCTAGAAGAGGAAGAAATGAATCCGACCATATCGTGTAATGCGCTAGCAGGAATTACCACTCCTCAAACTCTCAATATACAAGGACAAATCAAGAAGAAAAAGGTAATAGTGTTGATTGATTTAGGTAGCACCCATTATTTTATTCATTGTAAGGTAGCCAAGGAATTAAATTGTTTCCTATACCCAGCACCAAAATGTCAAATGATGGTTGCAAATGGAGGAACTATAAATTGCTATGGAAAATGCCATAATATCAAGCTAACCATGGGGGAATATGTATTGACTAGTCCAATGCTTTCCATTCCTATGGGAGGTGCTGATGTTGTACTAGGAGTACAATGGTTACAATCTTTGGGGACGGTAGCTTTTAATTTTCAAGAACTTTTCTTGAAATTTTTTTCAGAAGGAAAGGAATTCGAATTATGGGGTATTGAAGGGAAGCCAGGAAGGATAATAAGCTCTAATGTCATGACAAAGCTTCTAAAGAAAGAACAACGAGGCGTAATTGCACAATTATGCTCACTAGAAGTTCCGACATCAAAATCATCTATTTCTGCAGATCTCCAACAAGTCTTGGACAATCATTCCAAGATGTTTGAAACTCCCAAAGGACTCCCACCTATTCGTGATCATGATCATGCTATTCATTTGATTCCAGGAAGTGTTCCTCCAAACATCAGGCCTTATGGATATCCTTACTTCCAAAAGAGCGAAATTGAACGTATGATTGCAGAAATGTTAGAGGCGGGTATAATTCAACCTAGTCAAAGTTCTTTCTCTGCTCCTGTAGTATTGGTACACAAGAAGGATGGATCATGGCGAATGTGTCCGGATTATAGGGAGCTTAATAAGCTCACCATTAAAGATAAATTTCCCATTCCTGTGATTGATTAATTATTGGATGAATTACATGGAGCAATTTATTTTACCAAGTTGGATCTTCGTTCAGGATATCATCAAATTAGAATGAAGACTGAAGATATTCCAAAAACAACATTTCGAACTCATGAGGTCATTATGAATTTTTGGTCATGCCTTTTGGCCTTACCAATGCACCTTCTACATTTCAAGGGTTGATGAATTCCATTTTCAAACACTTCCTTAGAAAATTTGTGCTAGTATTTTTTGATGATATACTAATCTACAGCAGGTCTTGGAAGGATCATGTTGAACATGTTGACAGGGTGCTCAAACTATTGCAGGAGAAACAATTATATGGAAAAACATCCAAATGTTTCTTTGGAGTACAAGAGGTGGAATATCTGGGTCATATTGTATCTCACGAGGGTGTTAAAGTAGACCCTAACAAAATTAAATCCATTAAGGAATGGAAAGTCCCCACAACCATTAAGCAGTTGCGAGGATTTCTCGGGTTAACAGAGTATTATCGCAAGTTTGTTAAGAATTATGGGAGAATAGCAGCACCTCTAACAACATTATTGAAGAAAGATGCATTTTCATGGACTCCTGAAGCAACTAAGGCCTTTGAACATCTTAAAGAGGCAATGTGCCTAGCACCGGTCTTAGCTACGCCAGACTTCACAAAATTTTTTATTGTGGAATGTGATGCCTCAGGAAATGGAATTGGTGCAGTTTTAATGCAGGAAGGAAGACCCATTGCTTTTGAAAGTCGTCCAATCAAAGGAAAGTATTTACAGAAACCTATTTATGAGAAGGAAATGTTAGCAATATTGCATGCACTAAAGAAATGGAGAACTTACCTAATGGAAAGACACTTCAAGGTAAAAACTGATCATGATAGTCTTAAACACTTTTTGGAACAAAGACTATCTTCAGAAGAGCAGAAAAAATGGGTCACAAAGATGTTGGGTTATGACTTTGAAATAATCTACAAAAAGGAAAGCTTAATGTTGTTGCAGATGCACTCTCAAGAAAGAACGAAGAGGTGGAAGCATTGCTTTGTGCCATTTCTATTATCCAACCAGATTGGATAACTGAAGCAAGAGATGAATGGAAGAAGGACAAAGATGTATGGATACTCATTCAAAATTTGCGGCAAGAATCCTATTACAGGCGATGCATTTAGTTCAAAAAATGATTCCTTATGGTACAAATATACTTCTGTATTTGTAGATTAACTAAAACAAAAGATTCATCTGGAATTGCACGATTCTCCTTTAGGAGGACAACTCGGAATTTTTAAAAACTTACCACGGGGTGAAGAAATAATCTTTTTGTGATGGTGTTAAATCTAATATTCAAAATTTTTGGCGGAATGTTTGGTTTCCGGCGGAATAAAGTTGAGACAATTAAGATCGGGACTTCTATTATCATTCCAGAGTCAACGGTGGAGAGATTTCAATGGATTTTATCTGGGATTTACCTAAGTGCGGAAGGAAAGAGTGTCATCATGGTGGACGGTTGGGTAGGTACCATAAGTATGCACGCTTTGTGCATTATATAAATAATCCATTTAAAGAAAACAAATCTGATTTATACTACAATTATGGATAAATTCAAAAACTACATGGAAGCCAAGGGTTATTGTGAGCGCCAGTCCATTTTTGGAGATTTTTGGACGAGTTATTTTTTTGTTTGGGTAGTCAATTAGCTCATAGATCATCTTATCATCCTCAATGCGATGGTCAATGAGATAGTAAATAAATGTTTGGAAGGATATCTTGCTTGTTTTGTATACGATAAACAAACACAGTAGCTCAAGTGGTTACCTCTATTTGAATGGTGGTATAACACTTCCTTCCATCTTGCATAACAAAAAATGGCCCCATTTATGGCACTTTATGGATATCATCCACCATCCCTCACATCATATTTAAGGGAAAATTCGAAGTTCAAGCCGGTGGAATATCACATCGAGCATACGACAAGAAGTTCTCCAACTCTTAAAGGACCTTTCATTGGCACAAAATCGAATGAAACAATGAGCGGATCAACATCGCGGCGAGAGAAGTTTTTATGTAGGAGATTGGGTATTTTTACGGCTACAACCATATAAACAAATGTCCCTCGAGCAAGCTAAGAAGGGATAATAAATTATCGCCAAATTACTATGGTCCTTACAAGGTGTTACCAAAATATTAGTACTATGGCATAAAAATTGGAACTGCTTCTTTACGAGTGCATCTAGTTTTCAATGTTTCATGCTTAAAAAAGGTTATAGGTGAAAATATTCAGTTCCAAACAATATTGCAACTTGATGAGGAAGGAAAAAATAATATTGGAACCTGAAACGTACGGAAACAAGAACTCGACGGCTACGGAATCGATCAATTTCGAGTATCTCAATGCGTGGAAGAACTTACCCACGCTGAAGATTCTACATGGGAGGATAAGTAATTGCTCTTGCCTGCTTACCTAGAGCTACTCCGGCATTGAGGACAACACTTTTTTGAAGGAGAGGGGCATGTTAAGTCTATATTTTAGTATAGTCCCTTATTTTTATTAGTGTAGCACTTATTTTTATTATTGCCTGTAACTTATTTGCGTTGTGTGTGCCCTTAAGTGTGGTAAATTCGGCTAGGATTACATTGTAGCTCACTAGGATTACATTATGGCCACATGGAATCTATATAGAAAAGGAGGTTTTATGATTGTATCATCCAAGAATTGTTCATTTATGTAATGTATTGGAGGTTTTCCCCCTCGAAGTGGCTTATTTCTGAGCGTTGATATCTCTTTTCTTCTATTTTGGAGGCACAGTTGCACAAAATTTAAGGTTTAAGGTGAAGGTTAAGGTTAAGGGATTAAGGTAAATTCAAGGTCAGGTTAGTGTTAGGTAAAGGTTAAAGTTAGGGTTAGGTTAAGGTTATGATTACGGGTTTAGTCGGGTTAAGGTTAAGTGTTTGGTCGAGGTTAGAGGTTAAGTTGTAGTTAAGGTTAAGATTAGGTTAAGAGGGTAAAGTTAAGGTTAAGGTTAGGGTTAACATTAGGGGATGGTTTTAGTTAAGGTTAAGGTTAAGCTTGGGATAGGGATTACGATAAGTTAGGTTAGGTTAAGGCTAAGCTTAAGGTTGAGTTGGGGTAGTTAAGGTTAGGTTCGTTAAGGTTAAGGTTGAGTTGGAGTTAAGGTTAAGGTTAATGTTAAGGTTAAGGGTTTTGTCAATGTTATGGATTTAGGTTATACGTGAGTTAGGTTAAGGTTAGGTGCAGAGTAGAATTTAAGGTTAAGGTGAAGGTTAAATTAATTTAAGGTTAAGGTTACGGTTTAGTTTAGGTTAGGTTAAGGTTAAGGAGTTTTTCAAGGTTAGGGTTAGGTGGGATTAAAGGTTAGGTTAGGAATTAAAAAGTAGTTTTAAGGTTATGGTTAAGAATAAGGGTAAGATAGATTTAAGGTTAAGGTTGGGGGGTAAGGAAGGAGTTAAGGTTAAGGTTGTGTTACGGTTAGGTGAAGGTGAAGAGGAGTTGCACTTGGTTAGGTCAAGGACTTAAGGTTAAGGTTAAGGTTAGGTTAAGGTTAAGTTAAGGTTAAGGAGATATAAAGTTAAGATTAAGCTTAGAAAGCTTAAGATTAGAGTTAAAGGTAAAATTCAAACCCCAAAATTATGTTCCTAATAACATAACGACCTGAACGTAACCTTAACCTTAACCTTAACCTAAACTAAAACATAACCTTAACCTTAACTTTACCCTTAAAATACATATACTTACTAACATAACCTAAGCACACCTTAGCACAATGTAACCTTAAAACTGCTTTAACCTTGACTTTACCATTGAAATTATACCTTTTAATCTTAATTAACAACCATAACCGTAAGCTAACAACCTTGACCTTAATTATAACCTAACTAGCAGCAAGCCAAACCCTTAACCTTAACACAGCTAAACCATTAACCTTAACCTTACCTTAACCTTAACTTATCTATGCCTTAACCTTAACCATAATCTTAACCTCGGAGGTTAAGGTTAGGTTAAGGTTAAGGTTATGATTAAGGAGTAAAGTTTAAGTTTAAGGTTATAGGTTAGTTTAGTTAGGTTAAGGTTAGGTTGAGGTTTTGGTCAAGGTTAGGAACCAAATCAATTAAAATCGAGTTAAGGCTAGTTTAAAAGGTTAAGGCTAAGGTTAAGGTTATGGTTATGGTTATGGTTAGGTTAGGATCAAGGTTAAGGTTGTGGTTAGATTAGTACAGTCCAAGGTTAAGGTGAAGGTTATGGTTAATTTTATGTTAATGTTTAGGTTTAGGTTAAGGTTAAAGGTTAGGTTATAATGAAGGTTAAGGTTTAGACCCGTAACCTTATCCTTCGACCTTACCGTTAATCTTAGCATGGCAATAACCGCTACTATCACATAGCCTTAACCCTTAACCTCAACCTTAAACAGCCTTAGCCATAGCCTAGCCTAGCATGGGCAAAACCCTACCCTTAACCCTAACCCTAACCTTGACCATAAGCAATTTATAACCTAACCTTCGCTTAGCTATACCCTTAACCTAATCCTTGACCTCAACCTTAACTTAATAACCTTAAGATTAACTATAACCTAACACTAACCTTGACCAAACCCTTAACCTTAAACTTATCCTAACATTATCCTAGCCTTAACCTTAACACTTAACCTAACTATAACTACACTTAACCTTAACCTTGACCTTAATACAGTAACCTATTATGAACAAACCCTTAACCTTAACCTTAACGCTAAACCCGTAACCTTAACCAACCTTCTGTAGATTAACCTTAATCATAACCTAATCTTAACCTTAACTAAAACCTAACCTAACCCTAAAAAACCCTTAACCTTAACCTTAAACTTAATCATAACTCTAACCAATATAACGTTAACCTTAACCTCAACCTTAACCTAAATTTAACCTTAACCTAACATGCTTGTAACTACTTTAACCTTACCCTTAACCTTAACTTTGACATTAACTATAACCTATCCCATACCTTGACCTTAACCTTAACCTTAAATTTACCTTAACCTTGAATTTACCTTAACCTAACCTTAACCTTAACCTAACCTTAACTTTACCCTAACCTTAACTTTACCCTAACTTAACTAACTTGTAAACTAACCTTAACCTAGCCTAACCTTGCCCTTAAACTAACCTTAACCTTAACGTTAACTGCAGTTAGCCTAATCTTAATGACTTTACCCTTGAAACCTTGTATGACCTTAACCTAAGGTTAAGATTGTAGTTAAGGTTAAGGGTAGGTTAAGGACAGGGTTAACGTTAATGTAAGGTTAGAGTTTTAGAATTAAACTAAGAGTTAGGTTAAAGATTAATTAATGTTAGGTTAAGGTTAAGGTGGAGCCAGAGTTATGGGTAAGGTTATGGTTATAGTTAAAGGTAAGGTCAAGTTGAGTTAATGAGATAGGTTAAGGTTAAGGTGAAGGGATTATGGGTTTAGTCAAGCTAAGGTTAAGGTTGGGTTAGATCAGGTTAAGGTTAGGTTATATTCAAGGTTGAGGTTAATGGTAAGGTTAGGAGTAAAATTTTATGTTAAGGTTAAGGTTAGGGTTAGAGCCTTAAGATAAAAATAAGGTTAAAGGTTAGGTTAACATTCATGTTAAGGTTAAAGGTTAAGGTTAGGAGTTGAGTTAAGGTTAAGATAAGGATGAGTTAAAAGGTTAAGGTTAGGGTAAAGGTTAAGGTTAATGTTAATGTTAATGTTAATATAAGTTTAAGGTTAGGTTAAGGTTAAGTTAAGGGTAAATTCAACCTGTAACCTTAAACTTAACATTAAATATGGCGAACCTAATGACCAAACCATATTAACTATAACTATGTAACCTTCCTTCACCTTAACATTGAATTTACCCTTAACTTAACCTTAGCCTTGTGTGTAGTGTAACCTTACCTTAACCTAACTTAACCTTAACCTTGACCTGAACTGTATGCCGTCAACTTTTTACCTAACCTTAAGGTTTTAGGTTTAATGTTAAGGTTAAGGGATTTGGTCAAGGTTGGGTTAGGTTGATGTTAAGGGTGAGGTTGGGAGTAGTTTAAAGGTTAAGGTTGGAAACAAGGTAAAGTTAAGGTTAAGGTTAGGGTTAACGTTAGTGGAAGGTTAAGGTTAAAGTCAACGTTAATTTGGTTAAGGGTAAGGATAAGACTGAGTTAAGGTTAAGGTCAACGTTAAGGTTAAAGTTGGGAGGTTAAGGTAAGGTTAAGGTTACGATTAGGTTAAGGTTAAAGGTGAGAGGTTAGGTTAGGGTAAGAAAGAAAGTTAAGGTTAAGGTTAGGTTTAAGCTCGGGGTTAAGGATTACTGCCTTAAGGATAGGTTGGGGGTAAGGGTTTGGTCAAGGTTAAGGTTAGGTTATAGTTAAAATTCAGGTTAAGGTTAAGGTTAAGGGTTTGGTAATGGTTAGGATTAGAGTTATAGATTGAGTTAAGGTTAAGGTTGATCGGTGGATATCGGTGGCCTCCCTGTACATTTGGAGCCGCAGCATCAATTCTTTCGGTTTTAGGCTTGAATGACTATTTATAGCAGGTTTTCGGGTCCTGCATTTCCAGACCGTTTTGGGATTGTTGATAATCCCGGTGGATATTGGTGGCCACCCATTGAAGTCATTTAGACCTATGTCGGGTTATTTCAGTTTGTAAGTTTCGGCACAACTTACTATTTTTAACGGTTTTCGGGTCTTAAACTTCCGAAGCGAGTTTCGAGCCCTAGCGACGTTTTGGGAACACGGGAGAGCAACGCGGGTCCATGGACCGATGTTATCATTCAAAATTATCCTCGGATAGATAGCTCTAACGAGCTATTGAGCACGTCAAACGGAGGTCGGACGCCAGTTACGCCCAGGATGGTGAACCACCAATTTACCCAAACGGGACACGGTTTCGCGCTTCTTCTCTCTGATTAGGGTTTTGGACGTTCGGATTCTACATTGTTTCCCAACAGTGACCCTCGAGCCTCATTGTAATATAGTTCGGAGGCACAGGAACTGATACATCTCTTCTCGAAGATAAGCGCTACATTTTAGCTCACCACATCTCCATCATGTTTGCATTGTAACCACAGAGTTCAAGAAGTGGTATCCACCCATCTCATATCGAGGGATACTTGTTGCAGGTACCAACTGTTGTTCCATTATGTACGAACCATTAGGTCATTGTACAGTAATAGTGAAGCATTATTCTTTGCGTCTCTGCATCTGTAGTTTATAATAAATGATACCATTTGCGTTTCTGCATAAATCCGGATCAAGGTTAGGTAAATACAATATGGTTAAGGTTAAGGTTATGGTTAGGTTATAGTTAGGTCATGTTGGTCAAGGGTAGAAAGTTAATTGCGTTAGATAGGGGATTTTGTTAAGGTTAAGAGTTTGGTCAAGGTTAGGGTTAGGTTAAGGTTAAGGTTAAGGTTAGGTTAAGTGTAAGTCAAGGTTAAGGTTATGGGTTTAAGTTAAGGTTGAAGTTAAGTTTAAGGTTAAGGTCAAGGGTTTGGGAAGGTTAAGGTTAAGGTTAAAGAATTACATAAAATAAAATTCACATTAATAAATTAATAATAGAATCAGGTTAGTTAATGAGATGATATATTTAGATAGGATATATATTAAATAATTATATTTATGGTTAAGATTTAGTTAAGGTTATGGACTGGTGACCCTAACCCCTAGCATGACAAACTCTTAAACAATAGCAAAAACAACCCATGTATGAACCTTTACCCCTAACCTTGGCACGTGAAAACATAACCCTAACCTTAATAACTACCTTAACAGACTACCCTTAACCTCACCTTAACCTTAACATTAACCTTAACCTTATCTAAGCCTTAACCTAACCTCAACCAACCTTAAACCTCAACCTTAACGATAACCTTGACCCAGCAGCACACCGATAACCTAACCGCAGCCTTCTTTAACTATAACACTATCTTTACCCTTAACCTTAACCTTAAACATCTTTCAAAACAACCTTTACATAGCCTAACCTTAGCAACCATAACCTTGACCAAACCTTAACCTGCTCATGCTCAGCATAACTATTAACTTAACCTTAACCTAACCTTAACCTTAACCTTAGCCTTATGTTAACCTTAACTAACCTTAATGATTTACATAACATAGCATATTAACCTTAACCTTAATCGTACCCTTAACATCTTAACCTTAACCTAACCTAATCCCAACCTTAACCTTCACCTAACCTTAACCTTAGCAATAACATTAACCTTAACCCTATCCAACAAACACTTAACATTAACCTTAACTTAACCTTTACCTTAACCTTAAACTTACCTTAACCTTGAACTTAACTATGAGGTGGCCCTAGCACTTAACCTACTTGTTTAACACTAAATTTAACCTTAAGGTTGAGACAAGATTAGGGTCAAGGTTAAGGTTAAGGTTAAGATAAGGTTAAGGTTAGTTAATTTTAGATAAGGATAGGTTAAAGTTAAGGTTGAGTTTAGTTTAGGAGGTTAAAGAGAATAAGAATGCTTGTTCTGATTAAGGTAAGCGTAAGGTTAAGGAGTAG
Source organism: Pinus albicaulis (assembly GCA_034641835.2). Taxonomy (NCBI): domain Eukaryota; kingdom Viridiplantae; phylum Streptophyta; class Pinopsida; order Pinales; family Pinaceae; genus Pinus; species Pinus albicaulis. The sequence continues at coordinate 280,136 of JAXQQM020065126.1, read as the reverse complement.
GTTAGGAGTAAGGTTAAAGTTAAGGTTAAATTCAAGGTTAAGGTTATATTAGAGGTAAGTTGGATTAAATTTTGGTTAGGATTAGGGGTTAAGTTATAATTTAAGTCAATGTCAACGTGGCACCCATATGCGTAACAACCTAACTTTAAACCTTTAAACTTAACCTTAGCATAACCTTAACATTAACCATAACCTTACCCTAACCATAACCTTAACCTTATCATACCTTACCTAACCATAACCTTAACTTTAACCTTAGCTAACTTATATACATATACTTCATCTTAACCTTAACCAAACCCTTAACTTTAACCTTAACCTTAACCTAAGATTAATGTTGAATTTTCCTGCTTCTTAAACAACTATAACCCTAACCACTAGCAGTCCGGTATAACTGCAACAACATATTATGGCAACAACATCAACCTTGACGCATATAACCTAAACGCCAACCAACACCATCTGCCCTTAACCTAACCCTAACCTTGACAGCATTTTACCTTAACCTAACTGTACAACTTTATGCGGCATCTTTATTCAAACCATAAACTAACTTACAACTTGCTTGGCGCTTTTACCTTCTGTAACATAGCCCTTAATTATAACCCTAACTAACATTGACCAAACGTTGACATTGTTGCTATAGATAAACCTAACCTTAACTGTAACCATAACCTAATATGGTGACCTTAAATATAACCTAACCCTAACCTTGACCAAACACTTAACCTTAACCTTGATCTTAACCTTAACTTAACCTTTACCTTGTTAGCCACCTAATATTTTGTTATACCAAAAGGTGGCTAAGACCTTTGAGCCTCCAATTAAATTTTATCACTAAAAATTGTTGGCTCTTGAAGACTCCTTGAAGGCCTCGTACCTCTGTCCGAAATCTTCATTTACTATTTTCCATTTCATGCTCTGAAATTCTACTAATTTCATAGAAAAAAAACCAACGAAGAAACCATCATTTTTCCCCTTTCTCCCACTCATAACTAACCTTCATTTTACTCCCCCTTTTCTCCTGTTATTCCTCTGCACCCATAAGTTTCCCCTTCCATTCATGAAAAATCCTCTTTTGACATGGTTTAAAACTATTTTTAAGCTAAGCGAAACCCCCAAATCCATTTAAAACCTTGAAAATTTTCATAAAAAACAAGTTTTTTGGACCTAAACCCTTAGACACGGATATAGCACTTCCCCCATGCCCCTAGGACCAAGCGCTTAAGTCTGGCGCTGTCGCAATCGAAAGTCGGAGAAGGGTGCACAAATCCTTTGCTGTGTTGGCCCCCTATGCGATTGTCTTATCACGTTAAGTCTTGCGATGGGTTCCGCTGCAGATTGATCTTCCACATCGGTGATGCGGCAGTGGCTGTCAGCACCTCGCCCGATCATCATAACCGGCTGTGCACCCTGCGATGGGTCCATCGCAAATGATTGCGATGCGATTGATAACGAATCTTTCCTCAGATCTCCCCGATTGCGATCCTCAGCCTTATCCCGACCATTGATCTGTCCCATGAATCCAATGGCCCCTAACTAATACGCTCCATCACAATCGCAAAACTCAATCGCATGCTCCTACACCGCCGCCTCAGATTGCGATCCCTCCGATTCATTCCCCGCCATTGATGCGGTCCTCGGATCAATGTCGGCAGCTCAATCGCAAAGTTTCTAATCGCAAGTTTCGTCATCCCCTTTTCAATGCTCCCCGATTAGGTAAATCGATTTAATCATGATCCATTCCTTGATCCAACGGTCCTTATTCCCTCACGATCACAATTCTTACCACCGTTTCAAACACCTTACGATTCGTTTCCCACCTTTGATCTGATCCTTAAATCAACGGTCATCGCTTAATTGAACAAATCTCCCCCGATCGCGCAATCGCATGTTTTCAATGGCACTTTGTTTCCCCCTCGATTGTGATTCTCGATTAGATACGGACCGTCTGTGTCTGGTCCAAAAACCACCCGCCTTATTTCTTCTCCTACTCTCCTTTGCACTGCGCCCAGTCTCCCTGGGTCGATGTTTTGTCGGCCCGGTTCGCTCCTCCCCCGCCATCGGCCCAGGTTTAGAACCTAAAAAGCAGCAGTTTCTTTATTTATTTTGTGTTTTGTACGAGGTTTTAAAGGGTCTCTATCATTTTATTGAAGAAAAGCCGGGGGAGGTGGGAATGACGATTCACACCTTCGGCTGTGGAAGAACCATTTGCGAGTTCCCTTTACCGGAATTTGATCAACGTTCCATGAAGTACGTGCACGGCCGGTGCGGCTGCACATTGACAGACACTACGTTTTGTAGCGATTTTAAAAGAGTATAAGTTTTAAAGAACGAGAGCGAGAAGGACGAGAAGATTGAGAAGACAAACTTGAGGTTATGGCTAAGAATGCTTATAAAAACCTAATTCGAGAATTAAGACACTATTTAAGAAAATCATAAGTGTTTGGTGACGGAAAAGGTTTCCACCGCTTCAGGCGAGCAAATTGATTCCTCGGCTACCTGAAACCACGTAAACTCAAACCATTAGAACAGGCAGTTATTGCTCGAAAAATATACGCCTCCGGCCATTGCCAGAAGTTATTTACGCAGAAACCAATGCATAAATACGCGAGTTACTCCAAAACATACACGAGCCTCAAAGTCAAACAAAGCTTCCACCGAGCTTTGATATTTATTGTGGAGAAACGGTTAATGTAGTGATCCACACGTAAATTTCTCCCTCGATCCTCTCAAAAGGTCGAAGTATTATACCGTGGTGTCCTTGAGATATTTTGTTAAAATCTCCTCTCCCACATCTTCCTATAAATTACTTCTACATAAGATGAGAAGTTGTTGGTTGTTGTTGATCTGGGCTGTATCTGTGAAACCTCTTTACAAATAAATGCATAGTGTTGAAGTTGAAGAACAAATTGAGTACGTGTCTTGACGATCTTCCCATTTTGCATGCCCGTTCTGAGAAGGCTTCTATCGTGGATTCATGAGCTTGGTTGTTGGTGAAGTATTCTAAACTTGTTTAATGTTTTCTCTGTTTTCATTATGTTCCATAATCTCTTACTATAGTAGGTTGAAATTTTTAGGCAAGAAATGACTCTGGAAGCACCTTAGACTTGTTCATCCTTCCTTGTTTTATGTTTTCTTCGCTGATATTTTAGAGCTTTAAACCTTCTCTTTAGTCTTCATGCGTTTATTTCCTTGATAGCTTAAATATTTGGTTTCAGCATGATTTATGGTTCACCTTGTCGGCCATCACTTGAAAGTTGTTGACAGTCTCCCTTTGAAGTACCACTATCTTAAGTTAATCAAAGAGAGTCGGTTTTTGATCTTTCCTTTGCTTGAGCAGTTGTTTTTAAGGTCTTTATAGTTGCAAGCATAGTTGTTATTTAGATGTTCCCTCTTCTATGAATGTAACTATCGATGAATCTTTTATGTTTTCTAAGTCCTTTAAAATAAAATCTTTGAGGAAATAGGGAGTTCCCCGAATCTTAGATTTCATTTTAAAAGTTTCTTGAAGTCATTATTATTTTCTTAAAGAATGTTTGTAGAAATTTATGGTTAGCCCTGTCTATCAAATATCTCTTTATTGTTAAGTTATGTTTTCAAGTTCCTTTGTTACGAAAATTAAACTTCTCCTTCCAAATCATTAGTGTCATGTCATTCCAAAACAAAGGATCCCGTGGCCAGTTAGATTCCCTTTGATATCCATATCCATGGATGAGTTGTCATGACCTTATTTTGACTCCATTACTTGATAGACCGAGATACCATCTTTACATCTATCTTTCCTAGATCTTCCATGTTCTGGCGTATCAACTCAATCCAACCAAACAAACAAAAACCTGCACTTAATAACTAGTCTAAAATCATACTCAAATCACACAAGATAAACCTTTGCAAACAAATATTTTAGAGATCCCTCTACGAGAACGAGGAGGACTAGATCTTGGAACTCTAAAAGATTGGTTCTAATGTTGCCTTGTCTTTTGATTTCCAAACTATCAAAACACGGGGGACCAACATAATGGCGATCACGGTGGGACCTTCTTGGTAATACGGTGAGTTGAAAACATCTCTTAAAGCTCTTTAGGCCCTTAACGATAAAGAACACATTTAAGTTTATCCACCGCTCACACCAACATAATGGCGATCACGGTGGGACCCTTGGAAGTTCATAGTTGCTTAGCAAGCTCTTATAAACTCATTAATCTTTCAAACAACCATAGAAACTTAGAAAACCCAAAAATATTTAGTTTGGCTTCATAATAAACATGGTGGTGGAACCATAAAACATTTTATCTTTACAAAAGCTAAAAAATTTCCCGCAAGGTGACTCATTGGCCTCGAGTGAGCCCTGCCACCCTTCCGATCCTTATGAGCTCGCAGGAATGCGTTAAACAAACCCAATCATCTTGTTAGTGGACAACAAATTTTCCAAATATTCCACAGCGTCGCGATCCCAAAAGACCTAATAACTTCATTGGCGAAAGACTACGGCCCAGTTAAGGTCGGTGACCTTAAATGCAAAACTCAACCATTACAAAAACAAACCCAAGAACTACAAGAAATGTATGATGAACAAGATTACAATGAGAGCAATGAAGAAGGTTGTCGGGGAAACTCCACGATTTGCTACCTATTTCCTGTATTATGCTATTAAAATTTCATAACCAAATTGCAAAAACTAATAGTGGCGAGTGCCTTGAGAAAACATAAGCCATTTTGAACCCACAAAATTTGAATTAGGAGAAAGACAACACAGCTAGAGTCTCTTCCATTGTATTATGAATCATTTCGGATTATCAAAGAAAAATGGCATCTTGACTGTATACTTGAAACAACTCATGAACCTTACAGTCAAAGTGACTGCCATGAAAATCATGAGGGTGTTGTTTGAAATGAATAGACCGGGAAAAACAAGAGAGAATCCTCAAAATTCGAGCACAAGTAATCATTCCCTAGAAGAGGCTCAAGAAGACATCCGGCCTCAAAACCATTTAACACAAAGAGGAGAGAATTTATTTGTTCTTGTCCAAAGCAAAGAGAACATTCCTTCTCTTTTTACGAGAGGAAGACATTGATCAAATATTAAATGAAATAGTCGGCCCGAAATTATTTATTAGAAAAACACTCCACAGCTCATTTATCTGCAATCTTGTCTTGAAATAGAAAACGTGTAGGTCAACTAAAGGAACAAAATGATAACCCCATATGTTATTGGGTGAGGGTGTGTATACTAATGATCTTTCTGTCGATACAGTGAGCTCCAAACGAAACTAATCATGCGGGAAACCCGGTAGTGGATTGGTGTCATGAAATTCATTATCATCAGCTTGAAACGGTACGACCGATCCAATTCATCAAGAATAATTTTCACATAATTGGGAATCATTTATCTATTAGTTGTAATGTTGGGGTTGAGAAGAAATTTATTGAGGCAGAGTGCATATGAGGAGCCTCCTCTGAAAGAGTTAATAAAAGATACCCCTACTCAAGAACATGATGATCTCTTCACGAGAGTTCGGCTCGCGAATCAACACACCCCGGAGATACAGAAGACAACACTACAATATATGAAGAATCCTCTGGATTCAGATAATGAAGATGAGAGGTTTCTTCCTCATAAAAACCTTTGCCTTAATCCCGGTGGAGAAAGAAGAGATGATCACGAGTTCCCAGAGCATATCTTCCAAACACACACAGCAGGTATTATTTCAAGATCCCTATGCTCATTTCTTGAAAATATTTGAAAAAGGGATAGAGTTATTTGGAGGAGTATATTACCAAAATCAAGAGGATTATTTAGCAACTTCTTTTATAAAAAACAAAAAGAATGGAGTGGCCTTTGTTTGTCCAACCTCCCCAAGGAGAGGAGAAAGGACCAATCATGGAATCATTTGTTGGATTGGATTTGTAGGAAGAGTTCATACGGCTAAAACATATATATGTTCCAGAAGTTAGATTAGGTTAGATAGGAAAACAGCTAAAGCTTAGCTTTGAGCATTTTAGTTAGTTGTTGATTTTTGTCTTATAAGAAAATCAAAAACACAAAAACAAAAGAAAGAAAGAAAAGAGAGCTGATTGAAAACAAACGAGAAAGACCCCATGCCAAAAAAAGAGAAACAAATGCGAAAGTGTGCAAGCTTGTGCCACTCCTAATTATCACACTTCTAGTTAGTCAAAACTGCCCTATCTTGACTAATTAGCTTTAAATTTTCTGCTGATAGGATAGTGAATTCAGTTGCCATTTTCAATCTTGGCTTATCGGTAGATGCGTTAGGATAGAAATGAAGGTTCAAAACAAGTGAAAATACGAACCAAAGTTTCCAAGAGAGATGACTCAAAAGCTGTTCTATTTTCTGAGTCATAAAAGAGAAGAACTGGTTCTAATTTGTCCAAAATCTGAACCAGAAGAAAGCAAAGACAGCTCAAACAAAAGCAAAAGCAGAGCTATGAAAAGGAGAAGGTAGCACTAAGAAGCTTTCAAATCTTAAGCCTTCATTTTTTGATGTTAAATTTCTGCAAAATAATAATCTATGTGTAGCTTGTTCTTATGCCATAGATCATAGCAAGTCAAACAGCTCAATCTTGACTTGACTATTTTTAAATTTCTGTTATAAATTTAAGAATGAAAGTACATTGAATGATTAAATCCCCATAGAACTGAGTAGATTAGGTAAGAAATATCTAAGCTCAGCTGACTGTCGAGCTCAAGAGAGAAATAAGGAGTATAATTAGATTAGTTTTTATGCTTTCAAAAGAATAAAATGTTGTAAGAGAGTTTGCCAATCCAAGTGCACTCTAGAGAAGAAAAAAATGTTAGATCTGTACGATTGGGTAGGTAGAAAGCTTGTTGATGAAGGACCATTGTTTTCATGGCTGCTAAATATGTTTTTCAAACAAGATCATCAGCAAAAGAAGGGCGACCCGTGGATGGAAGACACCCAAATCTGACCTCCCGGAGAATGCAGAGTCACAGAAGTTCTTAAAGTGCCTTCAAGAAGGCACCATCCCAAGTGGAGCCTTGTTAACCACCTATAATATTTTGTTATGCCAAAAGGTGGCTAGAACTATTTTGAGCCTCCAAGGAACAAATTTTATCACTAAAATTGTTGGCTCTTGAAGACTCCTTGAAGGCCCTCTATTACACTCTTTAAATAAAATCTTCATTTACTATTTCCATTTCATGCTCACACAGGAAATTCTGCTAGTTTCATAAGAAAAACTGCTTTGAAGAAACCATCATTTTTCCCTTTCTCCCATCATAACTAACCTTCATTTACTCCCCTTTTCTCCATATTATTCCTCTACTTTTCATAAGTTTCCCCTTCCATTCATGAAAAATCCTCGACATGGTTTAAACTATTTTTAAAGCTAAGGCGAAACCCCCAAATCCATTTAAAACCTTGAAAATTTTCATAAAAAACAAGTTTTTGGACCTAAGCCCCTTGGGCTAAGTCTAAACCACTTCCCCCACATATGCCCCCAAGACCAATGACTTCAAGTCCCAAGCACTAATCGGAAACAGGCGAGGTGCACAAATCCTTTGTAATATTGAAAACCCCGGAAGTCGTCATCTTATCACGTTAAATGCTAACGATGGGTTCCGCCTTGTTGATCTTCCACCGGAGCAGCGGTGGCGCCAATCGCGGGACCTCGCCCGTCGCAATCCTGGCTTTTGTTATGTGCACCCTCCGTCGGTCCATCGCAAATGATTGCGATGCTGTTGTCCGCAAGTCTTTCCCTCCTATCTCCGATTGCGATCCTCGACCTTATCACGACCGTTGATCCGTCCGCCGATCCAATGACACTGCGCTAATCGCTCCATCACAATCGAAAAAACTCAATCGCATGCTCCCACCACCTACCACCTCAGTTAACGATCCCTCCAATTCATTCCACGCCGTTGATCTGGTCCTCGGATCAACGTGTCCGACGCTCAATTTCCAGAGTTTCTAATCGCAAGTTTCGTCGCATCCCCTTTTCAACGCTACCGGAATTGCGATGGCTCCGATTTAATCATCCGTCCATTTCCCAGCGATCCCAACGGTCCTTATTCCCTCCGATCACAAGTCTTACCGCCATTTCAAAACCCGCCCGATTCGTTTCCCACCGTTGATCGGTCTCAAATCCAACGGTCATCACTGGTCGCCGTCTCCCCGTCAGCATAATCGCATCGGCATTTTGCAATCGCGCCTGTTTTCCCCCTCCGGTGCGATTCTCACGATTAGATGCGGACCGTCCGAGGTGTCCAGATCGGACGATCAAAACCACCGCCTTGTTCTTCTCCCCGCTCTCCTTTGCACATTACTGCGCCGATCTCCACGAATTGAATATTTTTTATCTAACGATTCCTTCCTCCCCTCCAAATAAAAAAGGCAGTTTAAAACCTACGCTCTTAATTTCTTTATTTATTTTATGTTTTTTGCAGGTTTTAAATGGTCTCCGTCATTTATTGAAGAAAAGCCGGGAGGTGGGAATGACGATTCCCATGCCTTCGGCCTGGAAGGAACCATTTGCGAGTTCCATTTTGGCATTTGATCGACATTCCCGTTGTCGATATGATGAAAGGCCCGGTGCGGCTACTGCACATTGACAAGACACTACGTTTAACGCGATTTTAAGAAGTATAAGTTTTAAAGAATAGAGCGCGGAAGACGGAAGATTAGAACAAATTTGGGGGATTATGGCTAAGAATGCTTATAAAAACCTAATTCCTAGAATTAAGACACTATTTAAGAAAATCATAAGTGTTTCGGTAATGAAAGGTTTCCGCTTCAAGTTTGAGCGAATTGATTCTCGGCTACTACAAGAGCCACGTTTTGTCACCTCAAACCATTTAGAACGGAGGCCGGAAATTGTTGCTCGAAGAAATATACGCACTCCGGCATTGCCAAGAAGTTATTTACGCAAGGAAACCAATGCATAAATATGCGGAAGTTGCTCAAAGCATACACCGACCTCAAAGTCAAACAAAGCTTCCACCGAGCTTTGATATTTATTAATAGAAATGGTTAATGTAGTGATCACACCCTTAAATTACTCCCTCGAGCCTCTCAAAAGTCCATAGAAGTCTTCACTGCGATAGTGTCCTTGAGATATTTTGTTAAAATCTCACCTCCTCATCTTGCTATAAGTATTACATAAGATGACAGAGTTGTTGATTGTTGATCACAAAGTAGCAATATTGAGCTCTTTGAAATATTCACATAGTGTTTGTTGAAGTTGAAGAACAAATTGAAGTCTTGGATGTCTTAGCGATCTTTACATTGCATGCCGGTTCACGAAGGCTCTATCATTGGATTCATGAGCTTGGTTGTTGGTGAAGTATTCTAAGCACATTTAATGTTTTCTCCTTTGTTTTCATTATGTTTCATAATCTCTTACTACAATAGGTTGAAAGTTTTAGGCTAAGAAATGACTCCTGGAAGCACCTTAGACTTGTTCATCCTTCTTTGTTTTATGTTTTCTTTTAGTATTTTAGAGGCTTTAAACCTTCTCTTTAGTCTTCATGCTCGTTTATTTCCTTGATAGCTCAAATAGTTGGTTTTGACATGATTTATGGTTCACCACCTTTATGTATCCCTTGAAAATTTGCTATTGAAGTCTCCCCAGAAGTACCAGCATCTTAAGTTAATCAAAGAGGTCGGTTTTTGATCTTGCCCTTTGCCCACACTTGAAAGTTGTTTTTTAAGGTCTTTATAGTTGCAAGCATAGATGTGACTAGGTGTTCCCTCTTCTATGAATGCGACTATCAGTTAATCTTTTATGTTTTATAAGTCCTTTAAAAATAAAATCTTTGAGGAAATAGGGAGTTCCCCGAATCTTAGATTTCATTTTTAAAGTTCTCTTGAAGTCATTGTTGCTTAAAGAATGTTTGTAAATTGTATAGTTGTCACGTCTATCAAATATCTCTTTATTGTTAAGTTATGTTTTCAAGTTCCCTTTGTTGAGAATTAAACTTCTCCTTCCAAATCATTAGTGTCCATCTCATTCCAAAACAAAGGATCATGTGGCCAAGTTAGATTTTCCCTTTGATATCCATATCCATGGATGAGTTTTTCATGACCTTATTTTGACTCCATTGCCCAATGAACCAAATATTTCCTCTTTAAATTCTATCTTTCTGAATCTTCCATGTTCCTGGCACAGCCAACTCAACTCAATCCAACCAAACAAACAAAAACCTGCACTTAATAACTAGTCTAAAATCATACTCCAAGAAGCACACAAGATAAACCTTTGCAAGCAAATATTTTAGAGGGTCCCCTCTGCGAGGAAACTGAGAGGACTAGATCCTGGAACTCTAAGGAATTGGTTATGATGTTGCCTTGTCTTTTGATTTGCCAAAAATTTGTCAAAACACGGGGGGGACCAGCATACCTAACCCTAACCTTAAACCTAACCATAACCTTAACTGCCTTAACCTAACCTTGGCATTTAACCTAACCTCAGCCATAACCTTAACCCCTAGCAACTGCGTTAACCTTACATAACCTTGTAATAACCTTGCATAACTATAGCTTTGAACCTTGACCTTAAATATAACCTAACACTAAGCATTGAAGCCCTTAACCTTAACCTCAACCTTAACCTGCTTTACCCTTAACCTAACATATTAAGCCCACCCTTAACCTTAACCTTAATGTGAACCTTAACCTTAAGGGTTTGGGAAAGTTAAGGTTAAGAAATAGATAAGGTTAAGGTTGAGATAAGGGTAAGGTAAAGTTTAAGGCTTGGTTATAGTGAAGGTTAAGGTTAAGACCCATATTATAACATGACCTTACCTTATCCTTTACCTGCTTTAACCCTAACCTTGACTTACCCTTAACTTAACCTTAACCTTCACTATAACTAACCCTAAGCAGCCAAACCCTTAACCTTAACCAACCTTAACTTAACTTTACCCTTAACCCCACCCATGTGACCAAACCCTTAACCTTAACACTTAGACCTTAACCCTAACCTTAACCTTGACTTTACCCCACTAGGTTAAGCTTAAGGATGGGGTTATACTGTAATTTACCCTTAACTTAACCTTAACCTGCACCATAACCTAACCCTAACCTTGACAAAACCCCTTAACCTAACCTTAAGGTTAGAGTTGGGTTAAGTTAAAGATAAATTTATGGTTAAGGTGAAGCAAGGGTAAGATTAAAGAACCCAGGTTATGAGTTTATTCGAGTTAAGGTTAAAAGTTAAGAATGCAGTTGAGTTAAGTTGGGGTATAACTAGCTAAGATTAGGGTTAAGGTTAGAGGTTAGATATAGTGAAGGTTAAGGTTAAGACAATAGCTAACCTTAACCTTAAAATTTACCTTAACCTTAACTTTAACTATAACCTAACGTTAACATTTACTTTAACTAACATTTGGCTGCTTCTAACTATGACCTAACCTTCACCTTAACCTTTTACATTACCATTAAACATAACCTTCACCTTAAAATTAATCTTACCCCTTAACATTAACCTTAGCGACTAAACCTGTAACATTAAACTTCCCTTACCTAACCTTAACCTTAACCTAACCTTAAACTTAACTATAAACTAACCTAACATAGAATTTAACCTTAACCTTATCTTAACCTTAACCTTCACTATAACCATAACCTTGACCTTGACCTTAACTATAACTAAACTAACCTTGACCAAACCCTTAACCCTAATAACTTTGACCAAACATGTACGTAACCCTAACCTTGAACAAACCCTTAACCTTAACCTTAACTTTACCCTTAACCTAATATTAACCTTAACCTAACCTTAACCCTTGACTTTACCCTTAACATAACCTTAACCTTGACCTTAAATATAACCTAACCCTAACATGTACCAAGTATATATAACCTTAACTTAACCTTAACCTTAGCCTTAACCTTCCCATACATAACCTTAAACTTAATTTTACTCTTAACCTTAACCTGTATATGCCACCCTTACCTAACCTTAACCTTAACCTAACCTTAAACTCAAATTTACCCTTAACCTAACCTTAACCTTAACATTACCCTTAACCTAAGCATAACCTTGAACTTAACTATAACTTAGCCATAATCTTAGGCAAACCCTTAAGGTTAGGTTTACGTTATAGTTAAGGTCAAGGTTATTGTTAGGTTATAGTGAGTTAAGATTAAGATAAGGTTAAGGTTGGTGAGTTAACGTTAAATTAGAGTAAAGGTTCGGAGTTCGAGTTAAGGTTAAATTAGGTTATAGTAGAAGGTTAACGTTAGACCGTAACCCTAACCTTACCCAACCTTGACTTTGCCTTAACCTAAGCATGCTTGTAACCTAACTAATATTAGCAACAACCTTAACCTAACTATAACCTTACCCTTAGCCTTAACCTTAACCTTAACTATAACCTAACACTAACCTTGACCAAACCCTTAACATTAACCTTAACCTTAATCTTTGTAACCTTAACGTATTAACCTTAACCTTAAACATACCTATTAACCTTAACATTAACCTTAACCTAAACCTTAACCTTAACCCTAACCTTAACGCCAACATACCCTAAACTTAACCTTAACTTTACCCTTAGCCTAACCTTAACCTTATCTTAACCTTAACTGCAACCCTAACCTAACCTTGACAAAACCTTAACATTAATCTTAACTTTGACTTTACCCTTAACTTAAGCTTAACCTTCACTATAATCTAACCCTAAACTTAACTAAACCCTTAACCTTAATCTTAACCTTACCCTTAACCTTGACCTTAACCTTAACTTTAACTATAACCTAACCTAACCTTGACCAAACCCTTAACATTAACCTTATCATAACCTTAACCTTAACCTTGACCTTAACTATAACCTAACCTAACCTTGACCAAATCCTTAGCTTTAACCTTAACAGAAGCTAACCTTAACTTTGACTAAACCCTTAAGGTTAGGAGTAAAATCAAGGATTAGGTTAAAATTAAGTAGGATAAGGTAAGGATATATATACGCAGTTTGTGAGGTTAGGGGAGTAAGCCTTAACCTTAACATGACTAAACCCATAACACTTAACCTTAACCTTATTTGATAACCTTAACTACACCGCAGCTTTAACCTTCCCTAACCTTAACCTTAACCCTACCCTTAGCAACTTCACCCTTAACCTTAACTAGCCCTAACATGACCGGAACCTTAACCTAACCTTAACCTTAAACACCTTAACCTAACCTTAACCTTAACCCTAACCTTAACCTTAAATTTACCCTTAACTAACCCTAACCTTAAGGTCAAGGTTAAGGATACGTTATGGAGAAAGTTGAGGTTATGGTTAAGTGAGTTAGGTCAAGGTTAAGGTTAGGTTATGTTAGGTAAGGTTAAGGATAAGGTTAAGGTTATGGTTAAGGTTAAGGCTAGATAAATTAGGTTAAGGTAAGGTGAGAAAGTTAGGGATTAGGTCATGGTTAAGGGTTTGAGTGGTCAGGTTAAGGTTAGGTTTTTAGTCGAGTTATGGTTAGGTTAGGTTAGGGAAGCGAAGGATTCTGGAGTAACTTTTAGGTTAGGTCAGGAATTAAGGAATTATGGTTAGGTTAAGGTTATAGTGGAATTGGTAAGTAATGTTATGGTTAAAGTTAAGGTTGAGTTGGAATTATAGTTAGCATTCGAGTTAGGTTAGACAGGTTAGGTAAGGATTAAGGAGTGTGAAGGTTAAGGTTAAAAAATCAAGGAGTTAACCTTAAGCAACATAACCTTAACCTTAACCCTAACCTTTACCTTAAATGTAACCTTGGGTTACGTTTTTAGTCAATTTAAGGTTAAGGTTGAGAATTTTATCAGGTTAAGTTTAGGTGAGGTTAAGAATAGAATTGGGGTTAAGGATAGGTTATAGGTTTAGTAAGGTTAAGGTTAGAGTAACATAAGGTTGGGTCAGGTTAAGTGTAGGGTTAAGGTTAGGTGGTAAAAGTGGGAATGAGTTGAATTCTGAGTTTAGTCAAGTTAAGGGACATGGTTAGAGTAAGGTTAAGGTTAGAGGGAGTTAAGGTTAAGTTGGGTTAGTGGAGCTTGGTCAAGGTTAATGTTAGGGTTAAGGATGAGTTGGGGATGGAATCAGAGTTAGGTTTGGGATGAAGTTAAAGTTAAGGATTAGGATTAAAGGGTAAGATAAGGTGAAGGTTAAGGATTGAAGTTAAGGTAGGTCAGGTCAATGTCAAATTGGATTAAGGGTAAACCAAGGTTAAGGTTAAGGTTAAGGTTGAGGTAAAGGTTGAGGTTAAGGTTAAGGTTTAGGGTTGGTAAAGTTTAGGGTTAGCTTATCCCTTAAGGTTAGGAGTGAAGTTAAAGATGAGTTGAGTTAGGTTAAGGTTAGCTTAAGAGTAATGTCAAGGTTATAGTTATAGTTGAAAGTAAGGATTGGCATAAGGTCAAAGGATTGGAATTGGGTCCAATTAAGTCAGAGTTAGTTAGATTAAGAGTCAACAAGGATGAAAAAAAAAATTTAGTTATAGTTAATATTGAAGTTAAATTCAATAATAAAATTTAGTCCAAGTTAAGGTTAGGTTATAATTAAAAGTCAAGAGATTAAAAATTGAGATTCGAGTTGAGGTTAAGATTTAGGTTAAGAGTTTAGTCAAAAACTAAAGGGTTGAAGTTATAAGTAAAGATTAAGGATTAAGTTTAGGTTACGAGTTTAGTAGGGTTAAGCTTAATGTTAAGGGTTTGGTCAAGTTAAAGGTTAGGTTATAATTAAGAGGTAGAAAAGTTAAGAAGTTGAAGTTGAAGTTAAAGTTATATTAAGGATTAATGTTAAAATTAAGTAAAGTTAAATGGAGATTAACGGTAAATTCAAGGTTAAGAGTTAGGTTAAGGGTAAAAATTTTAGGTTATAGTTTAGGGTAAAAGTAGAAGAGTTGGTTTAGGTAAAAGTTAAGGTTAGGTTATGTTTTAGAAAGTTTTAGGTTGAGTTAAGGTTTAGGTTTAAGTTAGGGTTAGGTTAGAAAGGATTATGTTAAGAGTTTAACTTTACCTTAACCTAATCTTAATCTTTAGCTTGAGTTTGGTCAAGGTTACGGTTAGGTTAAGGGTAAAGTTAAGAGTTAGAATTAAGGGTTTCGTCAAGGTTAGTGTTAGTTTATAGTTAAGGTTAAGGTTAGGGTTAGGCTATTGTTATGGTCATGGTTAGGTTAGTTTAAGGTTAATATTAGGTTAAGGGTAAATTTAAGGTTATGGTTAGGGTAAGGTTAAGGTTAAGGGTAAAGATAAGGTTATGGTTAAGGTTAAAGATTAAAATTAAGGTTAAGTTAGGTTAAGGTAAGGTTAATTTTACGGTTGGGTTAAGCTTAAGGTTAGGTTAAGTTAAGGTTAAGGTTAGGTTAAGGTGAGATTAAGGTGAAGGTTAGGGTTAAGGTTAAGGTTAAGGTTATGGTTAAGTTGAAGGTTAGGGGTAAGGTTAAGGTTAAGGTCAAGGTAAATGTAAAGGTTATGTTAGGTCAGGTCAAGGTTAAGGTTATGGTTATGGGAAGGTTAAGGTTAAGGTTTAAGTTAAGTTTAAGGGTGTTGGAGAGGTAAATCCCTCTACGGACGGAGAGCAATCCCACTAGCCCTAGAGTGGATCTAGCAACAAATAAAACATGCTACGATATCAATTCCTAGTTACAAAAGGAAAAGCTACGATAGATAGCCTACCTCAAGTCCTATTTTGTTGTTGTCAAAGTAGAAGCGCTACTTCCCGTTCCTAGCTTGACGGATCATAATCCTTATGCTCCTTTGCATCGGACACTGTACATGTAGAGAAGAAATGACTGACATACAACGTAATAATTCAAACATATAACTATCCAATCGGTTAAAATATTGAATCAAATTTCATTACAAGTTAAGCAATACAGCGGTCGACCCGATAACATAATTGAGCATATATTAAAATATGAAAGAAAAATTACAACTATGTTCCGGTGCGTTCTTCCTTTAGCGGGGGCTTCCGGTGGAGCATGTCTCACAGAGTATTGTTGGGAATTTAGACAAGGCTCTATCTCCCCACCGGGTTCTCCCTTAGCTACGATTTCAATAGTCGCTCAGGCTATAGTTTTCTTCCCAGAAATGTTGACTAGGTTGCAAATAGAGAGGGCGAGGCTTTTATAGAGGGAGAAGGAAGTTCAAGCTCCCTATAATCATGGGGGAGAGTCCTATCTCTTAGGAAGGTTCCATGAGAGGTGGAAAACCTCTTCCTAAACAAGGATATTTGGAGCCAAACAACCCAACCTCTTTTTCATGATTCATTCCCGAGGTCGTTAAGAAAATTCCACCTCAATTTGTTATAAAACATTCCAAGACAAGTTGGTGCGGGTATAACATAGGGACGAGCACCGGTGGTCATATTTTCCCCATTAGTGCGAGGGATGAATTGGCTACTTGTAGCTAATGCCAAAACATATAATTTGAAATTTTCTCCAAGGAGGAAATTCTTGCCCTTATGCAAAAGGATGCCATCAAGGTGTTTTCGGGACATTTTTTCTTTTCACAAGTCATAGGAATAGTCCTCCAATGTACGTTATGAGGGATTGCAGGGACGGTGACAAAATGCGTGTAAAAGATGCCCCCTAAAGCATGAGTTACGAGAGAGAGAGGGAGGGGTGAAATGCTTTAAGAGAACGCGTTAGCAAAAAATGCTACTATCGGAAGACATAACGAATACAAATACAATGATATCTCTGATACATGATATGTGGTATGGGCGCGGCCATCCATAATAAAGTGTACAAAAATACAGAGATCAAGGTATGGACGCATCCATCTAGTAAAATAAGGATCAAAAAGTGAACTCGGTATGGTCGCGACCATCCAATCAAAAGAGTCATGTAATAAGTCATAATAATCCACAAAGAACACCGCAACCTAGATTTCATCAAACAAAATCTAGGGTCTTGCGCTCCATCTCGTCTCAAATGTTGATCATAATCGGCTTCCTATTAAATTTTTCATAGGCAAACTGACTTAAACCTACTTAAAATCCCCTCTTTTCGGCCTTAAAAAATCCTTTTACGAATGTCCCATTTCCTAACCCAAATCACATTGTAAAAGGTCACAAAACCCATATACGAAATCTATCGAGGCCTAGCCCCTTGACCAAACCTGCGCTCCTTTTCCTCCACATAGCAGAAACGGAGCAAGAGCTAGACCAATGGGCGCTTATCAAATACGTATCGGGCGCATTTTGAGCCGTCGATTTGTACGGAATCCGGACAACGTTCGTTCATCTCCGTCGCACCCGTGGCCCGCCTGCCTACGGAAATACACGATCAAACCGTAAAATCAATGGTCAACGACCTATCCATCTTGGTGGTCCCATAAAGCTTCCTCTTGTTCAAAAACTTCCAGGGTATCTATCGCACCACCTTTGGAGGGCGGGCGATATTTTGCCAAATCGGAGTGATTCAATACATCCCACCATCGCGTGTCCTGATGTACAATTTGACCGCCCTCCATTGCACGTTATTATTCGGCAAAAGATACGGAGCGATATGAATTATAGCTCTTCGATACGAAGTCTTCATCCAATAGTTTTCACTCGTCGAGCATTTTGCACAAAAGTTAACCTAAGGAAACCGTGCCACGGCCTAATCATCGCCCTCAGATGCATTCCTAATCGTACGATCCCCTCACGAGATCGGACGATCCGATTTCATAAACACCCTCATTGACCTGGTTCTGCCACGTCATCATTTCACATGTTTGTCGTGCTATCATATGTTCCCCTATATGTTTACGTTCAAGGTCAAGTGTCCATGTTTATGTTTAAAACTCACCACGATGCCAACTTTCACCATGGCCACCTTGCATTGTGATGCTACATTTGACACCGCTGCCTGCATTTCCCACCGGTCCACTGAGCTGTCTTTGTCACACCATTATCCCCCTTTGATCGCGCATATTTTTCCTAACATGTTTTCGGGTTTTTGCGGGGTTAGAGCGACGGAAAATTTCAGTACTCACGAGACTCCATTACAAAATTTGAAGGTAAGCAAGCATCATTTTTAGGAGGCAAAATTTATGGAGCGAGGGCTTAGGAAGCGGTTACGACACGACTTTCATTAAATAAGGGAACAAAATCTATCAAACCTTCCGAGAATCATTCGAAAGCATAGATTTTGCAATCGAAATATCAATGTTGCGCGGAGAGAGTATCGATGAAATCATAGGAATTCGAATCGGCATTAGTGATTTCATACCTTAATTCAAGGTTAGAAGATAAGAGAGGATACCATGCACGGGAAAAAATACCCTCCGGGTTTCATTTCGACGAAGATTTTATTTCGGGGAAGGACATAATTTTCATATGGTTCTATCTCTATCATAGTGTTCACGAAGAGACTTTTCATAAAACGGGCTACGGAGAGAACGTACAACACCACAAAGTCATCAAGTAGTATGGGTGTGCATTTCTCCACCATTTTGTTTTAATGAGACAATTAGTTTCATCACCTACTCCTTTTTTGGAGCTTTCTTGTTCTCCTATAAAGCTCCCAAGCAGATAGTCGGGGTTCCGATTTTGTCGAAAATTATGCGGTGAAAGGATTTTTGTATACATTTTGTAAGAACTCTTGTATGAAGCTCGAATTCCATAGGGTTTCGGTGAGGAGAGTTCCATGTCAAAAGTTCGGTCTTTGGTATTTTACGTTACGTAACTCTCTCTTTTTATTTTCAATATGTATTTCATTGCATCCATCTTTCCTCTATCATGTTTTGGAATGTGAGTGGCTCACTAGTTTTTGGTATGGATTTATCCTAGTTGATACCCTTCTCGGATTAGTCAAGTGCTTTAAATATGGCTCATGCATGACATTCTATTCCACTATTCATCTAAGAAACATATTTTTGATATATTAGTTGCTTTGGGAGGGTGTTTTTCGCCAATATTGTCATGTATGGATTCTTAGATTAGTAAGCCCATGCATGGTGGTATTAATAATATCTGGATATCGGCTCAAGTTAACTAGTATCTCAATAATTTTCACCACATACACCTTCGATATTTTATTTACGTGAGGTATTTACGAATAAAATACCTTTACGGTAAGATGTCTACGAATTTTACGTTTCTTTTATATATTGGAGTTTTGCATGTTGCCTTTGCAATATCCTTCCTACCCATGTCAGTTTGAAGGTCTGGTCCCATTCATACTAATTTTCCTTGTTTTAAAAGAGATAGCATGAGAGATTTTTTTATTGATAACTCCCATTATATCATATGCTCCTTGCTATAAGATGTCTTAGGCAATTTGGTCTATCACGACTCTAAAATTTTGTCTCTAGGAAGCGACAACAACGATCAAAGTACAAGTTCGAGCATGTGGTAGGCTAAAGTTGAACATGCAAGAACATTGTCTAATCACCGGCCAACGATGAAAATGACCAACATGCGAGAGAAACCACCAATAATGACAATGGCTCTCAAGGTACAGAGGTACAATCCACGAAATGTGAACAAGAATCTAGCGTCGAGCACCCACCAAAATCATCCGATCAAAGGCCAATAATGAAAACTTTGTGTCGAATGCAAAAGAACCTACCATTGAGGCATGCGAGGCTCCAAGGTACCTAAACGAGTCTCTAGATCAATTTCCTAGATAATGAGCGAAGTCGACGAGTGACGATTGAAGGTGGGCCATAATGTACACCACATAATCGAAAAAATACATGAACATGATGTTTGTGAATCAAGATAGAATCGGAGAGGGATGTTGCTTCTCAAAGGCCAACTTCTCTTGAACATATCGACACGACCTTGGATTTGGCGGTATTCAACATCGAGGATTTGAGGTCATGGTGACATGGAAAAATGGAGTAAATTGGTTAAAGAGATTACCCCAACCCATGAAGGCAAGTAGATAATGAAATGAGATATTACAACCCAACACGATACGGACAAATGCCATGTTCGAAGCGACATCTTGTAGATACGATTATGATTTTGGTTCATTTTCCCCCATCATTTCTAGCGAGTACCTATTTATTTTTAGAAACAGAATGAAGGGGATAACATGTGCTTGTGATGTAAGTTTGTCTTTGAATAAATCCAACCTAATACATGATAGGAAGGAGAAATAGAGATAATGTCATGGTGACGAATTCCGATGTCATTAGGGTTTAATGAGTATGACAAAGGAAGAACTAGGCATCTTTTCGTGTTTAAAAGGAATTTTGAAAAGAAGGAAGAAAAGAAAACTCCCGGCGATCTCTTTTTGTAGGTAGTATCACGAGATCCAGAAAAGATAAGCGTATGCCGAGAGAACCTCTTAATCGCGATAGGCTAAGATATTCCTTTTTCGTAAATAATCCATCCCTGCTTTGAAAAAGGGTTAAACGTATACTAGGTAGATATCATTTCACAAACATTTAATGAGTTCAAAATGAAAAGAGTCTCGATAACCTTTTCAATTTTTAAGAGTCATAAAGAAGTGAAAGTTGACTCCTCGAGAGGAATGAGTGGTATAAAGGGTATGGCCCAGTTCAGGTAATGGTGGAACTTTTGAACAAGTAAAGGTCAAGAAGGCTGGCTAACAAGACCACTCATCGCGGTAGTTCCTCGGGAACAAGTAAAACAACCAAGTGAAGGTATATGATCAGCCAAGTAGATGGTAACGATGGAATGAAGAAAACCAAGGTTCATCCTTGGTGAAAAGTAATCACGAGAGGTAAATGAGAATGGTTTCATTTTTACACAAGCTTGAAATTAGGAAACTACGCGAAGTTGGTTTTCATTTTTACACAAGCTTGAAACAAAGATAAACTATGCTTGAAACCGGTTCATTTGCACAAGCTTGAAATCGACAAACTACGCTTGAAAAAAGTAAGCATGCCCCCACGGCATAGTGACTCAATTAGAGGTATGCCCACCCCCCAAGCTTAGGTCCATATGAAGAAAGCAGATGGAGTGAAGGTTCAAAATACGAGATCAAAGAAAGACTCAATTGGGATTTCAAGATCTAATCAAGACTTCGAGTTGAGCAGGGGCATTTCATTATTTTACTTGAGGTTGACACATTAAAAAAACTATCCTCTTAACACCTTGTTTCATTTTTAAGGACTTGACACGAGAACTCATAATTATGAATAAGAAGTCATGGCTTCCAGATTTCCACACCGAGATAGGTACAACATCTTGGAAATCGAGGACCCAATGCCCCCAACACACTATGCACAATGGCGGTATAAATGATTAGAGAGCACGAGTAGGTAGCCACATAACTAACCTATGAGCGCGGAGTATACAACTAAAACGGATAAAGACACGGAAGGGACAATGGTGGACAGATGTGCTAGGACCAAAAGATTGAAAGTTGATCAATGGTCATGATTCCTTTATGCAGAAGAAGTAGATCACACGAAAAAGAGGAAGAGACAATTGCCCCATGAAATAAGTATAGATACGCTGAGTAAATTAAAATCTACGGGGCACAGACAACCATCACATCTATATGGATGGTTTTCCCTCCCAAAGTAACAAAGAGAATTTCGGAGGGATCCTGTGATTAGTAGTTCCTGCGGTAAAAGACAACAAATTCTAGGTAACGGGCATAAGCGGTGAAGAACCAAAAGCTTTCCAAGTAGTTGAACACGGAGATACTATTAAGATGCTTCATCTATAATAGTGCTGAGTACGACGAGATCAAAGGTTTGTATCGTGATCTCGAAAAGGCACATAATACGGAAGGCGGTATACGGAAAATCAACTCGATCAATGGAAGCGACCAAACTGCACTGGAAGTCACCATCGAACTTAGATGATTATTCCCAGGTGTTACTAGAGCAAGAAGGTATACGAGACATCCATCATGGGAGTAGGAGGAAGCCGTTTCTTGGACTACGGGGATGAGAGAATCTTTCTCCAAGTCGAAAGAATACGAGAAGAAACAAGAAGAACATGGGGGGGGGGATTAGACCAAATCTCAATGGAAAAAGACCTGATGCACCATAGATGGAAATTCGGATGGGCGATTCCTTGGCCAAGGTTGGTCATGAACATATTCCTGAACTTAAAGTTTCGAGGGAGCGAGGATCGAGCAAGGATGACATCGACCCGATCGTGGAATCAGCTAGCGAAGGACTCGAGGAAAGATTTTGGTAGCCAGGTTGGAGCGGGGTGCGGAGAAACGATTAAGGTTTTCCAACACTCTCTTGGCTTCATCCATATATGAATAAAGGTAGATAGGATGATGCCATTCACACAACTTACGGGGATTGGTAATCTTGCCTTGTTTTTTATGAGCCTTATCGAGCTAGTCAGTATGT
The DNA here is from genome assembly GCA_034641835.2 of Pinus albicaulis. Taxonomy (NCBI): domain Eukaryota; kingdom Viridiplantae; phylum Streptophyta; class Pinopsida; order Pinales; family Pinaceae; genus Pinus; species Pinus albicaulis. The sequence continues at coordinate 257,911 of JAXQQM020065126.1, read as the reverse complement.
GCTAGCAATATGACTTCCAAAGACAACGGCGGGTGGCCGTAAGACCATGCTTCAATTATCTTGGGAATACCAAGGTAGTCTCAAAAATAGTTACTCTTAGGAAGTATGCAAAGGGGTGAACTTTCGTGGAAGTTTGAACGGTTACGCAATGGATGGTTTCCTAAGTGCGATGATTTGCGTTTTTAGTCTTTCGTTTATTTGACTTCTTCTTCTGGTATTCTTCTTCTTCTTCATAGCCACCTGGTTACTAGAATCCAAAATTGCACCAAGCGAAGTAGAATATGAGGACGAGGAAATAGGCGAAGAGGGGGAGAGGTCCACCTTAGAAGTAACACGATGTTGTTGGTGGAGGAGATGGTTGTATGGTGGACGGAACACTAGGGACCCATAGAGGTAAAAAATAACCATACATGCAATCCAACGAGTTAAACCGAGCGGGGACAACATTGCCATATAAAGAACACCAGCATTCCCAAATCGAGAAGAACCGGGATTCCTTCGGAAGGTTCACAGGTTAGTGAACTCACGTCTTCGTGCAATTGAAACAACTCAAACAAAGACCCTAAGGAAACTAACTTTAACCGAGAATATTTCTTAGGTAGTTAAGTTTTAAATCATTGAAACAAAAATATGTTGTTTCATATTTTAGAGTCGAGAAACAAGCAAGGTGACTCTATCTCTTTTAGTTGGCGAGTGTGAAAGGATAAGTACTTGATGATATTTTCAAATTTATGGGTTAGTAAAGATGAAAATGACTACTTAGGTAGTCTAGGTAAAAGTGTACCCGAGGTTCCCGTATTTGCCACTGGGTACATGATTCTAAAATGAAGAAATCAGCCAAGGACTTGATGTACATGTGAGTAGTCTACACGAAGATATTTGACCAATATATCCGGTTACAAGGCGATGGGCTTCAAATACCCTCGAATAAAAGGATTTCAACCTAGAGGTCTCCCTTTATATAGCAGCCGGTACGAAGGAGAAAAAGTCTTTGACTGTTATTGAAGCAAATGGCGAACAACGGCTACTAGGTTAGGCAACAAATCTCTAACTTAGACCACTAAATATTGCGTTAATTTTCAATGTTACCTTAGATTAATTCAATAAATTTTAAATTTTATCTTCAATTTAATTTCAATTCCAAGGTCCTACCAAATGTTGAATCTCACAAATCACTGAATGCAGCCATACCATAAGACACCATTTCATTCAATGATCTATCTATGATAGAGTTAGAGATTTCAAGCCATAGCTCGATAAATCATGTGAAGACATCCACCACCAATGCCTAATGTGAGATAATAAATGAAAAACTGCCTAGAATTATATAAGGCTATAAATGCAAAATGTTTTCCAGTTTTCAATTTTCAAATTTATAGAGTTAGTAATGATCAATGACTACTTGGGTAGTCTAGGTAAAAAGGAGTGTGCAGTTTCCCCGTGGCTGCATATACATGGTTATGATGAAAGAAGAAATCAACCAAGGACTTGGCCATTATGTAGGTAAGTCACCCGAATGTTGTCTTCAATGTATCTGAGTTACAAGGCAACGGACTCGGCTTCCTACGAATGAGATTTCAACCTGAAGGTCTCCCTTTTATATGACGGTACGGGGGCAAGTCCGTATAGCGATGTTTGAATCCAAATAGCGAATAGCGGTACTAGGTTTAAAGATGCGGTACGTCTCTGATTAGACACTAAATATTTCGTTAAGTTTCAATATTACCTTAGATTAATTAAATTAAATTTTAAATTTGATCTTCAATTTATGTTTCAATTCCAAAGTCCTACAGAATTTTGAATCTCACAAATCACGAATAGAAAGCTACATGCCATAAGACACCATTTTTTTTCAATGAAGAGATATCTATGAGAGATTTAGAGATTTCAAAGCGATAGTTACGATAAATCATAAGAGAACATCCACATAATGCTTGATGTGAGCTAATGGCTTGAAAAAACTCTTCCTAGAATTATGTAATGCTAGAAATTCAAAATATTTTCCATTTTCACCCCTATGCTAATCAAGAATGCGAAAGATTTTTTTTGTGTTTCAATATATCGGAGAAAGCGCACTAAATGATATGAAAAATAAATCAAAACAACGATTTTGAGAATGGTGAAGCGAGAGCTAAAAAACAAAACAATTTCTCTCAGCGAAGAAAACAAGCAAGGCAAGACTCAAACTAGTGACGAAATCCTTCAAATCAAAGGAGAGATCTCAAGAGACCCAAACAAGTTATTATGTCCTAGGCTTGGAGAGACAAGAGTAAAGGCGAACGAAAGAGAGGACAATCACTCAATTAAATACAATCCTCCAAATGGATCAGGAGGAAATCTTAATGCAAATAGCGAGAAATGAAGTTGACTAGGAAACCAAGGACTCGAAACACAGGCTTAGCGGGCTAAAGCACCTAGAAAACCTAGGGCTGAAAAGTAAAGCGACGAAAGGAAAAAAATTGAAGGACAAGGGTTGATATCAGTAAAAAATGACTCTAAAGCACTCAACAAGTTAGAAAAAACAACCCGGGGGTCAAAGCTCGGGCTCAAAAACTCCAAAAAAATCAAGCAAACCACAAACCCTACCGAGGTTGAGCGCACCTCTCATTTGTGTCTGGCAAGCTTAAAGAATTGGCGCGGTTAATGAACTAGCAACTCACGCCCGTGACACCGAAGCATCAGCGGAAAACTTGCCAAGAAGGTTTACTTAGATAAAAAGGAAAAATGAACAAACAAAGAGAGGTTTGATCTCCGGGGCCCGAACGGGGTTTCAAACCAAGTAGATGAACAGAATGAAAACTAGACAAACAAGAAGCCAAAACACAATCCGATGGGAGAGGACTAACTCACATTGTTCCCCCGGTGGAGTTTCCAATTTGTTGAAGGTAAGTCCTCTACGGAGCGATCTCACTAGCCCTAGAGTGGGTCTAGCAACAAACAAAACATGCTACGATATCAATTCCTAGTTACAAAAGACAAAGCTATGTTAGATAACCTACCTCCAAGTCCTACGTTGTTGTTGTCAAATAATAAGAAGTGCTTCCCTGTTGACGAGATCAAGTCTTACGCTCACCACGTCGGTTTTTGTACACATGCGAGAGAAAAAACAACGTCATACAATGTAATAATTCAAACATGTAACTATCAATCGGTCAAAAAAAATTGAATCAAATTGCATTACAAAAGATAAGCAATATAACAGTGGAACCAATAACATAGTCGAGCATGTATTAAAATGTGAAAGAAAGATTACATATGAGTTCCAATGTCGCATTCTTCCTTTAGCGGGGCTTCAGTGGAGCGTGTCTCTAAAGCTTGTCGGAGAATTTAGACTCTCTTATGGGGTTCTCTGGCTACGCACCAATAGTCGCTCTATATTTCTTCCCAAATGTTGATTAGGTTGAAAATATATAGAGCGAGGATTTTATAGAGAAGAGGTTAGGCTCCCTATAATCATGGGGGAGAGTCTATCTCTTCGAGGAAGGTTCCATGAGAGGTGGAAAACCTCTTCCTAAACAAGGAGATCAGGCGAAACAACCAAACCTCTTTCATGATTCATTCCCGAGGTGGTTAAAGGAAACTTCCACCTCAATTTGTTAAAAAACATTCCAAAACAAGTTGGCATGGGTACAACATAGGACGGAGCGCCGGTGGCGCATGCCCACTAGTGTAAATTTTCACCATTGGCGCGTGAGGGTTTCCCAGGGAAATGTTTTTGAAGGAAATTCTTTCCATATCTTTTGAGGAAGGATGCCATCAAGGTGTTTTCAAGACATTTCTTGTTCACAGAGTTACGAGAATAGTCCTCACATGTACGGGACGAGGTGCAGGGGATAGTGAAAAATTGTTGTAACAAAGGGTAAAGGGTTTGGTCAGGTTAGGGTTAGGTTATAGTTAAGGTTATGGAGTTAAGGTTAAGGTTAAGGTTGAGGGTAAAGATAAGGTTATATTTAGGTTTTATATTTAAGGTTAGGTTACAGTTAAGGAGCTAAGATTAAAGGTTAAGGTTAGGTTAAGGGTAAGTTAAGGTTAAGGTTAAGGTTTGGTAAGGTTAAGGTTAAGGTGAAGATTAAAGGTTAAGGTTAAAGGTAAGGTTAAGGTTAAGGTTATGTTTGAGTTAACGAGTTAGGTTAATGTTAAGGGTTTGGGATGGTTAAGGTTAAGGTTAAGGGTTTGGTAGAGTTAGGGTTAGGTTATAGTTGGGTTTATAGTTAAAGTAGGGTTGGATAAGTTAAAAAATTCTGAGGTTTAGTAAGGTTGGGGTTGGTACAAGGTCAAGATTAGGGCGGGGTTAAAAAGGGTAAACTTTAGCTTATTCTTGACCTTGACCTTAACTAACCCTGACTGACAGCAGCCAAACACAACCTTAACCTTGGCAACAACCAACCTTGTGCTTACCTTAAACTTTACCTTATTATATATAGCCTAACCTTAAACTTAACCCTAACCTTAAACTTTGTAACATAACCATTAACACGTTAACAACCTTAACCATAATCTTAACCTTAACCTTATCCTTAACCTTAGCAACAACTTTACTCTTAATTTAACCTTAACCTTCACCTTGAAAAAAAAAAAAAACATGTATCAACCAACCTTCTTGACAACTATAATCTAACCCCATTACGACCCTTAACCTTAACTTTAAACTTAACCTTCCCTAACCTTAACCCTAACACGAATTTTACCTTAACTAACCTTAACCTACCCTTAGCCCTAATCTTAACCTTAATCTAACCTTACCCCTTAACCTTGACCTTAACCTGCTTAGCACAGAAACGCTGCCAACCTAACCTAACCTTCACAAACCCCTTAACCTTAACCTTATCTTAAACATAACCTAACCTTAACACCCAACCTTAACCTAACTATAGCTTACTTACATAACCTTAACATGACAACACCAACTCACCCTAACCTTGACCAAACCCTTAATACTAACCTTAACCTAACCTAACCTTGACCAAACCCTTAACATTAAGCAACAACCTTAACGCTGGCATGCTTATAGCACAACCTTAGCCTTACCCATAACCTAACACTAAACTTGACCAAACCTTAACCTTAAACTTAACCTTCCCAATACCTTAACCTTGAACTTAACTATAACCTAGCAAGCAGCCAAACCCTTACCCCTGATAACCTTAACCCAAACCTAACCTTAACCTTAACCTTATCCTTATGCCTTAACCTTATGTATCACCTTAGCCTTAACACTTAGCGCTAACCTAACCTTAAGTTAAATTTATAGGTAGGTAAGGTTAAGTTTAGGGTTAGGTTATAGTTAAGGTCAGGTTAGGTTGATTTAGTGAGGTTAGGTTATAGTTATGGGAAAGGTTAAGGTTAAGGTTATAGGTAAGGTGGAGTTGATTAGGTAAAACCAGGTTAAGGTGCAGTGATTAAGGAGTAGAAGTCAAGGTTAGGGATAGGTTAATGTTAAGATAAGGTTAAGGTTAAGGTTAGGTTAAGGTTGAGTTGGGATTAGGAATAAGTATAGTTAAGATTAGTTAAGGTTAAGGATGGAATAAAGATTAGGTGCAGGTAAGGTTATAGTTAGGTTAAGTTAAGGTTGGGTTACGTTAGGTTAAGAATAATCATAACTTTATCCTTAACCTTAACCTTGGCCTTGGTAGCAACCTTAAATTTAACCTTACCTTAACCTAACACACAACCTTAACCTTCCATAACCTTAACCTTTCACAGTAACCTTCCCATAACCACCAACCTTAGCCTTAACCTTAACCTTAAAACACTTACCTTAACCTAAACTAGCAACAACATGTAACCTTTTAATCGTCCTTAACCTTAACCTTGACTTTACCTTAACCCTAACCTTAACCTTAGCTATAGCACAACCTAACTGCCTTAACTAAAACTTACTTTACCTTACTTTACCCTTAAGGTTTAGGTAAGTGGAATAAGTGGGTAGATGGGAATAGGTGTAAGGTTAAGGTTAGTCTTTCTTAATAACTGCCTTTACCCTTAAGGTTAAGGTAAGGAAGCATGGATTTAAAGTTAAGTTAAGGATAAGTGTTAGGTTAAGGTTAAAAGAATTAAGTTAACAACACCCAAACCTTAACACTTAATCTTAACTTTACCCTTAAGAGTTGAGTAAGGGTAAGTTTAAAGTTAAGGTTAGGTTAGAGATGAATTAAGTTAAGGATAAGAAAATAGGGTTAAAGTTTAATGTCAAGGGTTTTAATAGCAAGGTTAGATTAAGATAAGGTTAAGGTTAATTTTAAGGTTAAGGTCAAGATCAAGGTTAAGGTTAAGCCTCAGGTTAAGGTTGGGATTAGGGATTAGGTTATGGTTATGGTTAGTTTAAGGTTAGTTTGGAAATTCAAGTTACGAGTTTAGTCAAGTTAAGGTTATGTTAAGGTTAAGGACAAATGAGAAATTAGTTATACTTATGGATTTAGGGTTAAGGTTAAATTCAAGGTTAAGGTTAGGTTAATGTTATGGTCAAGGTTAGGGTTGTATAGTTAAGGTCAAGGTTAAAGATTAGGTTAAGGTTAAGGTTAAGGTTAATTTTAGGTTAACATTAAGGGTTTGGTTAGATTAAGGTTATAGTTAAGGTCAAGGTTAAGGTTACGTTTATGGCTAGGTCAAGGTTAAGGTTATGGTTATAGTTAAAGTTAAGGTGAAGGGATAGGTAAAGGTTAATGTTAAGGGTAGGTTATAGTGAAGGTTAATGTTAAGAGCCATAACCTTAAACCTTAAACCAACCTAACCTTAAACAACCTTATGTTAGCCTTAACTTCTTATAATACCAACACTTAAATTTACCCTTATCCTTACCTTAACCATAGCATGACCTTAACCTCACCCTTGCTATCTTAAAATTTCATAACAATAGCCTTAAATATAACTTCTTCTTATGATGACAAGCGAGTTAACATTAAACTTAACCTTAACTAAAAACTTATCCTTAACCTTAACCTTAAAATTAACATTAACCTTAGCAAAACCTTACCCTAACCATAACCTTAACGCCGCCCTAAACCTTGATCTTATCCTTACCATGAACCTTGACCTTGACCTTAACCTCACCTTAGCAACATACTAACCTTATCTTACCCTTAACCTAATGCTAACCTTGACCTTGACTTTACCCTTAGCTAACCTTAACTTTGACTAAAACCATAACCTTAACCTTAACCTAACCTTGACTAACTATAACATAACCGTAACTTTGACCAAACATTACACTTAACCTTAATTTAACATTAACCTTGACCTTAACCTTCCCATAACCTTAACCTTGCTTATATTAACCATAACCTAACCTTAACTATAACCTAACCCTAACCTTGACCAAACTCTTAACTATGTACTTAAATCTTAACCTTAATCTTAACCTTAACCTTAACCTTTACCTAACCTTAACCTAACCCTAATCTTCTTACCTTTCTTTCATAACCTTAACTTTACCCTTAACCTAACCTTAATAACCTAACATCAAACATAACCTTAACCTAACCTTAATGTTAACTTACTTTTATCTAACCTTATCTTAATCTTGTAACCATAACCTTAACCTTATTTTAACTATAATAACCTAAGCTTAACTAAACCCTTAACCTTAACCTTAACCTTATATTTACCCTTAACCTAAACATAACCTTAACCTTACCTTTAACCTTAACCAAACCTTTAACGTTAACCTTAACATGAACCTTAACCTTAATCTTAACCTTAACCTAACCTTAACCTTGAATTTACCCTTAACGTTAACCTTAGCTTAGGCAAGCTTGATAGCCTTAACCTTAACCTTAACCTTAACACAACCTAACCTAACCTTAACCTTGACTTTAGCCTTAGTTTAACCTTAATGACTTTACCATCAAAATTTAAGGTTAAGGTTAAGGATGAAGTAAAAAGTTAAGATAAAAATTAAGGTTAGGTTAAGGTTAAGGTTAGGTTAGATTCTGAAATTTAGTCGGGTTAAAGTTAAGTTCAAGGTTTAAGTTTAATGGTTTTGGAAGGTTAAGGGTAAGGTTAAGGTTAAGTTTAAGGTTAAGATTCAAATCGGAGTTAGGTGAGAATTGTTGTGTAACTTGACTCAAAAATAGAAGAAAAGAGATATCAACTCTTTATAAATAAGCTACTTTTGAAACCTCAATACATTACATAAATGAACAATTCTTGGATGATACAATTTACAAAACCTAATTTCTCTATATAGGAGTCCATGTGGCCATAATGTAATCCTGGTGAACACAATGTAATCCTAATTTGACTTAACAATAATAATTTAAAGACACAATAATAACAAAATGGGTGTTACAAGGGTACAATAATAACAATAAGGGGTTGTACTAATAAAAATAAGGGACTATACTAGTAATATAGGGACCTAAAATTCCCCTCTCCTTCAAAAAATGTTCCTCAACACTTGAAATAACTTCTGGCTGTCTCTGTATCATTTCTCATCTCCCATATAGAATCTTAGGTCGTTAGGATTTCTTCCATGGTGGTGCTCTTTGAAATTGATCCAATTTAGTATTTGTCGAGTTCTTGCTTCCGTGACCGCCAGGTTCCAATATGATTTTCCTTCCTCATCAAGTTTGGCAATATTGTTTGAATTGGAAAGATTTTCACCTATAACCTTCTTTAAACGCTGAAACATGGAAAAGCTTGGATGCACTCGCAAATAAGCGAGGAAGCTCCAATTTGTATGCCATAGTACCAATCTTCTGCAACTTTTATGTAAGGACCATAGTACTTTGGAAAGGAATTATATCCTTCTTAGCTTGCTTGAGGGACATTTGTTTGTATGGTTGTAGCTATAAGAAAGTACCCGAGTCCACCACATCAAAACTTCTCTCAACTGCGATGTTGATGCACTTTTGTTGTTTCATTGATTTTGTACCAAATTCATGTTATACTTTAAGAGTTGGAGAAATTCCTGTTGATGCTGGGTCGTTATTTGCTTGAACTTTCTACTTTTGCATTAAAGATGATGTGATGGATAATTGGATGATATCCATAAGTATAAATGGGTCATTTTCTTTGCGGTATGGAAGGAAGTGTTATACCACCATTCAGCGAGAGGTAACCACTTGCACCATTGTGTTTTTTTATCAGATACAAAGCAACGAAGATATCCTTCCAAACATTTATTTAATATCTCAGTTCGACCGTCATATTGATGATGATAAGATGAGCTATGAGCTAATTGAGTACCCAAACAAGAAAATAACTCCGTCCAAAATTTCCGGTAAAATGGGATCTCTGTTGCTCACAATAACCCAGGCTTCCTTGTAACTTTTGGTCTATCATAAAAGTAATGTAGCTGCTTGCTTTAAATGGATGAGATAATCAGCAAAAGTGTTGCATACTTGACCAAGTCTATCAACTATAACATGATGACACTCTTTCCTTCAGACTTAGGTAAACCTGTGATAAAATCCATTGAAATCTCCTCCCAACGTTGACTTGGAATGGATAAAGGTTGTAGAATTCCCCTAGTCTTAATTTTCTCAACCTTATTCTGTTGGAAAACCAAAGATTCTGCCACAAAATTTTGAATATCATATTTAAGGCCAGCCCAAAAAAATTCTTTGTTCACCCTGTGGTAAGTTTTTAAAAATCCTGAGTGTCCTCCTAAAGGAGAAGTGTGCAATTCCAGAAGAATATTTTGTTTTAGTTGGGAATTCTTACAAAGATATAAGCAATCTTTGTACCACAGGAATCATTTTTCCAACTAAATGTCAGATGTACTAGGATCTTGCTACAACTTTTGAATGAGTGTCCATGCATCTTTGTCCTTCTTCCATTCATCTCTTGCTTTGGTTATCAGCTCTGGTTGGATAATAGAAGTAACAAAGAAATGCTTCCACCTCTTCATTCTTTCTTGAAGTGCATACGAAACAACATTAAGCTTTCCTTTTTTGTAGATTATTTCAAATTCATAACCCAACATATTTGTGACCCATTTTGTTTTGCTCTTAGAAGATAGTCTTTGTTCAAAAGTGTTTAAGACTATCATGATCGGTTTACCTTGAAGTGTCTTCCCCGTAGGTAATATTGCTGAATCAACTTTGTCAGAAGTGTACAAAAAAGGACCACTTTAGCTAAGCATACCTAATAGCCCCTAACTGCTCAAAGTATTTTGCCAATATCTTCATATCAGAGTTGTTGAACATAAGAGAAATTTGCTAAAAACGGATCTATGCATGGAAAGACATTAAGCGGAAAAAATAAGGGTTTTCTCCATATACCAATAGACAAGACAAGAACAATTTTTGAAAGAATTCTTATATTAATGAGGTACACGGGAGAAAAAAAGAAGGCGTATCCAATTCTCCTCGGTGGGATGGGTTCTTGGAAGTCTCGAGCGCTTGAGATCTAAGATTTCTCTCTCTTGTTGGTGTAGAAAACCCACACAAGTAATGGAACTCAAGGAGCTCACACGGCAAATGAGAAAATGGTGACCAAGTGTATAGATCCATAGTGATCTATTAGGAAAACAAAAGGTGAAGAATGATAGGAAAAAACCCTCTATTTATAACAAAATATTGGGTCATTCTAGATCTTGGTGCATGATTAAAATAATGTTAACCAATTCTAGAATCCACCTTTATGGAATATTTTATTATATTTGTTGGAGGGAAAAAGATGTATTTGACTTGGGTCAAATCACTTGATTTGTCAAAAATAAATAAACAATGATTTATCTTTTAAGAAGCTTTTAGAAGATAATCAAATAAATAATGAATTTATTTAATTATTTAAGGAAGTGGTTGAAAGATAATTAAATAAATAATGATTTATTTAATTATTTGTGATGAATTAGTCATAATTAACAAGAATATTATCTAAAATAAGATTTAAATAATTATTTCCTGAAAATAATAAGATAAATAAAGGTTTATCTAATTAATTTCTTTGTTTTTGGGTTAAACATATTTGGGAATAATAATTAACTTATGGTTTAATTAATTATTCCATGAGGAAAATCAAAAAAATATAGGTTTGTTTAATATTTCCTTTTGGGGTTTTCTACATTTTAGACCATAAACAACCTAATAAATATTAGTTTCTTAAGTTATTTAACATAGTAAACAATTTTACTTAGGGTAAAATTGGTCTTACATGGTGTACTTGGGTCCATCTAATGATAATAGGTTAGATGACCAAAAATGGTGTGTGATTGCCCCCGAGCGTGCGAGTGTCGAAGACACGTCGTATGACAGTACGTTGTAGACTCAATCCTTTAGACAACAAAAGGGAAGTCGAGGAGAAATACAAGGGAAGGTAGATAGTGTTCTTAAGAGCTAGACCACGAGGAGACGAGACTCGCGGGAGTGCAACAAGTCTTTTACCGAAAAATTCCTACTATTTGAAGGCGGGGGAGGAATACCTATGCCCACGAGACAAAGTACAAAAGAATAGTGTGTCCGATAAACAGGGACCGAACCATAGAGTACGAACGGCATAAGCAAGAGCCGAGATAAAAATACAATGAGAATCCACTTATGCATGCGTGCACAGGATAACGACGGGACTTAATAAATAATAAGTGCATGAGATACAAATACCCAACCCAAATGCCCCCTGGAAAAGGGGAGAAGGGCTCACAAAATACGTGATACATGCAAAACAAGAAGTAGCACAATGGCATTGCTCTTAGTCAAATATACGGAGCTGCACGCCAGAAGGCTACAAAGAGGAAGTCTGTCGGGCATGTCAGGGGGCTACCTGCAGGGGCCACCCCCTCATGAGGGTTGATACATCTCACACACACCCGAGAATCATCAAGAGCTATTGCTGTATCCTTGAATCATCAGTATCTGGGATCTAGGTCATGCGGGAGAGGAAGGCTGGCGTGGAGAAACAACCAAGTCAAGAAGAAATGAGAGATCCCTTTGCGTCAGAGCAGAACAGGCTGGAAAATTTGGAATCAGGTACACCACCCTCTGAGCCCGGATTACCGGAATGAATGAGGCGGTGTCGACGGAAGAAGGTCCGCCATAGGTGAGGCAGCAATGGGGATCTCAACAAGGCACGAGAGAAATAGTAGAGCGATGGACGGTGACACAAATGATGATGGTGAAATGGGGAAAGGGACGGAAGTAGCGAATGGATGACTTCCCTTGGTAGAGAATAAAGGGCATGAATGACACGGTAGTAGCTGACACACAATATCATAAAGGATGAGACGATTAGGCCAGAAGGCCATAATGTGCGACACAAGAAGACAATGAATAGCGAGAGGGCTATAGCCGGGGTGAGGACTCGAGATAGACTCCATGAATGCGATAAATGGGAAAACTCAACTTGGATTCTCTAAACAAAGACGGAAACTTGATGGTCTTTGCCTACAATAAAGGCCCAATGGGGGACCTGAAAACATGAGTACAAGATGGTAACTCATGACGAAAATACGACACGAACAAAGACAAGTAAGGAGGCAAATGGTGCCCCAAGTACAAGTGTTGTAAGTAGAGGTTCGATTTGAAGGAGAGGTGAGAAGTGATCCTTCTTGAAAAAATAGCTCTGGCGAAGGATGAAAGTACAAAAAATATGTTGGCTATACAAAGAACCTAAAGCGCATCTCAAAGGGAAATGCTAAGGGTAATATTTCTTAGGATAGAGTACATTGCGAGGATTAGGAAAGGGTGCCTTTGAAGTCCTCTAAAAGATATGCCCCCAAGACCACTTCTTGATGACGTAAGGGCCTAGCCATGTCGTCCAAACTTCCCATGACCAAGGACATCATGGGCTTGGTCACATAATAAATAAAGGTCGCCTTTGAAGGCTGGAATTTTCGGTCATATTGAGCTTTGATGCGTTTCTTGGTACACTTCCATGGTTTGCAATGCAACATGGCGGTCTTGAAGGCACGCTTAGGCATGATAAGTCGTTGTTCTAGAGGTTGGGTGTGGGGAGAAGTTTCAACAACCGAGATGAAGGGAAGGGATGTCGATTGGTACGTAATGACCTCCTCTCAAAAAACGAGGTGAGGAGGGTATGGTTGAAAGTGGGTGCCCCCAAGCATGGTGTGGTGAAATGTATTTAGAAAAGAGAGAATCAGAAACATTTAAATGATGTGGTGTGCCATTTGTTCTCGTTATGGTTATACGATTGTGAAAAGGAAATGGAGATTACCAATCTCTTTTAGTCTTGCATATAGGGATCAAATGGAATTTTAAGTTTCCGAGTTCGCACTGCACAGGTATCATATCCCAAAAGAAAGTTTGGAGATAATGAGCGATGCTCCTGCGGCTATAAGTTGGTCAACCATAATGTCTAAAGGCGGGTTCTTGATGTAGATGAGGGAACGATAAGGGGTATCATCCCTAGAGTGATGCGAAGTGATATGGGACTCTGGGGTTCTTCGAAATGTGGAAGAATGCGGGACTAAAGTCAGCAAGACCCGGATCTGGGAAGTTGTGAGGTGGTCTCTCAAATGTGTGGGTGACCCATACAACCAGTGGGTTTCAATGTAATGGCCACAAGGTGGGTGTGGTGTGAACGCAGGGGAATAGATAAACGCGGGGGGTGGGGATTTTTCCATAATGTCGTCATCGCGATAGAAGATGGGGTGAATGAGTGGAAGAAAAGACCACCTAGTGATGATGACGGAATCATCATCATGAGAAGAGGTTCATGTGCACATGCGTCTGAGAGTGGCCAGAAGAGTAAGTAGATAAAGGATCTCACGGATGTTGAGCCAAGAGGATCGGCGAAGGAAGGTCAAGTGAAACAACAAGGGAGGATTCGGATGGAATGTTCCCCGAGGGTCTCATGGATGATGATAGGTAAAATATTTGGAGCGAAGGCTCCGTATCCTCGACATCGGGGAGGGGGAATGTCAATGGGGAGCATTCATATACGTGGTCCTGGCCGAGCGAGAATGCGCAAATAGGGGAGTGGTGGGCTCATTAGCTGGCCTCAAATTGGTGGACCACGGCGATGGGAGTGCGGAGGCCACTCGGCGAGGACAAAGATGGGTGCTTAATGGCCATGGAGATCACACAAAGCATAGGGGTGGTTGGTGTGAATATTCTTGGGGTTCTTGGCATGATCGCGGAAAAGGAGCAGAGCTTGGGACCGCGGACTTGGGAACGTGACATTAACCATGGGCTTGAGATGAAGCAATGCGGGGACAGGTATGGGAGGCGTGACCGAAAACATCACACAAAGCACCTTTGGATGGTATGCTTTGGAGGCTAAGGAGGAGCCCGAGGGTTTGTCGGGGGCGACCTTGTGCTTTGATGCCGCCCTTGCGAGCTTTGCCCTTCTTGCCGGCGGTCGCAATAGGAGGTGGTTCTTTGTTGAGGTGGCGGGGACGATGTAGCGGGGAGAGGCATGGGGGCCGGTTGAACCGGGAGGTCAAAGCAATATAAGTTTTGGGTTGACCGGGAAAGGTGGGGGTAGGAGGATCAAGGTACCAAACGGGAATCCCAGGGTCAAGTTAGGAAGAGAGGGTGGCCATGGCCAGAGTGCCGTGTACACTCACGGTGGGGGGCTAGGAACGTGTCGGCCGAGAGGGGTAATGGCCAGGTGGGACGGATCCTAAATGGCTAAGGCTTGGAGGAACCATGCCGGGGGATAAAGTGTCATGACTACCAACTACTGGGTGAGGCCTAGGAAGCCGGGTTGCGGAGGAGCAAGGTTGTCGACTAAGCCAAGACGGAGTTGCTTGAGCAACACCGAAGGCAGGTGCATCATCCTAGTATTCCGATGGTGGGATCAGAGATAGGAGGAGGAGGAAGACCGAGGGAAGGTTCACGAGCAAGGGAGTCTTTGTAGATGCCAAAGAGAGACAACGGTCAAGGAATCGACGGTTTGCTTGTTGGCTTCCCCAAAAGATGGGCATCTCGGGTGAGGTCGAGATGTTGGCTCATGATATGTCCAGGCGGTCAATGGTGACTATCTTTCCATTATGAGGAAGAAATCTTGAGGAAAACCGCGGATGGGACAGCGGACATAGCATAGGTGTGGCTTCGCCCCCAATAGGATGTTGTAGTCCCTAGCGAGGCGTTGGTGACTTCGACGTCAACGCAAATAGTCTTACCGACAAGGGAGCTGATAGGACAATTACGGAAAGGCCAATGAGGCACGGGAGCGTGGCCATCCCATGCTCTAAGGGTGATCGTGGAGAGGAGCTAATTTGGGAGAGCCGAGTTTCTTCAAACTGAAGCGGACATCACACGGATGTGGATGCCCCCTCTGTGTGTACGCAGAAACGTTAGCATTCCGGATTTTTAGGCGGGATTTAGGCTACGGAAGCACGAAGAGGAGGATGTCTTTGATTGATGGGCGTCGAACCTAATCATTGGGTGTAGCCAAGATCTCCACGGTGCCCACGGTAGATAGTAGGGCAGCTTCTTTTGGGAAGGGCAAGTGGAGGAGTTCCGATTATTGGAGATAGCGTGGGAAGATTGCTCAAATCATCTACTATGCTATACGATCAAGCAACTCGACGAACGGCATTTATTGTGCGGTCCTTTAGGAATCTTGGTATGGACCTCAACTTTTGGGTTGAGGGATAGGTAAGGGACCATTGGTTGTCGAAAGAGGCTCACCGTAGAAGCTGAAGAAGGGACTCGGGGGCGGGGAGCGGGGGCGGGGGCGTGGGGGTGCGGCGAGACCCGAGTTTGAGTTAAGGTCGACGGTTAGAGGTGGATCGGGGAGTTCATCATCGAGGATCTAGTAATTGGGAGGAACCGGGGGAAGGTGGAGTGGCCACACAATAGTTAGGTGGTTTGGGTAGCCATGAATCCTGCTTGTGCATCCACCAGGCCTCTTGAGGGCGGTGAGCTGCATTTGCGGGGGTTGAGAAGGCAAGGGAGGCGAGAAGCGCATATCTTGGAGGTTGGCGCACGAGCGCGGATGAGGGTAATGGATTGGTTTGGGCAACATTGAGGTAAGCGGGAGGTTGGGAAAAAGGATGAGGCATGCCATATCCTGGATGCATGCTACGAGGAGGGGGGAGAGCAAGTGCGAGGGGAGTGGTGCTCCCCTGCCCCTCCCCCAGGAAAACCATAGCTCATGAGAGGTTGAGCGGATGGATGAGAGATAGATCCAACGATACGGTCGGTGGCATGAGGTGCCCCCAGTGTATGGGCATCACCGGGTTTGGGGAGATCAAGTAGGACAATAGGATCATAACCTGTCTGAGCGTAAATCAGGTCATACTTTAACGCCATTTGGAGGGCATCTTCTTCGGTTTGAGGAAAATGCGATGCGACATCTTTCCCGATAGGGGACAAGAGAGATCTAAGGAACCAGTCCATGTAGACGCGGTCTTCGAAGGGAGGAGATTGGCATAGGCTCCGTCTTCTTCGCCATTCTTGGACATGGGTAGAAAGGCAGGTCGAAGAGGTTTGCTTGAAGGAAGTCAAGAGTTCGATACCAGTGTCATAACGAAGGGGAAGCTGGAAGTAAGATAAAAAAGTCCGGGAAAGAGTTGCAAAGGTGGTATGGGAGGAAGTGGGCTGATCAACATACCACTTAGAATCTTCGCCTGTAAGCGTGCGTTGGAACAATCTAAGACAAACAGAGTCATTGGTAATGGAGGTAGATGAACACCACATGTGGAAAGATCGAACATGATTGGAAGGATCTTCTCCATCACGGCCTTCAAACTTTGGGATGTCGAAAGGGAGCTTTGTTGGCATAGCAGGCCAACTAGCGTCATGGTGTATAGGGTCGTTTGTCAACCGGTCCAAATCGGGGAGGCTGAGGCCTGCCAAGAAGGGGAGCACGGGTGCAGCCGAGGTAGTTCCTGTGGCGGTTCCGCTAGTAGTAGTTCCGGCATTAGGGCCGGGAGCACTGCTAGCATGAGGCCCTGGACCAGACATAGTGAAGGTGACAGGGGGGGAACCAAAAGGAAAAGGAGAACCCGATGAATCAGGAGAGGAGTCAGAGTGCGGACTCGAAGGAGGACTGGCTCGACTACGGCGGGTCGGAGCAGGTCGATCAATCGGAAACTGAGGGTGAAGGCCAAGAAGTCTCCGGGAAAGGCGCCTTGGGGGCGCAATGATGACAGGAAGAAGGAAACCGACAGGGGCAGAAAGGGACAGAATCAATTGAGGTCAAGGGCAGAAAAGGTGCAGTGACAATTGATTTTAGAGTCTTTGCCAGGGCGGTGTTAACCGGGCGCTTCTTCACTTAGGGTAGGTGTGTGGGTGTGTGATGTGAGTTAATTTTAATTTTTAAACCCTTTCCGTTTTGAGAGCAAGAAAAAAGTGTGCTGCGTAACTGAAAATAAATCTGCAGAGAACAATATATAATGCTGAAATAATAGAAAATTAACAGCTACTTGTGCATCTATCTAACCCAAGAAGGCGGGTCTCTCAAAACTAATCGAAAAAAGGGAAAAAATATAGGCAAAACACACGGAAAAGAGGCCAATAGATCTAAGGTCAAAAGGGACAGGGAACTAGAGGATAAAAGCTACTGAGAAGAGGTGCAGATCACAGCCAAGAGACAAAGGCAAGGTGGCTGGAAAAAAGGGAAGAAATCAACAAAAAGCGGACAAGGCAGGGAGGAGGTCCTAAAGAGAGGTCCAAACAAAACGACAAGAGGTGATTTGAAAGGAAGGAAGGCTGATTTAAAGGGATCTGAGGGGGAGGTTCCAGATCTAAAAAAGGAAGGCTGAAACTCTGAAAAACAGACGGCTGAAACATCTAAAACTCTTCCACCAAAAGTGGAGGGTACTGAAGCCTTAGGGGGCTAGGTTCCCACTTAGATGAGCAAAAGTAGATCAGAAACAAGTCGAAATGGGCTGAGACAGAGGCTGGAAAACCCTGACAGAAGCTTCAAAAAAACCCAGAAAAATGTCAGAAAAACAGCAGAAAAAAGTCCAGGTCGCGGTTTTTGACCAGTTTTTCGCTCCGGTCGCAGTTTTGGGGCTGTTTTCTGCGACCTGAGGCTCGGTCGTATTTTTGAGCAAAAGTGTGACCTACACTTTCGGCACTCTCGGCGGCGGATTTCGGGGAAAAAAATGTCGTCTAAATTTCTGCGGTGATATCACATCCTCGCAATAAGGCCGAGACACGGAAGTTAGAAATTTTAATGTTTTAGGGCTTTATAGGTGAAAAACAACATGAAAATAGGAAAAAAAAAAGCTAAAAAGAAACCCTAGGGTCTGAAGTAGCTGGATATGCATGAATATGAAAAATCGACAGCGGTCGTAATTGAAAACTCGTGTGGAGTCGCCAATTGTTAGTATGAATCCTTTGTTGAAGTGTACGAAAAAAGACCACTTTAGCTACGAATAACTAATAGCCCTAACATCAAATATGGCTGCTAATATCTTCAGATCTGTAGTTAGTTGATCAAGGCAAGAGCTGCAAAAACCAGATCTATGCATAGAAAGACATTAAGCAGTAAAAAGAAGGGTTTGCTCCATATATCCAATAGACAAGACAAGAACAATTTTTGAAAGAATTTTTATATTAATGGGGCACACAGGAGGAAAACAAGAATACGTATCCAATTCTACTCGGTGGGATGGGTTCTTGGAAGTCATCGGTAACCTAGGATCTAAGATTTCTCTCTATTGATGGTGAAAACCCACACAAAGAATGGAACTCAAAGGGGAGCTCCTGACAAATGGCAGAAAATGAGACCGAGTGTATAGATCCGGAGTGATCTAGTATGCAACAAAAGGTGAAGAATGATGGGGAAAACCCTCCTATTTATAACAAAATATTGGGTCTTCTAGATCTTGGTGCATGATTAAAATAATGTTAATCACATCTAGATCCACCTCTATGGAATATTTTATTATTATTTGTTGGAGGGAAAGGGTGTTTGACTTGGGTCAAATCCCTTGATTAGTGAAAAATAAATAAATAAATGATTTAATTATCTTTTTAAGGAAGTGGTTGGGATATAATCAAATAAATAATGATTTATTTGATTATTTAAGGAAGTGGTTGAAAGATAATTAAATAAATAATGATTTATTTAATTATTTAAGGGCGATTTAGTCATATTTAACAAAGAATATTATTTAAATAAGGTTTAAATAATTATTCTTAGAAAATAATAATATAAATAATGATTTATCTAATTAATTTCCTTGTTTTGGGTTAAATATAACCAGGAATATTAATTAAACTGCTGTTTAACTAATTATTCCTTGAGGAAAATAAAAAAAATATAGATTTATTTAATATTTCCTCATGGGGTTTCCTGTTTAGACCATAAACAACTAAATAAAGGTGGTTTACTAAGTTACTTTCATAGTCAAAGAAATTTTACTTAGGGTAAAATTGGTCTTGTAATACTTGGGTCCATCTAATGATAATAGGTTAGATGACCAAAAAATGAACAATAACCAGGTAAGTTCGCCATTTCTTTAGTGCATGGAGTATTGCTAACATTTCCTTCTCATAAATAGGTTTTTGTAAATACTTTCCTTTGATTGGACGACTTTCAAAAGCAATGGGTCTTCCTTCCTGCATTAAAACAACACCAATTCCATTTCCTGAGGCATCACATTCCATGATAAAGGTTTTTGTGAAGTCTGGCGTAGCTAAGACCGGTGCTAGACACATTGCCTCTTTAAGATGTTCAAAGGCCTTAGTTGCTTCAGGAGTCCATGAAAATGCATCTTTCTTCAATAATGTTGTTAGAGGTGCTGCTATTCTCCCATAATTCTTAACAAACTTGTGATAATACCCTGTTAACCCAAGAAATCCTCGCAGTTGCTTTATGGTAGTGGGGACTTTCCATTCCTTAATGGATTTAATTTTTTTAGGGTCTACTTTAACACCCTCATGAGATACAATATGACCCAGATATTCCACCTCTTGTACTCCAAAGAAACATTTGGATGTTTTTTCATATAATTGTTTCTCTTGCAATAGTTTGAGCACCCTGTCAACATGTTCAACATGATCCTTCCAAGACCTACTATAGATTAGTGTATCATCAAAAAATACCAGCACAAATTTTCTAAGGAAGGGTTTGAAAATGGAATTCATCAACCCTTGAAATGTAGAAGGTGCATTGGTAAGGCCAAAAGGCATGACCAAAAATTCATAATGACCCTCATGAGTTTGAAATGTTGTTTCTGGAATATATTTAGTTTTCATTCTAATTTGATGATATCCTTAACGAAGATCCAACTTGGTAAAATAAATTGCTCCATGTAATTCATCCAATAATTCATCAATCACAAGAATGGGAAATTTATATTTAATGGTGAGCTTGTTGAGCTCCCTATAATCCGGACACATTCGCCATGATCCATCCTTCTTGTGTACCAATACTACAGGAGTAGAGAAAGAACTTTGACTAGGTTCAATTATACCTGCCTCTAACATTTCTGCGATCATACATTCAATTTCCCTCTTTTGGACGTAAGTATATCTATAAGGCCTGATGTTTGGAGGAAGACTTCCTGGAATCAAATGAATATCATGATCATGATCATGAATAGGTGGGAGTCCTTTGGGAGTTTCAAACACCTTGGACTGATTGTCCAAGACTTGTTGGAGATCTGCAAAAATAGATGATTTTGATGTTGGAACTTCTAGTGACCATAATTGTGCAATTACACCTCATTGTTATTTATTTAGAAGCTTTGTCATGACATTAGAGCTTATTATCTTTCCCAGCTTCCCTGCAATAGCCCATAATTCGACTTCCTTTCCTTCTAAATTTTTTTTCAAGAATAGTTCTTGAAAATTAAAAGCTACCGTCCCCAAAGATTGTAACCATTGTACTTCTAGTACAACATCAGCACCTCCCATAGGAATGGAAATCATTGGACTAGTCAATACATATTCCCCCATGGTTAGCTTGATATTATGGCATTTTCCAGAGCAATTTATAGTTCCTCCATTTGCAACCATCACTTGACATTCTGGTGCTGGGTATAGGAAACAATTTAATTCCTTGGCTACCTTACAATGAATAAAATTATGGGTGCTACCTGAATCAATCAACACTATTACCTTTTCCTTCTTGATATGTCCTTCTATCTTGAGAGTTTGAGGAGTGGTAATTCCTGCCAGTGCATTACACGATATGGTCAGATTCATTTCTTCCTCTTCTAGGGCTGGTTCCTGGTGTATATCCTCTTCTTGTTCATTTTCTTCTTCCTCTTCAAAATATATGTAAAATAATTTCTTCTCATCACACTTATGACCTTTATTGTATTTTCTATCACAACTATAGAAAATCCCTTTTGCTCTTTTTTCTTCCAATTTTTGTGGTGTCAACCTTGTAGGTTGTGGAAATCTAGGTGTAGAAACACTTCCTTCTTTATAGAAGTTAGTGGTAGGCTTCCTTGTCGCCATAATTTTACATTCAATTTTTCTTGCCAACCTGAATGCCTTCTCCAATGAATCAGGTTCCAAAACGCGAACTTCATGTTGGATGTTATCCTTTAAAGTGCCTATGAAGAGATCAATCCTGTGTTCCCCTGGAATATCAGTTACCCTTATATTCAATTTTTGGAAGTCCTCAATGTGCTGCCCCACTAAACCCTTTTGTTTGAGATTTATCAATTGGCTAAAGAACGTGTTGCTCTTTGTATCCTCATAATGTGCTATCATTTCCTCCGTAAAAATTGACCAAGTGACAATTTTTTTACGGGAGCAAAGCCATCGATACCATACAAATGTATTTTGTTCTAAGTGTAAAGTTGCAATGCGTACCTTTTGTGTGTTTTGCACATTATGGAGATCAAATATTGCTCCATCTGTAGTATCCATGTTACAGGATCCTTTCCATCAAACTTCCTCATATCCATTTTTGGAATATGGTGGTTCTTCCCGCCAACATTAGATTTTATGAAATCACGATTAACCTTTATTTTGTTCTCATCATGAGTTTCCTCTACTATCTTTTCACCATTAGGAAACATTTCTTGTATCAACTTTTTCAAACCTTCTATGTCTGCTTTTAGATCATTCTTCATGTTTTCCATTTTAGCTTCCATGTCATCCATCTTAGATTCCATGCCAGCTTCCATGCCATCTATCTTATATTCCACGCCTTTCTTCAAACCATCCATATTATTCTTCACACCATCCATCTTTGCTTCCATGCCTTTCTTCAAAACTTCCATTTCATTTTTTGCTACTCTTTGCGAGAGCGAAATTTGGTGCACTTGCTCTTGTAATTTTGAAAGATCATGTTGCAACTCTTCATCTTCATGAGTCATAGTAGAGCCTTCTAAAGGCTTAATGGGTGTTGAATTATTTTTACGGGGCATTATTTAGAATCCAATACTAATATCTATTCTACAATATGCCCTTGTAATCAATTCAAATTGATTTTTCAAACAAGACTTATGCAATTCAGAAAACAAAATACACACCTTTTTCTTGCTTTTGAGGAGATCGATATTGAAATTGGATTATCTCTTTGATTGCGGCTCTTCAATATCCGAAATTTAGCACTGAAGTAGCCCTCTGAATTCTCTTTTGAATGCCACATGTTTGACCTGATTTGAATTCTCCAAGACAAATTTATGTCCAATCTCCCACAATGACCTAATTATGGATTGGTTTAGTAGAGCGAACTTGTACGACTTTCCACGTGTCACTGTTTCATCCTTTGCCTCTGAAATTGATAGCCAAGAAACTAAAGTCTGTGTGCTTGCAACCAATTTTTATGTCACTCCAATCCGATGCTCAGAGAGAGAGTTATTGAAATTTTACCATGGTCACCTCTTTGAGATGAAATTTGGGAGCCTGAAAAAGCACTACCTTCCACAGATCATATCTCCAAAAATATTGCAAACCAAGTTCTAAAATTTTGCGACGAGTTTCTTCAGGATTTCAGCTTCCCACCCTAAAAATTTCATATCTTGAACCTTCGTAGAAAAAAATTTATAGCGCAAATTCCACGATGACCTGTTTAGGATCCTAAACAAAGACCTAACTTCCACAGATCATATCTCTAAAAATATTGCGAAAAAAGCTCTAAAATTTTTAGACGATCTTCCTTAGGATTTTGGCTTCGCACGCTAAAGATTTAATCTTTTGAAACTAAGGAGAAAAAATGTATAGCTAAAATTCCACGGTGACCTGTTTGGAGTAGTGAAACCCTAGAATCCAAAGCTTTGATATCAAATGTTGTGTAACCAACTCCAAAAATAGAAGAAAGGAGATATCAATGCCTTAGAAATAAGCCACTTTGAGGGGGAAACCTCCAATACATTACATAAATAAAAATTCTTGGATGATACAATTTACAAAACCTCCTTTCTATATATAGGAGTCCATGTGGCCATAATGTAATCCTAGTGGGCCACAATGTAATCCTAGCCGACCTAACAATAATAATTTAAGGGAAAAATAATAACAAAATGGGGGTTACAAGGGTACAATAATAACAATAAGGGGGTTACACTAATAACAATAATGAACTATGTTAGGCCTCTGTAATTTCTTAGCAAGGTTGGCAGAGTCCAATTACAGAAACAACATCATTTCAACCAACTTTGGGATTCTAGGATCTAGCCCTCCTGAATCCCGAGATCTCTCCAATATGTACAAAGATGGATTTGTCTTTGAAAGATTAAGGTAATGATGTTAGGCTAGCTATGAATTCCAAGGTTTTTTTTGTTTTTGGATGGTTAAACATAATTGCTATTAGAGTTTTAAAGTCCCAAAAGTAAAGAGGTTCAGAAGTGAGAAGTTGCAAGCGAAAAGAGTAAGCTTTGATAAAAAAAAAAAAGATGATGGCAGGTTTTCAGTCCATTGGGCTATGGAGTCATGAGAGGATTTAAATAGAACATCAAGAGGCAAGAGTGGTCCATGGGGCAAGTCATCTATGTCTAAGGATCTCTTTAAGGTTTGATTTATGGAATGGAATGATACATTAAGAAAGGGAAATAAACAGATGCAGAAACAAAGAGCAGCCCAGGATCTGGTAAGTACTTTGAAACTATCCAGCCTTTGATATACTTCCAATAGAAAAAATACAAAAAATAAGGGAAACTTGAAGGCAACCTTTGGAGTAGAGACTAGCGGGCCAGGCTCACCACAAATCCTCTCCTATCTCTTGCTTACTTGGCTACTTCCAAGACAATCAAAGAGATAACACAGAATGGCCTAAGATCTGGTAAGTACTTTGAAACTATCCAGCTTTTAACACATTCTAAGGGAAACAATCGAACAGTTATGCAAATAAGACCGGGACCAGGGCTCACCATATCTTCCTCAGTTCATCTTCACACAACATATATAGAAAAAAGCATTCAAAAATAATATTCAGCTAAGACAATAAGATGAGGGAACACCAACATTCCTATGCTCAAACTGAATTAAACCATTTCCAAATAACACAGTTGAAAGAAAACATTTAAATAAAGATTTCTCAGCCAGAGAAGGTTACTGATATGTAGCAGATCCTAACCCTGTTTAAACTATTCTTTACAGAAGAAGATGAAACAAAATGAAAACAGGAATAAAATAACAAGTTACAATGAGAATAACATCACCTTCAACATAGACCAGGATCCCCTAAATCAGCTTGTATTGATGCTCCAAACCAGTTACAATCTTCAGGTCCAGTGTTTTAATTCATCTTTCTCCCATAACCTAACTTATCTATTACAAGCAGAGCTCCAAGAGCCAGTGAATCACTATTTACAATTAGGAGTCTTCAGCTCAATTACATTAGAATGCTTCAGCAATTACATCAACAACTAACCTCTCACTCATCTTCTAGTGAAGTATTTATAGAAGGATGAGGAGGTGAGATCTGATAAAAGATCTCAAACCAATTAATACAGTCATTAATGTCCTTCTCGGCCCTTGGGGGCTCAAAGAAGAAAATGTACAGGTGTTATACTGCATTAACTGATTTACACTTTTGTTTTTAGCTCGGTGGGAGCTTTGTTGACCTTTGAGGTTCTGTGTACGAATAGGGTTACTCTGCCGACATTCTGTCATTAAATCCCAGGTAGAAATAACGTCTTCGGCTGCTTCAAGGCAAAATATCTAATCCTGCTTCATAAATTCCGCTCCTGATTGAGTGTTTTGAGAGAATAGGTGGCGCTGTGGTAGCTGAGGAATCAATTTGCCCCAGACATGGCAGTGGAGGCAATATGTCTGATAAACACTTTTAGGTTTTCTCTTTTAAACTGTGTTTTGAGTCTAGGATTAGGTTTTTGATAACTATCTTAGCCATAATCCCCACTCATCTGATCATTAACTCTCTGCATTGGTTCATCTCTGTCTTTCTGCAATCAAATACTCTTTCTCTGGGATTTCTTCATCCTTTCCAAGTTTTACAGGGGCGCACGGCAACAAAAACTCATGAAACCTTGTTGACAACATAGCTCTACATCCTGTGGTCGATCTCTTTTGACAAATCGAAAGAATGAGAATCGTCACCCTTGTCCTTCGAATTTTTCTCGAACATGGTGGAAAGAACCTTAAACCTGCAAAATACAATTTTTTTTTATGAAATCCTGCATTTATATGGGCAAATCTTCATCGGAGGACGTGTGGAAGAAGGAGGCGATTGGAACCGTTGATCACGTTGTGATCAACGGTCGGGAGCAATTTTGAAAGTCCGCGGGGAAAAAAGGTTGACCGGACAATGGAATCAGGAAATTGAATGCGGACCATCGATCTGTAGAGATCGATGGCGGAGATGGATTTTCAGTTGCGCCAGGGTCCAGCTAAATCGTATGCAGCTTGATTAAAGAGCGGGTGACTTCAATGAATGACAATTGTTGGATGCGGGGGTCTCGATCTGATGGCTATTGCTGATTCTGCTGGGCGGCCTTCATCCGATGGATAACGCGTGGGGAGCTAACTTTATGCAATGGTTTTGGAATGGTACGGAGGATGCGTGTCAAAAGGTGTGCAGAATCGTTGGGCCTTGGGCCAAAACAGCCTTTGCCCGAAGAGTGGTGCGGAATATACTGCGCGGATTCGAGAAGTGGCGTACGATTTGGGGGGGGCACACGATAAGTCACACACCGCACCATCCGATCTGCGGAGTAGATCGACGGTGTAGATTATTTCAAAATTTATATGGGCGAAGAACTTTAGAAATTAATAAAAACCCGATTTTCATAGTTGCCAAGGTTTTTTGGAGTTTTCGGGAGGAAGAAATTTATTATAAGGGTAAGCGCCTGATGGTTATAGCGGTTGGTTCCGGTGCTCGGGCACATGGAGGAAAAAGAGGTAGGGGGCTTAGCCTGAGGGGCTTAAGTCCAGCATGTAGAAAAGATGTGTTTTCTATGGTTTTTAAGGGGAAATAAAGGTTCCGTTAAGGCCAAGAGTGAGTCTTAGACCTTTAGGAAATGGATTTAAATGAAGGAAAAGGAAGAATCATGAAGTTGAGGGGTTTTCAAGGGAGATGGAGAAAAGGAACTGAGACTAGATTTGAGGAGAAGGGAGGGAAAAGGGGTCCTTTGCAGCAGTTTTTAACTGTGGATTTTTGTAGGATTTCAGAGGTTCTAAGGATGAAAAATAACAGTATGGGATATGGACAGAGGAAAAAGGCTGGATGCTTGATAGAGACTTCAAGAGCCAACAATGTTTAGTGAAAAAAATTGTTCCTTGGAGGCTTCCCAAAATATTTAGCCACCTTTGGTATAACAAAATATTATAGGTGGCTAACAGACTATACTAGTAATATAGGGACCTAACAAAGGATAAGGTTAAGGTTAAGGTTGAGGTTAAGGGTAAAGTCAAGCTTAAGGTTAAGGTGAAGGTTAAGGGTAAGGTTAGGTTATAGTTAAGGTTAAGGTTAGGCTAAGGGTAAAGTCAAGTTTAAGGTTAAGGTGAAGGTTAAGGGTAAGGTTAAGGTTAAGGGTTATGCCTTGACTTTACCCTTAACTTAACCTTAACCTTCAATATAACCTAACCCTAACCTTGACCAAACCCTTAACCTAACCTTAACCTCAACCTTAACCTTCCCATAACCATAACCTTAACCTTAACCTTTACCTAACCCTAACCTTAACCTTAACCTTAACATTGACCTTAAGGGTAAGGTTTGGTCAAGGTTAGGGTTCAGTTATAGTTAAGGTTAAGGTTAAGGTTAGGTTAAGGTTAAGGTTAAGGTTAAGTTAAGGTTAATGTTAAGAGTTTGGTTAAGGTTAAGGTTTAAGGTTAAGGGTAAAGTTAAGGTTAAGGTTAAGGGGTTAATGTAAGGTTAAGGTAAAGTAAAGGTTAAGGTTAAGGTTAAGTTAAGGTTATGGTTAGCTTAAGGTTAAGTTAAGGGTAAAATCAAGGTTAAGCTTAAGGTTAAGGTGAAGGTTAAGGTTATAGTTAAGTTAAGGTTAAGGTTAAGGTTATGGTTAAGGGTAAGGATAAGGTTATGGTTAAGGTTACGTTAAGGAAAAGGTTATGGTTAAGGTTACGTTAAGGGTAAATTACAGGTTAAGGTTAGGATAAGCTTAAGATTAAGGTTATGGTTAAGATAAGGTTACGAGTAAGGTTAAGGTTAAGGTTAGGTTAAGGTTATGGTAAAGGTAAGGTTAAGTGTAAAGTTAAGGTTAAGGTTAGGTTAAGGTTAAGATAAGTTTAAGGGTAAGGTTAAGGTCAAGGTCAAGGTCAAGGTTAAGGCTAAGGTTAAGGTTATGGTTATGGTTATGGGAAGTTTAAGCTTAAGCTTAAGCTTAAGATTAAGGTTATGGTTAAGGTTAGGGGAAGGTTAAGGTTAAGGTTAAGGTTAAGGTTTGGTCAAGGTTAGGGTTAGGTTATGGTTAATGTTAAGTTTAGGTTCAAGGTAAAGTTAAAGTTATGGTTATGGTAAGGTTAAGGTTAAGGGTAAAGATAAGGTTATGGTTAAGTTTAAAGGTCAAGGTTAAGGTTAAGTTAGGTTAAGGTAAGATTAAGTTTACGGTTAGGCTAAGGTTAAGGTTAGGTTAAGTTAAGGTTAAAGTTAAGGTTAAGGATAGGTTAAGGTTAAGGTTAGGGGAAGGTTAAGGTTAAGGTTAAGGTCATAGTTAAGGTTGCGTTAAGGTGAAAGTTCAGGGTAAGGTTAAGGTTAAGGTCATGGTAAATGTTAAGGTTAAGTTAGGTCAAGGTTAAGGTTAAATTTATGGTTATGGGAAGGTTAAGGTTAAGGTTAAGGTAAGTTTAAGGGTAAGGGTTTGGTCAAGGTTAGGGTTAGGTTATAGTTAAGGTCAGGTTAAGGTTAAGGTTAAGGTTAAGTTAATTTTAAGGTTAGGTTAAGCTTAAGGTTAAGGGTAAATATAAGGTTATGCTTAAGGCTATATTTAGGGTTATGTTATAGTTAAGGTTAAGGTTAGGTTAAGGGTAAAGTTAAGGTTAAGGTGATTGTTAAGGTGAAGGTTAAGGGTAAGGTTAAGGTTAAGGTTACATTAAGGTTAAGATTAGGTTAAGGTTAAATTTAAGGGTTTGGTCAAGGTTAGGGTTAGGTTATAGTGAAGGTCAAGGTTAAGGTTATGGTTAAGGTAAGGTTAAGATAAAGTTAAGGGTGTGGGTTTAGTAAGGTTAAAGTTCATGTTAAGGTCAAGGTTAAGGTAAGTTTAAGGGTAAAGTTTAGGGTAACCTTGAACTTGACCTTAAATATAACCTAACCCTAACCTTGACCAAACCCTTAACCTTAACCTTAACTTTAACCTTAAACTTCCCCTAATATTAACCCTAACCTTAAACTTAACTTTACCCTTAACCTGACCTTAACCTTAACTTTACCCTTCACCTAATATTAACCTTAACCTAACCTTAACCTTACCCTTAACCTTGACCTTAACCTTAACTTAACCTAACCTTAACTATTACCTAACCCTAACCTTGACCAAACCCTTAACCTTAACCTTATATTACCTTAACCTAACTATAACCTTACCCTTAACCTTAAACTTGACCTTAACAATAACCTAACCCTAAGCCTCACTAAACCCTTAACATTAACCATAACCTAACCCTAACATTGACCAAACCCTTAACATTAACCTTAAACTTAACCTAATCTTAACCTTAACCTAACCATAACCTTAACCTAAACTTAACCTTACCCATAACCTAACCCTAAACTTGACCAAAGCTTAACCTTAACCTTAACCTTCCCATAAACTTAAACTTGACCTTCACTATAACCTAACCTTACCTTGACCAAACCCTTACCGATAACCTTAACCTGAGCCTTTTCCTTATCTTAACCTTAGCCTAAACTTAACCTTAACCTTAACCTTAAACCTAACCTTAAGGTTAAAGTTATGCATAAGGTAAAAACCTAACCTTAAGGTTAAAGTTATGGGTAAGGTAAGGGCTAAGGTTAGGGTTAGGTTATAATTAAGGTCAAGATTAAGGTTAGGTTAAGGTTAAGGTTACGGGTTTAGTGAGGTTAAGGTTAAGGTTAAGGTTAAGGTCAGGTTATGGGTAAAGTCAAGGTTAAGGTTATGGTTAAGGGAAGGTTAAGGTTAAGGTTATAGTTAAGGTTAAGGTTAGGTTAAGGTTAAGATAAGGTTAATGTTAAGGTTAAGGTTACATTAAGGGTAAAGTCAAGGTTAAGGTTAGGTTAATGTTAAGATAAGGTTAAGTTTAAGGTTAAGGTTAGGTTAAGGGTAAAGTTATGGGTAAGATTAGGGTTAAGGTTAAGGTTAGTTTAAGGTTAAGGTTACGGGTAAGGTTATAGTTATGTTAAGGGTAAAATTAGGTTAAGGTCCTTAACTTTACCCTTAACCTTAAACTTAACCTATCCTTAACCTTGAACTTGACCTTGACCTTAACCTTAACCTTAACCTTAACTTAACCTAAATTTAACCTTAACCTTCCCATAACCTTAACCTTTACCTAAAATTCCTATAACCATAACCTTAACCTTAACCTTAACCTTACCTTAACCTAAAATAACCTTAACCTTTAACTTAACCTTACCCTTAACCTTCACCTTAACCTTAACCTTGAATTTACCCTTAACCTAACCTTAACCTTAACTATAACCTAACCCCAACCATATCCTTAACTAAACCCTTAATGTTAACCTTAACCTTAATATTAACCTGAATAAACCCGAACCTCAACCTTAACCTTAACTTTACCCTTAAGGTTAAGGTAAGGGTAAGGTTAAAGTTAAGGTTAAGGTTAAGGTTTAGATAAGTTTAAGGTTAGGTTAAGGTTAAGTTTAAGGTGAAATTTAAGGTTAAGGTTAAGGTCAAGGGTTTGGGAAGGTTAAGGTTGAGGTTAAGCATAAGATAAGTTTAGGGTTAAGTTAAAGTCAAGGTCAAGGTTAAGGTCAAGGTTAATGTTAGGTTAGGGTTAGGTTATAGTTAAGGTTAAGATAACGTTAAGGTTAGGTTAAGTTTAAGGTTATGGTTATGGTTAAGGTTAAGGTTTAGGTTATGGTTAGTGACCTAACCCTAACCTTGACCAAACCCTTAACTTAATCTTAACCATTAACCTTAACCTTAACCTGAACCTTTACACTAACCTTATTACCCTAACCTTAACCTAACCTTAACCTTAACTTTACCTTAACCTTGACTTTACCCTTAACCTAACCTTAACCTTAACCTTAACCTTAAAATTATGTTAACCTTAACCTAAACATTAGCCTAACCTTAACCTTAACCTTAACCATAACCTTATCTTTACCCTTAACCTTAAACTTAACCTTAACCTTAACCTAACCCTAACCTTAACGTTACCCTTACCCTAACTTTAACCTAACCTTAACCTTAACCTTAACCTTAACCTTAACATTTAATTAACCTTAACCTTAACCTTCCCATAAACTTAACTATAACCTAACCCTAATCTTGACCAAAACCTTAACCTTAACCTTAACCTTAACTTAACCTTAACTGTAACCGTAACCTTAACGTAACCTTAACCTTAACCTTAACCTTAGCATTATCTTAACCTTAACCTAAATTTCACCTTGACTTTACCCTTAGCATAACCTTAACATTAACCTTAACCTTACCCTTAACCTTATATTAACCTTAACCTAACCTAATCTTAACCTTAACCCTAACGCTAACCCTAACCGTAACCTTAACCTTAACCTTAACATTAACCTTAACTTTAACCAAACCCTTAACATTAACCTTAACTTAACCTTAACCTTAACCTTAACCTTAACCTTAACCGAACCTTAATCTTGACCTTAACTATACCCTAACCCTAACCGTAACCTAACTTTACCCATAACTTTAATCTTAAGGTTAGGGCTAAGGTGAGGGTTAAGGTTAAGGTTAAGGTTAAGATAAGTATAAGGTTAGGTTTAGGTTAAGGGTAAGGGTAAGGGTAAGGTTATAGTAAAGGTTAGGGTAAGGTTAAGATTAGGTTAAGGGTAAGGTTAAGGGTAAGGTAAAGGTTAAGGGCGTTGTCAATCCTAGAGACAACCTTGAGTTGTGAAAGACCAGTGCCTAGGACATATTATATAGCAAGGAGCAATATGATATAACAAGGATAATTAGCAAAACAAGGCTCTCATGCTATCCTCTTGTAAAAAGGAAGATTAATTAGAATGGGACCAAAACTTCAAAAGCTTGACACAGGGAAAGTAATACTGCAGAGGCAAGATGTGAAGCTCTAACACGAATGTATCAGACAATTCGAAGGTAGCTTATAGCAAAGAGGGCTAGATTCTAAATACTTCACATAGATGAATAATCAGAAAGTATCTACTGGATTCTAAATACTTCACAGAGATGAATAATCAAAAAGTATCTACTGGATTCTAAATACTTCATATAGATCAATAATCAGAAAGTATCTACTGCGTATGTAGAATAAAGAGAATACTAACTGTTGTTGAGACAATATCCAAAAACATATATCAGCATGCGGTGGGCTTACGAAATTAAGAATCCACACATGATAACCACATTTGTAAATAACATCTCATAGCAGCTAATATAGGAGAAGTACGGGTGAAGTGAAAATGGAACAACATATCACGCCTAAGCCATATTTAATGTGCCAGACAGGTTATGGCATAAATCAACTAGGAAAAATTCATACCAAAACCAGTGGGTTACTCGCATTCCAGAACATGATACAAGATGAATGGATGTAAATGAAATGAATAGCTAAACTATAACACATAGGAGAGAATTACACACTGTAAAGCACCAATAATAGAATCCTAATTGAAGATAGAACTCATTTTCATTGAGACCCAATGGGCTCTTCACATTCGTATTAAAGCTTCAACAAAATGCATACAAAGAAAAAAAAACTCTTTCACCGCAAATTCTTCAGAAAATCTGGAACCTGTTTTTCTCTTTCGATCTTTCTTATATAGAAGCCTCAGAAAACATGAATGAGAAGATATTTTTGGGAAAAATATGTTCCGCGCGTGCTGGAAAATAGTTTGAGGTCTCCATCAAAAATAACCAAAATTCATGATGAGGAATTAGGGCATCTCATCATTGACAGTTAGGCTCACGGCCGTTTTAAACAAAAATATCAAATAAAAGTTTCTGACATAAAGTAAAATGCAGGAGTGGAATGTGAATTCCACTCGAAATTTAAAAGTAAAAAACTAAAATGGAAGTAAAAGGCCACTAGGGCTGAATCATGAATTGACGATGCTCGTTGACGAGGTGGAGTTGAGGCGGTCGCTGTCACAGATGGCGCAAGTTTGGCGGAGAGGAATCAATTTACCTCTAATGTGACAGTAGAGACTTTTCTACTTGTAGATCTTCACCATTTTCTCTAGTTATGATTTAATTTGGAGGAGGGGCTATTGATAATAAATATTAGCCGAAATCCCCAAATTGCCTTCAATCTTCTGTTTCTGCCGTGGCAGGTCTTCGACACTGATACTCTAACTTGCTGCTACAATAACCTCTCGGCGTTCCAAATCACAATGACCGTGATTGTGGAACCTAGAGTGAAATCATCACTCTGAAACAACCCTGCACAATACGATAAACTCATCAAGAAATCCAGGGAAGCGAGGGAAGGATGTTATGGAGACCTATGGAATGATAGCACGATTGTGAAAACAACGACTATAGTGGAGGAATGGTAAAAAACAGGTGGAGGAATGATGTTTAATGTAAAAACCCAGAGTTTAAAGTTTTGGGCGAATACATAGAATACCATGGGAAATGAATGAAATGAAGACCAAGATGTCGGACCTGGTGTGGGCGAAGTATGATTAACTGAGAGCCGTTGGATCTGGGTTAAATGAACGGCTACGATTGGATCAGCGGATCTCAATCGGAAGGGGAGGAGGGTAACACCTTTAGAACTTGTGATTGGCAATGCACGATTGAGCGCCAGCTGTCTGATCTGGCTCAAGATCGATGGCAGAGATTCAATCAGCAGGGAGACGGATGGGGGGGGGGGGTGGGGGTAAAGGAGTGGAGCAGAAGAAATGAGGGTCATCGAATTAGAGGGAAATCGATGGTGGATATTATAATTGGAGGATCGCAATCGGGGATGGAACTGGGTGACACATTTGAAAGGTTGCGATTGCGATTGGTGCAATGGTACGATGGGCGCGATGTGATTCGCTCTGGACCCTCAGATCTATTAAGATCAATTGCAGAGATATCTGCGGGAGTTCATAGAATGAGGTCCAATCGCATCGGGGTTTTGAGGTTTTAAGAAAGAATTGTGTTCGCCGCGAGACTTCTGATTGTGATAAGTGCTTGCGAGCTTAGCTCCTAGTCTTGGCACCTGGTTGCATGGGGGGGAAGTGGTTAAGGGGCTGGCCAAAAAGGGGCTAAAGCCTCATATGCAAAAGGTGATTTTTAGCTTATTTTCGGTGCATTTTGAGGCCTAAAAGGGGTAATGGTAAGGGGAATGAAGGGATTTTAAGCCAAACAAAGGTATTGGAAAGGAATAAAATGGGATTTGGGTGATTTTAAAGGGTTAATGAGGAAATAAGAGAGGGGAAAAAATGAAGAAATAGAGGTTAAGTGGGAATGAAATAAGAGGGAAAAGGAGGCCTTTTGGGCATTCTTATTTGCAAACAGTGTGGAGCGATAAAAAGGGTCTTTTTAACTCCTAATTACCTTCACATTAATTATCAACCCAGGGACGAATTTTTATTTCAAGAGTGTACTCAGTCTGAGGCGGCTATTTACTCAAGAGTAATGTTTTGCAGTATAGTGCTTAAAATGCAAAAATAAATGAAAGCTGGAAACAAAATCTAATTGGAACAACAAGAAATTGAAATGTTCTAAACTAAATCATTCACTCAAACAACCATCAATCGAGGATACAGTAGCAATAACTCATTCCTCTGGATATTGATGCAATTAAAATCAAACCGGAACAAGACAATCAATCTGGGAACGAGGAAGCAATAACCAATGTTCTCTACAGTCGACAGTCCTGCTTTAAAGCAATTAAAAGGAAATCGAAATTGAACTAAAGATGCCATTGAAAGTAAACTAGGAAAACTCTTTAAAAGCAAACTATAATTAAAGGAATCTGAACAGCAAATTCTAATTAATGGAAATCAACAACAAAATACCTTGAAGCCTAAATCATTCATTCGGAAAAATAAGCAATGTATCAGTCAAGGGTTCGACAACAATAGCCCATCCCTTTGAAAACTGATGGAAAGGAAATTAGAGCATGGACCACGGGTCTGGGAGCTAGGCAGTAAATGCCAAGGTTCACTACAGCCACAGATCGTCTCTCACACCAAAGCAAAGATAATGCGAATAACGAGGTGTTGGGCAATGAGATTAAATATAAATGTACAACAATCCAAATCAAACACACAACACACTTATCATTAAAAGGGACGGTAATCCGAGCTTCGATAATGCATGAATCATAACTATAAAGTAACGACAAGTGTAACGGAACAACAATCCGTGAATAAACAACGATTACATTTAAGAATACATCATACGGGTTATGCCGATTTAGGAACATATAAACGGATTAATACATAATTGAATGTCAATATGTAGACGGCAATGTTATATCAATTATCAAAAGGAACAGCACTGCGATACAAAGTTAAAATGATAACATAGCATTCCTGTTGCAGATAACGATAGTATCCAATCAAGTATATCTAATAGCGCTGATATGTAAAACAGGAAAGTGCGTCAGATTACTGAACAGAGTAAAAGAAACAAATCAAACCACACATGAAGCATAAAGATATAATACAGCAGCAGCATACTCCACCAGAAGTTGGGCCCTTAGCCGCCAGCAGATGCTGCTGGGTTACTTCAGGATCAAAGATGGAATGGCAACTAGATTTATATTAAAATATCAAAGCAGAGTTACAGTGGATTACAACAAGAAGTCTCTCAATCTCTCATCCATTATCCATTCTCTCTGCCATCCTTAATTCTGAATCTCTAATTCATCCTCAATTCCATCCTTCGAATCCCCAAAAATCATCCTCAAATCATCCCCATCTCTGATCTCTGTTTTCATTTAAATAGAGAGAGATCAGAGAGCAGTTACAATAGAGATAACTACAACATGATTTCTATTACAAAATTGGATTTTTTCCAACCAATTGATAAAAAAGAAGATATATTTCCATCCAGCTTTCAACAAGAGCAAGACGAATTTGGCTTTGCAGCTGAGATTTGGAGGACGGCCGCAACAACAAATCTCAGAAAATTGTGCTCAAAGAACCCTACGTTTCTCTCAGTAAAAGCCGAATTTGGGCAAACTGTTCTTTGCTAAAGTTAATTGGGTCTATTCTGGACAAAACCCATGTTCCGGATTTTCCAGATTCTGCTTCATTTGCTCGAAATCTCAACCGCAAAACCGTCACTTCTTATTCCAGCGAATTTCTGAGTTGGCACTTTTAATGATCAAATCTTCAATCTGGAAATTATCTTGGAGGATAAAAATGGTGAATAATGTTACAACTGATTTATTAAAACTATCATTGATAAAATCATGCATAATCATTAATTTATTAGAAATAAAGGAGAATAAATAATATTCATTCATAGAAGCATAAATCATCATAAAATGGATTTATATAATAAATTATAATAAATGACATGATGAAGAATAGCAGAAATGGGTGGAATAAGTGTTCAAAAGTGATAATAATAATGGCATATTAACGGCCCAACATACCCCCACACTCAATATGTTGCATGTCCTCATGCAACGAAAACTGAATATATTGCATGTCCTCATGCAACCCAAAGACAAAAACCCATGTGTTAACCAAGCAATAAAAAAAAATATGTTCATCTCGGCTCATGAAATGGATAGAACAAATGAATTCTTCCTTAATTAATGAATATTCACTTTTAGTAATCTTGATGAAGGCATAACAATTTTTATATTGACATTCAACTATATGTATATATGAAGTTGCAACAAAATATGATATAAGTAACAGCAAACTTCATTAACCATTTTCTCAAAAACTACAAACCGGCTTTTGTTGAAATTTGGTTGGCAAGTAAATTTATAATATATGAATGCCTTTATGATCCAAAAATCAGACTGTTTTGATGCATGGATCATGAGATATAAACAAAATGACTGTAGCTGAGAGTGCATGATTTCCGAAATTTTATGAACCAATTTATCTTGAAATTGTCTGGGTTTTTATTAATGATACGTCTGTGTTTTCCAAAAATCACAAGAATTGAGTTCATAGTTTTAAAAATATTATGGAAATCAATTTCTACACTGAAATTGTATGCCTTAAATGAGAAAGAAAATAGAAAGCATCCATCATGCGTAGCAATTCCTCCCCCTCTCTGAAAAATTAGCATGCCCTCATGCGATGCTAGAAAACAAATAGAGGTGGTTGCTACCAGCTATTGAATTCTATGCTTGGTGTAAAACAACATGGAATAAGGGAGGTGTTGAGAAGGAATAAGAATAGCAATGGATGATAAAGAATATGAATGACATGGTTATAAGAAAGAAATGAATGAAAGCGACACTCCCCCAAACTGAAAGATGATATGCCGCTGAAAAAAAAAAAATGGGAAGTGGTACAGATGTGGACTGAAGGATGATAAATAATGCTCAAAATGGATTTTAGTAAATTCTCCTAAATTCGTAATAAATCAGAAAATTATGCTATTTTACCTCAAGTTTTACCTCCAAAAAGAAAAATGTGGAATGACATATATGGACTGGCATTTGTTGAAGCTGATGTAGGCATAGTTGGTGCTGAAAGTGATACAAAAGGTGGAATCCAGGTAAGCACATCATGTCTGAAGAATTGTTCACGTGTGCGAGCCTCTTCTGTTAAGTGCAATAGTGTGGTCATGCTATGAATAGAATTCTGCCCATAATTGTTGTTTTCCTGCAAACAAAGCACTATTTGGCATACAATGTTCTTGAATCCATAGTGTAAGCAATAGATAAGATGCATGCAAAAATTTCAATTAGAAAAACTTATGTATACATGCAATACTAATATTTTGGCAAATCAACAAGTGATGGCAGAGTGCAGTAATCATATCGCATGCAATCCCATAATGCATACATTCCCCCTCCAATTGGAAAAGGAATTCCATGACCATAAAGCATATGAGAGGTGTTGTGTTGATGGCAAGGCAAGGGAATGAACAATATAGCAGTGAATGAAGCAGAGTACACATATCAATGATAGGATAGCGGGAGTTATGGTTATAATGAGAGCAAAGTGTGTAAAGATAGTTATGAATAAGAGATAGGACGCTTTGAATTGATGATAGGTGATGAAAAAGAGAAAAAGAACAACAATATGCCAAAAATATGCTTTACTGATAGTATGCTAGCTGAAAATGATGCGATTGATCATAAAACAATTTCTCATACATAAAGGTTCAAAACAGGGAAAAAGTTAAGGAAATAACTTCTCTGATAAAAAGAAAAAATAAGAAAAGGGTATTATAATAATAATTGACGATAAGATATAACTTCAATACCATAAGCAGAGCCGCTGCTGCCAGCAGGCATCCATAGCCTCGGCATGGTTGCTTTTTAACCCATATGAGCCAGGATCCTCAATTTATAAATGGAGAGTTACAGTGCTGTTCTACAGAAGAGATCAGTGTGCTGGCATGGTAACCAGATAACCACACTGCCATTCACTGGGATGTAGCAAAAGTGATCAGGCCGGCTCGTGATGAGACCTCCTGTTCCAAGGATAATTTGACTATCCAATGGATCATAACCCTAGTGTGGTGGCCATAATGGGAATGTCACTTTCTTACAACCTTATGAACATGGTAGGCTGGCTCGTAATGAGACCCCCTATCCTCCATCTGTGAACAAAATTTTGTTGTTATTACACAATTTTATGATAAAAAGAGGGAGGCTCAGTACTCCTTAAGAGCAGGGATGGTGGAAGAAGTTGAACATGTCAATAGAAAAAAATATACCCATAATCTCATTTATTATAGACAGAGAAGATTATAACCAGGAAGGGTGGAACCGGCATGGTATTAAGATGATCAATCAATATCATGTTCAACAGAAAACAATGCAGTAAAGTAGTATATAAATAATTGTGTCCCTTTTGAAAATAATCTATCATCAAGGAGTTGTCCTGTTAAAGATCATAACGTGAATGATATTAACTCGCTTCAATAAAATCCATAATTCTTGTCCTCGTAAAAATAGTGTACTTCATGCCATGAAGGGGAATCAGTTAAATGTGGTTGAGATGAACTAGGAATAGTCCCACAAGAGGAAGGAAGGGTTGCTCTCGAAAATAATCCCAAAGTGTTGCTCTTTTGAATGAACAGCAAAAACACTCAAAAAGTGGTGTTCCTTAAAGGAAATGCACAAAAAAAAAAGCAAAAATACACACAAAAAACTTGTGAAAATGCAAATGTCGTTCTTTTGGAAAAATGAACAGCAAAAACTAAAAGTGTCATTCCTTTGGAAAAGGAACAGCAAAAACGCAAGTGCCGTTCCTTTGGAAAAGGAACAGAAAAAATGAAAAGTGTCGTTCCTTTGGAAAAGGAACAGCAAAAACGCAAGTGTCGTTCCTTTGGAAAAGGAACAGCAAAAACACACGTGCCGTTCCTTTGGAAAAGGAACAACAAAAATGAAAAGTGCAAAAGTGCTATTCCATTCGGAAAGGAACAACAAATCGTGAAAGTGCAGAAGTGTTGTTCCATTTGGAAAGGAACAACAAAACGTAAAAGTTAAAAAATGGTGTTCCATTCGAAAAGGAACAGCAAAAAGTGAAAATGCAGAAGTGCTGTTCCATTTGGAAAGGAACAACAAAACGTGAAAATGTAGAAGTGTTGTTCCATTCGGAAAGGAACAGCAAAAAGTGGAAGCGCAGAAGTGTTGTTCCATTCGGAAAGGAACAACAAAACGTGAAAGTGTAGAAGTGTTGTTCCATTCGGAAAGGAACAGCAAAAAGTGAAAGTGCAGAAGTGCTGTTCCATTCGGAAAGGAACAGCAAAAAGTGAAAAAGGAACAGCAAAAAGAGTCATGGAAAAGGAATGGAAAAATGAACCGTGAAAAAGGAACAGCAAAATGAATTGCTGACGAAAAAGGTGTTGTTCCTTTGGAAAAGGAATAGTAAAACGAAATTGTTGTCCCTTTGAAAGAGAAACAGCAGAAATGACAAAAGTGCACACAAACGCTGTCCCTTCAGAAAAAGAACAGCAAAAATGCACAAGCATGAAATGCAAGCACGCAAAGAATGAATTAGTTGTTCATTGTATTGATGCTGAGGATGGGTCACAGTTTGAATGAAGCAACACCTAAAACACAAAATATAAAAAATATCAGAAAAGAAACAACGTTTTATTTAAAAACAATATGTAAATAACTAAATTAAGTTACAACAGCTATGATGTTATGTCAAAAAAATGATCTCTTTGAAAAATGTTTTGGCAGCAGTGATAAGACATGAATATTCAAATTGAAATCAATTCTTCATTTGTTCTATTATGAATCCGTTGGGTAATGAGTTGGATGAAATTTCTTTGTTTTATTAAAATTTGTTTCAAGAATCACTCGTCCATAAATTGACCTTCTTTTTCTCCTAGGACCTGCAAAAAACGAGTGTCTACCTACAATAAAACATTAAATCATGGAGAAAGAGAGGTGATCGGGATCCCCTAATCCAAGAATTATGCAAAAAACAACAAGTAGTTACTCTGTATAACAAATCCATTGAGAAAATAACAAAGTAAAATTTATCTGTCACTTGCGGGAGAGCAGTGGCCAATCATGCTAACCTGCAGTGTTTTAATCACAACTTCTTTGATTTTCATCGAAATTGACAGATTCTGAAGCAAAATGAGAGCTAATTCAAAGGGTTATCTCCAATAGCAATAGGTTTTAAAAATTCAATGCTATGATATGTCAAATTTTTTTAGAACAACCTGCATAATAGAGTCATTTTCGATTACCCAATCTAGACCAACGATTGATATTTCAATCATAGATTCTTCGTTTGATGTCGGATTCAAATGATTCAAATTGGAAATGAAAGTAGATTCATTTATTTATCTCCAATAGAAACAGGTTTTGAATAAAAGAAGAATTTATAGGTAAAACACTGTAAGGAACAACCAGAAAGACATAGTTTTAAGGGTGCTTATTTACGATATACAGTAAGTATTTTGATCATAACTTCCCCATATGATATCAAAAATGAGTGATTACAATTTCATTGTAAACTAGATTCATAGGGGAATCTACCATAGTAACAGGTTTTAAAAATTCAAACATTTATGCCTCCAAAAACTGACTGTCCCAACTCTGTTCCTTAGCTGCCCACTAGACACCCTGTCAATGTTTTGTTTCTAACTTTTTCGTTTCAAATCCAAATTGAGTGGTTCAAATTGGGTTAGAAATTATACATCAAGGGCCACCTAGGGTAGAAACAATTTTTAAAAATATTCACTTTTGGTCCCTCAAAACATGACTGTCCCAACTGTTTTTCCAGAAATCTCATCAAGCCCGAAAGCCAAAAAAAATGATATTCAACCATTTTTTCATATTGATGATAAAAATGAATATAAGTGTTTGTAGAACTATTATTTCCATTATAAGTCATCTACATACACAAATGAATTAAAAATTTTTATCACCAATGTTGATTTGCATAGCATGTTGCAACAAAAAACAACTAGTTTTACAAAAATAAAAATAAAAAAGATGTGTTTGTTTTACTTGTTTATTTATTTTATTTTCTCCACTATCCTACTCTTCTTTGAGAATCGAGTATTTTTATGTATAAGAGTATTTCCAGTGGAACCATTTTAGAGTTAAGGTTTTACGTATGCACATACCCAAATTTGAAAAATGCATGTTGATAAAAATTAGGGTATGAGAAGCCAACTTCCCTTGAAAAGATGGTATCAAAAATTGTTGAAGTATGGAGTGATGATGCAAACACGTGATGGAGTGAAACCAATCTTCAATATATCCGTTACTTTCTTGATTTCCCATCATACCATGAAGTTCTTGAGCTTTTAAAATGGTTTGTTGGTGCAACCTACAAGAAACCTCATTTTCTTCCATAACTTCTACAATTTTTGAATTTGAAACATTCTGAATCTCATTGTAAGTTTTCCCTAATGGCACATGTGATATAGAATGGGTGGGAAGGTTGGGTAAATTTGGCAATTCAACACTGTAAGCATGTTGTACTGGTTTATTGTGGTGAGGGTGTGGGAGGAATTAGTTGAGCAGGAAATTCAAAAAAATGTTGGGCAGTTTCTTACCATAACAGAAGATGTTCTTCATGTGTTCCTTCGAAGCTCCTTCTTCCAATGTCCCTGTCAATTAGTTAGTGAAATGGGTGGTGCTTACATCACCACTTGAGTGAAACCTTGTGATTCATTTTCCAAAATTTCTATTTTTTTCCTAGTCATTCACACAAAAATTCAAACATCTATTTCTACCTAACAAAGCAACAACAAATCTGTTAGGAAAGCGGACAGTGGAGCAGGGCTTTTACATGCTCCACACGCAGGTTCTTACCTTCCGTTTTTAAGATCCAACTCTTCCCTAGCAGGCACTCATCAGATTCACACTACTCTTTAGAAATGGCTACACTCTCCCCGGCAGCGGCGCCAAAATGTGGAGAGATAAAAAGGGTCTTTTTAACTCCTAATTACCTTCACATTAATTATCAACCCAGGGACGACTTTTTATTTCAAGAGTGTACTCAGTCTGAGGCGGATATTTACTCAAGAGTAATGTTTTGCAATATAGTGCTTAAAATGCAAAAGTAAATGAAAGTTGGAAACAAAATCTAATTGGAACAGCAAGAAACTGAAATGTTCTAAACTAAATCATTCACTCAAACAACCATCAATCGAGGATACAGTAGCAATAACTCATTCCTCTGGATATTGATGCAATTGAAATCAAACCGGAACAAGACAATCAATCTAGGAACGAGGAAGCAATAACCAATGTTCTCTACAGTTGAGAGTCCTGCTTTAAAGCAATTAAAAGGAAATAGAAATTAAACTAAAACTGCCATTGAAAGTAAACTAGGAAAACTCTTTAAAAGCAAACTGTAATTAAAGGAATCTGAACAACAAACTCTAATTAATGGAAATCAACAACAAAATACCTTGAAGCCTAAATCATTCATTCGGAGAAATAAGCAATGTATCAGTCAAGGGTTCCACAACAATAGCCCATCCCTTTGGAAACTGATGGAAAGGAAATTAGAGCATGGACCACGGGTCTGGGAGCTAGGTAGTAAATGCCAAGGTTCACTACAGCCACAGATCGTCTCTCACACCAAAGCAAAGATAATGCGAATAACAGGAAATGGAACAGCAGATTAAATATGAATGTACAACAATCCAAATCAAGCACGCAACACACTTATCATTAAAAGGGACAGTAATCCGAGCTTCGATACAATATGCATGAATCATAACTATAAAGTAACAACAAGTGTAACGGAACAACAATCCCGAATAAACAACAGTCACAATTTAAGAATACATCATACAGTTGTACCGATTTAGGAACATATAGCGCGGTTAATCTGTAATCGAATGTCAATCTGTAAGGAACAACAATGTTATATCAATTATCAAAAGGAACAGCAACGCGATACATAGTTAAAATGATAACATAGCATTCCTGTTGCAGATAACGATAGTATCCAATCAAGTATATCTAATAGCGTTGATATGTAAAACAGGAAAGTGCGTCAGATTACTGAACAGAGTAAAAGAAAGAAATCAAACCACACATGAAGCATAAAGATATAATACAGCAGCAGCGTACTCCACCAGAGGCTGGGCCCTTAGCCGCCAGCAGATGCTGCTGGGTTACTTCAGGATCAAATATGGAATGGCAACTAGATTTATATTAAAATATCAAAGCAGAGTTACAGTGGATTACAACAAGAAGTCTCTAAATCTCTCATCCATTATCCATTCTCTCTGCCATTCTCAATTCTGAATCTCTAATTCGTCCTCAATTCCATCATTCGAATCCCCAAAAATCATCCTCCAATCATTCCCATCTCTGATCTCTGTTTTCATTTAAATAGAGAGAGATCAGAGAGCAGTTACAATAGAAATAACTACAACATGATTTCTATTACAAAATTGGATTTTTTCCAGCCAATTGATAAACAAGAAGATATATTTCCATCCAGCTTTCAACAAGAGCAAGACGAATTTGGCTTTGCAGCTGAGATTTGGAGGACGACTGCAACAACAAATCTCAGAAAATCGTGCTCAAAGAACCCTGCGTTTCTCTCTGTAAAAGCCAAATTTGGGCAAACCGTTCTATGCTAAAGTTAATTGGGTCCATTCTGGACAAAACCCATGTTCCGGATTTTCCAGATTCTGCTTCATTTGCTCGAAATCTCAACCGCAAAACCGTCACTTCTTATTCTAGAAAATTTCTGAGTTGGCACTTTTAATGATCAAATCTTCAATCTGGAAATTATCTTGGAGGCTAAAAATGGTGAATAATGTTACAACTGATTTATTAAAACTATCATTGATAAAATCATGCATAATCATCAATTTATTAGAAATAAAGGAGAATAATTAACATTCATTCATAAGAGCATAAATCATTATAAAATGGATTTATGTAATAAATTATAATAAATGACATGATGAAGAATAGTAGAAATGGGTGGAATAAGTGTTCAAAAGTGATAATAATAATGGCATATTAACGGCCCAACAAACAGAGGGTTTTCAAAACTGGGAAAAATAGTGAATGTTAACCATATGATCAACATTGGCTCCACCTGTGGATGACACGTTCATCCTTGGGCGTGTCGAAAACTTCGCAGACCACTTGTTAATCTTCTATGTGGGCACCACTCTGCAGCTCTTTTCATTTATCTCTTCATGATTCATCACGACACACACATCATTAGAACACAAATGAAAACAGAAAACTAATGTATAGTATGATACATTAGGCTTTCTCGGCCTGAATCAGAACTGGAAGTAAGTTTTGAGGAACTGACCATTTACAAGGGCATCGAGCAAGTCTCCCTATAAATTTTCCAACCTGAAAGTGTTGTTGCCCCCTTGTTCCATAATTTTAAAGGGGCCGAACCAAAGGGGGTCGAATTTACCGTGTTTTCCCTTTTCAGCTCTTCGAATATCCCATCTAAGCACCAAATACCCAATCTAAAATTTCCTATCCTTGTCATGTTGATCGAAAATATCCTTCATTTTCTCTTGATATTCAATTAGCCTCTGACTTACTTGGTTCCGTGTTTCTTCGAACTCCACCAGATGATTGATTCTCCTGGTCACATCATCAGTTTTTTCTTGGCTTTCTTGCATCAATAAAGCTACTGGTAAGGATAACTGTACAGGGAATACCACTTCCCTCCCATATACTAATTCATATGGGGACTTCTCGGTTGCTCTCTTGCTGGTAATCTTGTTGGCCCACAAAGCGAATTTCAACTGGGAATCCCAATTTTTCTGATTTTTATTGATAGCCTTCTTCAGTGCTCTCACCAGGGTTTTATTCGAGGACTCTACCAGGCCATTTCCTTGTGGGTAATAGGCCATATAGTGACCTAATGAAATATTATACTATTGGCAGAAGCTGAAAAACTTTGCAGATTTAAAGGCCTGTGTGTTGTCAGTCACTATCTTGGCAGGGCATCCAAATCTGGATATGATGTTTTCTTCCATAAATTTTAT
The DNA here is from genome assembly GCA_034641835.2 of Pinus albicaulis. Taxonomy (NCBI): domain Eukaryota; kingdom Viridiplantae; phylum Streptophyta; class Pinopsida; order Pinales; family Pinaceae; genus Pinus; species Pinus albicaulis. The sequence continues at coordinate 212,958 of JAXQQM020065126.1, read as the reverse complement.
TACCACGGCATCTGTTGCATTCCAGGAAGGTATAGCTTCCACCCACTTTTTGAAATAATCCGTGGCCATTAATATCCAATTATGCTGGCCACTTGAAGGTGGATGTATTTCACCTATAAATTTGATTCCCCATTGCGAAAATGGTTCATCCACGTGAACTGGAATCATGGGCATAGCTGCTAACTTCTATCTTTCAGCAAACTTCTGACATTTCTCAGAAGCTCTAACCTGGGAAACCACATCTCCAAAGAGTTTTCACCAGAAGAAACCAGCCTTTATGATTTTGTGAGCAGTAGCCCTCCAAGTGTAATGACCCCCACAGATTCCTTCATGAAACTCAACCATTATACTCTCTACCTCTTCCTCTGTGAGACACAGGAGCAGGATGCCTAAGGGGTCTCGCCAATACAACCAACTATTTGAAACAACGTACTTTTGTGATCTCAACCTCAGTGTTTTATATTTAGCATTGTCACAGCTGGGTGGGCAGCTGAGTGTTAGAAGATATTCCACTATCTCTTTGTACCACGAGCTAATGAGGTAATTCATATGTGTCTTCTGGGAAGCTATCTCTAGTCCCTGTGGCTCTTCTTTCTTATCAGACTCCTCGTTTTCTATCATGGAAAAATTTATACCCAGAGCCTGACAGTTTGATTCCGATAGGATTTTGGCTAACCCTTGTCCCTTGATTAGTTTGGTAGGGTGAATGTCTAGCTCATATTCTTGTATTTTGGCAATCCATTTCCCTCTTTTTCCTTCGCTATATCCCTAGATAAGAATATCTTTAACATCTACTATAGGCACAAACACAGTGATATGGGGCTGCAAGACATCCATACGAAATGCTTTGAGAGACTTCACCAGAGCATATGCCTGCTTTTCTAATATTTTATATTTCAGCTCAGCAGCGCAGAGCACCTGGCTGAAAAAGGTGATAGGTTGCTCATACCATTCTTCATTTTTCTGCAATAGAACTCCCGCCACCGTGTGAGGTGATGCAAAGGAAAATATCATAAAAGGTTTGAACTTTGGCATAATCTGGCCCAGCTACAATAGGGGCTTCAGAAAATGCATTTTTAATCCTGACAAAGGCCTCTCATGATTCTTGTGACCGCTTTACCTCGTTATTCATCTTCAGCATGTCAGTTATATGTCTAGCTATCTCAGCATAGTTAGGGATGAACCTCCTTAGAAATTTAATACGACCTAGGAACACCTGAACCTCATTTTTATTTCTGGGAAGAGAAATGCCATTTATAACTTCTACCCTCTTAGGGTCTATCTTTACCCCATCCTTGGTTACAATATTTCCCAAAAGCTTTCCCTCTTCCAATGAAAATAGAGTCTTATGTGGGTTGAGAGAGAGGCCATACCTTCTGCACTTCTCGAAATTTATACACAAGTGTTCAATGTGCTTTGCATCATCTTTTGAAAACATAGTAATATCATCTAGATATACCACCACAAACTTATCTTGCTCCCCAACAAAGGCAATATCCATGGCCCTCTGAAAAGTGGCCCCTGCGTTAATCAACCCAAAAGGCATCCTGGCATACATAAACATTCCCCATGGAGTGGTAAAGGTAGTATTCTTCTGATATTATGGTAGTATAGCCACCTGATTGTACCTAGAGAATCCATCCATCATCGACATCCGAGAAGCTCCTACCACTTTCTGCAGGATGTGATCCATCTTGGGCAGTGGATAATTATCCTTTAAGGACGCTCTGTTTAAATTTATGAAATCAACACATAGCCTTATTTCTCCATTCTTCTTCCTTACAGGGACTAAGTTTGCCACCCACTCAGAATATCTCAATGGTACAATGATTTTGGCCTTCAACAGTTTCTTAATTTCTTTCTCAATAGAGGGAAGCAACAAAGGATTTATCTGTCTAAGCTTCTGTTTATGTGGTTTAGCATCTCCCTTAAGAGGAATATTATGCTGCATGATGCTGATATAGAAGGTTTTTAGGTCCTGATAAGACCATGCAAACACATCTTTAGATGACCGGAATAATTTCTGGTAGAGCTCTTTATATTCTTCCAGGACCTTCTTGGACAACTTCACGATTTTGGGATCAGCCTCAGTGCCAAGATTAAGATCTTCTACCTGATTTTCCTCTGCAACTTTTTTTGTCTGCAGGGGGACATCATTATTGTTAAACAACCTTTCTAAGGGCACTAGTCCTCAGGGAATGACATTCCCTTTCAACTGCAGAACTTTGTGGCCAACCACCCTTTCCTCCCATTTATCTTCTAAAGTGTTTTCAGCCTCTTCTTCCTCACAAGTATCAATCTCCATGTTGGAAAATTCCCCAATTGTTTCCAGGAATATTTTCACTTGTTATTCATCCTCAAACACCTGCCAATGTTTGATGTTTTCTGGGATTGATGGCCGATATCGTACCTCAATTTCATATCTCAAGAGAGGGTTATGAGGTGGACAGAAGGTACTGGCATCCAGTGCAAGGGAATCTTCCATCCTATTCTGCTCCCGGGGCATGAAATGGATATTGAATGCCAAGATAAATTCTCCACCAGATCGCAAACTTCGTTCCTATAAACCCTTAGCCTAGGATGTTTGGCTTGGCGCTGATTCTTCACTTGTCTGACCACTAGTTCTGAATCTCCCAAAACTTTTAGACTTTGTATGTTCATGCTCCTGGCTGTCTGTAGCCCTAAAAGTATTCGACCACATTATTAGTGGCTTCATACTCCATCTTGAAAGACAAAGGGACCCATTGGCCTGATGGAGAAATCAATAATACCCCAGCCCCATTACCTTCTCTGGAGTTTTCTCCATCAAAATGAAGTGTCCAGATTTCTGCTTCATGACTCTGTATGGACTGCTCAATATTGATCTGGTAGCATGATGTTTTGTGAGTGTACTCTTGATCTTCCTCCAGCATCAAACATGATAAATCTCCCTCCCTGCTATAAACTGGAGAATTAACTGAGTCGTCTGCCTTGATAACTGTCTTGACAAATCTAGTTTCCCGATACAGCCTCCTCTCCTGGCCACCAAAGACCGGGATAGTGGCATAGGTTAGGTCCAACTTGATTGATCCACCAATTTAAGTCCCCAAAGATATTGACAATAGCATGCCGAAGTGAGCTGGGATGTCAGCCACCACGATGTCCATTACTACACTTTTTGCTGGGATTTGGGCCAGATTGACTACCAAATCCTTGATCATGCCCAGGCATTTAACTCTCTTGGAGTCAAATGAATAAAGGTCCTTGTATGGATGAGTGATTTGTAGTCCTAGTTGTTCCATGACTGAGAGGGGAAAAAGGTTATGAGAGGCTCCCGAATCTAACATACAGTTATGTAGCAGCAGGTCATGTATTACTAAAGACACATAAAATGGGGGAGTGGCAGCATATTATTCTTCAAGATGTGGGCCAAATACAACCATAGGCCTTTCTTCTTGAAGGTTCAGACTATCTAGAATATGTATTACTTCTGGAGGGAGCATAAAGGATGTGACCTGGGACTGATATGCAGGCTGTTTTAACAATTCGTTCAAGGGAACTGGGATTTTTACCTTCTCATGCTCCTTTTGTAAACTGAAGGTAGAGGAGGACCTATCTACTGACACTTCTTTTGATTCTTTATCTTTTGAGTCTTTGTTCTGGAGGGGAGGTTTGACTTCCTTTATGATTTTCTTAACACTAGGGGGTGCAACCATTTGTGAAGAGGAAGGAATTTGATCAACAAACTGCAAAGATTGGTTAAGAGGTCTCTTACCTTTTTCTGGGGTCCTTTGAGCCGTTGCCTCCTTCTGAGTAGGTGCTTCATCTTGAGGTGTGTCCTCCTCCTTATCTTGAGTGCAAGTTCTCTTCCTGGAAGATCTGAGGTCATATCTTCTATTAAACTGAGCTTGCATGAAATCGATGAGCTGCTTGCAGTATTCATCGATCTCAGGATCTTCGGTGCTTTCATTAGATTTTTCTTCTGCATGTGTCGGCACCTCTACTTCGCCACTTTCATGTAGGGGGCATTCAACTTCATCGCTATTTGAGAAATTAAGGTATGCCTCCTCTCGCTCATAAGTGGTGTCTTCGGTAGGGCCATATACTTGACCTTCCAGGTATAGAGGGTGTGGTACCTGGTCTTGCTGCTCCTTCCATTCCCTTTTCAATATCTACAAGGGTAGCTTCCTGTATTGAGGGTTGTAACAACTGTTTGGAGCATTTTGGAAATTCTTGGAGGGTGAATTATTGGCCTCCATTTCAGGTTTAACCAGCTTACTTGAAAGGTTCTTAATCATCTTGTTCATCTCCTCAATCATGTCATTAGCTGAATCTCTATCTTGGCTCGAGGTGGATACCTCTTCTTTTCCCCTTCTTCTAGTATCCTATTCAGGTTTTCCCTTGGATTTACCAGTAGAGGAAAAATTTGCCTCTAGCTCTAGTGCATCAGTCTGGGCATCATCCAGGGTGGCCTTCTTTCTTTCTCTTAGAGAGAAACCAAATTTAGAGTCAAAATCTGCCACGAAAACAACCTTGGCATCAGTCTAGTGAGGTTTCATACCAGCGGGGAGGCTCAGATACAACTTGTTAAACCTCTTGATAAATTTCGACACTCCTTCAACATGTCTCTTCTTAAGTGTGTTAAACTCAGTAAGACAATGTCCATGGTATTTCTTCTCTCCCCATTTTTTGAGGAAAGTATCCTCCATTCCTTCCCATGTGGTGATGGAACGGTCTCCTAGTGTCTTGAACCATTTTCTGGCTTCACCAACAAGATATTGCACAAATAGTCTTAGGACTACATCTATATGGTCCACATTAAAATTTTCTGCGAAAGAGCAGAAGACCTCAAGGTTTTTTTGAGCTTCGATCTCATTTTCCCCATTGAATCGGGGCAATATCTTTAGATAGTCCTGTGGCATATCATTAAGCACTTGAGGTAATGCTAGGAGGGCATATTTATTCAACAGGAAGCTAGGTACATTGACCATTGGAGGAGGTGGGGTTATTGCAAGGATTTGATGTGTAAAAGGAGGAGGAGGAGGTAGAAGTGAAGTATGGATAACGATGGGAATGTACTGGAAAACAGCTTGAGGTGTTGATGGGAACAATGGGCTGTGAATAGTAGATACTTTAGTGACCTCCTTGACCTCTTTGAATTCATGGGTGGGGTGGAAGGAGTAATATGTGGTATCCCTTGACTCAGCTTCATCTTTGATTCGGACACCTCCCAGGGTGGACTATCTGAGTAGTAATTGCTCTATTCCATAGTGGAGTTGGGACCTTACACACGGGCAACTTGAGAGGAGGAGGATGGAAATTATTCTAGGGAGAATGCAGGGATCTCAGTATGGACTGATTGTCTTTCCCTCCAACTCCTTCTATGTAGGATCTTTTCTAGGTCAGACAAAGAAGGTGTCTTTGGCTGAGACGTATCTAACCTCAGGTGTGGCTTACAAGGAGCCACGACAGAAAGTAAATTTATCTGATAAATGAATGTGGAGTCGCCAAGGTGAGGGATCTACAACTCTCAACTCTCCATCCTCACCTAATTGAAGAGTGAATAAGGTTTTTTTGAGGCCCAGGGATTCAATTTCTCTCAAATTCGAGTCCCCAGCAACGACGCCAAAAAGATGTTGTCAATCCTAGAGACAGCCTTGAGTTGTGAAAGACCAGTTCCTAGGACATATTATATAGCAAGGAGAAATATGATATAACAAGGATAATTAGTAGAGCAAGGCTCTCATGCTATCCTCTTGTAAATAGCATGATTAATTAGAATGGGACCAAAAATTTAGAAGCTTGACACAGGGAAAGCAATACTACAGAGGAAAGATGTGAAAATCTAACACGAATGTATCAGACAATTCAAAGGAAGCTTACTGCAAATAGGACTGGATTCTAAATACTTCACAGAGATGAATAATTAGAAAGTATCTACTACATCTGTAGAATAAAGAGAATACTAACCGTTGTTGAGACAATATCCAGAAACATATAACAGCATGCGGTGGGCTTACAAAATTAAGAATCCACACATGATAACCACATTTGTAAATAACATCTCATAGCAGCTAATATAGAAGAAGTACGGGTGAAGTGAAAATGGAATAGCATATCATACCTGAGCCATATTTAAAGTGCCAGACAAGTTATGGCATAAGTATCAACTAGGAAAAATTCATACCAAAACCAGTGGGCTACTCGCATTCCAGAACATGATACAAGATGAATGGATGTAAATGAAATGAACAGCTAAGCTATAAAACATAGGAGAGAATTACACATTGTAAAGCACCAAGACCAGAATCCTCATTGAAGATAGAACTCCTTTTCATTGAGACCAAACGAGCTCTTCACGTTCATATTAAAGCTTCAACAAAATGCATACAAATAAAAAAAAACTCTTTCATCGCAAATTCTTCAAAAAATCTAGAACTTTTTTTTCTCTTTCGATCTTGCTTATATAGAAGCCTCAGAAAACATGAATAAGAAGACATTTTTAGGAAAAATATCTTCCTCGCATGCTAGAAAACAGTTTGAGGTCTCCATCAAAAATAACCAAAATTCATGATGAGGAATTGGGGCATCTCATCATTGACAGTTAGGCTCACGGCCGTTTTAAACAAAAATATCAAATAATATTTTATGACATAACGTAAAATGCAAGAGTGGAATGTGAATTACACTCAAAATTTAAAAGTAACAAACTAAAATGGAAGTAAAAGGCCACTAGGGCCGAATCATGAATTGACTATGCTCGCTGATGAGGTGGAGTTGAGGCAGTCACTGTCACAGATGGCAGAAGTTTGGCGGAGAGGAATCAATTTTCCCCTAATGTGACAGTAGAGGCTTTTCTGCCTGTAGATATTCACCATTTTCTCTAGTTTTGATTTAATTTGGAGGAGGGGCTATTGATAATCAATATTAGCCGAAATCCCCAAATTGTCTTCAATCTTTTGTTTCTACCGTGGCAGGTCTTCGACACTGATACTTTGACTTGCTGCTACAATAACCTCTCGGCGTTCCAAATCACAGTGACCGTGATTGTGGAACCTAAAGTGAAATCATCACTCTGAAAGAACCCTGTACAATACAATAAACTCGTCAAGAAATCCAGGGGAGCGAGGGAAGGATGGTACGGAGACCTATGGAATGATAGTGCGATTGTGAAAACAACGGCTATAGTGGAGGAAAGGTAAAAAATAGGTGGAGGAATGATGTTTAATGTAAAAACCCAGAGTTTAAATTTTTGGGCGAATACACAGAATATCATGGGAAATGAATGAAACGAATACCACGATGTGGGACCCAGCGTGCGCGGAGGGAAATTAACTGAGAGCTGTTGGATTTGGGTTAAATGAATGGCTACGATTGGATTGGTGGATCCCAATCAGAAGGGGCGGAGGGTAATACCTTTAGAACTTGTGATTAACGATGCGTGATTGAGTGCTAGCCATCCGATCTGGGTCAAGATCGATGGCGGAGATTCAATCGGTGGGGAGACGGACCAGGGGGGTAAAGGAGTGGAGCGGGAGAAATGAGGGTCATCGGATCAGAGGGAAATCGACGGTGGATATTATAATCGGAGGATCGAAATCGGGGAAGGCAGTGGGTGACACATTTGAAAAGTTGTGATTGTGATTGGTGAAATGGTGCAATGGGTGTGATGCGATTCATGCTGGATCGTCAAATCTATTAAGATCAACAGCGGAGATCTCCATGGGAGTTCATAGGACAAGGCCCAATCGCATTAAGATTTTGAGGTTTTAACAAAGAACTGTGTTCGCCGCGAGACTTCCGATTGTGATAAGCACTTGTGGGCTTAGCTCCTGGTCTCGGCACCTGGTTTCATGGGGGGTAAGTGGTTAAGGGGCTGGCTGAAAAGGGGCTAAATCATCATATGCAAAAGGTTATTTTTGGATTATTTTCGGTGCATTTTGAGGCCCAAAAGGGGTAATGGTAAGGGGAATGAAGGGATTTTAAGCCAGAAAAAGGTATTGGAAAGGTCTAAAATGGGATTTGGGTGATTTTAAAGGGTTAATGAGGAAATAAGAGAGGGGAAAAAATGAAGAAATAGAGGTTAAGTGGGAATAAAATAAGAGGGAAAAGGAGGCCTTTTGGGCATTCTTCTTTTCAAACAGAGGGTTTTCAAAACTGGGAAAAATAGTGAATTTTAACCATATGATAAACAAAGGGTAAAGTCAAGGTTAAGGTTACGTTAATGGTAAGGTTAAGGTTAAGTTTTGGTTAAGGTTAGGGTTAGGATATAGTTTAGTTAAGGTTATAGTTTGGTTAGGGTTAGGTTAGGGTTTGGTTAAGGTTACGGGCTTAGTCAAGTTAAGGTTAAGGTTAATGTTAAGGGTAAGGTCAAGCTCAAGGTTAAGGTTATGTTATTGGTAATGTCAAGGTTAAGGTTAAGTTAAGGGTTTGGTCAAGGTTAAGGTTAGTTAAGGTTAGGGTTAGGTTATAGTTAAGTTCAAGGTTAAGTTTAAGGTTAAGGGTAATGTTAAGGTTAAGGTTAAGGTCAATGTTAAGGGTTTTTCAAGGTGAGGGTAAGGTTATAGTTAAGGTCAAGGTTAAGGTTAGGTTATAGTTAAGGTTAAGGTTAAGGTTATGGGAAGGTTAATGTTAAGGTTAAGGTTAAGGTTACGAGTTTAGTCAGGTTAAGGTGTAGGTTAAGGTTAAGGTTAGGTTAAGGATAAATTCAAGATTAAGGGTAAAGTTAAGGTTAAGGTGAAGGTTAAGGGTAAGTTTAAGGTTAAGGTTAAGATAAGGTTAAGGGTAAGGTTAAGGCTAAGGTTAGGTTAAGGGTAAAGTTAAGGTTAACCATAAAGTTAAGGTTAAGGTTATGGGTGAGGTTAAGTTTAAGGTAAATGTTAACGTTAAGTTAGTTTAAGGTTCGGTTATGGTTACGGTAAGGTTAGGGTTACGTTATAGTTAAGGTTAAGGTTAATTTTAAGTTTAAGGTTAGGTTAAGGTTAAGGGAAAAGGTTAAGGTTACGGGTCTTAACCTTAACCTTCACCCTTAACCTTAACCTTCACAATAACCTAACCTTAACAGTGACATTAACTATAACCTAAACTTGACCTTAACCTTAACCTTACCTTTACCTTGACATTAAACTAACCTTCCCATAACCTTTACCTTAACCTATCTTTAACTTTAACCTTCTCTTAACCTTTACCTTAACCTTAACCTTAACCTAACCTTAACCTCAACCTTGCCCTAACCTTAACCTTAACTTTACCCATAACCTTAACCTTACCCTTAACCTAACATTAACCTTGACCTTGACCAAACCCTTAACCTAACCTTAACCTTAGCCTAACCTAACCTTAACCTTAACCTTAACCTTATATTAACCTTAACCTTCCCATAACCTTAACCTTAACCTTAACCATAACCTAACCTTAACGTTGACTTTACCCTTAAATTAGCCTTAACCTTAAACTTGACCTTAACCTTCCCATTACCATAACCTTAATCTTAACTTTAACTTTACCCTTAACGTAACCTTAACCTTAACCTAACCTTAACCTTGAATTTACCCTTAACGTAACCTTAACCTTAAGGGTAAAGTTAAGTTAACCTTACCCTTAACCTTATCTTAACATTACCCTTAAACTTACCCATAACCTAACCTTAACCTTTACTTTAACCTTAACGTAACCTTAACCTTAAACTTAAACTTAACCTTAACCTTAACTTAAACACATACCCTTAACCTTATCTTAACCTTAACCTTTATCTAACCTTAAGGGTTAGGTTAAGGTTAAGGTTATGGGAAGGTTAAGGTTAACCTTGAATTTACCCTTAACCTAACCTTAACCTTAACTATAACCTAACCCTAACCTTGACCTTAACTTTACCCTTAACCTTGACCTTAACCTTAACTTTAACCTTGACCTCGACCTTAACCTAAACTTAACCTTAACCTTAACCTTAGCATAAACGTAACCTAACCTTAACTATAACCGTAACCTTAACCTAACCTTCAAATTAACTTTACAATTAACCTAACCCTAACCTTGACCAAACCCTTAACCTCAACCTTAACCTTACCTTTAACATAACCTGAATAAACCCGTAACCTTAACCTTACCCTAATCTTAACCTTGACTTTACCCTTAACCTAACCTTAACCTTAAGTTTAATCTAACCTTAACCTTAACCTAATGTAACGTTGACCTTAACCTTTACGTTGACCTTAACCTTAGCTATAACATAACCCTAACCTTACCCTAACCATAACCTAACCCAACCTTAACCTTACCCTTACCCTTAATGCTACCCTTAACGTAACCCTTAGCCTTAACCTTAACCTTAACCATAACCCTAAACTTAACCAAACCCTTAACCTTAACCTTAACCTGACTAAACCCATAACCTTAACCTTAACCTTAACATGACTAAACCTGTAACCTTAACCTTAACCTTAACCTAACTTTAACCTTAACCTTAATCTAACTATAACCTTACCCTTAACTTAACTTAACCTTAACCTTGACCTTGACCTTAACTTTAACATTAACCTTACCCTTAACCTTCACCTTAACCTTAACCTTAACCTAAACCTGACTGAACTTGTAACACTAAACCTTTACCTTACCCTTAACCTTCACCTTAGCCTTAACCTTGAATTTACCCTTAACCTAACCTTCAACTTAAATATAACCTCACCCTAACCTTGACCTTAAATTTACTGTTAAACTTTACCTTAACCTTAACATTAACCTTTACCTTGAACTTAACCTTAACCTTATCTTACCCTTAATCTAACCTTAACCTTAACCTTAACCTAACCTTAAGTTTAACCATAACCTAACCTTAACCTTAACTTTACCTTAACCTTGACTTCACCCTTAACCCAACCTTAACCTTAAACTTAACCTGACTAACCTTAAACTGACTAAACCCTTAAGGTTAGGGTAAATTTAAATTTAAGGTTAAGGTCAACATCAACATTAAGGTTAAGTTAGGTTAAGGTAAGGTTATGGTTAGGTTAAGGTTAAGGTTAGGCTAACGTTAAGATAAGGTTAAGGTTAAGGTTACAGTTAGGTTAAGGGTAAATTCAAGGTTAAGGTAAAGGTTAAGGTTAAGGTAAGGGTAAGGTTAAGGTTACGTTAAGGTAAAGGTTATGATTAAGGTTAGGGTTAAGGGTAAAATCAAAGTTAAGGTTAGTTTAAGGTTCAAGTTACGAGTTTAGTTAGGTTAAGGTTATGTTAAGGTAAAGGTTAAGGTTAAGGTTATGTTACAGTAAAAGTTATGGTTAGGGTTAGGGTTAAGGGAAAATTAAAGGTTAAGGTTAGGTTAAGTTTATGGTCAAGGTTAGGTTTATTTTACAGTTAAGGTCAAGGTTAAGGTTAAGGTTAAGTTAAGGTTAAGATTAAGGGTTTGGTTAAGGTTAAGGTTATAGTTAAGGTCAAGTTTAAGGTTAAGGTTATGGTTAAGTTTAAGGTTAAGGTTAGGTAAAGGTTAATGTTAAGGGTAGATTATAGTGAAGGTTTATGTTAAAACCCGTAGCCTTAAACCTTAACCTTAACCTACCCTTAAACGTAACCTTATCTTAACCTTAAGCTTAACCTTAACCTAAACTAAGCTTAACATTAACTTTACCCTTAACCTTAGCTTAACCATAAACTTAACCTAACCTTAACCTTAGCCTTAGCCTTAACCTTATCTTAACCTTACCTTAACCATAACCTTAACCTTGACCTTAACTATAACCTAACCCTAACCTTGACCAAACCCTTAACATTAAACTTAACCTTAACATAACCTTAACCTTAACTAAACCCTTAACCCTAACCTTAACCTTAACAATAACATTAACCTTAACCTTAACCTTACCCTAACCATAACCTTAACCTTACCCTTAACCTTGACCTTAACCTTAACCTAAACCTTGACCTTGACCTTAACCTAACCTTAACCTTAACCTTAGCCTTATCTTACCCTTAACCTAACCCTAACCTTCACCTTGACTTTACCCTTAGCCTAACTTTAACCTTAATTTTAACATTAACCTGACTAAAACTGTAACCTTAACCTTAACCTAACCTTAACCTTGATCTTAACTACAACCTAACCCTAACCTTGACCAAACCTTAACCTTAACCTTAACTTAACATTAACCTTAACATTAACCTTTCCATAACCTTAATCTTAACCTTAACCATAACCTAATTTTAACCTTGACCTTAACTATAAGCTAACCCTAACCTTGACCAAACCCTTAACCTTAACATTAATCTTAACCTTAACCTTTACCTTTACCTAACCTTAACCTTAACCTAATCCTAACCTTAACCTAACCTTAACCATAACCATAACCTTAACTTTACCCTTAACCTAACCTTAACCTAACATCAACCATAACCTTAACCTAAGCTTAACGTGAACCTTACCCTTAACCTTATCTTAACCTTACCTTAACCATAACCTTAACCTTGACCTTAACTATAACCTAACCCTAAGCTTGACCAAACCCTTAACCTTAACCTTAACTTTACCCTTAACCTAACCTTACCCTTAACCTTAACCAAACCCTTAACCTTAACCTTAACATGAACCTTAACCCTAATCTTAACCTTAACCTAACCTTAGCCTTGAATTTACCCTTAACCTTAACCTTAACCTAACTAAACCTGTAACCTTAACCTTAACCTTCACCTTGACCTTAAATATAACCTAACCCTAACCTTAACCTTGAATTTACACTTAACTTAACCTTAACCTTGACTTTACCTAACCAAAGTTAAGGTTAAGGTTAAGGTTAAGGTAAAGGTTAAGATAAGGTTAAGGTTAGGTTAAGGTTAAGGTTAAGGTTATGGGTTTAGTCAGGTTAAGGTTAATGGTTTGGGAAGTTTAAGGTTAAGAGTAAGATAAGGATAAGTTTAAGGTTAATGTTAGGTTAAGGTCAAGGTCAAGGTTAAGGTTAAGGTTGAGGTCAAGGTTAAGGGTAAAGTTAAAGGGAAGATTAGGGTTACGTGATAGTTAGGGTTAAGCTTAGGTTAAGGGTAAATTCAAGGTTAAGTTTAAGGTGAAGGTTAAGGGTAAGGTTAAGGTTAAGGGTTACACCTTGACTTTACCCTTAACTTAACCTTGAACTTCACTATAACCTAACCCTAACCTTGACCAAACCCTTAACCTAACCTTAACCTTAATCTTAACCTTCCCAAAACCATAACCTTAACCTAACCTTAACCTTAGCCTTAACCTTTAAGGTTAAGGTTTGGTCAAGGTTAGCGTGAGGTTATAGTGAAGGTTAAGGTTAAGGTTAGGTTAAGATTAAGGTTAAGGTTAAGTTAAGGTTAATGTTAAGGGTTTGGTTAAGGTTAAGGTTAAGGTTAAGGTTTAATGTTAAGGTTAAGGTTAAGGTTTAAGGTTAAGGGTAAAGTTAAGGTTAAGGTTAAGGGGTTAAGGTAAGGTCAAGGTAAAGTCAAGGTTAAGGTTAATGTTAAGGTTAAGGGGGTAAAGTTAAGGTGAAGGTTAAGGTTAAGGTTAAGTTAACGTTAAGGTTAGGTTAAATTTAACTTAAGGGTAATTTCAAGTGTAAGGTTAAGGTTAAGGTGAAGGTTAAGGCTATAGTTAAGTTAAGGTTAAGGTTAAGGTTAAGGTTAATGTTATGGTTAAGGTTAAGATTAAGGTTAAGGGTAAGGAAAAGGTTTTGGTTAAGGTTACGTTAAGGGTAAAGTGAATGTTAAGGTTAAGATAAGCTTAAGCTTAAGGTTATGGTTAAGATAAGGTTAAGGGTAAGGTTAAGGTTATGGTTAAGGCAAGGTTAAGTGTAAAGTTAAGGTTAAGGTTAGGTTAAGGTTAAGATAAGTTTAAGTGTAAGGTTAAGGTCAAGGTTAAGGTTAAGGTTAAGGTTAAGGTTAAGGTCAAGGGTACGATCAAGGTCAAGGTTAAGGTTATGGTTATGGGAAGGTTAACGTTATGCTTAAGCTTAAGGTTAAGGTTAGGGTTAAGGTTAGGGGAAGTTTAAGGTTAAGGTTAAGGTTAAGTTAAAGTTAAGGTTAAGGTTTGCTCAAGGTTAGGGTTAGGTTATGGTTAATGTTAAGGTTAGGTTAAGGGTAAATTCAAGGTTAAGGTTATGGTTATGGGAAGGTTAAGGTTAAGGTTAACGTTAAGGGGTAAGGTTAAGGTTAAGGTTAGGTTAAGGTTAAGGTTAAGGTTATGGCTATGGGAAGTGTTTGGTCAATTTAGTGTGTCCTAAATTGCTGCATTTAATTTGTCAATCCGGGAATCGTAAGCTGATGAAGTGCGGCGCACTATATGTGCAAGATAACCTATTTCTTAACTTTTGTCGTTTTTGGTCTTTCTAAGATAAAATGGAAATTCTAAAATGAAAAACAAGTTTGGTTATATTTGTTCAAGGAAGTGATATCCCCTATAATGATTTACCAATCTTGAAACTTTAAAAGAAAATTGAAAATTACAATGACAAGACTTGAAAGAAAGTAAAAGTGTACTGCTGAAATGAAAAGGTGCTGCTAAAAGGTGTTGCTAATCTAATGAATCAAAACAATAAACTAGTGAACATGAAAACCAAACTATTCTTGCTGCCGACTGAACACAAAAGAAACTATGCTTAAGGAAATTCAAAATTGCAACAAAATAAATCTAAATCAGATTACATCAATTCATTTTCTGACCCTTCATCATTAGACCAACTATGATTTTCGGAAGTAATCATAAACAACTTGTGTAACTGATATTTAATTTGCAGAAAATAAACTAATACTAAACCATACACTCATGATTCAATCCCTCACCATCAGTCCAGCTGTGGCTTTCGGAGGCAACAGAAGATGTCATACATGATTTAATATATCTAAATTTGCAGAAAAGAAACTAATACTAAACTACACATTTCATAATGCAGTCCCTCACCATCAGTCCAGCTGTGGCTTTCGGAGGCAACTGAAGACGCTATGAGCAGCTTAATATATCTAAATTTGCAAAAAAGAAACTAATACTAAACTACACATTTCATAATGCAGTCCCTCACCATCAGTCCAGCTGTGGCTTTCGGAGGCAACTGAAGACGCTATGAGCAGCTTAATATATCTAAATTTAACTACTGAATCAGATAAGCAAAACTGAAATGTACAAAGCAAGACTGAAGTTAAACAAAAGCTATGAAAAGAAAACTAGCAGAAGAACAATGTTAGTTTCATGTCATTAGTCAAAATGCTATGAAAATGCCCGGGCTGTCTATCTAAAACCTGCAATCAAGAAAACTGATCAGTGATTAACAATCATAAAACATGAAAGACAGAAATGAAATGGAAAGTATGGAAATGTATAAACAGAAATGAAACAACTGCAAAGTATGAACATATGGATGGATTATGATACAATGACTTTTAAAGAAATGAAATGAGAAATATACACTAATACACAAAACCTTAGCTGAGCAGGGGCCCTCTACACAGCCTTGTTAACGATCCTCAAACACGAATTAAGTTGAAAAACAGAGTCTTCTCATATTAAAAAGCAGTTCATTACAGAATGGTAGTGTTACGGCACAAGTGCAGCGTAATCACTACAGAACAGACTAAAAGATAACAGAGTACATTCACTAACATCAACTTTCAACTAACTTTATGTGCGTATGCAAACGCTCTATATATAACAATAAACTGTAACTGTCTCCTAAAGTTCATGATGGCAGAGAGCACGTAGACCACTACGTCCACGGATATAGGAGTATGGCCGTGTTGGAAAGTGAATCTACGGAAGGTGGATACTTGAATTCAACTCCAGAGCTCTGCACAGATGTCGATTTAACCTCCGCAGGCTTAGAAACGGCCGTATGGATCTTTATGTGCCACGAAACAGAGTCCGGCCGACATGAAACTCCATGGTTGAATTCCATGTGGACGCCTTTGACCGCGGCTTCTTTGGACGAGTTTTCTTGAACCAATAGGACACGAACCATGTCCACGTCATTCCTAGCCTGCCCATGTGGCTCGTTTCCCTTGTAGACACCTGTAGCATAGAATTCCACAAAATAGCTGCCTAACTTTCTATGCGTATGCAAACGCAATATATATAACAACAAACTGTAACTGTCTCCTAAAGTTCTTGCTGGAAAAGAGCACGTAGACCACTACGTCCACGGATATAGGAGTATGGCCGTGTTGGAAAGTGAATCTACGGAAGGTGGATGCTTGAATTCGACTCCAGAGCTCTGCACAGATGTCGATTTAACCTCCGCAGGCTTAGAAACGGTCGTATGGATCTTTATGTGCCACGAAACAGAGTCCGGCCGACATGAAACTCCATGGTTGACTTCCATGTGGACGCCTTTGACCGTGGCTTCTTTGGACGAGTTTTCTTGAACCAATAGGACACGAACCATGTCCACGTCATTCCTAGCCTGCCCATGTGGCTCGTTTCCCTTGTAGACACCTGTAGCATAGAATTCCACAAAATAGCTGCGAAAAGTTGCAGCAGCTGCGGAAAGTGGCAAGATTCCGCAGCTGAATGAAAAAAATCTAGATCAAATAGAAAACACAAAAATATAATTAAAAACCATGTTAGATACCCTTTTGCACATGATATTAACAATTTGGGAGGTTTAGGTGAGTGAAAAAGGTATGGAAAAGTGTATGGAAAAGATGCAAATTCGGGACTCAACAGGAAGGTTAAGGTTAAGGTTAAGGTTAAGATTAAGTTAAAGTTAAGATTAAGGTTAAATTTATGGTTAAGATTAAGGTTAAGGGTTTGTTCAAGGTTAGGGTTAGGTCATAGTTAAGATTAAGGTTAGGTTTCAGTATAGTTAAATTTAAGGTTAAGGTTAAGGTTTATAATGAAGGTTAAGGTTAAGACCCGTAACCTTAGTCGTTACCTTACCCTTATCCTTAACCTTAATGTTAACCCTAACCTTGAATTTACCCTTAACTTAACCTTAACCTTCACTATAATCTAACCCTAACCTTGACCAAACCCTTAACCTTAAATTTAACCTTACCCATAACCTTAACCTTAACCTTACTAAAGTCGTAACCTTCACCTTAACTATAACCTAACCCTAAGCTTGACCAAACCCTTAACCTTAACTTTAACCTGACTAAACCCGTAACCTTAACCTTAATCTTAACCTTAAGTATAACCTAACCCTAACCTTCACCAAACCCTTAACCTTAACCTTAACCTTAACCTTCCCCTAACCTTAAACTTAACCTTAACTCTTAACCTCAACCTTACCCCCTTAACCTTAACCATAAACCTAACCTTGACCAGATTCTTAACCTTAACCTTAACCTTAACCTTAACATTAACCTTGACCTTAATGTTAACATAACCTTAAACTAACCTAACCCTAACCTTGACCAAACCCTTAACCTTAACTTTACCCTTAACCTAAAATTAACCTTAACTATAACCTAACGATAACCTTGACCAAACCCTTAAACTTAACCTTAACGTGACTAAACCCGTAACCTTAACCTTAACCTTACCTTAACCTTCCCCTAACCTTAACCCTAAACTTACCCTAACCTTACCCCTAACCCTAACCTTGACCAAACCCTTAACCTTGATGTTACACAAGATTTTGTCAGCATCTCTACAATCCCTCGCCCCGCATATTGGAGGGTCTTTCCTGTGACCTATGACCAGTGTTATGTCTCTATAATTTAGTATAATGGCAAGAATAAATGATGCAGAGACTACATAAAAAACCACTTTGGGATTCTACGATCTAGCCCTCCTGAATCTAGAGAGGGATCTCTCTATAAGTGTAAATATTGATTTATCTTTAAGGCTTTTAGTATGATATTAGGCTAGTTATTAAGAACAAGAGTTTTTGTCTATTTGGTTGGTTAGGTATGATCTTTAATTGGATGGAATATCAAAAAATGAAAGAGTTTCAAAGGATGAAGATGCAATTATATTGAGAAGTGTTCAGTAGATAGGCTTAGTGTGAAGCAGCTTTAATCCATTGGGAAATGGAGTCACAGAAGGGTTTAATTGTACAACAATTTCAAGTGTGTTCCAAGAGGCAATTCATCTATATAAAAATATCCTTTAGATTTAAATGATGGAGTCTAACATTAAAAGTGTTGAGAAAGTGAAGAAAGCCAATAATTTCAACAAGGATTTATCAACTTTCCATACAAGAAAAGCCTTTTTAAGCAAAATTTTGAAACCAGCCAAAGGACAGGGATAAACATAGAATTCTTTGGACAAGCTTGTATTAAAGCTAACTTATTAGACAACAATCCAGTAATCACACTAGACTACTTTCAGAAGGGATGAAAAAAGATAAGAAAACAAAGTGCATCTTAAGATCAAGTCAGATATCATTAAAATCTAGGCTTGCTTTCAGCATACTCTTAGGGAAACTTTCAAACAACCTTTGGAGGAAGAACTAGAAGACAGGGAAAACCATAAACTTTCCTAGTTTAACTCTATTTAGCATGTAATGAAAATATAATTCAAGAAATTCCTTTCAAGTTTTTCACTTCAAGACATGGACTAACCAACATTCCTTGATAATGTTTATACTTACTTTAAGTCATTCTCAAATATCACAATTAGCAGAAAACATATAGATAAAGCTTATCAGTGAGAGTAGGGTACTTTAGTAGTAAATCCTAGCTCTATTCTTGTTGTTCTTTATCAAAGAAAAATGAACAAAATGGAACACATGAAAGGAAAAAAAATACAGTAAGAGGTACTTCACCAATGATATAGACCAGGATCCCAAGAATCAGCTTGTATATTGATTGTCGATCCATTTACAAACTACAATGTCCAATGCATCATCACAGCTTCAACTTCTTTTCTCATCCTAACTTCTTCAATAACTTAATGAAGCTTCAGAGCTTCAGAACTTATTTACACTCAACAATGATTCGATACAGCAACTATTACATCAAAGTCCAACAACCAACCCTTTACAATGTGCTCCTCAAGGATATTTTATAAGGAAATGAGGAGGTGGAAGAGTTTCTAGGGTTGAGTATCATTAATTATATACTAAATGCAATTCCTAGCCATGAAAACCATGCAAGGAATAAGGCAAGAATGCATTGAATTACAACTCTGTTTCATTTATTCCATTTATGTTTTTTAGGCCTAGTGGAAAAAAATATTGACTTCAAGGCTTTCTTTATCTTTTACAATAACTTTACTGACAGTTTTAAAATATATCCTTTTGTTTGAAATAACTGTTTAGATGTATTTAGGCAAATATCTTCTGACTGGGCAATAACTATGCCTTCTTTTGATTTATTGAAGCTGTAAGTGGCACGTTTAGTAGTTGAAAGGATATTTTAGCCTCTGATGTGGCAATGGAGGCTTCCTTCGATTGATTTGACTATGATGTGGGATTTAGGCTTCATTAAGCCTTTTTAAACCATCTTTGTCTTTGGCTTGTGTCTTATCCTCTTAAACAATAGATTTAAACTATTAATCTTCAATCTTATGATTTAATCCTTTAACTCTAATCTTCTGTACAGGTGTCTGGGGTTTGCTTATCTAGAGGGTTTGTCCGTGGGCCGATGATCGTGATGCATCAAATGTTAGCATTTAAATAAACCCTTTATTCATCCCCCGCATGATATTTAGGTTGCAGGATCGTCACCTTGGACCTTTTTGTCACTTGTATGTGATTGTGGGGAAAAATAGAGATAAAATGCCAATAAAACTGCAAAAAATGATAAACACATCATAAAAAACCTGTGGGAGTGGGAAAGACTATTTCATAGGCTCGTGAGGGTGGAGGAGCAATGAGAAAAAATATGGATGCAGCGGAAAAAAAGGACGAAAAACCAGCAGAGCAGCTAACCAAGTGCAAATGGAAGTTTGGTCGCAACAACGAACAAGAGCTGTTGGATTAGAGAAATCAACGGTCGAGATTGCTTGACGAAATGTTTCGGGGGCAAGTTAGGTGGGACATGGATGGGGGGTGAGATTAAAATAGGACCATCCGATCTCAGAGATTGACGGCGGAGATCTTTCGATGGAGCGTTTGGGAGAATAGACAAATGGAAAATGAATGGGGTTGTGATATAACAAAATCCATTCGATCTCAGAGATCAACGACTGAGATTAAAAGCGAAAATGAGGTTAAGGAGGGCAGTGGGATGGCGGAAAACCGACAACGATTTTTGCAAAATATTTGGGGGGTAGGTAGTATTTCTCGAGAAAACGCAATTCCATACATCGCTTGACACCTGTCCCTTTCAATACCACCTGTTTCACAAAATATTTTGGCGTTAAGCTTCGGGTGAAAAAAATTTGTGATATGCAATGTCCACTGTCGGATTGGAGGCTCTAGATCCTACGGTGTGGATCTCACGTGACGGGGTGAGAGATGCACAAACGAGGGATGGTGGGACTGCAGGATGTGTCAGTAACTTTGTCATGTAGTGGAAAAAGTTATTTGGCGGAGTGATTTATCAAATGGAGAGTTTAGACTATCGGATTAAATCCCGATCGTAGGATTTTAAGAACGAATGGTCACGATTAAAGGAAGGGGTGGATCATGTTGAAAAGAGAAAAGGGATGAGAGGCGAAAAGGCAGAGGAAAGGTGGCCTAATGGTTGTTGATCTCTACAGATCAACAGTCGAGATTCATTTAAAATATTACATGTTGAGAATGGAAAAATAAAAGGAAATAGGGGTTTGGGAAAGGATTTTGAGCCCTTTAGTGCCCGATTGTAGGACTTTAGGACGCATGCAGGAAGGGGCTAAAGGAATAAGCCCTCGAGGGCTTAAATACTTTATAGTACTAAAACTGATTTTTAGGCCAAAAAGCAGGGTTTTTAAGGCTAAGTAAGGGTTCTGATAGAGGGAAGAAAAGGTTTTTAAACCATATAAAGGTAAGATATCAGGTTTAAAGGGGGTTTTGAGATGATCTTGGAGGTTAAATGAACATTAATGGAGGGATTTTATGAAGGAAATAAGGATGAAATGGGGTTATTTGTGAGTTAAAAGGAGGAGTGGAATGATGGAAAATGGAGTTTTTAAGCAGTCTTTCTTGGTAAACAGTAGGTACTTTAGGACTAACAGTGAAACAATAGTGAAGATTAAATCAAAGTGTAAATAACATCATAAGATTTCAAAAGAAGATAAGTTTTCAAAGGAAACTATGTCTTGAAGGCTAAAAAATATTTAGCCACAATTTTGTATGAAAATTTTTTATAGGTGGCTGACAGTGGCTCCACATGGGGATGGCATCTTCTTGAAGGTGTCAAGAAATTCAACTATTGATCTCTAGCTTTTCAGTAAACCAGTGCCTTTTCCATTGAGCACAACTTTTCTTTCCTTTGGCTGACCTTTCTTTGATCTGAAAATCTTTGAAATAGTCTGAAACAATGGAATTCTATCAAAACAACATCTCTACTTACCCATTCCTAATGATCCTAACATTTTTTCTTCTTTCAGAGTGCATTTGGGCTAGCAAACTCTCTTCATCAAAATTTTAGTTGAAAAATCAAAAACTAGTCTAAGTCTACTCTTATTTCTCCATGAGTTCAGATTAAGCAATTGAAGTCATAAGTTTCTCTACTTAACTACTGTATGTCAGGATTAGACTGTCTGACAGACCTTTATTCTCTAAATTCTAAAACATAAAATTTAAAAGCAGTTAAGCCAGGATTAAGCAGTCTAACTTACTGTTGGTCTATGGCATAAAAACAAGCTGCACATAGACTATTATTTGCAGAAAAGTAAAAAAAATTGTGAAGGCTTAAGATCTGGAAATAAAAAACATCCTTCATTATTCTTCAGCTCTGGTTTTGATTTTGTTTGAGCTGTCTTATTTTTCTTTTCTGGTTCAATTTTTGAGATTTTTAGAACCAGTTTGTTTTCTATATTTGGCTCAACATTTAATCTAATTAGAGTCATTCTTATTTTGAAACTCATAGGTTCAGATTTTGAATTTGTATGAACCTTTGTTTTTCTATCCTAATCTACCTTACTGATAAGCCAAGAGTGAGTTGTTTGTCTGATCTAATTCACTAACCTCTCAGAAGTAAATTGAAAACTGATTAGTCATGATTAGGCTATATGACTAACTAGAAGTGTTTTTTTAGGAGTGGCATTTGAGCTTGCACACTTTTAGACTTTGTCTCTCTTTTTTGGTATGGGGTTGTACCTTTCTTGTTTTCATTCTGCCCTCTTTTCTATTTTTACTGTTTTTGTATTTTTCCCTTTTTCCTTCAAAGAAAAAAATCAACAGCTAAATAAATGATCAAATTTGAGATTTATTGACATTCCTATATAACCTATTCTAACTCTTGAAATAGTTCAGCTTTGTATAGTACAATAGTGCCAATGTAGCCAGCTGAGTAGTGACAAAAAGGAACATAGACCCTGGCTACTAGTCAGAGGTAACCACAATACATATTGAATATTAATCTTTAAAATCAAGGCTATCATAGAAGGTGACAATGTTTTATGTCTTTGGCTCTTGCAAAGGATCCATGCTTGAGAATTTGAGCCAATTGGGGCCTCCACACACTCTTCCATAGGATCAACAAAGAAAATATGAGAACTCTTTTCTTCTTGGCCCTCCATGATTGTTAGATTTTCTGCCTCTAAGACATCAGCCTTGAGGACTGCACCTTCATCATGTCCCTTGGAATCATCATCATCATTTACCTGAAAATCAACAAGCAATGAAATTTATTTTTTCCTTAAATATATGCTTTCTTCTGATGTAAATTCAGGTTCTTTGGATGATAGATTGATATCAGCAATGGGAGAACGTTTGTCTTGAAAATATGGTATATCCTCAGTAGGATAGTCTTCTATTTTTTTTTCTTCCCTAAAGACTTGTTAGTAATTTTTATGGTTTGGGTCAGCTGGTCTGAATTTTTCTTGAATTGTATATTGTTTTCTTTCCCAAGGTTTTAGACATGTAATAACAACAAGGGCTAATCCATTGGCAAAACTATTTTGGTCTTTAGGAACAAGGGTAAGTTGGAATTCTTTAAAATATTTTAATAAATCCATGGCATCATCCTTATAGGCTCTAAGTCTTGGATGTTTAATCATGTATTCTTCATTTACTTGCCTAATTTCAAATTCTGCATTCCCATGAACTATTATCCTCTGGGCTCCTAATTTCTTCAATAAGTGCAGCCCTAAAAGAAGTGCCTCATACTCCACTATGTTACTTGTGCATTGAAAATTTAATTTATAGGAATGGCCTTCAGAATGATTTTTTTCTATATTGTAAAGCCATATTCCTGCACCTGCACTGGTTTTAGTACATGACCCATCAAAGCTCATACTCCATAGAGGACTAGTTTCAAATTTATCATTAATTTCCTTACTCTCCTCTTTGTCTTGAGTTCCATTGAGTTGTTATATGGGATAGGCACTGGGTTGATGATTATCTCATTCCAATGAAGGTTTGAAGGCTGGCTTCTTGTTTAGTATTTGATCAATTTCTTCTTCTGTCAAAGGGGAGATCTCTCTTTTAGCATAAATAGAAGTACAACCAACTTCTTTCTCTTGTGTTACCTGGTTTTAAGGCTGGATGTCATCTTGAGCCCCTTCTATTGAACCAGAGCTTGTGGTTGAAGGGAAACCTTGAGGATTTTCTACTATTTCCTGATCTGCTTATGTTTTAAACAACTCCTCATGATTGTTATGATGCTCAATTTGAATGCAAGGTGCATGAGTTGTTTCTTCTACATTATCAGGATGCCACCCTCTTCTTAAATTCTAAAATGAGTTATAACATAGAGGGAGAGTTCCCATATGTGTGGTTTTTCCTCTATTCCAGGTTCTATGTTTTTCAAATGGCTACTTGTTTCCTCAAAGCACTGCTCACAATTTGTATTTATATTTTGGTCATGAAGTTCCCTTAACAATGCTATACAAGATACAGGTATGCTGTCAGGACTTTCTTGACAGCTTTATTCATTGTTTTCTCTAAAATATTGCTCATCATACATATCTTGCTCATTTTTTAGGTCTTTTAGTGGTTGAGCTTCTGTTTGGTCGGGGAAAGGCATAGGTTGCTCTGGATCACCAATATTCAAATTAGCTTCATACCTATCCATTCTCTTTCAAATCATGTACATCATTTTTTCCATCATGACCATTAGTTTGGCTTTTGGGTCTATGTCTAAATCCATGTTTGTAAATCAGAAAAGAGGTCACTGTATCTTTTCAACCAGTTCAAACTCTTCTACTAGTGGAGTCATTTAGTATTTTAAGAGTTGTGGAGTCGCCAGGTGGATGATTTAAATTTTTTTTCCACCAACAGTATGATTTGGTTTTCTCAATGCAATCCCAAAGGGATTTACAAAGACTGGAGTGATATTAGGCCTACTGGAGGCCAGTGGAGTCACCAGGTGGAAATTTTTAGCTCTTTTGGAGGTAAAATGTTTTATGGTCCACCACCATATACCAATCTAAATGTTTTGGGTTTTCTGAGTTTTTTCAGTCCTATAGGTTATGAGAGGGTCCTAAATCTATTTCAACACTTAGCTATGGTGGTGAGACAAATAGAGTTTACTCTTATGGCTTAGCTAGTTGATTCCTTCAAGGTTTGATAAGACTCTATGAGAATCCTAAGGGTTACTTAGTTTGTCACTAATTCAAATAAGTCCTATCATGATCACAATTTTCTTTGGTAGTGATTGAAGAAAGCTACTTATACTGCACTGAACAATGAGTGTTTTGTTTTAAGGATTTTACTCAAATAATCCCCAGTATGTTCACCAAGAATGTTAGGTCTCTATAATTTAGTAGAATGGCAAGACTAAACACTGCAGAGACTACATCAAAAACCACTTTGGGATTCTAGGATCTAGCCCTTCTGAATCTAGATAGGGATCTCTTTATAAGTGCAATGATTGATTTATCTTTAAGGCTTTTAGTATGATATTAGGATAGTTATCAAGAACAAGGGTTTTTGTCTATTTGGTTGGTCAGGTATGATCTTTAATTGGATGGAATATCACAAAATGAAAGTGTTAGCACCTGAATTGGACCTCAGGCTACAAAGGAAAAATAGGGTAACAAACTAAACCACGCTCATCCTTGTAGCTAGCCCTACAAGGACAGGAGAGGGCTCTCTCCGTAAGAGAATATTCAATGGAACACAATAAATGGATTGATATTAGGCTAGATAAAATAATGGAAAAATTTTAATAGAATGAAATGAATAAATTTTTAGGGATGTGCGGGATATAGAGACAGTTGAAACAAGGAATTAAATCAGGACACAGGATATTTCATGGGGCAAGATAGGCAGGAAACTTAGCATTTAAGGTTTAATAAGGATGGGACGGAAAATACTGGTGAGGAGCTGAAAAGGGCACAATAGATGGATCCTTTTCAAACAAAAGAAAAAAAAAACACAAAGCATGAATGATTTCCCAAGGCAAAGCATATAAAATGTATTCTACCTTTCTATCTTGAAAACATTCAAAAGGAAATGTTTATGGATGAATGAAACACATAACAATTCACATATGAAACAAAGGAAAGAAACAAATGCTAACTCTCATACCACATGGATCCCAAAAATTAGAGCTGCATCTCTTATTAATTCTTGTCAAACTGTACAATGTAGCACAGAGATGTTCTTCCACACTATTCCCCTACTTTCTGAGACTTAGACTTCGACCCCTTACAAATGATTTACAATACAATAAATAGAATAGATTCATGGAAATGTAGATCAATAGAAAGGAGAGTTGTTACTCGAGGATTGAAATCTGAATATGGAAAAGAAAAACAAAAATCTACCCATAAGATGGAGCATCGTTACATTATCCCTCTCGAATTCATTGATAGCCAATAAGGAGTGGAAACCTGTAGCATAGATCCCCTTAAATCGTAACTGAGGACATAATTGACAATCCGATCCTATTTTCCTACTGTTGCAGATATATTTGTTGCATTTTGAGCTCTCGGCCTTTGATTTTTCTTTGCTTTCCATTATTATTTGACTTTTTAATAAACTGCCGTTGAAAGAAGACAAAATAAAATTCCATCCTTTGTGAAGGGAAAAATGTATTTTAGATGGGAAAAAGGAAGGGAGAGGAGGCGGGACCCGCATATAAATCACAATCAGAGTCGGAGCAGGAGTGGCGAGATATCATATAACAGTAATCACAATCGGAGGGAGCGGGGCGAGCAGAAGTGATATACAACATAAAACTTCCGATGCGATTGAAGAAAGGCCCTTGTATAAACCAAACAAATGAAATTTAAACTTTTATAAAATGAAAAGTCTTTTTTGTAATGAAAGAGCGGAGGAACTGTATGGTGGGACCGGGGGTTTAATCGCAATCGCAATCGGGAATGAGGGTGGGTGTATCACATATTTGGATCCGCCGATTGCGATTTACGATGTGCGATCAATCGCAATCGGGATCGGAATCGGGAGAGAGTGTTATATGAAATGGTGAAGAAAAATTTTCGATGCAATTAGGGAGAAACAAAATAGATGATTTTTTAATTTTTACAAAGGGGAAAGGGGTTTTTGATATGAATGGCGGAGGATTTTAATGGTGGGACCAGGGTATAATCGCAATCACAATCGGGCTCGGGAGTGGAGTGGAATGACATATATAGAAGTTTCGATGTGATTGGGAAATGGGAATGGGGAAAACCTTTATAAAAATTAAATTAATACAAACTCTGAATTTACAAAGGGAAAAACCCTTTTATATTATAAACGGGCAGAGTATCGTACGGTGGGTCTGAAGGGTTAATCGCAATCGGAGATTGGAGGGGAGAGGCACGGTCAATCACATCAGGGGGGATTAAATCGGGGGCGCGATCGGGTCGCATATATAACATTTGCGATGCGATCGGAGGATCGGGATGCGAAGGGCTGATCGGAGGAAAGTTGCGATTGATGGATCGGGGGATGGTGCGATCAGGGGATCGGGGAAGAGACTTGTGATCGGAGGTCGACAAGATCAATCGCATCGCAAGTTTTGCAATGGACCGATCGGAACGTACCATATAAAAGTTGTGATTGCAATTTGAAAACTTTATATTATAAATTTTTATTATATTATTGGCGGGGAAGTGGTTTTCTACGACAGGGGGGGTTATATATAATATAACTTTGTTTATAAAGTTATTTATTATAAAGTCCACGGGCATGGAGGGGAAGTGGTTGTTAATAAAATCGCATATATTTTTTTTTAAAGATTTATAATGCGATATTATAATCGGAGGGGGGGAAAGGGATTTATAAAGGGAAAATCAAAACTTTTAAACATAAATTTAAAAGGGAAAAAGGGGAAATAGGGGGGACTTAGGGAATAGAGGGCTTTTACTTCACTTAAGCGTAAAATTCAATTCAGAAGTCAGTTTTGAGAGTGTAATATACCGTTGGAAATCTCTTTCCAGGCTCTTTCTGATGGATCTGCTTAGAAGATGACATGGCACTGAACATGCTACAGAAAACTTCTCTGAACGTAGGAACATTACTTTTTTGGTGATGATAGCTTCTGATTTGTGACTTATTACATATGATGATATGAAATTACATAATGAATGATAGTTGTTAGCAACCTGTAAAATTTGATTATCCCAAAAGGAGGCTAAATCTATTTTTGAAGCCTTCAAGGAACAATTTTTCTCACTAAAAAATGTTGGCTCTTGAAGACTTTTTGAAGGCCTCCTGCCTCTGTCCAGATCCTATACTTTTGTTTTCATCCCAAAAGACTCTGAAATCCTGCTGATTTCCAAAGCCAAAATATTGCTGCAAACACCATTTTATCCTTTCCCTTCTTCCCAAGTTAACCTCATCTTTCTATCCCCCTATTTCCCACAAAAATCCCTCATTTTTACATTTCTGCCTTTTCCCCTCATCAAAATCCCCTTTATAAGTTTTAAGACTCACTCTTGGCCTTATCAAAACCCTCAAACCTTTGAAAATCATGAGAAAAAACCATTAAAAACCCATTTTTGTTATATATATTGGGCTTAAGCCCCCTTGGGCTAGGTCCCTAGCCTTTCTACCCACACACCCTGGCGTCATGACCGTGCGCTGAGCCAGTCGGGTGCTTATCCGGTTTAAATATATATTTCTTTGCAAACCATTAAAAAACCTTTGATATTTATTTAAACCATCGAAATTCATTTTATTTAATTTTTCTGCCCGTGCAAATTATGGAGCGATCTCGACCGTCGATTCAATCCATAGATCCGATGGTGTGGAGCGCGCCTCCCTGTGGACCCCCCGGCCATGAGCCATTTTCCCAAAACCACGTGGTTTTTATTGCACCACTCTTCAGCAGAGGGCGGTTTTTACCCGATGGCCAGCGATTCCATAAACTTGCCGCCACGTGTCCCGTCTACTATTTGCAAAACCGCCTTCCATCCATTATCCATCATGCATTAACGTTCGGACCGAGATGCCCAAAAATATCTCTGTCCACTGTCCAATCTGGGCTCACTGATCCAACGGTGATTGCTTGTCGAAGTTGCTCTATGGTTAACAAAGGTGCGTGCACGATAGCCGGGCCATCGTACAACGGAAAATCGCCCACAATTCATCGCCCGATCTCTCCATTTGACTTTCCATTGCCCAATCCTGACTGTTGATCTCTACGTGATCGACGGCTCAGATTAATCCTTCACCTTTGACCACCTCGTTCACTCTCGATCGTCGATCTTTGCACAATCTACGACTCGGATTTAATCCTTCTTTCACCCATTCTCCGATCGCTCCTGATCAATCCTGACCGTTGGATGATGCCATCCAACGGCTCCAATCTCCTCGCACGCCCTATGATGCAGTCAACCTATAAAAGCAGGATTTTTTAATAGTTTTCGTATTTTGCAGGGTTTTTTATCATTTGCTCACAATTTTCAAAGAAGATTCAGATGCGGAGGGTGACAACCCTCCCGTCTTTGATTTGTCAAAGGGAATCATCCACAGGGTGGAAATGCACGTTTCCTCAGTGTTTCCTCAGGCATGGATGCCTTATAAACCCTACGCAACCCTGCATAACAACAAAGAACACAACAAATCGGGCAAAGACAAAGATTATCAGTATTGAAGACTAGAATGCACCAGAACAGAGGATTAAGAGATAGATTTATGGGGATTATATCTAAGATGTCTATCAAAAGCCTAATCCTTGGATTGAAACACTGTTTTAAGGAAAGATCAGAGTGTTTTATCCGACAGAAATCTCCACCGCCTTAGTTAAAGTGAATCAATTCTTCTGAGCTACCACAAAGACACCTATGCCTCAAAGAAATAAAATACAAGCCAAAGTTATTGCATGAAATCATATATTTTCCTTTAGCACAGTGAGGGAGTTACTTTTGCAAGGAAATAAATGCAGAAATATCTGCAAAGTAACCCCGGAATCGCACAGAGCCTCAAAGGTCAATGAAAGCTCCCACAGAGCTTAATATTTATGTAAAAACATTTAATACAGAGGATATGTATGTAATTTTCTTCATTGAGCCCCTCAAAGGCCCAGAAACCATTTAAGTCTATATTAATTTTAATTGAGATCTTTCATCAGATCTCACCTCCTCATCCTTCTATATATACTTCTTTAGAAGATGAGTGAGGGGTTGGTTGTTGTTGATCACAAGCTATAATATTGAAACTCTCTGAAATCAATACATAGTCCTTTGAAGTTGAACAACAAATTGAAGTCTTGGAGGTCTTGATGATGTTGTTGCATGTTTGTTCCTGAGAAGGCTCTATCATTGGATTCATGAGCTTGGCTGTTGGTGAATTATTCTGAACTATTTCATGTTTTTCCCTGTTTTCATTATGTTCCATAATTTCTCACCATAGTAGGATAGAAAGTATTAGGATAAGAAATGACTCTTGGAAGCACCTTAGACCTGTTCATCCTTCACTATTTTATGTTTTCTTCTTCTGAAGTATTTTAGAGGCTTTAATCTTTCTCTTTAGTCTTCATGCTTGTTTATTTACTTAATAGTTTGAAAAATTGGTTTCATCAGGATTTATGGTTCTCCCTGCTTGTCTGTTGCCACTTAAAAACTATTATTGAAGTCTCCCTTGGAAGTTCTTTTCTTATAGTGAATCAGAGAGGTCTGTTTTGATCTTTCCCTTTGTTCTCACTTAAACAGTTGGCTTAAAGTTCGTTATAATTACGATCATAGATGTTTTTAGGTGTTCCCTCTTCTATGACTATGATTATCAGTAAATCTTATATTTTTTCTAAAGTCCTTTAGAATAAAATCTTTGAGGAAATAGGGTGTTCCCTGAATCTTAGATTTTACTTTGAAAGTTGGTTTTGAAATCATTGTTTGCTTAAAGGTGTGATTTGTAGAATTTATGGTTAGCCCTGTCTATCAAAGAACTCTTTATTGTTTCAAATTATTCTTTCAGATTCCCTTTGTTGAGAATTAAAACTGTCTTTCCAAATCATTAATGTCCATTCCATTCCAAAAACAAAAGGATCCTGTGGCCAAGTTAGATTTGCCCTTTGATATCCCATATCCTTTGATAAATGTGTTATGACCTCTTTTTGACTCCATTACCAAATGAAACATATATTTTACTCTCCTATATATCTTTCCTAGACCTTTTATGTTCTATTGTATTAATTCAATCCAACCAAACAAACAAACACCTGCACTTAATAACTAGTCTAACACCAATACTCTAAGCACACAAGATAAACCTTTGAAAACAAACTTTGAGAGATCCCTCTCTGAGATCAGGAGGACTAGATCCTGTAACTCTAAAGATTGGTTCTGATGTTGCCTTGTCTTTTTATTTTCCAAACTATCAAAACACGGGACACCAACATAATGGCGATCACGGTGGGACACTGAGTAAAATCTGTAAGGTAAAACTCTCACTGTCCAGCACAACATAAGTAACCTTCTTCAAGCAATACCAAGCAATGGTAATCATGATAGGATCTTTTGAATCAGTGACAAAATAAGTGACCCTTAGGATTCTTATAAAGCCTTGTCAAACCTTGAAGGATTCAGTTACCAAGCCATAATAGTGAACTCTAGAAGTTTTGACACCCTAGCTAAGTGTTAAGACAAATTTAGGACACTCTCATAACCTATAAAAACCAAAATAACTCAGAAAAACCCAAAACATTTCAGTTTCGCTTCACAATAAACTTGGAGGTGGACCATAAAACCTTTACCACTAAAGGAGCTAAAATTTCCACCTAGCGACTCCACATTCCTAAAAATAGACCTTAAGACTCCACTACGAAGATCTCAGGTCTTAATAGCATCATACAAGCTCAGCTAGAAGGCTTCAAGATTAAAAATTTCCTTCTTCTGAAAATATCAATTAGCCTCTTAAAGATTGTCATATTTGGTTAAACTCTCTTTCTAGCCAGGTCTAAAAAACATAGTATAGTGGCTCCTATAAAGATTTATACTAGGGCCTACCCTGACCCAAACCCACTAGAAGAAGTTGAAAACCCTGAATGTATACTTAGGAAGTCTTCCAAGATAAAATTTTCAATTGTTTTCAGATCACCCTTGAGATCTAATTCAGTCCTTGAAAATCTCGCAGCCCTACACCAATCACAAGTTGACTTAAGAAATCCTTTTAGAACTAGGTCACTTGATGATATAATTCAAAGAGATTTTGAGTCCTCACTTTCATCCCTAGAACAAATTGAACAACCTGGTAGTAGAGAAACCACACCACCTGATTTACATTTCCTTCTGAATTTAGGTGTCTCTCATCCAAGATCAGCTCAACAGTCTATTCCTGGTCCATCCACTTCTACCCACCCTTCATCCACTGTTCAAACCACTACACCTCAGCCCACTGTTCATGTTATAAATCCACCCCCACCACCTATCATGGCAACATGGTATGCTCCCCTAGTCCTTCCTATACCATTAGTTAATCTTCCACATGATTATCAGTCCAAAATCCCATTTATGATGCCAAAAATGCTACAACCGCATCACAACATGTAGATAAAATGAATGAGTACTTTGACAGAAATGAGATCGATGATGATTTTGTCAAGCTTAGGTTATTTTCTTAGAGTCTAGGGGGAGAAGTAAGAAAATGGTTCAAAGGTCTAGCCCCCCATAGTATTAATGATCTCCAAGGCTTCCATCAAACGTTCCTAAATAAATGGGAAGTGAACAAGAATCCTCTCCAGGTCCTTTCTGATTAGAAAAATCTCCATAGAAACCCTGGGGAAAGTGTGCAAGCCTATTGCACTAGATTTAGTAGTGTGTATAATAAAATTTCCCCAGAACTAAAACCACCACAAGGCTCAGCTTTAAATAAATTTACAGAAGGGTTTGAATCTGACATGACCTATCATCTGAGAGAAAGAAATTTTTCAACTCTGGAAGATATGCAACATGGTGCTCTTTCTGTGGAAGTCAACTTGATGGAGAAGAGAGCGAGAATGAAAACTGAGAAGAGAGTGTCTTTTAGAGAAGAGTCCACTCCTTCTACTTCAAGCTCAAAAATGGAGAGGATGTTGGAATAAATGATGAAAGAGATGAGTATAATTAAGAAAGCACAAGCAAATCAAAACCAAGCTACTCCTCGAAATAGAAATCAGAATTATAGAAGAGAAAAAAATCAAGACAAACAGAACGAAAATTGCCAACAGATTAGACCTCCCTTCCAACAAAACTATGTAGATCAATATGAGGAAGATAGAGATTTGGAAAGGTTGGAAGAATCCCATGTAAACTTGATTGGATCAGACAGTGGTGATGATGTTTTCCTCACTGAGGAAGAACATTATTTTTTCTCTTCTGATCAAAATACAAATACCTATGAAGATTCTGATGACTATAGATTAGGTTTTGAAAATGTAATCATGGAGATACACAAATAGTATGATCTTAGGAGCAAGGGAAACATAGATAACTCAAAAGATAATAACACTAGCACTGCTGTCAAGAAAAACACAGAAAAACAACCCAAAAAGATAGCATAGAAAACCAACATTTCAACTAAAAAACCAGATTCAAACAAAGACATAGGTGTCCAGCCAAATTTTGGAACAGAGTATCCCTAGCACTTCAGCTAGTGGTCCTAATAAAATTATCCCAACTACCATTCCAAACAAGGTTAAGAAAATCAAAGTTGCTGAAAAGAATTCAATTGAAAAAACAGATGCAAATACAAACAAGTCAATTATTCCTTTCAACCTTGAGGGAGAGATTGCCAAGATAAAAATTACCATCCCCCTAGCTGAACTAGTAACCCAAGAAGTGCACAAAAACCAAGTTTTGAAATATTTGAACTTAGGAAGTGTTACAGACACTTTAAACTTGACAGATGACAAACCTGCGCTGTTGTTTGGTCCAGAGGTTGAAGGAAAATATCAAGAAGGGGCTGTCCCTCCCTTCTATGTTAGCTTGAACATACATGAGAAAATTTTACACAATGCCATGTTAGATTCAGGAGCTTCACACAATCTAATTCCCAAGGTGGTGATGGAAATCTTAAGCTTAGAAATTACTAAACCATACAAATACTTGTATTCCTTTGACTCAAGCAGAGTCAAGTGTTTGGGTTTAATCAAAGATTTATGTGTTACTCTAGCTAAGATCCCCGCTAAGAGTCTAGTTATGGATATATTTGTAGATGACATTCCCCCTAAGTATGGAATGCTCTTATCAAGATCTTGGGGAGCCAAACTTCAGGGAAGCCTTCAAATGGACATGTCTTATGCCACCATTCCCATTTTTAACCAAAATAGAAGACTATATAGGGAATCTCACATGAATTACATGGTGAGCAACATGGACAGAACAAACAATTCTCCAATATATTCTATTCAATAAATTTTAGATTCCTTTATCTTATATAATGAAGATCTCATTACTCAACAAGATAAAGAAAACATACACCCAATCAGTTCACCACAACAATCCAATCTTCCCTTTGATCAAATTCAAAGAATTGACAATCAACGACAACAAGAAAATGGAGATAAGGATGGCATACTTTGGAAAATAAGTTTTGATGGATCTTGTAATAAAACAAGTGCAGGAGCAGGTGTGTGGATTCAAAATACAAAACAGAGCTTTTTATATAAATTGTATTTCCCATGCAAGAAAAATATTGCTGAGTATGAAGCACTTCTCCTAGGCTTGCAACTGCTTAAACAGTTAAAAGCCAAGAGGATATCAATCTTAGGAGATTCGGAACTTATCATAAAACAACAAAAAGGAGAATGCTCAGCTAAAAATCCGAGACTTAGGGAATATCAAAATGTTGCCCTTGATCTATTGAAAACCTTGGAAAAATATGAACTTATTTTTATTCCAAGAGAATTGAATCATCTAGCAAATGAACTCGCTTTCAATGCCAGAAATTGTCAAAAACCTGAAATAAATCAACAAATCAGCGTAAAAGTAAAACACAGATCTGTTGTGCTTGATAATGAAGATCATTGGCAGGTGTTTGACTCTAACAAACACATAGATGATTTCTTAAAGTCAGAAAATGATTTCACCATACCAACATCAAAATCTAGCTGTTACACAGTAATTTGTCACAGTCCCTACCATTCCCCGTCTCGCACAATGGAGGACCCATTTTGTGACCTGTGAACATTGTCATGCCTTGAAAACATCATCAATGCATTCCTCTAAGCATGAGCTTCAATTTCCCTAAGGACATCTCCTTGCAAAAAATCATAAAAACATCTCTTTTTGCATTGGCGCGGGCAGACAGTTCACCACTCGCACCAATGGGGAAAATCCTACAAAGAGGCCGCGCCAAATGGCGCTCTGTCCCAGAGCAGTAGTCGCACCAGCCAATTTAAGGAGTGTTTTTTAAATAAATATGGCGGAAGTTGTGTTTCAACAAACTCAGAAACCATTGCCTATCTTGAGTTGGAAGGTTTGGCTGCGGGAGTTCTATGGAAGGGAAGTAGTTTTGCCACCTCCCATGGAACCTTCCTTGTTGATAGGGCCAATCCCACAATAATAGGGATCCCAACTCCTTCCTTCCCTATCTATAAAAGCCTGCTCAATTCCATGGCAAGCTATTCTTGAAGTGCCTAAGCTTTGAATCTCCAAATTCCCAAGAGCCTTTATGCTATAAGAGCCCTCTTTCTTCCCTTAAGGCCGACTCAAGTAAGGAGACTATTGTCGAGAGACTCAGGAGAGGTTTGCCCTTTCCCTGGTGAGTTTTGCGAGACATGAAGGAATGGAGACCAGTCCGAAGGAGACCACGACGTCAGAACTTTGGTTGTAATCTCTTTCTATTGTTATTTAATGAATGATTACGATTATGGTTCCACTCTGTTATCGATTATGTTAATATGAGTAGTATCCTTTCTGACTGATATTTAGTTATGTATTCCAGATTTTATGCTTGTATTTGTTTGTTTCTTGCACGTGCAGGTATCCATCCATGGAGATAATAGAGGATTGTGATCTACCAAGGCTGAGGAATGGGAACGCTCTCTTCTTCATATCGTAGCATTGGATTCCAGGTAGGCCTCCATCTTTGGTCTTTTCATTTCGTAACTAGGAACTTTCGTCGTAACATTTCATGATTGTTGCTAGACCCCTGCTGGGCTAGTAGGGATCGCCTCTATCCGCAGAGGGGATTTACCTCCTCAAAAATTTGGCGACTCTGCTGGGGATCGTCTGGATTTCACTGTCTCATTTGTATTGTCTCGTTTTGATTATTTTATGTTTTTCCTTGCTTGATGAGCCTTCTAGGTTGGGTTCTTTTGCTTTTTTTTCCTTCTTGGTTTGCTTAGTATGCATTGATCTGCTTCTAGAGTAGTTCTTTTTTGTTTTTGGCTGAGAAACTCGACTGGCACGCTTTTTAGCTTGACAGCCGCGCCAATTGGCGCAATTTTCTTTTGTTTAGCCTGCACCAATTGCTTTCTGGCGCCAGTTGTAGCCTTACAGTCGCGCCACTCCTGTAAGGTTTTTGAGTTTCCTCATTTTTGAGCTCTCTGGGTTTGGTCAGTGCTTTTCTTCTTGATTTTCTGACTACCTGAGTGTGTTGGAGTCCTGTTTGACTGGGAATTCACCTCTGTCCTTTGGTTGTTTGCTTTTTTCTATCGATTTCACGTTTGGAGCCCTAGGGCATCTAGTGGCTTAGTGTATCGAGCCCTCCTTGGGAGTTTTGGTGTTTCGTTTGTCCAGTCAACTTTCTAATTGATTCTCCGCATCCTCTTAGTAGTTTTTCATTGTTTTGTTGCGATTTTTGGGTGATTTCTCATTCCTTCATTCAAATTTCGTTTGGTATTGCATTGGGCCTAGATCACACAGCCCATTGGAGCCCTTGAGTATTTTCTTGGTTTTGAGAGACTTTGGTCGATTTGGGATCTGATTGCTTGTGTTGTTGAGTGAAATTTGTTTGTTTTGCTCTCTCAAATATCATTTCTCAAGTTGTTTCGTTTGTTTTCAAGTTTTTTTAGTGCATATTAGCTATCAAACGTTGAAAATTACAAAAAAAAAATCTCTTGTGCTTTTGGTTGAATTAGTGCAAATTGTAATCTTTTCGATTTTGCTAGTGATTAGTGATTTGAATGAAAAGTTTTCAATTTCATTAGTTGCCTTAGAGATCTCATTGTTTGTCTTCCGATCATTTCGTTTGTGTAAAAGCTCTCAACTCTTCTGTAACTAGTTCTCATCGAACAAAATGTTGGACTGTGGCATGTAGCTTTGCATTTAGGAGTCTTTTACGACACTACATACGATAGGGCCTGAAAATTGAAACTTAATCGAAGATCAACTTTAAAATCTATCCAATTAACCTAAGGCAACATTGAAATATAACGAAACATATTTAGAGGTCTAGGCTAGAGACGTGTTCCTGCGTCTTTAAACCTAGTAGCTATTGTTCGCCTTTTGGCTTTAGACAGCGCTAGTATGGACTTGTGCTCCCCGTACCGTCACGTATATAAAGGGAGACCCCTCTAGGTTTTCAATCCTTTATCCACAGGAAGCCGAGTCTGCCGCCCTATACCCGTGATACACCGAACACAGCATTCGGGGAGATTTCCTGCACGTACAGAAAGTCCTTGGTCAATTTCTGTTTCATTATTGAAACCAAGGTGTATATTGCAGTTCACGGATATTTGGTACACCCCTTGTGCCTAGTTTTTTCCTGAGCAGTCATTTGGTCTTTTCTGACTCCCTAAACTTGAAAAGATCGTCGAGCGCTTGTCCTTTCATGCTTGTATCAAATCTGAAAGAGATAGAGTCATCTTTCTATTGTTTCTCGACTCTTAAAATATGAAACGATAGAGTTTCTTACTTTTCAATGTGGTAAAAAATTAATCACCCACGATTACACGCCTGATTAGATATTGCTTGTTGACCATTTGATCGTGTGCCCTTAACTCGTTTTCAGCCCGTGTGTGTGTGTGCTTCTTTTTCTCTGGTCTTTTGCCACAGTGGCAAAACCTTCGGTTTCGTCTATTGGTAGTCCTTACACGGACGATTCTTCAGAGGCTTCCCAATCCTCTGTCGAACCACAACAGCCTGTTGTTTCCGAGTTTCCTGACGGGGGACCGGTTCTCGCTGAGCAACCCTTTGGAGGACCAGTTGAGTTCAATTGGCCCTTTTCAGACCCTGTGTCTGAATTGATATTAGGAGCTGATTTCCTTTCTCTTACCTCGGGTTCGCCTTTTTTTGCTGTTTTATTTCGTCCTAGTCCTCGCCGTCTTTTGCGTGATTTAACGGCAGGATCAACCATGAGTGATTCTGGTGAGGAAATCCCAACGTCTGGTGAAGACTATCAGTTCTTCTCGTGAACATTGTTTGAGGGAGACAACTCTGAGCTGGCTACCATGTCAACAGCCAGTCTTTCTTTACGACAGGGATACAGATGTCTGGGTCAGATTAT
The DNA here is from genome assembly GCA_034641835.2 of Pinus albicaulis. Classification (NCBI taxonomy): domain Eukaryota; kingdom Viridiplantae; phylum Streptophyta; class Pinopsida; order Pinales; family Pinaceae; genus Pinus; species Pinus albicaulis. Next base: position 175,195 of record JAXQQM020065126.1, on the reverse strand, counting down.
TTCCGCTACAGCCTCTTTGGGAATATCATCTCCTGCTTCGAGGCCAGCTGCTACTACACCCAGGGTGTCTCCTCAGACGCCTGTCACGTCTATTTCCATCCGTCCCACTGTCTGTGTGGCCGCCTCTTCTCCTGTTGTCTCAGCATCTGCTACCAGGGCTAGGCCAACTCCTGAAGATGTTTATCTAGCTACTGCTATACCGGAGAACATCTCTCCGGAGGAGTATCGGTTGTCCTTGCAACAGCGAAACGCCGAGGTTGGACCATCCTCCCAAGATCCATACCGATCTTAATTTTCGCATTATGCACAGGATGGTACTCCCGTGTATGCTTTCCCAGGTCAGTATGACGAGCACGGGGAGATTTTGCATCTACCCTCTCCTGAGGCTTATCTCTATGCTCAAGGTTTACTGTTTAACCAGGCTTATAACCTGCAGGGACATCCTTTCCAAGGCCAAACTACGGGCCAACCTGGCTATCTTTATGATCCACAGGGGCAGCCCATCCAAGGTTACCCTGTCGGCCAACAAGGGCCATCGTACGGTCCGCAAGGACAGTATTATACCCCTTCAGGTCAACCTGTTCAGCCTCAGCCGGGGTATCAACCGGGACCGGTCTATGGTCCTGGGGGGAAAATCCAGCCTTCTTTACCGATGCAACCACAGTATCCTGTTGTTTCTAATGTTGCATATCAGCCAGGACCATCCTATGGTTCTGCTTCAGGTCAAACCGATTTCCAGCAAGCACCTGGTCCTGTTCCACCACCAGGCCAACCGGTTCATTTGGCACAACCCGGTGTCCCGCCTCCAGGCCAACCGGTCCATCTGGTACAACCTGGGGCTCACTTACAACGAGGTCAACCTGCGCAACCGGCACCGCCTGTCTATCCGGGTCAGCCTGGTCATTCAGGTCAGCCCTTGCACCCGGGTCAACATGTTCACTTAGGTCAGCCCTTTCAGTCGGGTCAACCTGTTCATTCAGGGAAGCCCGCTCATTCCTTTAACCCTGCACAGCAGCCGGTTCATTCAATGCCGCAGCCAAATCAACAGCTGCGCCCTACGTATCAGGCTCCGCAGGGTTCCACTTTTCAGCAGCCTACTCATCCTCAGGGTAGTTATTATCCTCATGGCCAGTCTCAACTGAACTATAACCACCCCAGAGGCTCTCAGTATTATCCTCCCCCACCCGGTTCTACCTACACTCAGCAGCCAAATCCAAACGCTGCTTATATAGGGCTGACCCATAATCAGGGTTCGTACCCTGGTTATCAAGCCCCACACTATGGTTACCAGCATCTAAATCAGTCTGGTTATACGACCTACGCCCCCTACGGTCAGAATCCTGCAGGACAGAACCCGTGGGGGCAAGGATATTCACAACCATCGTGGAGTATGGGTACCGGACCTCATCCTAGGCCTGGCATGGCAGTTAATCCTCCATTGCCATTCCTGGCTACGTTGGAGCTGCCAGATGTTTCAAAGTTGACCAACGATCCGATTTTACATAATCCGTATTGGCCTCCGGTTCCCACCAAGATACCAAGTGATTGTCCCAAGTTTGAGGGAAAAGCTGGGGAGGACCCCCAGGCGCATGTGATGACGTATCATCTTTGGTGTTCGTCTAACTCTTGGGTCGACGATTCAATTTGCCTGCGCCTCTTCCAGCGTACTTTAACTGGAGCTGCTGCTAAGTGGTACATAGAGTTATCCCGTGGCATTTTTCAAGATTTCAACTCTTTAGCCATGACTTTCCTCACGCATTTCCAGTTACCGGTTCGGTATGAAGCCAGGACGCACCTCCTGACTTCCCTGAAGCAGGATAAAGCCACTCACATCTCAGATCACATTCATGAGTGGCGGCGCCGTCGTAGACTGATTAAGTTTCACATACCTGATCAGATATTTACTCACTGGTTCACCACCTCCTTTGTGAATAAAATCGCTCAGGATATCGCGATGGGAGCGTGCGTGACAGAGGAACAAGCCATCGCGTGTGCCAAGTACCTGGATATTGTCTATTCACAGTCTGGCACGCTTTATGACATCTTGACTGATGCTCCACGGACCAGAACCACTAAGGCTCCACCCACCCCTACGGTGGATGGTGTCATTGGTTCTGTCTCTCAGAAGAAATCTTCGAATGGGAAGTAGAAGGCTAATTATTCCAACAATACCTCTGCCAATCCCGCCTCATCTGATTCTGGTAAAACCGCGGAGGTGAATGCCATTTAGGCCAATCCTGTGGACAAATCCTCCAAGGGGAAGAAGAAGGGCAAAGGAAAATCTAAATCTGATGCCCTGAAACCAGAATCTAAGTCTCGTACTGAGGATGGCTCCCAGCGTAAACCGAAGTACCCTTGCCTCATCTGTGAAGGGGACCATTATACTAAGGATTTTCCACGACGATCCGAGGTTAGTCAACTTCTTAAAGGCCCTAAAGGGACTCCGGAAGGCAGTTGCGGATGGGCTACCTCCCCCACCTGTCTCTGGTCCGTTGGAAATCAAGAAGCCTTCTCTGGAACACGTTGTGAAACCACCTCCCAAAGGTGTCCTTCGAAGATCTTCTTATAATCCAAACGCTCGTGCCGCTCAACATTACAGTATTGTTGAGGATCTGGCACAGGCGCCATGTGCTATGTCTGCACTTGAGGTTATTCAAAGTTATCCTTCACAACGGAAGGCTTTACTGTCTGCGATCGGGGGCATTGATCCCACCGACTCAAGTCTTCTCACCTTCGATCTGGAGAATTTTACTCCCAGGCTTCCACATCAAATCGCTTTGGTCATTCAAGTCGGGATTAATGGTCTGAACATTCATAGGGCCATCGTAGATGAGGGTGCATCTACCTCCGTTATGTCCTCCACTTGCTGGAAGGCCATCGGCTCTCCAGCCTTGTCGTCGTCTCCAATGCCCTTGAGGCATTTGATGGTCGGGAATCTAAACCCCTGGGCGTTCTCGAGAGTCTCGCGATCACATTACAGGGAAAAACTGTCAACGTAGAAGTAGAAGTGGTTGACGCTAAACTCAACTACAATATACTTCTTGGCCACAGCTTGACCCATACCATGCTCTGCATGCCGTCGACCGTCTTTCGATTCATTAAGTTCCCTCATGAGGGCAAGATTTTCACAGTGGATTAGTTGTAATTTTTCACCTCTAACTCTGAGAACAATGTGCCATACGTGGATCAAATTCTGAATCCCCCAAACAGTGTAGGACCTGGTCTCTTCAAAGACCTAGTCCTCATGGGTATTTTTCCTGCACCGCCACCACATACCGCTCAAGTCAACATGTTGTCCAGGTCCGATGACCCCTGGCTCATTCCTACACCTGAGCAAGTATATGAGTTTGGAGAATCCATGCCTTTAACGCCAGTAGAAATCAGCTACTGTGAGATTGTTGCTGCATCAGATACTCCGCCTCCTCAGCATGCTCCTTTGAGCATGGCTCTCGACGTCTACTATCAATCCCCCTGGCTTGGTCAGGCTGATTCACCTGATCCTCTCAGAGAGAATTTTCCTTCCGATGAGGCTATCATTGAAACTATGTCTCTTGAGGAGTTGCCTTGGGGTGATGGACATCATCGCTCCTCGTTTATGCCTAGCTTGGGGGCAATGACTGATTGTCTAGAGCATTATGCTACTCAGGTTCCTTCCCCTCCTCTTCAAACACCTATCTTGACGCACGACGTTTTTTCGCAGGGTAATCTGAGTAACATTACTCAAACTATTCCAATCAACATCTCCGTTAAACCGGGGATTGTTGAGAATATTCATGTGGGTGTGACTTGTTCTCCCGATGAGATTCAAGTCTATACTGAGCTTTTCAAAGAATTCAAAGATGTTTTTGCATGGTCTTACGAGGAAATGTCGGGGATTGATCCCAGTATCGTGGTCCACGAGATTCCAACCTATCCAAGTGTGAAACCCGTGCGCCAACGCTTACGCCCCATGCATCCTCGAAAAGCCGCCGCCGTCAAGGCAGAAGTTGAAAAACTTCTGAACGCGGGTTTTATTTATCCCATCCCCCTCACAGAATGGGTGTCTCACATTGTCCCTGTCGATAAAAAGCAGGGTACGATTAGAGTCTGCGTGGATTATCGTGACATCAATCGCGCTTGTCCAAAGGATAATTATCCCAATCTGTTTATAGACCAGATCATCGATGAATGTGCTGGGAGTGAGATCTATTCCTTAATGGATGGTTTCTCAGGATATAACTAGATCAATATTGCACCTGAGGATCAACACAAGACCAAATTCATCTGTCCGTGGGGTAATTTCACGTACAAAAACTCCCGTTCGGTTTGAAAAATGCTGGAGCCACTTTTCAGCGTGCGATGTCCTATGCTTTTCATGACATTCGTCATATCAGTTAGACTTATCTGGACGACTTGCCAGCCCATTCGGGTAAGCGAGAGGACCATCCTGAGCATCTCCTCCATATCTTTCTTCGTTGCAGACGCTACAATATCAGGCTCAATCCTGATAAATGCGTCTTCTGCATTGATTCTGGCCGTCTTTTAGGATTCATAGTCTCGAAAGACGGAATTCGCCTTGACCCTTTAAAGGTCGAGGCCATCGTAAATCTCCCATCACCCTCTTCCCTGTATCAGTTACAGAGTCTGCAAGGGAAAGCGAATTTTCTTCGGCGCTTTATCCCGAACTATGCCGAGGTGGCCAAAGGATTCACTCGTTTGTTAAAGAAGAACGTTCCCTTTCACTGGGACGAAATTGCTGAGGAATCCTTTGAGAAGCTGAAGATGTTGCTTGTCAATGCTCCATTGCTTCGTCCTCCGGACTACCACCACGACTTCACCTTATATCTAGCCACCGCATTTAGCACCATAGCCATGGTCTTGGTGCAGGATGACAATCACGGTGATGAACATGTTGTTTATTACCTATCTCGGAACCTTCTTGACCCGGAAACGCATTATGCACATGTCGAGAAGTTGGCATTAGCAGCAGTACACGTTGTACAACGCTTTCACCATTACATCCTTTTGCGCTCGATAACAGTGGTTTCAGACTGCAACCCTATGATGTATATTCTTTCTAGAAAATTAATGGGGGGCAAGTATTCCAAATGGATTGTGATCCTGCAGGAGTTTGACTTGGAGTTCACTACTGCTAAGTCAACTAAATCACTAGTCTTCACGGATTTGATATGTTCTCTCCCTACATACTCTGTTCCCTCACACTCTGAAGACCATATACTGGACGAAACACTTTTCCTCATCAGCACTCGTGACCCTTGGTATGGTGACATAATAGTGTATCTTCAGACCTCGACATTTCGGTCTGAGTTGGATAAAGCTGCCCGCCGTCAGATTCGGCACCAGTCCCAACCCTACCGTATAATAGGAGATACCTTATATCGCGTTGGAGTAGATTCAGTGCTCCGGCGATGCCTAACCTTGGAAGAGGCTGAGAAGGTCCTAAATGACTACCACAGTGGCGCCTGTGGTGGACATATGTCCGGGTATGCTACTTCCCAGAAGATTCTGTGAGCAGGTTATTTCTGGCCTTCCATATTCAAGGACTATATCACTGCAGTCCGTAAATGTCATCCATGCCAGATATTTCAGTGCAAGATGTGCACGTCGCCTTTACCATTGCATCCCGTTATTACCATCGGCCCTTTTGTGAAATGGGGCGTTGATTTTATGACGTGTAACCCTCACTCGGCCGGGGGGCATGCGTATATCATTGTCGCCGTCAACTACTTCACCAAGTGGGCTGAGGCGATGCCTACACTAGCTGCTGACGGGAAAACGGCTACTCAATTTATATTCAACCATGTTATTGCACGGTTCGGGGTTCCTCAAGCCATCGTCACTGATCACGGTACTCATTTCCGATATTATATGATGGTGGAGCTGACTTCAACGTTGGGCTTGCGTCACGACAGCTCGACACCATATTACCCTCAAGTGAATGATCAGGTTGAAGCAGTGAACAAGGTTTTGGTCACTATGCTTCAGCGAACGGTTGGTATTCACAAATCCAATTGGCATCTCCAAATGTTCTCAGCTCTCTGGGCATACCAAACATCTGCAAAGAGTGCAACTGGGTTCACACCATTTCAATTGGTGTATGGCCTGGAAGCAACTCTTCCGGTTGAATGCGAGATTCCTTCGTTAAAATTAGCTGTGGAGCTTCTACCTAATACTTCTGCTAAGGAAGAATGTCTTCTGTATCTAGAACGGTTAGATGAAACTCGTCATCTGGCTGCTTTGGTTATCGAAGCACAAAAGAAGAGAGTCAAAACTCATTTTGATCAATCTGTTTCTCCTCATTCCTTTATTGAAGGGGACCTCGTCCTCCTGTACGATCAAGCACATGATAAGCTTGGAGCCAGTAAGTTCCAGCCTATGTGGCATGGGCCCTATATAGTAAAACGCGTTTTGAAAAACGGGGCCTACGAGCTCATAGATTATGAAGGAGTTCCGCTGGCACAGCCCAGAAATGGGTTGTACCTCAAAAAGTACTATGCTTGAAGTGATTTCTTGGTGTGGTGTGTGTACATAGGTGTGTGGTTTTCATTTGTGTGCATGTATTGTGTGGTATGCTTTGTAAACATCTTTCTGCTGATCGGGTCTTCCTGGTTGTGCAGATGTCTTTTCATCCATTTGTTGGTTTCGTGGATGGTGCCTCCCGCAGTACTAGGAATTTGTCTTCAGCAGCCTGGGTAATCTATGATCCTGCTGGTGAGTTGATTGACCTACAAGGAGTGTGTCTAAGACGTACCATGAACAACATCGTGGAATATAGTGCTGTGTTAGAATTATTGACCGAGGCAGTAAACCTTGGTATCCGTGAATTGCTCGTGTATCTAGATTCGCAACTTGTAGTGCTACAACTAAACAGACACTATTCGGTAAGAAACCCATCCATCTTACGTCTGTATCTGCGTATTCGATTACTGGAAAGGAATTTTGACTACATTACATATCATCATATACCCAGACATTTTAATACATTAACAGATGCAGTAGCAAATTTGGTATTAGACAGACATTTGCGCAATTTGTAAATCATCATCACATGTAAAGAAAGATCCATCCAGAAATAGATATGCACATATATATAGATATCGAAATTTTTACATAGAGTGTGTCACATAAAAGTCAAAATATACATAATCGTCTTAAGTACATCCGGAGACGATATGTCTCTCAAAAAATAGGGTTGGTATAAATCCTAAGAGCTAATCCACATGGTGCTCATGATAGCACGTAACTGCACGCACTAAGCGTCTCAGGATTCGGTGGATCCGACCCGAAACTCCCACCGTGTGGCGCTAGTATGCCATCGGTACATCTGCCAGCCGAGCATAGTCCGGAATCCCTCGGGCAATGCCCTCAAGATTCTGGATCAGCTCCTCTCCTCCGGTGCCCTCTCCCTGAGGATCAGGGGCGAGTTGTGTCCCCCGTGAGATTGGAGACATCCCAACTGGTCTCTCAGGTCCCACATCTGCATACATATATAAAATGTGTTAAGACGAATGTGTATTAACAAAAAAACATAAAACATAAAAAATAAAAAATATGAGGTCTTACGCAACTCCTCGTCCCAGTCATCTCCTTCTGGCAGTGGGAGATCTGGGTCTCCGGTGAAGTCAGTTCCTGCATAAGGCCAGTCTTCCACGACAATCAGCTGGCACCGTAACCACCTAAAGAACTCTGGCCTCCAGGACATCTGTTGGCCGCCTCCAGCTCTGGGCATCAATGCTGCCCAGCGATCCATTCTTGGCTCTCGTGGTATCGGATCTGCTACTGCGGCCCCTTGGCCCTGGAATATTGGTAAGCGTTCCAGAATGAATGATACCAGGATGGAACCATAACCGAACTATTTTATTTTACCCTATTTGCATTTCGTGAGCTGCCTTTTCATATTGATTGTTACTGCTTTTGCCCAGTCGAACAGTAGGGGACTCATGCATTCTGAGGCCAGTAGGATTTGGGCCTTTGTGGCCTCATGTGGTGCCTGCGACCCTGTAGCCCACGTGATGGTATGTAGGACCACTCTCAATGCCAGATCAGGGATAGTGTGGATATCCACCTTCTTGCTGCCTGATCCCATTTGTGCTCCTCGGCACACTCGTGCCATCACTTCTTCCATCTTCTCCCCGGATGGTCTGCTTCCAGTCAACACAGGGATCGGACCTCTGCGGGACAATCCAATGATAAAATAAACATCGGAAACCTCCAACTCTAATACCTGGTCTCGTAACCTGAACACCTGTTCATGTTCATCCCAGATACTGATTAAATACTGGAGGAGCTCGGGCTGAGCTCGTAGACAGGGTGTGAGGAAGAAATTTTTCAGCCCACAGTTTCTAAGGGCATTCATGCAAGCTTGACTTTGGATGGCTTGTTCATCCTCTTCTCCATGCTCTCATTCTTTCCATTCAATCGCCATTTTTCTTGATTACCTGCATTCATATGGTCATAAGCCCTTAGTTAGATCTCTGATAGGCCTCAAATTCCATGAAATTTGGTTTAAATGTCAAAATTTTAGGCGGATTTTTAGGTTCGGCCGCTGGCGCGGCTGTTTTGTGAACAGTCGTGCCATGTGGTGTGAGCCCTTTGTACAAAAGAGCCCATTGGCGCGGGTCCATGCCCGACACCCGCGCCAATGAGCACAACCCTAAAATTTTAAAAGTGGCCACATAGAATTGATTTTCAAGGGAAAATTATCAAAAAATGGATGAAAATGTAGAGCAAGGGAGCGCCTCTTACCTGTAGCAGACGAGAAGCTGAATGGTCAACTGGATTTGTTGCAATCACCATCAGAAGTTTCTGCTCCAAATGGACCACTGTTGCTTTTTACCAAGGTAAATAGTAAATGTAATTTTATTTTTACCAATTTGACATATTTATAACCTTTTGACATAAATGAGTTGTAAAAAGTCATTTTTATCGAATATTTCTATATATTATGTCGAAAATGGGTTTTACGCTTGCTTGGTATGTGCAGTAGCAGGTTTTTGCGACTTTAACGATGGAAACAAGTTGTATTTTATACTTTTTCGGACTCGGTAAATACACGAAAAAGTCACCTTGGAGTCATCTTTCAGCTCTTTTCTGACTCTCTAAAAATGAAAATATTTTCGAGGCCCTTGTCGTTTCGATCTCATTAAATTGGACACGAATCGACATCTACCCAGTATACGTTTAACCCTTTTTCGGGTTGGGATGGATTGATTACGAAAAAGGAATACCCTAGCCTATCGTGACTAGGAGGTTTTCTCGGATATTGTTTTCGACCTTTTCGGATCTGAGGAACTATTTACGAAAAGGGACCTATGGAGTTTACTTTTTCGCTGTCTTTTCAAACTCTCTAAACATGAAAAGACGCTGAGTTCTCCCTTTGTCAGACTCGTTAAACCCTGATGACATCAGATCCAGTCGAAATGACGTTCTCCGAGTTCCTTCGTCCTAGGACTCGTTAAATGCACTAGGATGGATTCGCCCGAAGGGCAGACTTATATTACAAGCATATGCTATCCCCTTCAAGCTTGTTATCAAAAATAATTGGGGTACTCGCCAGAAATGGTGGGGGAAAAATGGAACCATCATCGTTGTCGTCGGCAATATGTCGCTCTTGAACATGGCACTTGTCTACATTCGTGTCGGGTTGGGGACATCTCATCTCGTTTCTTCACTTTTCCTCTGTGGGTTTGGATAATCCCTTTTGACCTCTCCTCCGCTCATTGCCTCATCACCATGACCTCTGATCTGTTGATGTCAAATACTGCCAAGTCCACTGTCGTGCCGTTTATATGTTAAAGACAAGTTGGCCTTTGCAAATATCAACCTTCCTCTGATTCTCATACGATCCTGATTCACAACAAAACATCATGTTCCTCTGTCTCGTGTCGATGATGTGGGAAACATTATGGCCCACCTTTGATCAAGGTCACTTCCTGTCGACTTCAGCTCATTATCCAGGAAGCTGATCTAGAGACTCCTTTATGGTACCTTGGAGCCTGCATGCCTCAATGGAAGGTTCATCGGATTCGACATGAGGTTTTCATCATTGGCCTCCGATCGAGTGATTCTGCGGGTGTTCGAAGCCAATTCACACGCCGTAGATTGTACCTGTAGTACCTTGAGGGCCATTTTCATTATTGGTGGTTCCTCTCGCGTCTGTTAATAGCTTTCATCATTGGCTGGTAATCAGACGATGTTCTTGCATGTTCGACTTCAGCTCACATATTCACATGCTCAAACTTGTACTTTGTTTGGGTCGAGATGGAGCGCAAGACCCTGGATTGTGTCTGTTGTAATCCAGGCTGCGATTGTGGATTATTATCATTATGTATATGACTCATTGATTGGATGGCTGTGACCATACCTGAGTATATTTATTTGATCCTCGTTGGATGGCTACGCCCATACCCTGGATCCGGATTATAGTGTACTCTGTTTCGAATGGCTGCGCCCATACCACACATACATCATGTACTTGAGATATCAGTTGTATTTTTCTGCGCAGGTTTTCCGACGGCGGGCCTTCAGTTGAACATGTTCTCGTAAAGAATTTCACCCCTCTCTCTCTCGGGCCTCATCCTTTAGGGGGCATCTATTACACAGTAATTTGTCACCGTTCCTACCATTCCCCGTCCCGCACAATGGAGGACCCATTTTGTGACCTGTGAACATTGTCATGCCTTGGAAACATCATCAATGCATTCCTCTAAGCATGAGCTTCAATTTCCCTAAAGACATCTCCTTGCAAAAAATCATAAAAACATCTCTTTTTGCATTGGCGCGGGCAGACAGTTCAGCACTCGCGCCAATGGGGAAAATCCTACAAAGAGGCCGCGCCAAATGGCGCTCTATCGTAGAGTAATAGTCGTACCAGCCAATTTAAGGAGTGTTTTTTAAATAAATATGGCCGAAGTTGTGTTTCAACAAACTCAGAAACCATTGCCTATCTTGAGTTGAGAGGTTTGGCTGCGGGAGTTCTATGGAAGGGAAGTAGTTTTGCCACCTCCCATGGAACCTTCCTTATTGATAGGGCCAATCCCACAATAATAGGGATCCCAACTCCTTCCTTCCCCATCTATAAAATCCTGCTCAATTCCATGGCAAGCTAGTCTTGAAGTGCCTAAGCTTTGAATCTCAAAATTCCCAAGAGCCTTTATGTTGTAAGAGCCCTCTTTCTTCCCTTAAGGCCGACTCAAGTAAGGAGACTATTGTCGAGAGACTCAGGACAGGTTTGCCCTTTCCCTGGTGAGCTTTGCGAGACGTGAACGACTGGAGACCCGTCCGAAGGAGACCACGGCGTCAGAACTTTGGTTGTAATCTCTTTCAATTGTTATTTAATGAATGATTATGATTATGGTTCCACTCTGTTATCGATTATGTTAATATGAGTAGTATCCTTTCTGATTGATATTTAGTTACGTATGCCGGATTTTATGCTTGTATCTGTTTGTTTCTTGCACATGCAGGTATCCATCCACGGAGATCGTAGAGGATCGTGATCTGCCGAGGCTGAGGAACGGGAACGCTCTCTTCTTCAGATCGTAGCATTGGATTCCAGGTAGGCCTCCATCTTTGGTCTTTTCATTTCGTAACTAGGAACTTGCGTCGTAACATTTCGTGATTGTTGCTAGACCCCTGCTGGGCTAGGAGGGATCGCCTCTGTCCACAGAGGGGATTTACCTCCTCAACACTAGCCATAATCAGAACTGCCCATATATTGAAGAAATCCCAGAAGCCAAAATAACATATACTGCTAATATAAATCATTATGAAAATCCTTTTGAAACAGAGGTAACTGACAACACAGACCAAGAAGACTTGGAAGTCTGACAATACAAAAATGATAAAATTCCAAGGGGTCTAACACCTTTAGAACACCTTTTTGACTTTAACGATGTAGCCAAACAGCCAAGAATGGAGCCGGTGGAAAAAGATGTAGAAGAACATAACATAGGCAGCCTAGTAGAACCCAAGATGATTAAACTGTCCAACACTCTCCCAGCTCACATAAAATTTCATTATATAGAGCTCTTCAAAGAGTTTAAAGATGTTTTTTCTTGGGGATACAAAGACCTTAAATCTTATGATGTTAACATCATTCAGCACAAGATTCCCTTGAAGGAAAATCAAAAGCCCTTCAAACAAAAACTGAGGAGAATAAACCCACTTTTATTACCTTTAGTTAGAGCTAAAATTGAAAAGATGCATGATGCTGGCATTATAGTACCTGTTAGATTTTCAGAATGGGTATCAAACTTAGTTTCTATTAGGAAAAAGACAGGAGAGATCAAACTTTGTATTAACTTCAGAAATTTAAACAGAGCATCCCTAAAGGACAACTACCCATTGCCAAAAATGGATCATATACTTCAGAAGTTAGTTGAGTCAAAAAGGATTTCCCTCTTAGATGGGTTTTCAGGTTACAACCAGGTGTTAGTGCTCCCAAGTGATCAAATCAAAACTGCTTTTACCACACCTTGGGGCACCTTTATGTATGTCAAAATGCCTTTCGGATTAATGAATGTAGGGGCCACCTTCTAAAAGGCCATGGAAATAGCATTTTCTGAAGACATTGGCTATTTCATAATCATTTACCTTGATGACATAACTGTTTTCTCAAAAAATGATGAAGAAAATTTGATTCACCTAAGAAATTTTTTTGGGAAGTGTAGGAAATTTGGCTTGTCATTGAATCCCAAGAAAGCACTATTTGGTCTCCAAGAAGGTAAACTTCTTTGCCACATAATTTTGGAAGAGGGAATCAAAATAGACCCTACAAAGATAGATGGCATATTGCATATCAGCCATCCAAGGAGCCTCAAATAATTGCAATCTTTCATCGAAAAGATTAATTTTCTAAGGAGGTTTATTCCTAATCTTTCTGAGCTATTAAAAAACATTACAAACATGCTTAAGAAATATGTAGGTGTAAAATGGACTTTACTAGCTAAACAATCATTCGAACTGGTCAAACAAGCTCTTACTCAAGCACCAGTCCTGATTAGTCCAGATTTTACCAAAGATTTATAGATCTTTCCTTTACATCTGAACATACAATAGCTGCAGTTTTACTTCAAAAGAATGATTTGGGGCAAGAGCAACCAATATCTTGCTTTAGTAGGGCCTTAAGATATGCTCCTCTCAAATATAAAATCATGGAGAAGCAAGCCTTAGCATTAGTGAAAGCATTAAAAGACTTTAGGGTCTATATTTTACACTCTCACATAATTGCTTTTGTTGCACATACTGTTGTCAAGGACATTCTAAGCCAAGACCCCGATGGTAAAAGGGTAAAATGGATTGCAAATATTCTTGAATATGACTTAGAAATCAGGCCCACCAAACTAATCAAGGGGAAGGGATTAGAAAAACTTATGGCTGAGTCTAACTTTCAAGCACTGGACATGAATATGGTAGATGTGTTGGAAGAAATAAAATAATCTGATGCTCCTTTCATTGAAGAAACATTTCTAAATTCTCCTTGGTATGCTGACATTATTTATGTGCTTTTATATCTAAATGTCCCTCCTTCTTTGTCTAAAACTAAAGCTGGATTATTGAAACAAAAGGCTTTGAGTTTTTTCATATTAGATGGAGTATTATATTGGAAAAATGATGTTGGAATTTTTCTTAAATGTTTACTTGAAGATGATGCAGGAAAAATAATGCATGAATTGCATAACGGAGAATGTGGAGGACACCTCTACTGGAAGGCCACAGCAAACAAAATTCTTAGATCTTGTTGTTATTGGCCTACCCTTTTCCCTGACACTCAAAAGCTGGTCCTATCTTGTGATAAGTGTCAAATATTTGATGGCAGAAGAAAATTCCTTCCGTTACCTTTACATCCTATCAGAGTTGAGGCACCTTTTCAATAGTGGGGGCTGGACTTCATTGGCGAAATTCATCCATCCTCCTCAGCTCAGCATAAGTGGATCCTCACAACCATTGACTTCTTTACCAAGTGGATAGAAGCTATACCTTCCAGAAATGCTAATGACTCTGTCATCATCAAGTTTCTCGAAACTAATATCCTATCCAGATTTGGTTGTCCCAGAAAAATCATAACAGACAATGCTGCTGCTTTTAAATATAAGAAAATGGTTGATTTCTGTTACAAGTACCACATAACCTTGGGCCATTCCACTGCTTACTATCCCCAAGGAAATGGATTAGATGAATCTTCCAACAAGAGCCTCATCAATATCATTAAAAAGTTGTTGGAACAAAATCAGAAATCATGGCACAATAAGCTGGTTCATGCCTTATGGGCTGATAGGCTAACTACAAAGAAATCAATAAACACGTCTCCCTATCAGCTATTCTATGGTATGGATGCAGTTTTTCCCACATCATTGGGAGTTCCAGTCATGAAGCTCCTTCAATAAGTGCAGAGTGAATAAAATGATATGCAGAGAAGAATCAACCAAACTATCCATTTATAGCAGACCAGAGAGGAAGTCCATGAAAGAACACAACTAGTCCAAGAAAAAATGAAGAAGCTATTTGATAAGAGGACTAAGGCAAACAATTTCCAAGTTGGGAATGTTGTTCTTAAGTGGGATTCAAGAAAACAAGAGAAGGGAAAACATGGAAAATTTGAGAACTTGTGGAAAGGGCCCTATATTATTCATGCTGAGAGAGGTCACAATGTGTTTTTCTTGAAAGAACTGAATGGAGAAGACCTATATGGAGGTCCTGTCAATGGAAGGATGCTCAAGCATTACTTCTGCCAAGAATCTTAAGTTTCAAAGAATTTTATTTTTTCATTGTAAATATCATAGTCTAACCATTGAATTCAAAGTTAGAAAAATCAAAAATACAAAAACAAAGAAAGGAAGAAAAGAGGGCAGTTTGTAAAAACAATAAAGGTATAGCCCCATACCAAAAAAGAGAAACAAATTGAAAGTGTGCAAGCTCAAATGCGACTCCTACAAGAACACACTTCTAGTTAGTCAAACTGCCTAATCTTGACTAATTAGCTTTAAATTCTCTACTGATAGGATAGCAAATTTGATATGCCAAACTGTCTAATCCTGGCTTATCAGTAGATAGTTTAGGATAGAAATTAAAGGTTCAAACATGATCAAAATCTGAACCTATGGTTGCAAAGAGAAATGACTCAAATCTGTTCTATTTTTTTGAGTCTAAGAGATGTAAAAATCGGGTTCTAATTACCTCAAAATCTGAACCAGAAGAAAAGGAAAGACAACTCAATAAGAGTCAAAATAGAACTGTGAAAAAAGGAAGGAAATGTTTCCAAATTTTCAGATCTTAAGCCTTCCATTTTTTATTTAATTTTTGTGAAATAAATGTCTATGTGCAGCTTGTATTTTATTCCATAGACCAGCATCAAGTTATACTGTTCAATTCTGACTTGAGTGCTTTTTCATTTCTGTTGTATAAACTAGAGAATAAAGATCTGTTGGATAGTTCAATCCCAACAGATAGTATAATAGGTAGAGAAGCATCTAAACTCAATTGTTTAATATGAGTTTAGGGAGAAATAAGCAGGAGAATTAGATTAGATTTCATGCTTTCAAAAGAATAAAATGTTGTAAAAAAATTTTCCAATCCAAGTGCACTCTAATGAAGGAAAAAATGTTAGATCAGTAGGATTGGGTAGGTAGAAAGTTGTATTGATGAAGATCCATTTTTTTTCATGGTTTCTAATATGTTTTTCAGAGAAAGATCATCCCAGTAAAAGAAGAGTAGCCCAATGGATAAGGCACAGGTCATCCTCCCAGAGAAAGCAAGTCTGAAGTTCTTGATGCCTTCAAGAACACACCATCCCCTAGTGGAGCCACTGTTAGCCACCTGTAAAATTTGATTATCCCAAAAGGTGGCTAAATATATTTTTGAAGCCTTCAAGGAACAATTTTTCTCACTAAAAACTGTTGGCTCTTGAATACTTTTTGAAGGCCTCCTACCTCTGTCCAGATCCTATACTTTTGTTTTCATCCCAAAAGACTCTGAAATCCTGCTGATTTCCAAAGCCAAAATATTGCTGCAAACACCATTTTCTGCTTTCCCTTATTCCCAAATTAACCTCATCATTTTATCCTCCTATTTCCCACAAAAATCCCTCATTTTCACATTTCTGCCTTTTCCCCTCATCAAAATCCCCTTTATAAGGTTTAAGACTCACTCTTGGCCTTATCAGAACTGTCAAACCTTTCAAAATCATGAGAAAAAACCATTAAAAACCCATTTTTGTTATATATATTGGGCTTAAGCCCCCTTGGGCTAAGTCCCTAGCCTTTCCACCCATACACCCTGGCGCCATGACCCTGCACTGAGACAGTCGAGTGCTTGTCTGGTTTAAATAAATATTTCTTCGCAAACCATTAAAAAACCTTTGATATTTATTTAAACCATCGAAATTCATTTTATTTAATTTTTCCGCCCGTGAAAATTGTGGAGCGATCTCGACCGTTGATTCAATCCATAGATCCGATGGTGTGGAGCACGCCTCCCTGTGGACCCCCCAGCCGTGAGCCATTTTCCCAAAACCACGTGGTTTTTATCACACCACTCTTCGGTGGAGGACGGTTTTTACCCGATGGCCAGCGATTCCATACACTTACCGCCACACGTCCCTTGTACTATTTGAAAAACCGTCGTCCATCCGTCGTCCATCGCGCGTTAACATTCAGACTAGGATGCCCAGTGATATTTTTTTCCACCGTCCGATCTGGGCTCACTGATCCAACGGTGATCACTCACCGAAGTTGCTATATGGTTAACGAAGGTGTGCACATGATAGTTAGGCCATCGTACAACAACAAATAAATCTCCACCGTCGATCTGATCTACAGATCGATGGCCCACAATTCATCGCCCGATCTCTCTGTTTTAATTTCCATTGCCCAATCCCGACCGATCGCTCATATTCATCCTTCTCCTCTGACCGCCTCGTTCAATCTCGACCGTCGATCTCTGCACGATCGACGGCTCGGATTTAATCCTTCTTTCACCCATTCTCCGATCGCTCCTGATCAATCATGACCGTTGGATGATGCCATCCAACAGCTCCAATCTCCTCACACGCCCTCTGATGCAGTCAACCTATAAAAGTAGTATTTTTTAATATTTTTCGTATTTTGCAGCGTTTTTTATCATTTGCTCGCAATTTTCAAAGAAGATTCAGATGCGGAGGGTGACGACCCTGCCGTCTTCGATTCGTCAAAGGGAATAATCCACAGGGTGGAAATTCACGTTAACTCAATGTTTCCTCAGGCATGGATGCCTTATAAACCCTGCGCATCCCTGCACAACAACAAAGAACACAACAAATCGGGCATAGACAAAGAGTATCAGTATTGAAGACCAGAATGCACCAGAACAGAGGATTAAGAGATAGATTTGTGGGGATTATATCTAAGATGTCTATCAAAAGCCTAATCCTTGGATTGAAACACAGTTTTAAGGAAAGATCAGAGTGTTTTATCCAACAAAAATCTCCACCACCTTAGTTAAAGCGAATCAATTCTTCTAAGCTACCACAAAGACACCTGTGCCTCAAAGAAATCAAATACAGGCCGAAGTCATTGCATGAAATCAGATATTTGCCTTCAGCACAGCCAGGTAGTTACTTCTGCAAGGAAATAAATGCAGAAATATCTGCAAAGTAACCCCGGCATCGCACAGAGCCTCAAAGGTCAATGAAAGCTCCCACAGAGCCTAATCTTTATGTAAAAACATTTAATACAAAGGATATGTATGTAATTCTCTTCATTGAGCCCCTCAAAGGCCCAGAAAACCATTTAAGTCTGTATTAATTGTAATTGAGATTTTTCATCAAATATCACCTCCTCATCCTTCTATATATACTTCTTCAGAAGATGAGTGAGGGGTTGGTTGTTGTTGATCACAAGTTGTAATATTGAAACTCTCTGAAATCAATACATAGTCCTTTGAAGTTGAAGAACAAATTGAAGTCTTGGAGGTCTTGATGATGTTGTTGCATGTTTGTTCCTGAGAAGGCTCTATCATTGGATTCATGAGCTTGGCTGTTGGTGAAGTATTCTGAACTATTTCATGTTTTTCCCTGTTTTCATTATGCTCCATAATTTCTCACCACAAGAGGATAGAAAGTATTAGGCTAAGAAATGACTCTTGGAAGCACCTTAGACCTGTTCATCCTTCACAGTTTTATGTTTTCTTCTGCTGAATTATTTTAGAGGCTTTAATATTTCTCTTTAGTCTTCATGCTTGTTTATTTCCTTAATAGTTTGAATAGCTGGTTTCAGCATGATTTATGGTTCTCCCTGCTTGTCTGTTGCCACTTAAAAACTATTATTGAAGTCTCCCTTGGAAGTTCTTTTCTTATAGTGAATCAGAGAGGTCTGTTTTGATCTTGCCCTTTGTTCTCACTTAAACATTTTGCTTAAAGGTCATTATAATTATGATCATAGATGTTTTTAGGTGTTCCCTCTTCTATGACTGTGATTATTAGTAAATATTATATTTTTTCTAAATTCCTTTAGAATAAAATCTTTGAGGAAATATGGTGTTCCCTGAATCTTAGATTTTACTTTGAAAGTTGTTTTGAAATCATTGTTTGCTTAAAGGTGTGATTTGTAGAATTTATGGTTAGCCCTGTCTATTAAAGAACTCTTTATTGTTTCAATTTATGCTTTCGAATTCCCTTTGTTGAGAATTAAAACTGTCTTTCCAAATCATTAATGTCCATTCCATTCCAAAAACAAAAGGATCTTGTGGCCAAGTTAGATTTTCCCTTTGATATCCCATATCCTTTGATAAGTGTGTTATGACTTTTTTTTTACTCCATTATCAAATGAAACAGATATTTTACTGTCATATATTTCTTTCCTAGACCTTTTATGTTCTGCTATATCAATTCAATCCAACTAAAGAAACAAACACCTGCACTTAATAACTAGTCTAAAACCAATACTCTAAGAACACAAGATAAACCTTTGCAAACAAACTTTGAGAGATCCCTCTCTGAGAGTAGGAGTAATAGATCCTGTAACTCTAAAGATTGGTTCTGATGTTGCCTTGTCTTTTGATTTTCCAAACTATCAAAATACGGGACACCAACAACAGTAAAGGAAAAATATCACGTTTTCACCTCAAAACATGGTTTTGAGGTGAAAATTACATCAAGATGAATATAAATGTCTCTTTGATTTCTTCCTGGTGCTGTGACTTTGAGCTTATTGGCATCTTGATGACCTTGCTGATATTATTGATACTTGACTCACTAATTTGACCATGTTGAGACCCTAGAAACTAAGGAGACCCATCCTATGACCTACTGAC
Organism: Pinus albicaulis; assembly: GCA_034641835.2. NCBI lineage: Eukaryota > Viridiplantae > Streptophyta > Pinopsida > Pinales > Pinaceae > Pinus > Pinus albicaulis. The sequence continues at coordinate 155,908 of JAXQQM020065126.1, read as the reverse complement.
ATGATTTTGAAAATAAAAGTGACTAATGACCAAATACCATAGAAAGGAAAATCAGCAAGTACTTCATGAGGGTGAACTGATAAAAATTACTACCATAAATGAATCTATGACCTAGCATAATGGTGAAATTTATTATTATGGGACTCCTAATATGCAAATGCAAAGAGTAACTTTGATCACTGATGGCAGTATAACTAGACTAACACTAACATTGGCTCCAATGGGGATGGTAACTCCTTGGAGGTGCCAAGAACACCGTAGACCAAGTAGCCTTTATCCATTGGGCATGGAGTCAATAATGTTAGAAACTGACACAAATGCAAACTGACTCTGACTCTAGAATAAGACTGAAAACTGAAATAAAACCAAACCATACACATATCATCCAAGTTTTATAGCCTTCACCTCGGGCCCCAAACTTGAATGACTGTGCATTTTGAACTTTGCTTTTGGAGAAAATAAAATGGAATATATAATGATGATGAGATAGTTTCTGATCCATGTCTTCAACAATGGTATTGCTTCAATAGCCTACCATTTACTGCTCCTACAAGACAATCCTGGCCATCCATTTCCGAAAGCAAGAAGGCATTCTGGCCCGTGTATGCTGTAATTTTGTACGGTCCCTTCAAAAGGTCGTCAAATTTACCATGCTTCCCTTTGTCTTCATTTCTTGCATCCCATTTCAACACTACATAACCCAACTGAAAATTTTCTGCTTTAGTCTTCCTGTCATAGATCTTTTTAATATTCTCCTGCAACTGACTTTTTTTCTGTGACACTTCTTCTCTTGTTTGTTGAAGGTGAATCATCTGGTTGATTCTTCGCTAGTTGTCTTCATCTTCACTGCCAACTTCTTGTAATAATCTCATAACTGGAACTATAAGAGAGGTAGGAAAGATGGCATCAGTACCAGAAACCAACTCAAAAGGTGACATACCTATTGATTTTTTACTGCTGTCTCTGTTTGCCCACAGTGCATTGATAAGCTTTCGGTGCCAATTTCTTTTGTTGGCCTCCAAAATTTTCTTAATTATATTCATCAGCGACTTGTTGGATGAATCAGCCAGGACATTACCTTGTGGATAATACGCAGTTGAATGGCCCAGCACAATGTTATAATTATTACAGAAATCGACCATTTTCTTTGATCTAAACGCGGTTGCATTATCTGTCACGATTTTACATGGGCAACCAAAATGGGATAAAATATTTGATTCCAGGAATTGTATATTTACCGTGTCAGTTGCTTGCCTGGCAGGGATGGCCTCGATCCATTTCGTGAAATAATCTGTCTGATTCAGTATCCATCGATGCTGCGTTGAGGACGCAGGATGAATTTCTCCTATAAAATCGAGCCCCCACTGTTGAAATGGCGCATTCACTGAAACAGGTTTCAAAGGAAGTGGAAGCAATTTCTTCTTCCCTTGCAAAATTTGACATTCATAACAATTCATCACTGTTTTATATAAATCGAAAAATAATGTGGGCCAATAATACCCGGCTCTCAATACCTTGTTTGTTGTAGTTTTCCAAAACAGGTTACCACCACAATCACCTTTATGAAAATCGTGCATTACCTTCTGAGCTTCTTCTTTAACCAGGCAATTTAGCAAAACACCTCCCAAATCTTTCCAAAATAAAGCACTATTCAAAATGCAATATTTTGCATATTTAAGCTTCAAAGATCTACCTTTGCTCTTAGACATGCCTGGAGGAGGCGACAGATGCTGAAGAACATACACAATATCTGAATTCCAAGGGGACTGTAGAAAAATATCTGAAATAGGAACCAGCAAACCTTCATCTTCCTCATCTAACATCGCTGAAATAATATTTATATCTAAAGAATGCAGATTTGATTGGGCCATCAATTTCGTCAAACCTTGGCCTTTGATCAACTTAGTAGGCTTTATCTCCAGATCATACTCCAACATAGCTTCTATCCATTTGCCTCTTCGACCTTCTGGATCAGTTTGCATGAGCACATCTTTGACTGCTGTGTTAGGGACATATGCTGTAGTGTGTGAATGTAGAATATAGATCCTAAAATCTTTCAACGCCTTGACAAGAGTCAATGCCTTCTTTTCAATAATATTATATCTTAAAGCAGCATTTCTAATAGTCCTACTGAAAAAAGTGATTGGCTTTTCTACCCCATCTCTCTTTTGCATTAAAACAGTGGCCATAATATGCTCAAATGCAAACTAAAATATAATAAAATCTTGGGTATAGTCGGGACTGATCAGGACTGGGGCATTAGAAAAAGCTAACTTTACCAAATTGAATGATTTGATGGCTTCTTCACTCCACTTAACAGTGCTATCCTTTTTCAACATATTGGTCATTTCTCTCAAATGCTCATCCAGATTAGGTATAAATCTGCGCAAAAAATTCATCTTACCATTAAAAGCCTGAATCTCTTTCTTGTTCTGTGGAAGATCTATGAGCTGGATTTCCTCCACTCTGGCTAGATCTATGCGGATGCCATCTTCAGAGATGATATGCCCAAGAAATTTGCCCTCATCCATGGAAAAAAGGCTCTTTTTTGGATTGAGAGAAATCCCAAAATTTCTGCAACGCTGAAAAACTACTCTTAGATGGTGCAAATGCTCATCATCTGAACCCGAAAACACGGTCAAATCATCCAAATAAACAACCAAAAAAACATCTTTTTCATTTGAAAAAGAAATATCCATTGCACGCTGGAAGGTGGCTCCAACGTTCTACAACCCAAAAGGCATTTTGGCATACTAGAAGGTTCCCCAGGGTGTTGTGAAGGTAGTTTTATCTTGGTCCTTCTCATGCACCAAGATCTGATTGTAGCCTAAGTAGCCATCAAGTAGTGACATCCTATATGCTCCAACTACTCTCTGCAGAATATGGTCCATTTTCGGAAGTGGGTAATTATCCTTTAAGGATGCCTTATTCAAGTTCTGAAAGTCAATACACAATCTTATTTCTCCAGTCTTTTTACGCACTAGGACCAAGTTCAAAATCCAATCAGAAAATCTAATAGGAACTATGATTCCTGCTTTGTACAATCTGTTTACCTCCTTTTCAATTGATGGTAGTAGCTTTGGATTGATTCTTCTTAACTTCTGTCTGAAAGGCTTTTGATCCGGCTTGATAGGAATTGTATGATGAATTATGTTCTTATCATACACCTTCAAATTTGAATAATCCCATGCAAATACATCAGAAAATTCAGAAAGTAACTTAACATAATTCTCCTTTACCTCAGGGGATAATGCCTTTGATAATTTAAGAAACTTGGGCTGCTCAGCTGTTCCAATATTCACATCTTCAAAACCTTTCTCTGTGGGCACCAAACTTGGTTTCTTTGCGACATCATCCTAATCAAAAAGCTCCTCTAGGGGTATGAGACCTCTAGGAATTACATTATCCTTTAACTAGAATATGTCCATCTATTTTTCTTCCAACTCTTGATCATCAACCTTGTTAGAGTCAGCCTTTGCAGCCTTCCTTCAGTGATCAAACATGCTCTTACAAAGTGATTTTAAGGTGTCAAAGTCAAATTTTGTCATTTCAAGGAGTCTTCAAGAAAAATTTGCTCACTAGGCATTAGGTCTAGGGTTTGTTTTCACTCCTTTCAAATTTGTCCAAATTTCAGTCCATGTCACCATTCAGCTGAGTGTACCATCATTCAGAGGGTTTTAATCATCATGTCAAGTTCTGTTGGGTCATTTTACACCTCGTTCATGCTTCAGTTGTGCCTTGGTAAGGTCCATTTCCCTCTCCTAGGGTTTTGGAGGTAATTTCTCTTGGATGGTCAAATCATCGGAAAAACTTGTATCCTGATGTTCACACACCTTCCCCTATCCTTAATATACCTTATTAAACACTTCCCATCACTAAGATCCCCCAAATTCCTCATTTTTCCACAAACCCTAGTTTCTTGCCACAACTTGGCAATTTTCTAGGCTAGGCCTGTGTTTTGCCCTTTTGGACCCCTTCCCCTAACTCAATCTCTGTGATTCCACTTTCCCCTGCTTCCTAACATCCCTCCCTACTTCCAAAAATTTCCCCAATAATTTAGAAGCCCCCTATCCCCTTCATTTCGCTTCATTTCGACAAAATCCCTTGTTCCACACATCGGAATCGGTTTCACTCAAAAGATGTTTCAGAGCAATAAAAGATGCCATTTTGGAAACTAAGAGAGGTTTTTGTCCCAAACATGCCAAGGAAGAAAAACCTCCTTCACTTTTTACACAGGTATCATGGTTTTAGAGAAATGTCAAAAATACCGTTGCCTCAGGAGAATTGAATGCACCTCTAAAGTGACCTTGGGAAAATCAAGATTTCTCCTAGCATGTTTGGCCAAATGACTTGCATGATGAGTCAAATGATAACTAGAAAAAAATAACTTTCCAATGAGCTATCATGAGCTCAATTTGGAGTTGAGGAAGATCTTCAAAAGTTGACTGCAACAGCGCTCTTCCTTGAGGCAGCCTCATTCTGATCATTTTGACTAGTGTTGGAAGATTTGATTTTTGACAGGGTAAATCATATCCAAATTGCATAATTCCACTTGTGTTGGAAATTAGACTCCAAGATATTTCCAACGAGCTATCACATGCTCAATTTGGACACCGGGAAGGCCTCCAAACGCTTCCTGAAAAATGCACTATGTGGCAAGAGGGAAATGCGACCCACTTGAGGGGTGCGACCCACTTGAGCATTTCAGCCAGTGTAAAAGTGAACGGGTGCGACCCACTTGAGGGGTGCGACCCACTTAAAAACAGAGCTCAGAAAATTCATGTTGTGTGCCCAGTTTCGTGTTGAATCAACTCCAGCTGCTTCCAAACAGGTTTCAAATGAATGCTCAGTAGATTTTAAGTATGGTTGTGATGTCTTGAAGTGGGAAAAATGATTTATTTAAAGGAAGAGGTGAAACCCTATATACATGGCAGATTTTTTCCTTAGGGTTTTAAATACATATGGATGGTTTCGTGAAGGTTTTCCCACCTTTAATGGTTGATATATATACCTTTGCATGTATTGTCAAAGCCTCACTGTCTTCACACCTATTATACCACCGTGGTCATCATTATTGTTTTACCACTGTCGTGCCTTTTGTTTCATGATGATCATTGACATATTGTATCTCATTGCCCATTGATAACACGTTCTTATAACTCTGTTTTCACTGCCCATTGACAAACACAGTCTTATGATTCATTGCTCCCTTTGACAAAGTTTATCCAATATTCTAAAGGCTGCCTGCTACCATTTGTCAAATTTCACTTGCAATTAAAACAGAGACTGTGCTTTTATCTCAATCCACCTAAAATAGAGCTGTTATCATTGTTTGTTTCCTTATGGTACTTTGACAGCGGGGGATATCTGTTGGGTGTTGAAACATACATTATAACTCTGTTTTCACTGCATTTATATCAGTATACATAGTGCCAATATCTTGTTCAAAGCCATGTCAGAGACAGAGTCAGTTTATGAGCAAGGGTCAGGCAGTGATTCCACGACTGAAGGTAATGTGCCACGGGGGTCTCATAGAGTTGTCAGAGGTGGTAATCATCGCAGAGAGGAGCCTACTTCTTTGGCTCGGTTGCAGGCATGTCCACTAGCAATGGATTTTTTTCGGTATTTGTCATGTTTCCGATTTTGTGAGATGATTGCACAAACCCGGCTTCATCGTAAATTGGCTCGTCTGTTTGTTCTACATTTACGGGATGGCCGGGTAAATCTTGCCGGGTTTGATTTCATTTTGTCACCCTTGACTATTGCTCAAGCCACTGGCATACCAAACATGGGCGAGGAGTGGAACAAACGTCAGCATTTAGAGAAATTTCACTATGAGCCATACATTAAAACTGGATATATGAGTTACTTGAGCAGATTTTTTCCATTTAGATTCTTGAGGGATGAGTATGCACCGCTGATGAAGCTCATCATTCAGTATTTTAGTTGTGAGGGCAGGTATGCTCGTCTTTTTGCGTATCATATTCGTTTGTTGATGCACTTCACGAGGGTACGTATGATGAATATTCCGTACTTCATATATCGCAACATAGAGAGGATGGTGATGTTTGTGCAAAGGAAAACAAGCCCAGTGCAGCAGTACAGGAGTATATACCATTACGCTTTGATCAAGATCATAGTGTTGCATCAGTTGGCAGAGCAGGGCATCACTTGGGAGGATTTCATTTCTAGAGACTTTTTCAGAGTGCCACAGCCACCTCCCGAGATAGTTCATGATGCAGGAGAGCCTTCACACCAGCCGGACATGCCTGAGGTTGAGCATATCAGCACTCCTTTGGTTCGGACATATCAGCGAGGCCACAGGGCCTTATTTGCAGCGACACGGCGAGTATTATCTCCACGTGAGGTGGAAGGGGTCTTGCCGACTTCATCAGCAGAGCGAGTATTATCTCCACATGGCGTGGAAGGGGTCTCGCCTTCTTCATCAGCGTAGGTACATTCACAGGATCATGATAGAGACAAAGACATGCTTCGTCACATGAAAGGCCATTATTGGGCTCGCATGCATGTTTGCAAAGCGAGAATGAAGATTCTGAAGAGGAGGTTGCGCGAAGCACTAAGACGGCGGAAAAGGCCTAATCCACTTCGGATTTTGGCCGAGGCTTCGTTGACTGGGCAGGATACATGATGGAGGACCTCCGCTCCGAATTTGGGCAAATTCGGAGAAAATTTTGTCATTTTCAAAATTTTGGGTCAAAAAACAGGTTTTTCAGTTAAGTGGGTCGCGCACTCATGCGCTCACTTTTTTTTGGGACACTTGCTGGAGGAAATTTTTGCATTTTTGGATTTTTCATGGTTAGTTATGCATCCTCAGAAATCAACTAAGAATTTCATCAAAATCTGGATGGTCAAAGAGCTCAAAGACACCATGAAAACCACCTTGCTGCCACCTTTTGCACCAGCAGGAAGTACCTCTGGGAGAATGAGGTTTTGGAGGGTCAAATGAGCTCCAAATTCAGAAATTCCACTTGGGTTGGATAGTCAACATCCAGGGCTTTCCAACGGGCTATCATGAGCTCACTTTGGATGCCGGGAAGTACCTCAAATTCAGGCTGGAAAAAGCGCGACCCACTCGGCTCAAAAGCGACCCACTTAAATTTTTGCTGAATTTTCAACTGCCAGCTCAGATTTTCGCCTAGTATGGACCAGTTTTGCTTGTGGATGGAATTTTTGGGTTTTTATGATGTAAATGTATATTGGGCATGTAACTTTGGCTTATTTTTATCTCTTCTAGAAGATTCACTCTCAAAAGGGTAAAAATCATGTAAATGGATCAGTTCCCACTCTTTTAGAGGCAAGTTGTTAGCTGCCTAGATTGTAGTTCCATGATTAGAATTGGTTGAAATTGATCCCTGAAGAGGGAATTCGACCCCTAGAGGTGGGGAAAGGTTTTAGAGTGATCTATATATTGTAATTTCTAAGGCATTCTACAGGTTGGACTCTTGGGAGACTTTTGATATCATTGTACATATTTTTCATATTTTGGCTAAGGAAAGATCAGGGGTTTTGTGGCACTTGTTGGGATCCTTGTGGTGTTCTGTTCTTGATGGTGTTTCCTCTTTGTTTACTGTAAGTTTATTCATGTTTAAATGTATGCCTTCCTTTCATATGCTTCTGAACTAAATTGAATGAGTAGATGAGGTTGAATCCATTGTTTACAGTGCTCTACCTTTGAATTCAGTTAGTTCTATATGTTTTCGACTGTTTGAAGAGGATCCAAGTTCTTCTCTGCCCTCTTCAGCTCCTCGTCAGTCTAATCTGTCCATATATTCAATCAAAAGCATCAAGACATTCACCTACCTCGCCCCAACTCGAAATCTGCAAAGGTCTGACCTTATCCCCGGACCCAAAATCTGTTTTCCCATTTCTCCAGCGAAAACCCAAAAATCCAAAAAATCAAACATACCTATCTCTTTACTAGCCTAAAATCAGTTCTTATTGTAAGTCATCTCGCATCCTATTGCTCATTTTCTCGAGATTGACGGAGAGAGCCCTCTCCTGCCCTCGTAGGGCTAGCTACGAGGCTGAGCGTGGTTTGATGTAGCCTTGAGTTTTACCTCATTTCAGCCTGGGGTAGATTTGAGCTCTAACATAGTGGCGACCATACTGGGGAGAAACTCAAAACGTTTGCTTGTTATAGACAGAGTCTGAAGTCACGCCAGGTAGCCTTCGAAACGCTATTGCTATGCATCAGCGAAGTAGATAAACGCTGCTTTAGTCGATCTCCGATTTAACTTGTAATCGTAGCATTTAACTTGTAAATTGCCCCAGTACATGTATCAAGTTCAGATCTGATGGTTGATGGTGAACAACGATCAGACACTACAAGGCTGAAATCATTCACCTGGCGATTTCATTCACTGAACAATCCAGAAATCGATGCTTCATGGTGATTTCACTGCAGGGAGATCAGTAGCTGTGAGATTTTCAAGATGGACCGAATCACGAGAAGATATGCTCCCATGAGCCGAGATCACATTCCAGGTTTTCCGAATAAGATGCCCAAGGTAGATTGGTCCAAGAATCTGCCTACATTTAATGATGATGGTAAGAAAGATGCTGCTTTACATCTGGTTAGATTTCACATGCATATTCGCAAGTTAAAAGTGGATTTTCCTGAAGATTGCTTGATGAAGATATTCTTGGCCACTCTGGAAGGTGAAGCCCAATCTTGGTATGAAAATTTGCCGCTGGCCTGTATTTATTGTTTAAAGGATTTTCATGCCCTGTTCATTGAAAGATATCAAGTATCTTATCCATCATTAAATTCAGTTCATGGCTGTTGCAAACATGCTTCTTCTTTTATTGAAAGCCTTGAGAAATATTATGAAGATGATAATTTTATGGATGATGAGATCATGGAGGCTCTATATGAAAATCCATTTCAGCAGCATAAAGACGATCATGAAAATTTGCAGCAGGATCAAGATTTTAGTGTGGTGGAAGATGAAGGAATTTTGAATCTTGACAGTGAACAGGAATTATATGAAATGGATCAGCAGTATGAGGAAAGTTTGTATACTCCTTCACTTGAAATCAATGAAGACAATCACTGTTTGAGCAAAAGAAAACAAAAGATATTATCTCCTCTGTCTGAAGATGAGATAGATCAGCTATTGAAAGGTCATGTTCTAGCTCAAGTTAACGCAGATCTGCAGTGTGCACATGATCAAGAGGGTGATGGTGGAACTTCTTCCTTTCCTGAAAAGGAGGACAGACCTGTAAGAAGCTTTATAGATCAGCAGGTTGAAGATGTCTATATGGCTGAAAGTGATGAAAGAGAAAGTGTCATTTCAGATCTGCCCACAGAAGAAGACAGCATGCCGGGAACTCAAGTTTCAGTTTCAGATTGTGATAATGACCAGCCAGCTATTTCAGATCTACATTCAGATTGTGATGACCAAGCATATCTTGTGCTGAAACCCATCAAGGAGAATTCTGCTGTTGAAATCATCTGGGATGCAGAAGACAGAGTTTTTGTTCCAAATGTTCACATGTCATCAGAACACAGCCTGCATAAAGAGGTAATTCAGTTAGTTCATGAACAGCAAAATGAGACCTTCATTCAAGTAAGTGAAACAGTTCCTTTGGATGAATTTATGATAGATGATAGAGATATCGTGTTTGAGCATCAAGAATCAGCTGAAGTTTCTTTCCTTATGATTGATGACTGTAATGAAAATCCGGCTGTCCTATCATATGAAGATGACCTATCATACTTTCAGAGTACAAAAGATCAAAACATTCCGGATGCCTTTCATTTTCTTCATATGTCTCATGTGTTGAAATGTTTTCTCAAGAAGAGATCTGCTCATCTACCTGTTCAGAGTTTTTTGAAGCCCAGGAGCATACTTTTACTGAAGTACATGATGAAGACAGATCAGAATCAGGAGAGAAAGACACCTTGTTTCTTCAGCAGAAGGTAAATCTTCATGTTTTTCAGGATCCAATGGCAGATTTGTTACAGTCAGCAGTGAAAGTGAGTATTGCAGTATTCAGTGATGAAGGAGATCATGGTCAATTATGTTTTTGGATGCCCAGTTACCAGTATCTATTGTTGACCAGGAGATCTGATCAGAAGAATCAGTCAAGAAGCCATCTGTTTGACTGGTTACATTGGAAAGCCAATTATACATGATTGTACATATTTCATTAGTATGCAGGTGGTTGTCATCATGATTCCAAATCTTGATGGACTGCTGCCTTTTTTTCAAAAGCTTGGTAAAGTTTTGTTTTAATTCAGTCATGAGTCATTTGTGTTTGGTCTGTTGAGTCAGTTTTTTCAAGTTATTTCAGTTTTCCATCGAGTCAAGTTTCAGTCAAGTTTCATTCAGTTTTCAGTCAAGTTTTCATTCAATAAATATGTCAAAGGTTTTGCGTTATCCGTTCAAATAATGATTCCATCGCCCAATGGATGAAGGCACTGATCTGCTCTCCCAAAGATCTGCCGTTCTTGGCACCTCCAAGGAGCTACCATCCCCATTGGAGCCAATGTTAGATTCAGCCTTTGCAGCCTTCCTTCAGTGATCAAACATGCTCTTACAAAGTTATTTTAAGGTGTCAAGGTCAAATTTTGTCATTTCAAGGAGTCTTCAAGAAAAATTTGCTCACTAGGCATTAGGTCTAGGGTTTGTTTTCACTCTTTTCAAATTTGTCCAAATGTCAGTCCATGTCACCATTCAGCTGAGTGTACCATCATTCATAGGGTTTTCATCATCATGTCAAGTTCTGTTGGGTCATTTTACACCTCGTTCATGCTTCAGTTGTGCCTTGGTAAGGACCATTTCCCTCTCCTAGGGTTTTGGAGGTAATTTCTCTTGGATGGTCAAATCATCGGAAAAACTTGTATCCTGATGTTCACACACCTTCCCCTATCCTTAATATACCTTATTAAACACTTCCCATCACTGAGATCCCCCAAATTCCTCATTTTTTCACAAACCCTAGTTTCTTGCCACAACTTGGCAATTTTCTAGGCTAGGCCTGTGTTTTGCCCTTTTGGACCCCTTCCCCTCACTCAATCTCTGTGATTCCACTTTCCCCTGCTTCCTAACATCCCTCCCTACTTCCCAAAATTTCCCCAAGAATTTAGAAGCCCCCTATCTCCTTCATTTCGCTTCATTTCGACAAAATCCCTTGTTCCACACATCGGGATCGGTTTCACTCAAAAGATGTTTCAGAGAAATAAAAGATTCAATTTGGGAAACTAAGAGAGGTTTTTGTCCAAAACATTCCAAGGAATAAAAACCTCCTTCAATTTTTACACAGGTATCATGGTTTTAGAGAAATGTCAAAAATACCGTTGCCTCAGGAGAATTGAATGCACCTCTAAAGTGACCTTGGGAAAATCAAGATTTATCCTAGCATGTTTGGCCAAATGACTTGCATGATGAGTCAAATGATAACTAGACAAAACTACCTTTCCAATGAGCTATCATGAGCTCACTTTTGAGTTGAGGAAGACCTTCAAACGTTGACTGCAACAGCGCTCTGCCTTGAGGCAGCCTCATTCTGCTCATTTTGACTAGTGTTGGAAGATTTGATTTTTGATAGGGTATATCAAATCCAAATTGCATAATTCCACTTGTGTTGGAAATTAGACTCCAAGAGCTTTCCAACGAGCTATTACACGCTCAATTTGGACACCGGAAAGGCCTCCAAAAGCTTCCTGAAAAATGCACTATGTGGCAAGAGGGAAATGCGACCCACTTGAGGGGTGCGACCCACTTGAGCATTTCAGCCAGTGTAAAAGTGAACGGGTGCGACCCACTTGAGGGGTGCGACCCACTTAAAAACAGAGCTCAGAAAATTCATGTTGTGTGCCCAGTTTCGTGTTGAATCAACTCCAGCTACTTCCAAACAGGTTTCAAATCATTGCTCAGTAGATTTTAAGTATGGTTGTGATGTCTTGAAGTGGGAAAAATGATTTATTTAAAGGAAGAGGTGAAACCCTATATACATGGAAGATTTTTTCCTTAGGGTTTTAAATACATATGGATGGTTTCGTGAAGGTTTTCCCACCTTGAATGGTTGATATATATACCTTTGCATGTATTGTCAAAGCCTCACTGTCTTCACACCTATTATACCACCGTGGTCATCATTATTGTTTTACCACTGTCGTGCCTTTTGTTTCATGATGATCATTGACATATTGTATCTCATTGCCCATTGATAACACGTTCTTATAACTCTGTTTTCACTGCCCATTGACAAACACAGTCTTATGATTCATTGCTCCCTTTGACAAAGTTTATCCAATATTCAAAAGGCTACCTGCTACCATTTGTCAAATTTCACTTGCAATTAAAACAGAGATTGTGCTTCTATCTCAATCCACCTAAAACAGAGCTGGTATCATTGTTTGTTTCCTTATGGTGCTTTGACAGTGGGGGATATTTATTGGGTGTTGAAACATACATTATAACTCTGTTTTCACTGCATTTATATCAGTATACATAGTGCCAATATCCTGTTCAAAGCCATGTCAGAGACAGAGTCAGAGTATGAGCAAGGGTCAGGCAGTGATTCCACGACTGAAGGTAATGTGCCACGGGGGTCTCATAGAGTTAGCAGAGGTGGTAATCATCGCAGAGAGGAGCCTACTTCTTTGGCTCGGTTGCAGGCATGTCCACTAGCAATGGATTGTTTTCGGTATTTGTCATGTTTCCGATTTTGTGAGATGATTGCACAAACCCGGCTTCATCGTGAATTGGCTCAGCATTTAGAGAAATTTCACTATGAGCCATACATTAAAACTGGATATATGAGTTACTTGAGCAGAGTTTTTCCATTTAGATTCTTGAGGGATGAGTATGCACCGCTGATGAAGCTCATCATTCAGTATTTTAGTTGTGAGGGGGTCATCTGCTCTTTTGCGTGTCATCATTTGTTGATGTATTTCACGAGGTACGTATGATGAGCATTCCGTACTTCATCCTGCTGCCCAACATGAGAGGATGGTGATGTTTGTGCAAAAAGAAAGACAAGCCCGGTGCGGTGGTAGGAGTATATACCATTACGCTTTGATCAAGATCATAGTGTTACATCAGTTGGCAGAGCAGGGCATCACTTGGGAGGATTTCATTTCTCTAGACTTTTTCACAGTGCCACAGCCGCCTCCCGAGACAGTTCATGATGCGGGAGAGCCTTCACACCAGCCGGACATTCCTGAGGTTGAGCATATCAGCGCTCCTTTGGTTCGGACATATCAGTGAGGCCACATGGCCTTATTTGCAGCGACACGGCGAGTATTATCTCCACATGATGTGGAAGGGGTCTTGCCGACTTCATCAGCCAGGCACGTCGCTATCTCATAGCGTGGAAGGGGTCTCGCCTTCTTCATCAGCGTAGGTACATTCACAGGATCATGATAGAGACAAAGACATGCTTCGTCACATGGAAGGCTATTATTGGGCTCGCATGCATGTTTGCAAAGCGAGAATGAAGATTCTGAAGAGGAGGTTGAGCGAAGCACTAAAACGGCGGAAAAGGCTTGATCCACTCCGGATTTTGGCCGAGGCTTCGTTGACTGGGCAGGATAAAATTTTGTCATTTTCAAATTTTTGGGTCAAAAAACAGGTTTTTCAGTTAAGTGGGTCTCACCCTCATACGCTCACTTTTTTTTGGGACACTTGCTGGAGGAAATTTTTGCATTTTTTGATTTTTCATGGTTAATTATGCATCCTCAGAAATCAACTAAGCATTTCATCAAAATCTGGATGGTCAAAGAGCTCAAAAACACCATGAAAACCACCTTGCTGCCACCTTTTGTACCAGCAGGAAGTACCTCTGGGTGAATGAGGTTTTTGAGGGTCAAATGAGCTCCAAATTCAGACATTCCACTTGGGTTGGATATTCAACATCCAGGGCTTTCCAACGAGCTATCATGAGCTCACTTTGGATGCTGGGAAGTACCTCAAATTCAGGCTGGAAAAAGTGCGACCCACTCGGCTCAAAAGCGACCCACTTGAATTTTTGCTGAATTTTCAACTGCCAGCTCAGATTTTCGCCTAGTATGGACCAGTTTTGCTTGTGGATGGAATTTTTGGGTTTTTATGATGTAAATGTATATTGGGCATGTAAATTTGGCTTATTTTTATCTCTTATAGAAGATTCACTCACAAAAAGGGTAAAAATCATGTAATGGATCAGTTTCCACTCTTTTAGAGGCAAGTTGTTAGCTGCCTAGATTGTAGTTCCATGAATAGAATTGGTTGAAACTGATCCCTGAAGAGGGAATTCGACCCCTAGAGGTGGGTAAAGGTGTTAGAGTGATCTATATATTGTAATTTCTCAATCATTTTCAGAGGTTGGAGACGTTGGACTCTTGGGAGACTTTTGATATCATTGTACATATTTTTCATATTTTGGCTAAGGAAAGATCAGGGGTTTTGCGGCACTTGTTGGGATCCTTGTGGTGTTCTATTCTTGATGGTGTTTCCTCTTTGTTTACTGTAATTTTCTTCATGTATAATGTATGCCATCCTTTCATATGCTTCTGAACTAAATTGAATGAGTAAGTGAGGTTGAATCCATTGTTTACAGTGCTCTACCTTTGAATTCAGTTAGTTCTATATGTTTTCAGCTGTTTGGAGAGGATCCAAGTTCTTCTTTGCCCTCTTCAGCTCCTTCTCAGTCTGATCTGTTCATATATTCAATCAAAAGCATCAAGACATTCACCTACCTCGCCCCAACTCGAAATCTGCAAAGGTCTGACCTTATCCCCGGACCCAAAATTTGTTTTCCCATTTCTCCAGCGAAAACCCAAAAATCCAAAAAATAAAACATACCTATCTCTTTACTAGCCTAAAATCAGTTCTTATTGTAAGTCATCTCGTATCCTATTGCTCATTTTCTCGAGATTGACGGAGAGAGCCCTCTCCTGCCCTCGTAGGGCTAGCTACGAGGCTGAGCGTGGTTTGATGTAGCCTTGAGTTTTACCTCATTTCAGCCTGGGGTAGATTTGAGCGCTAACAAACCTCATACTCACCCTGTATTGGAGTATCTTTTAATTTTCCATCACCCTGCAAAAATGCATTGATCTCATTATCATCCCAAAACACTTGCCAATACATTAAATTGTTCGGAACAGCAGGCCTATGTTTTACATAGATCTCAAACTTATTGCTGGAGTTCATTGGAATCTTCAAGTTACTTGCAGTAGTGGCAAGAGAGTCAACAATAATGTTCTGCATCCTGGGCACTGCCGTCAAATTATATTCTGGGAATGTTTTTAAAATATCCGGGACTACATTTCTGTATGCCCTCAATATTGGATGTTTTTCTTGGTATTCTCCCTTCACCAGTTTTATTATCAGTTCAGAGTCACCATATACAAAAATCCTTTTAGCATTCAACTTCTTCAAAATTTTGAAGCCTGCAATCAAAGCCTCATATTCTGCTTCATTGTTAGAGCAATCAAAAGCTAACTTATAGGCACAAACTCTAACATTACTGGGAACCTTCTCAGGTTTAAAAACATGACTTCTAATCCATATTCCAATGCTATATCCATCCTTACCAACAGATCCATCAAAATCCATACTCCACAGGCCTTCTTCTTCTTCTTGAAGGTGCTAGAAATTTTCTTCTTTATCCTCTTTACCTTGGCTAGTTTTTGGCTATTCATTTTCCCTTTGCTGCTAGCAGGCAGGAGGCTCAAAAGTGTCTACTTCTTTATCCTTTTCCTTTTTGAGGACCTCTCTAAAATTCTATGAAATCTCAGGTATTTCATCCACTTGGACCAATTGAACATTCTCATCATTCAAACCACCATCAGAATACAAGACCAAAGACTTTAAGTATGTATGGATAGCATTAATGGGATGATTTATAGGCTGGTCTTTTCTGGTAATCATATACTTCATTTTATTTTCCCTATACAACTTCCTCAACTGGCCAAATATAGGGATAGTGGCATAAGAGAAATCAAGCTGTATAGTTCCCTTAAGTTTTTCACCCCAAGACCTAGATAGGAGCATTCCAAACCTTGGTGGGACATTAGCAACAACTACATCCATCAAAACATTCTTTGCTGGAATCTGGTCTAAAGACACTACCAAATCTTTAATTAAACCAATACAGTGGACCCTACTTGAGTCGAAGGAATACAAGTCATGATATTTACGAGTGATGTCAAGACCTAGCTTCTCCATGACAGCTTTGGGCATCAAATTATGTGAGGCCCCGAAATCCAACATAGCGTTATGCAGGATAAACTCATGCACTCTAAGACTCAAGAAAAAAAGGGGGACTTCATTCTCTATAGATTCTTCTGTGGCTGGACCAAAAATAAGTTCAGGGTAGTCATCTTCTATGTTTACCGTATCAGAGATAGAATCGATTTGCAAGACCTTGGACACCTGAGTTTTATACGCACTATTCTTCACCAACTCCGTGAGGGGCATAAACACTTTTAATTTTGAGATTTCATTTTCTAGATTAAAGGAGGGAGCTTTTTCTACCTATTTAATGGGTGGGTCTTTCTTCTCTGTTGGCTCCTTCACTGTGTTCTGCTGGTTCTTCTCATTGGCTATATTAGCAACTGCAACCACTTTACTAGAAGAAGGATCAGCTGGCTCCTTTCCCTTCTTTTGTGCATCGTTTTTTATTTCAATCTCCTTTCTTTTTTGGATGGGGTTGACTGTAATCTCTTTGTTCTTTAAAGATTTTTGCCTTTGCTGGGCTAACAGAAAGTTCATATACCCTCTTTGATAGTCATCGGACTCTTCTTATAGTACTGTATCACTGGCTAAAACGAAATTTTGGTCTTTTTGAATGTCTGGAGTCGTCACTGTGTATTATTTGTCTTCTGTAAGGAAAATGGATGCACCATCAGCCATGAAAAAGTGATTGGCCTCAATCATAGGATCATCGCCATCTGAATCTGTCCCTTGCATGTAGTTCTGCTACAAAGGAGTTTTAATTTGCTGCTGTGGTGGCATAATTTGGTCCTGCGTTCTCTGCTCTCTCTGTTTAATTTGAAATTGCGGCTGCTGCCCTCTGAAATTCTAATTTCTTATTTGAGGCTCAGGTCTGTCTGCAATGGTCAACCTATCAACCATTCTCTTCACTATTCTGATCAGAGTGTCCATTTTACTGTCTGAGGTGGAGGCCTCCTCTTTTATTGTGACTCTTTTCTCGGCTCTGGTTTGTGCTCTTTTAGCCAGCAAATTTCCTTCAGCATTTACCGTTATCTTCTGCATGTCTTCAAGTGAAGAAGAATATCTTTCACGCAACTGATATGCCATGTCAGCATCAAATCCATCGGGGAATTTTAATAATGCTAGTCCCTCAGGAGGCTTCAAATTAGCTTGAATAGCATTATATGTAGCATTGAATCTCAAACAATAATCCTGCACAGTTTCACCTACATTTCTTTTAATGTTCTCATATTCAGACAGAATTTGGAGTGGATTCTTTTTTACCTCCCACCGGTCCAGAAACTGACTATGAAACTCCTGCAAAGTGAAAATTGTGCCCGGAGGTAGGGCTCTGAACCACTTTATGACTTCTCCTCCAAAACTTTGAATAAACAGCCTCATTGTCACATTCTCTGCTTCTACCTCATGCAAATCAAAAAATTTGTTCATTTTATCAACATGCTGCTGATATGTGATGCTCTGAGTGGCATCAAAGATTGGAATTTTTCTCTAATAGTCAGCAGGCATATCATTGAGAACCTAGGGCAAGGACCAGAGGTGCATACCTAGCAGCCATAACTCTCGGTGCATTTACAACAAGATTTGTAGGATTTGAGGGAGGTGTTACTGGAGGAGATGATAATTGGGAATTGACTGATGGGAATACTCATGAATTGGAAGGGGGAAATGTTGTTCCTGATGATTTTGAAGGCTCAGGAATATCAATTACAGTGATGGACTGAGGAGAATTCAAAATGTAATCATAAATGGAGGTATTTGGTCTCTAGACTTCAATATCTACAAGGAAGTCAGGATCTAAAACTGTATCATCAATGTCATTTTCAGACTTATTCCTAAATAAAGAAAGCTCAAAATTCTCTTCAAAAGAAAGATCTTCTAAAAAAAAACATTCACTGGGCCAAGTATAAGATCTGAAAAACGGGTCTGGGGCTTAATGATCCTTCTTTTCTTCTAACAATTCTTGGGATAAGATTTGGATTTTCAAACACAAGGGGAGGATTTGGATCTGGATTAGCCCTTGTGTATCTTCTTGAAGCTAGTGTGGTGGAATTTATATATTACAAAAGTCTTATTCTGCAGCCTAGCAGAAATCTGAACATCATCTTTCAAAAGTCTGGAATTATTTGATCTACTGGGGAAAATCTTGCAAGTCAGATGTTATTGCCTACAAAATATAGGTTGGATATTGACTAAAGCAACATTTATCTACTTATGCACTTGCAAAGAAATGTTCATTTCGAAGGCTATCTGACATAACTTCAGGCTTCATCTGTAGTTTATAAAAAAAATAACACTAACCAACAAACAATCGTGGACTACATGTTCCCCAGTATGGTCGCTAGAGAATGTTAGCACCTGAATTGGACCTCAGGCTGCAAAGGAAAAATAGGGTAACAAACTAAACCATAATCAACCTTGTTGCTAGCCCTACAAGGATAGGAGAGGGCTCTCTCCGTAAAAGAATATTCAATGGAACACAATAAATGGAATGATATTAGGCTAGATAAAATAATGGAAAAGGTTTACTAGAATGAAATGAATAAATTTTCAGGGATGTGCGGGATATAGAGACAGTTGAAACTAGGAATTAAATTAGGACATAGGATATTTCATGGGGAAAGATAGGTAGGAAACTTAGCATTTAAGTTTTAATAAGGATGGGACGGAAAAGACTGGTGAGGAGCTCAAAAGGGCACAATAGATGGATCCTTTTCAAACAGAAGGAAAAAAAAAAACACAAAGCATGAATGATTTCCCAAGGCAGAGCATATCAAATGGATTCTACCTTTCTATCTTGAAAACATTCAAAAGGAAATGTTTATAGATGAATGAAACACATAACAATTCACATATGAAAGAAAGGAAAGAAACAAATGCTAACTCTCATACCACATGGATCCCACAAATCAGAGCTGCATCTGTTATTAATTCCTATCAAACTATACAATGTAGCGCAAAGATGTTCTTCCACACTATTCCCCTACTTTTTGAGACTTAGACTTTGACCGCTTACAAATGATTTACAATAAAATAAATAGAACAGATTCGTGGAAATGTAGATCAACAGAAAGGAGAGTTGTTACAACCACTCCAGGACTGAAATCTGAATATGGCAAATAAAAACAACAATCTGCCCATAAGAAGGAGCATCGTTACATTATCCCTCTCGAATTCGTTGATAGCCAATAAGGACTGGAAACCTGCATCATAGATCCCTTTAAATCGTAACTGAGGACATAATTGACAATCTGATCCTATTTTCCTGTTGTTGCAGATATCTTTGTTGTATTTTAATCTCTCAGCCTTTGACTGTTATTTGCTTTCCATTATTCTTTGACTTTTTAATAAACTGCCGTTGAAAGAAGACAGAATGAAATTCCATATTTTGTGAAGGGAAAAATGTATTTTAGATGGGAAAAAGGAAGGGAGAGGAGGAGGGACCCACATATAAATCGAAATCGGAGCCGGAGTAGTAGCGGGGAGATATTATATAACAGTGATCACAATCATAGGGAGTGGGGTGAGCAGAAGTGATATACAACATAAAACTTCCGATGCGATTGGAGAAAGGCCCTTGTATAAACCAAACAAATGAAATTTAAACTTTTATAAAAGGAAAAGTCATTTTTGTAATGAAAGAGCAGAGGAATCGTATGGTGGGACCGGGGGTTTAATCGCAATCACAATCGGAAATGAGGGTGGGTGTATCACATATTTGGATCTGCCGATTGCGATTTGCGATGTGTGATCAATCACAATCAGGGATCGGAATCGGGAGAGAGTGTTACATGAAACGGCAAAGCAAAAGTTCCGATGAGATTGGGGAGAAAAAAAAGAGATGATTTTTTAATTTTTACAAAGGGGAAAGGGGTTTTTGATATGAATGGCAAAGGATTTTGATGGTGGGAGCAGGGTATAATCGCAATCACAATCGGGCTCGGGAGTGGAGCGGAATGACATATATAGAATTTATGATGTGATTGGGAAAGGGAATGGGGAAAACCTTTATAAAAATGAAATTAATACAAATTCCGAGTTTGCAAAGAGGAGAAACCTTTTATATTATAAATGGGTGAAGTATCATACGGTGTGTCCCAAGGGTTAATCGCAATTAGAGATCGGAGGGGAGAGGCACGGTCAATCGCATCGGAGGGATTAAATCGGGGGTGCGATCGGGTCACATATATAAAATTTGCGATGCGATCAGAGGATCGTGATGCAAAGGGCCGATCGGAGGAAATTTTTGATTTATGGATCGGGGGATGGTGCAATTGGGGGATCGGGGAGGAGACTTGCGATCGGAGGTCGACGCGATCAATCGCATCACAAGTTTTGTGATGGACCGATCGGAACGTACCATATAAAAGTTGCGATTGCGATTTGAAAACTTTATATTATAAAGTTTTATTATATGATTGGCGGGGAAGTGGTTTTATACGGCGGGGGGGGGATTATATATAATATAACTTTGTTTATAAAGTTATTTATTATAAAGTCCACATGCATGGAGGGGAAGTGGTTGTTAATAAAATCACATATATTTTTTATTAAAGATTTATAATGCAATATTATAATTAGAGGGGGGGGGGAAGGGATTTTTAAAGGGAAAATAAAAATTTTTAAACATAAAGTTAAAAGGGAAAAAGGGGAAATAGGGGGGACTTAGGGAATAGAGGGCTTTTACTTCACTTAAGCGTAAAATTCAATCAAGAAGTCAGTTTTGAGAGTGTAATATACCATTGGATAGCTATTTTCGGGCTCTTTCTGATGGATCTACTTAGAAGATGATCTGGCACTAAAAATGCTATGGAAAACTTCTCTTAAGGCAGGAAAATTACTTTTGTGGAGATGACAGCTTATGATTTGTGACTTATTACATATGGTGATATGAAATTACATAATGAATGATAGTAAAGGAAAAATATCACATTTTCACCTCAAAACATGGTTTTGAGGTGAAAATTACATCAAGATGAATATAAATGTCTCTTTGATTTCTTCCTGGTGCTGTGACTTTGAGCTTATTGGCATCCTCATGACCTTGCTGATATTATTGATACTTGACTCAATAATTTGACCATGGTGAGACCCTAGAAGCTAATGAGACCCATCCTATGACCTACTAACATTATTTTGAGAATAAAAGTGACTAATGACCAAATACCATAGAAAGGAAAATCAGAAAGTACCTCATGAGTGTGAACTGATAAAAATTACTACCATCAATGAATTTGTGACCTAGCGAAATGGTGAAATTTATTATTATGGGACTCCTAATATGCAAATGAAAAGAGTAAATTTGATCACTGATGGCAGTATAACTAGACTGACACTAATAGAAAGAGTTTCAAAGGATGAAGATGCAAGTATATTGAGAAGTTTTCAGCAGATAGGATTAGTGTGAAGCAGATTTAATCCATTGGGCAATGGAGTAACAAAAGGGTTTAATTGTACAAAAATTTCAAGAGTGGTCCAAGGGGAAAGTCATCTATATCAAAATATCCTTTAGATTTAAATGATGGAGTGGAACATTAAAAGTGTTGAGAAAGTGGAAAAAGCCAATCATTTCAACAAGGATTTATCAACTTTGCATACAAGAAAAGCCTTTTTAAGCAATTGTTTGAAACCAGCCAAAGGACAGGGCTAACCATAGACTTCTTTGGACAAGCTTTTATTAAAGCCAACTTATCAGACAAAAATCCAGTAATCACAGTAGACTACTTTCAGAAGGGATGAAAACAGATAAGAAAAAAAGTGCAACTTAAGATCAGGTCAGATATCATTAAAATCCAGGCTTGCTTTCAGCATACTCTTAGGGAAACTTTCAAACAACCTTTGGAGGAATAACTAGAAGACAAGGCAAACCATAAACTTTCCTAGTTTAACTCTACTTAGCATGTAATGAAAATATCATTCAAGAACTTCCTTTTAAGTTTTGCACTTCAAGACATGGACTAACCAACATTCCTTGATAATGTTTATACTTAATTTAAGTCATTCTCAAATATCACAATTAGTAGAAAACATATAGATAAAGCTTATCAGTGAGAGTAGGGTACTTTAGCAGTAAATCCTATCTCTATGCTTTATGTTCTTTATCAGAGAAAAGTGAACAAAATGGAACACATGAAAGGAAAACAATAACAGTAAGAGGTGCTTCACCAATGATATAGACTAGGATCCCAAGAATCAGCTTGTATATTGATTGTCAATCCAGTTACAAACTACAATGTCCAATGATTCATCACAGCTTCAACTTCTCTTCTCAGCCTAACTTCTTCAATAACTTAACAGAGCTTCAAATCTTCAGAACTTATTTACACTCAAGAATGATTTGATACAACAAATATTACATCAAATTCCAACAACCAACCCTTTACAATGTGCTCCTCAAGGAGATTTTATAAGGAAATGTGGAGGTGGAAGAGTTTCTAGGGTTGAGTATCATTAATTCTATACTAAATGTAACTCCTAGCCTTGAAAACCATGCAAGGCATAAGGCAGGAATGCATTGAATTACAACTCTGTTTCATTCATTCCATTTATGTTTTTTACACCTAGTGGACAAAAAGATTGACTTCAAGGCTTTCTTTATCTTTTACAATAACTTTACTGACAGTTTTAAAATATATCCTTTTGTTTGAAATAATTGTTCAGCTATATTTAGGGAAATATCTTCTGACTTGGAAATAACTATGCTTTCTTTTGATTTATTGAAGCTGCAGGTGGCACTTTTAGTAGTTGAAAGGATATTTTAGCCTCTGATGTGGCAATGGAGGCTTCCTTTGACTGATATGACTGTGGTGTGGGATTTAG
Source organism: Pinus albicaulis (assembly GCA_034641835.2). Taxonomy (NCBI): domain Eukaryota; kingdom Viridiplantae; phylum Streptophyta; class Pinopsida; order Pinales; family Pinaceae; genus Pinus; species Pinus albicaulis. The sequence continues at coordinate 132,905 of JAXQQM020065126.1, read as the reverse complement.
GCTTCATTAAGCCTTATTAAACCATCTTTGTCTTCGTCTTGTGTCTTTATCCTCTTAAACAATAGATTTAAACTATTAATCTTCAATCTTATGATTTAATCCTTTAACCCTACTCTTCTGTACAGGTGTCCAGGGTTTGCTGATCTGGAGAGTTTTTTTTTGGGCTGATGATTGTGATTCATCGACTGTTAACATTGAAATCAACCCTTTATTCATCCCCCACGTGATATTTAGGTTGCAGGATCGTCACCCTGGATCTTTCTATCACCTACCTATGACTGTGGGGAAAAATAGAAATAAAACACCATTAAACCTACAAAAAATGATAAACACATCATAAAAAATCTGAAGGAGTGGGAAAGACTACTTCAGAGGCTCGTGAGGTTGGAGAAGTAATGAGAAAAAAATGTGGATGCAGTGGAAAAATGGGAGGAAAACCTGGCAGAGTAGCTAATCAGGTGCAAATGGAAGTTTGGGCGTGACGACAAACAGGAGCCATTGGATTAGAGAAATCAACGGTCGATATTGCTTGATGAAATGTTTCAGGGGAAATTTAGGTGGGACATGGATGGGGGGTGAAATTAAAACATGACCATCCAATCTCAGAGATCGACGGCGGAGATATTTCGATGGAGAATTTGGGAGAATAGATGAATGGAAAATGAATGGGGTTTCGATATAACACAAGCCATTCGATCTCAGAGATCGACGGCTAAGATTAAAAGCGAAAATGAGTTTAAGGAGGGCAGCGGTATGGCAGAAAACTGGCAGCATTTTTCGCAAAATATTTTGGGTGTAGGCGGTATTGCCTGAAAAAAAAGTGATTCTATACATCACTTGACACCTGTCCCTTTCAATACTGCCTATTTCGTAAAATATTTTTCTGTTAAGCTTCGGGTGAAAAAAATTTGCGATATGCAATGTCCACCATCAGATTGGAGGCTTCAAATTCGATGGTGTGGATCGCACGCGATGAGGTGAGAGATGCACAGACGAGGGATGGTGGGACTGCAGGATGTGTCAGTAACTTTGTCACGTAGTGGAAAAATTTATTTGGCGGAGTGATTTATCAAATGGAGAGTTTAGACTATCAGATTAAATCCCGATTGTAGGATCTTAAGAGTGAATGGTCACGATTAAAGGAAGGAGTGGATCATGTTGAAAAGAGAAAAGGGACGACAGGAGAAAAGGTAGAGGAAAGGTGGCCTAATGGTCGTTGATCTCTACAGATCAATGGTCGAGATTTATTTAAAATATTACATGTCAGGAATGGAAAAATAAAAGGAAATAGGGGTTCGGGAAAGGTTTTTGATTCCTTTAGCGCCCAATTGTGGGGATTTAGGATGCATGGAGGAAGGGGCTAAAGGAAATAATCCGTTGGCGGCTTAAATACTTTATAGTGCTAAAACTGATTTTTAGGCCAAAAAACAGGGTTTTTAAGGCTAAGTAAGGGTTCCGATAGAGGGAAGAAATGGTTTTAAAACCAGATAAAGGTAAGATGTGAGGTTTAAAGGGGGTTTTGAGATGATATTGGAGGTTAAATGAAGGTTAATGGAGGGATTTTATGAAGGAAATGAGGATGAAAATGGGGTTATTGGTGATTGAAAATGAGGAGTGGAATTATGGAAAATGGAGTTTTTAAGCAGTCTTCCTTGGTAAACAGCATGTACTTTAGGACTAATAGTAAAACAGTAGTGAAGATTAACTCAAAGGGTAAAGAACATCATAAGAATTCAAAAGATGATAATTTTTCAAAGGAAACTATCTCTTGAAGGCTAAAAAATATTTAGCCACCATTTGCTATGACAAATTTTTATAGGTGGCTAACAAGAAGTATTATTTAACCTGTTGAACATTTCCTCAGAAAGCTCATAAAAACCTATGTTTTGGCATTGGCGCAGGTAGCCAGTTCACCCCTCGCGCCAGTGTGGAGGATGTACACTAGAGGCTATGCCAGCTGGTGCTCTCTCTCTTTGTTGTGCCTGCGCCAGCCTTTTTGAATTTTTTTTTTAACAAATTAGAGGTGGAATTATCCTTTAACCACCTCAGGGATGAGTCACAGCAAGTGGTTAAACTTGATGAGCCATGTATCTCTTCCTTTAGGTAGTGGTTTCTAACCTCCCATGGAACATTCTCTGAAGATAGGACTCCCCTCCATGATTATAGGGATCCTAACCTCTCCCTCTTCCTCTATATAAACAGGCCTTCTCCCTTTACAAAAGATAGATGAACATATAGCCAAGAAGCTGAACTTGGAGAAGAGATACTATAGCTGATTAATTGCTATCGAGAAGGTAGAACCAAGGAGAATTTCGCAGAGAGAGCGTCGTCTGAATTCCTGATAAGCTTTGTGATACGCGGTCTGCTGGAACCCTATTGGAGGAGACTGCAACGTCAAAGCTTGGTTGTACTCTTCCTTCCTTTCAATAATATACTCGACTATGGTATTGGTTCCATCATTGTGTTGTGTTTATTGATGCATTGATTTAGTCTTCTTTGGCTGACTAATAGTTACGGATGCGAAATAGTATGTTGTATATCATCTTTGTTTCTTGTGCATGTGTAGGTATCCGAGCGTGAGAATGAGCGGGTCGTGATCTGTCGAACCAGGAGCGAGAGGTAGCCACTCTTTTCACAACAAAAACAGTGCAGGATATATGGTAAGTTATCTATCGAATCTTCGTCCATCTGTTAACTAGGAATTGATATCATAGTGTGTCTTTTTTGTGGCTAGACCCACTCTAGGGCTAGTGGGATCACCTCTATCCATAAAGGGGATTTACCTCACCAACACTTAACCTTAACCTTACCTTAACCTTACCCTTAACCTTCACCTTAAGCTTAACCTTAACCTTAACCTTAGCCTTAACCTTAACCTAACCTAACCTAACCTTAACCTTAATCTTAACCTAACCTTAACCTTAACCTTAACCAAACCCTTACCCTTGACTTTAACCTTAACCATAACCTTAACCTTAACTTGACTAAACCCATAACCTTAATCTTAACCTAACTTTAACCTTGACCTTATCCTAACCTAACCTTAACCTTAAACTTAATCTAACCCTATCCTTGATCAAACCCTTAACCTTGACCTTAAATATACCTTTAACCTTGGCCTTAACCTTAACCTAACCTTAACCTTAACTTTACCCTTAACCTAATTTTAACCTTAACCTAACCTTAACCTTGACTTTACCCTTAACCTAACCTTAACATTGACCTTAACATTAACATAACATTAACCTTGACCAAACCTTAAGCTTAACCTTAACCTAACCGTAACCTTAACCTTAACCTTAAACTTAGCCTAACCATAGCTTTAACCTTAATGTTAACCTAACCCTAACCTTAACTTTACCCATAACCTAACCTTAACCTTAACCTTAACCTTAACCTTATCTTAACCTTAACCTTACCCTAACCTTAACCTTTACCTTAAACTTAACCTTAACCTGACTTAAACCGTAACCTTAACCTTACATTAACTTAACTTTAACCTTAACCTCCCCCTAACCTTAACCTTATCCTCAACCTTACCCTAACCTTAACCTTAACCTTACCCTAACCTTAACCTTAACATTACCCATAACCTTACAATTAACCTAACCTTAACCTTGACCTTGACCAAAACCTTAACCTAACCTTAACCTTAACCTTAACCTAACCCTAACCAAGGTTAAGGTTAAGGTTAGGTTAAGGGTAAAGTTAAGGTTAAGGTTAAGGTTTGGTCAAGGTTAGGGCTAGGTTATAGTAAAGGTTAAGATAAGGTTAAGGTTAAGGTTAAGGTTAGGGGTGAGGTTCGGTTAAGGGTAAAGTTAAGGTTAAGGGTAAGGGTAAGGGTAAGGTTAAGGTCAAAGTCAAGGTCAAGGTTAGGTTAAGGTTAGGTTAAGGGTAAATTAAAGGTTAAGGTGAAGGTTAAGGGTAAGGTGAAGGTTAAGGTTGCGGGTTTAGTCAAGTTAAGGTTAAGGTTAAGGGCTTGGTAACGGTTAGAGTTAGGTTATAGTGAAGGTTAAGGTTAAGTTAAGGGTAAATTATAGGTTAAGGTTAGGGTAAGGTCACCATTAAGGGAAAAGTCAAGGTTAACGTTATGTTAAGGGAAAAGTCAAGGTTAGTGTTAGGTTAGTGTTAGGTTATAGTTAAGGTCAAGGTTAAGGTTAAAGGTAAAGTTATAGTTAGGTTAAGGTTAAGGTTAAGGTTAGCATAAGGCTAAGATAAGGCTAACGTTAAGGGTTTGGTCAAGGTTAGGGTTAGGATATAATTAAGGTTAAGGTTAAGGTTAGGTTAAGCTAAGGTTAAGGTCAAGGTTAAGGGTAAGGTTAAGGTTAAGTTAAGTTTAATATTAGGTTAAGGGTAAAGTTAAGGCTAAGGTTAGGTTAATATTATGGGTAAAGTTTAGGTTAAAATTAGTTTAAGGTTAGAGGAAGGTTAAGGTTAATGGTTTGGTCAAGGATAGGGTTAGGTTATAGTTAAGGTTAAGTTTAATGTTAAGCTGAAGGTTAAGGGTAAGGTTAATGTTAACGTTATGGATTTAGTCAGGCTAAGGTTATAGGTTTATTCAGGTTAAGGTTAAGGTTAAGGGATTGGTCAAGGTTTGGGTTAGGTTAAGGTTATGGGTAAAGTTAAGGTTAAGGTTACGTTAAGGGTAAAGTACAGGTTAAGGTTAGGTTAAGGTTAAGGTTAAGATTAGGGTAAGGTTAGGGTAAGGTTAAGAGTTAAGGATAGCTTAACCTTAACCTTAACCTTAACCGTAACCATAGCCGTACCGTTAACCTTAACCATAACCTAAATAAACCCGTAACCTTTACCTAAACTTAACCTTAACCTTCCCATATCTATAGCATTCACCTTAACATTTACCTTACATTCAACCTTAACCTTAGCCTCACCCGACTAACCTTAACATTAACCTTAACCTTTACCGAACCATAACCTTAACCTAACCTTGACCTTAACTATAACCTAACCCTAACCTTGGTAAGGTTAAGGTTAAGGTTAAGGTTATGGTTATGGGAAGGTTAAGGATAAGGTTATGGTTAAGGTTCAGGTTAAGGGTTTGGTTAAGGTTAGGTTTAGGTTATAGTTAAGGTCAAGGTTAAGGTTAATTTATGGTTAAGGTTAAGGTTACGGGTTTATTCAAGTTAAAGTTAAGGTTAAGGGTAAAGTCAAGGTTAACGTTAGGTTAAGGTTAAGGTTAGGGTTGAGGTTCAAGTTAAGGTTAAGGTTTAAAGGTTTAGGAGAAGGTTAACGTTAAGGTTAAGGTTAAGGCTATGGTTAGGTTAAGGTTAATGGTGAAGGTTAAGGTTACGGGTCTTAATGTTAACCTTAACCTTAACCTTCACCCTTAACCTTAACCTTAACATTCACTATAACCTAAAATTAAGCTTGACCTTAACTATAACCTAACCTTGACCTTAACTTTAACCGTACCTTTACCTTAACCTTAACCTTAACCTTAACCTTACCCTTAACCTTAACCAAACCATTAATCTTAACCTTAACCTAACCTTAACCTTACCCTTAACCTTGACCTTAACCTTAACTTAACCTAACCTTAACCTTAACCTTAACTATAACATAACCCTAACCATGACCAAACCCTTAACCTTAACCTTATCTTAACCTTAACCTAACCTTAACCTTAAACTTAACCTCACTATAACCTTACCCTTAATATAAACCTTGACCTTAACTATAACCTAACCCTAACCTTGATGAAATCCTTAAAATTAACCTTGACATAACCCCAACCTTGACTAAACCCTTAACATGAACCTTAACCTTAACCTTAACCTTAACCTAATCTTAACCTTAACCTAACCGTAACCTTAACCTAACCTTAACCTTAACCTTAACCTTGAACTTAGCCTAACCATAACCTTATCCTTAACCTTAACCTAAACATAACCTTAACTTTACCCTTAACCTAACCTTAACCTTAACCTTAACCTTAAACTAACCCTAACCATAACATTTCCCTTAACATTAACATTAACCTTAACCTTAACCTTAAATTAACCTTAACCTTAACCTTACCTTGACCTTAACTATAACCTAACTTTAATCGTCACCAAACCCTTAACCTTAACCTGAACCTGAACCTTTACCCTTAGCCTTAACCTTTACCTAACTTTGACCTTAACTATAACCTAATCGTAACCTTAACCTTAACCTAACATTAACCTTGACCTTAAATATAACCAAACCTTAACCTTGACCAAACTCTTAATGTAACCTTAACCTTTACTTTACCCTTAACGGAACCTTAACCTTGACCTTAACCTTAAACTTAACCTTAACTTCTCATAACCCTAACCTTAACCTTAACTTGAACCTTAACTCTAACCTTGACCTTAACCTAACATTAACCTTGACTTTACCCTTGACGTTAACCTTAACCTGACTAAACCCATAACCTTAAACTTAACCATAACTTAACCTTAACCTTGACCTTAACTATAACCTAAACCTAACCTTAACCAAACCCTTACCTTAACCTTAACCGTAACCCTAACATTACCCCTAACCTTAACCTTAACCTTAACCTTAACCTTAACATTAACCTTACCTTAACCTAACTTTAAGGCTAAGGGTTTGGTCAAGGTTAGGGTTTGGTTATGGTTAGAGTTAAGGTCAAGGTCAAGGTTAACCTTAACCTAACCTTCCCCTAACCTTAACCTTAAGCTAAAACTTTACCTTTAACCTAACTGTAACCTTAAGCTTCACGATAAACTTAACCTTAACCTTGCACTTATCCTTAACATTAACCTTAAATTAACTATAACCTTAACCTTCACCTTAACATTAACCTTAACCTTGACTTTACCCTTAAATTAACCTTAACCTAACCTTAACCTTAACCTTAACCTTATCCTTACCCTTAACCTTCACCTTAACCTTAACCCTAACATTAACCTTAACATTAGCCTAAACATAACCTTAACCTTAATCTTAACCTAACCCTAACCTTAGCTTTACCCTTAACCTAACCTTAAACTTAACTTTGACCTTAACCTTAACTTTACCCTTAACCTTGACCTTACCCTTAACCTTCACTATAACCTAACCTTAACCTTAAGGTTAGGGTTAGGTTAGGGTTATGTTATAGTTAAGTTCAAGGTTACAGGTTTAGTCAGGTTAAGGTTAAGGTTAGGGCTAATGTTAAGGGTAAGGTCAAGGTCAAGGTTAAGGTTATGTTATGGTAAAGTCAAGGTTAAGGTTATGTTAAGGGTTTGGTCAAGGTTAAAGTTAGGTTAAGGTTAGGTTTAGGTTATAGTTAAGGTCAAGGTTAAGTTTAAGGTTAAGGGTAAGGTTAAGGTCAATTTTAAGGTTAATGTTAAGGGTTCGGTCAAGGTGAGGGTTAGGTTATATTTAAGGTCAACATTAAGGTTACGTTATAGCTAAGGTTAAGGCTAAGGTTATGGGAAGGTCAAGGTTAAGGTTACGGGTTTAGTCAGGTTAAGGGTAAAGTCAAGGTTAAGGGTAAAGTTAAGGTGAAAGTGAAGGTTAAGGGTAAGGTTAAAGTTAAGGTTAATCTAAGGTTAAGGGTAAGGTTAAGGTTAACTTTATGTTAAGCATAATGTTAAGGTTAAGGTTAAAGTTAAGGTTAAGGTTATGGGTAAGGTTAATGTTAAGGTTAAGGTTAAGGTCAAGGTCAAGGTTAAAATTAAGTTAGGTTAAGGTAAGGTTAAGTTTATGGTTAGGTTTAGGCTATAGTTAAGGTTAAGGTTAAGGTTATGGTTATGGGAAGGTTAAGGTTAAGGTTAAGGTTAAGGGTTTTGTCAAGGTTAAGTGTTTGGTTAAGTTTAAGGTTAAGGTTAATGTTAGGGTAAAGGTTCAAACCCTTAACCTTAACATTAACCCTACCCTTAACCTTAACATTAACCTCACTAAAGTCGTAACCTTAACCTTAACCTTAACCTTCACTATAACGTAACCCTAACCTTGACCAAACCCTTAATCTTAAGCTTGAACAAAAACTTAACCTTAACCTTAACCTCACCAAACCCGTAACCTTAACCTTAACCTTAGCCTTAACTATAACCTAACCCTAAACTTTACCAAAACCTTAACCTTAAACTTAACCTTAAGCTTAACCTTCCCCTAACCTTAACCTTAACCTTAACCCTTAACCTTAACCTTACCCCCTTAACCTTAACCTTAACCCTAACCTTGACCAAATTCTTAACCTTAACCTTAACTTGAACCTTTACCCTAACCTTGACCAATTTCTTAACCTTAACCTTAACCTGAACCTTTACCCTAACCATAACCCTAACCTTAACCTTAACCTTAACTTTAACTATAACCTAATCCTAACCTTGACCAAACCCTTAACCTTAACTTTACCCTTAACCTAACCTTAACCTTAACTATAACCTAACCCTAACCTTGACCAAACCCTTAACCTTAACCTTAACCTGACTAAACTCGTAACCTTGATCTTAAGCTTAACCTTACCTTAACCTTAACCTGACTAAACCCGTAACCTTAACCTTAATATTGCCTTAACCAAAATTTAACCTTAAACTTCCCCTAACCTTAACCCTAACCTTACCGTAAGCTTACCCCTAACCCTAACCTTGACCGAACCCTTAACCTTAACCTTAACCTGACTAAACCTGTAACCCTTAACCTTAACCTTACCCTTCACCTTCACCTTAACCGTAGCTTTGAATTTACCCTTAACCTAACCTTAACCTTAAATATAACCTAACCCTAACCTTGACCTTAACTTTACCCTTAACCTTGGCCTTAGCCTTAACCTTAACCTTGACCTTGGCTTTAACCTAACCTTAACTTTAACCTTAACCTTAACATTATCTTACCCTTAACCTAACCTTAACCCTAACTATAACCTAACCCTCACCTTAACCTAACCTTAACCTTAACCTAACCTTAACCTTCCCCTAACCTTAACTCTAACCTTAACCCTAACCTTAACCTAACCCTACCCTTAACTCAACCTTAACCTTAACTTAACCTAACATTAACCTTAACCTTAACCAAACACTTAACCTTGACTTTAACCTTAACCATAACCTTAACCTTAACCTGAATAAACCTGTAACCTTAACCTTAACCTAACCTTATACTTAACCTTAACCTTAACGTTAACTTGAGGTTAAAATTATCGTTAAGGTTAAAGTTAAGGATAAGTTAAGGTTAAGGTTAAAGTTAAGGTTAAGGTTACTGGTTTAGTCAAGTTAAGGTTAAGGAGAAGATTAAGGTTAGGTTAACGGTAAATTTAAGGTGAAGGTGAAGGTTAATCGTAAGGCTAAGGTCAAGGTTACGGGTTTAATGATTTTAAGGTAGTGTTAGGTTATAATTAAGGTTAAGGTTAGGTTAAGGGTAAATTTAAGGTTAAGGTTAGGTTAAAGTTAAGATAAGGTTAAGGGTAAGGTTAAGGTTAAGGCTAAAGGTTAAGGTTAAGATTAGGTTAAGGGTGAAGATAAGGTTAAGGTTAGGGTTAGAGTTAGGGTTAAGGTTAGGGGAAGGTTAAGGTTAAATTTAGGTTAAAGTTCAGGTTACACATTTAGTTAGGTTAAGGTTAAGGTTAAGGGTTTGGTCAAGGTTAGGGTTAGGTTTTACTAGTTTATTCAGGTTAAGGTTAAATTTAAGTGTTTGGTAAAGGTTATGGTTAGGCTATAACCTTACCCTTAACCTTAACCTTGACCTTAACTATAACCTAACCCTAAACTTGACCAAAACCTTAACATTAACCTTAACCTTAACCTATACATAACCTTAACCTTGACATTAACCTTAACCTTAACCTTCACCTTAACCTTAAATATCACCTAACCCTAACCTTAACCTTACCCTTAACTTTACCTATAACCTAACCCTAACCTTGACCTAAACTATAACCTTAACCCTAACCTTAACCTTAACCTTACCCTAATCTTAACCTTAACCTAACCTTAACCTTGAATTTACCCTTAATTGAACTTTAACCTTAAACTAACCTTAAACTTACCTTAACTTAACTTAACCTTAACATTGACCTTGACCTTAACCTTAACTTTTACTTTACCCTTAACATAACCTTAACCTTGACCTTAAATTTACCCTTAACCTTAACCTTAACCTGACTCAACTCGTAACCTTAACCTTACCCTTAATGTTAACCTGAACCTTTACCCTCAAGGTTAGGTTAAGGGTAAAGTCAAGGTTAAGGTTATGGTTATGGGAAGGTTTAGGTTAAGTTTAAAGTTAAGGTTATGCCTTAACCTTAACCTGAATAAACCTAATCTTAACATTAACCTTGAATTTAACCTTAACCTTACCCTTAGCCTTAACCTTAAATATAACCTAACCTAACCCTAAGGTTAAGGTTAAGGTTAAGGTTACGGGTTTAGTAAGGTTAAGTTTAAGGTTAAGGTTAGGTTAAGGTTAAGGTTAAGGTTAAACCTAACCTTGAATTTACCCTTAACCTTATCTTAACCTTAACGTAACATTAACCTTAACCTAACCTTGACCATGACCTTGACCTTGACCTTAACCTTAACCTTAACCTTAACCTAAACTGTAACATTAACCTAAACCTTGACCTTAACATTAACCTTAACCCTAACCTTAACCTTAACATTAACTTAAGCTTATCTTACCCTTGACCTTAAGTTTAACCTAAACCCTTAACCTAACCTAACCTTAACCTTAACCTCAACCTAAGGTTAAAGTTAGGTTAAGGTGCGGTTAAGGTTAGGTCAAGGTTACGGTTAAGGCTAGGTAAAGGTTTTATTAAGGGTAGGTTATTGTGAAGGTTAAGTGTAAGGTTAATGTTAAGACTTGTAACCTTAACCTTCACCCTTAACCTTAACTTTAACCTTAACCTTAACCTGACTAAACCTGTACCCTTAACCTTAACCTTAACCTTGACCTTAACTATAACCTAACCTAACCTTAACCCTAACCTTGACCTTAACCCTAACCTTAACCCTAACCCTAACCTTAACCTTAACCCTAACCTTAACCTTAACCTTAACTTTACCTTAACCTTGAATTTACCCTTAACCTAACCTTAACCTTAACCTTAACCTTATCTTAACCTTTTCCTAACCTTAACTTTAACCTAACTAAACCCTTAATGTTAGGGTAAAGTTAAAGTTAATATTAATGTTAGGTTAAGGGCAAGGTTAAGGGTAAGGTTAGGTTAAGGGTAATCTTAACCTTAACCTGACTTAACCCATAACCTTAACCTTATTCTTCCCATAATCATAACACTAACCTAACCTTAACCTTATCCTTAACCTTGAACTTAACACTAACCTTAACCTTACCTTTACCTTAACCTTAACTATAACCTAACCCTAACATTAAGCTTAACCTTAACCTAACCTTAACTTTATCTTAAACTTAACTATAACCTAACCCTAACCTTGACTAAACCTTAACCTTAACCTTAACTTTACCCTCACCCTAACCTTAACCTTAACCTTAACCTAACCTTAACCTTAACCTTGACCTTACCCTTAACCTTACCATAGCCTTAACCTTAACCCTTAACCTTAAGTTTACCCTTGACCTTGACTTTAACCTTAACCTTCCCCTAACCTTAACCTTAACCTTAACCTTCCCCTAACCTTAAGCCTAACCTTAACCTTAACCTTAAATTTAACCCTAACCCTTAACCTTAAGGTTAAGTTTCGGTCAAGATTAGGGTTAGGTTATAGTTAAGGTTAAGGTTAGGGTTAAGGTTAGGGGAAGTTTAAGGTTAAGGTTAAGGTTAAGGTTATGGTTAGGCTAAGGTTAAGGTTAAGGTTAACTAAGGTTAGGGTTAGGTTAAGGTTAAGGTTAAGGTTAATATTAGGGTTAGGTTATAGTTAAGGACAAGTTTAAGGGTATGGTTAACGTAAAGTTAAGATAAGGTTATGGGTAAGGTTAAGCTTAAGGTTAGGTTAAGGTAAGGTTAAGGGAAAATTTAAGGTTAGGTTATAGTTAAGGTTAAGGATAAGGTTAAGGTTAAGGGTTTGGTCAAGGTTAGGGTTAGGATATAGTTAAGGTTAAGGTTTAGGGTTTGGTCAAGGTTAGGGTTAGGTTATTGTTAAGGTTAGGTTAAAGTTAAGTTAAGGGTAAAGTTAAGGTTAAGGTGAAGGTTAAGGTTAAGGGATTAAGGTAAAGTCAAGGTCAAGGTTAGGGTTAGGTAAAGGTAAAATCAAGGATAAAGTTAGGGTTAGGTTAAGGTTAAGGTTACAGGTCTAGTCAGGTTAAGGTTAAGTGTTTGGTCAAGGTTAGGGTTAAGTTATAGTTAAGATTAGGTTAAGGGTAAAGTTAAGGTTAAGGTTAGGGTTGACGTTATGGGAAGATTTTAGTTAAGGTTAAGGCTAAGGTTAGGTTAAGGTTAAGATAAAGTTAAGGATCAGGTTAAGGCTAAGCTTAAGGTTAGGTTAAGGGTAAAGTTAAGTTTAGGTTAGATTAAGGCTAATGTTAGGTTAAGGTTAAGGCTAAGGTTAATGTTAAGGTTAAGGGTTTGGTCAATGTTATGGTTAGGTTATAGTTAAGGTTAGGTTAAGAGTAAATTTAAGGTTAAGGTGAAGGTTAAGGGTAAGGTTAAGGTTAAGGTTACGGGTTTAGTCAGGTTAAGGATAAGGTTAGGTTAAGGGTAAAGTAAAGATTAAGGTTATGGTCAAGGTTAAGGGTAAGATAACGTTAAGGTTAAGGTTAAGGGGTTAATGTAAGGTTAAGGTTAAGGTTATGGTTAGGTGAAGTTGAAGGTTACGGTTAGGTCAAGGTTAAGGTTAAGGTTAAGTTAAGGTTAAGGGTAATATAAGGTTAATATTAAGCTTAAGCTTAAGATTAGGTTAAGAGTAAAGTCAAACCTTAAACTTAACCTTCCCCTAACCTTAACCTTAACCTTAACCTTAACCTAAACTTAAACATAACCTTAACCTTAACTTTACCCTTAAACCAACCATCACCTTACCCTAACCATAACCTAAACTTCAACCTTAACCTAATCTTAACCTTAACCTAACCTTAACCTTGAATTTACCCTTAACCTTACCTTAACCTTTACCTAATCCTAACATTAACCTTAACCATAACCTTAACCTTAACCTAGCCTTAACCTTGACCTTAACCTAGACCTTAAGGTTAAGATTATGTTTAAGTTTAGTTTAAGGTTAAGGTTTAGGTCCAAGTTAGGGTTAAGGTTAGGGGAAGGTTAAGTTTAAGGTTTGACTTTACCCTTAACCTAATCTTAAGCTTAAGTTTAGGTTAAGGTTACGGTTAACCTTGACTTTACCCTTAACCTAACCTTAACCTGAACATTAACCTTAACCTTATCTAAATCTTAACCTAACCTCAACCTTAACCTTAACCTCAACCTTAACATTAACCTTGACCTTAACATTAACCTAACCATAACCTTAACCTTAACTATAACCTTATCTTTACACTTAACCTTAACCTTAACCTAATGGAAACCTTAACTTTACCCTTAGCCTAACCTTAACATTAACCTAACCATAACCTTGACCAAACCCTTAACCATAACCTTAGCCTTAACCTTAAACTTAACTTAACCTTAACTTAATCGTAACCTTAACCTAACCTTAACCTTAGCCTTATGTTAACCTTAACCTAACCTTAACCTTGACTTTACCCTTAACATAACCTTAACCTTAACCTTAACCTTAACCTTAACCCTAACCTTAAGCCTAACCATAACCTTAACCTTAACCTTAACCTTAACCAAACCCTTAACATTAACCTTAACTTAACCTTTACCTTAACCTTAACCTTACCTTAACCTTGAAATTAACTATAACCTAACCCTAACCTTAGCCTAAACTTACCCATAACTTTATCCTTAAGGTTAGGGTTGTTGTAGAGGTAAATCTCCTCTGCAGGCAGAGGCGATCCCTACTAGCCCAGATCAGGTCTAGCAACAATCATATCACGGTAAGGTGCAAGTTCCTAATTGCAATAGACCAAATTGCAAAGAAGGCCTACCTTAAGTCCAACACTATTGTTTGTAGAGGAGATAGCACTCCTATTTCCTTGCTCCAGCAGATCACAATTCTCCCACTTGTCGTGGTCGAACACCTGCACACACAAGAAATACAACGAACACACAAGGGTAAACCCAATATATGCAATTATGTATCAGTCAGAGAAGACACAACTCATGATCACAATGAACAATATGAGTGGAACCATAACCAAAGTCGCTTAACATTAATTAATACAAATAAAGATACAACCTGGCTCTAATGCTGAATCTTCCTTCGACGGGTTGACAGCAGAATACATCTCGATAAAGCTTGTCAGGAATGGGGACAAGCCTCTCTCTTCGATCCTCAATCTCCTTGCTACTGATTTGGCTCTATTAGGACTATCAAGTCTCTTGCAGCATTCTTTAGGCTATGAAGGCTCTTGGAGACTAGCTTGCAAAGGAAAATGGCAAGCTTATATAGATGGTGGAAGGGGAGTTGGGATCCCTACAATTATGCGGCTGGCCCTATCCTCAAGGAAGCTTCCATGAGAGGTGGAAAACCACTTCCTCTACATGGAGAGCCGGAGCCAAACCTCCCAAATCAATTTAGAGACCAGTTCAGGAATTGGTTGGATTCAATATTCCACCATTTATTTTTTTTAAACACTCCTTAATAAGCCTGGCGTGGGTACAACACTGATACAGTGCGCCATCTGGCACGCTATCTTTGGAGGATTTCCCTTATTGGCACGAGTATAACACTGACTAGTCGCGCTAAGGAAAAAAAGGCTATTTTTTAGGGTTTTTCACAAGGAATTGTCTTCAGGGGAATGAATTCCATTGTCCAGGGGGATGCCATGAAAGTGGTTTCAGGTCATGTCACTGCTCACAGGTCACGGAATAAGCCCTCTAATGTGCGGGACAGGGAATTGCAGGGATGGTGACAAATTGTTATGTAACAGATGCCCCTTAAAGCATGAGGCCCGAGAGAGAGAGAGGGTTGAAATGCTTTACGAGAATGTGTCCAACTGAAAACACCGCCATCGGAAAACCTGTGTAGACAAGTACAACTGATATCTCAAATACATGATATATGTGGTATGGGCGTAGCCATCCATAACAGAGTATATAATAATCCAGATCCAAGGCATCAACGCAACCATCCAATGAGGATCGATAAATAGACTCAGGCATGGTCGTATCCATCCAATGAATGAGTCATGCAACCAATCATAATAATCCACAAAATCGCAGCCTGGATTCTAACAAAATCCAGGGTCTTGCGCTCCATCTTGACTCGAACAAAGTACAAGTTCAAGCATGCGAATAAGTGAGCTGAAGTCGAACATGCAAGAACATCGCCTAATTACTAGCTGTTAGGAAAAATACTGAGAGGGGGGTGAATCAGTATTTAGATCTTACTGAAAACCTTTTCTCAGAGATCTTATTATTTAATTCTTTACTTATATTATTTCATCATTCATTTGTCAGAAGTTTAGTAAGCAGTAATCATGTGCAGTAATAATAGAATTAGCCATCACACATAAGCAACAGACATGAACACCAGTATTTAAGGTGGAAACCCAATTTGGAAGAAAACCACCGCTGCTGTCGTCTCTGTCTTCAATATTTATTATAAAGAAAACTTCTTACAGTTTTTGTGCTGGCGCAGACTTATACCAGCACACAGGCACCCACCTACAGAATGCTACAACCTTCTCTCGTTCTCCAGTCACTACTGGAAGGGAGCTCCAACCCCCTGATTTTAACACCAGCTTATACAGGCAAAAAGCTTCCACTTCAATGCTCAAATCCACCACATTTCTTCAATTTATTCATCGGACTTGTGTCAGGTCCTCATTATTTCTTTGCATATCTTCCTAGAGATTCATCATTTTCTCGATCTAGAGGTCTTGAACCTTCATTAACTCCATAGGTGCATCATAGATTCAGCTTTATCAGAAAACGGAGTTCAATCACGTAGATATCTCTTAAAGATATTTATTCATTAACAATGCTTATGCCTGCACCCCATGAACCATAATGCACTTCTCCTTATATATTTTTGCCTTTATTAATACCATGAGTCAAAACCACCCAATTGCTGATGGTATTCCTGGACGGGATCAATTAGATAATCCAACGGGGTCTACCCAAGCCCCCAAAAAATTTATTATTGTTTTATTTCCTTGGTTTTGGCAATTAGATAATTAATCTAAGGCTTTTTAATATCTCAATTTGAGATTGAGATATTAATCCAAATTTCTCCTTTAGTAATGAAAAACCCTTAGCATACTTCATAGACCTTCATATGTCGACCCCCAGGTTTATACACTCCACCGACTTTGGAGTAAAAATGATGGCCCAATCGCTTTTCATCATAATTTATATTTAATTTAATCAACCTTAATTAAACCCACAAATATTAATTTGAAAAGGGCCAATTAATATAATTTAAACTGGGCCCACATATATGATCAGCAACCCAATCAAATTCCCGCTCCGTACTTTGGTTAATCTTCGCACATCTTCATCAAGCGATCACTGTCCGATGACTCCTTCCCAGATCAATGGCGCTCAACAATTTCGCTAGGCATCCTGGGTCGAACAATAACACGTGATGGTGTGTAGTGACAAGAGGTTTTGTGGAGTCGTACAGGGACACGTGTCGCCCGTTCTATGGAATCGCTCCCCAACTTGAAGAAACCACTTATCTCCAAAAGGCAGTGCGATATGAGAAATCCGGCTTCGTAAACCCGCTCGCGGTTTCAGAATAGTGTTCTATCAGAATTCAACAATATTTCAAATACAGTTCATTGATCCATCAGGTCCTGATTTTCCTCGCAATCGCAAGTCTTTTAATAAACACTTCGATGCATAGTTTTTCTCTGAATGGAACTCAAACACTTATTAATCCTGGTTTATATGCCCATCGGGTCTGGGCTTCAATCGCACTCGAATCCTCTTGTTAACTTGTTCTGCTGGCCTTATATGCCCTAATGCGATAAGGGTCTCTGGCCTGGGTTACAATTCCCGGAATGTACTTATTTAGTGTATCAACCAGCTGGGGTAGTAAACCTCAGAATAATGCCTTAGCCTCTGCCTCTACTTCTTGATGCAATTCCTTCTATGCTACCTTGCTACCTCTCTTTACTACCTCTATGCCTCTGCTACAATACATTGCTGCCTCTGCTCCTTAACTGATGTGATAGTTGCCATCAAGGACAATCAATTTAATATGACAAGATTTAAGAGACATATTGCTAACACTAGCAAATGATGAAAGCTATTAAAAAATGTGAGAGGCACCACCAATAATGTCAATGGCCCTTAAGGGACTATAGGTACAATCTAGGGCATGTGAATTAGTGATCTGGCATTGAACACCCATAGAATCACTCGATCAGAGGCCAATGATGAAAACCTCATGTTGAACGTGAAGAACCTGCCATTGAGGCATGCAGGCTCCAAGGTACCAGAAGGGATTCTCTAGATCAACATCCCGAATAATGAGCTGAAGTCGATAGGAAGTGATATTGATCGAAGGTGGGCCATAGTGTTTCCCACATCATTTTCATGAGATAGAGGAACATAATGTCTTTGTGAATCAGGATCAGATGAGAATCAGAGGACGGTTGAGACTTGCAGAGGTCAACTTCTCTTGAACATATCGGTGGAACGACAGTGGATATGGTAGTATTTGAGATGAAAATATCAGAGGTCATGATGACGAGGCAAAGAGCAGATGAGAGGTAAAAAGGGATTACCCAAACCCACGGAGGCAAACAGATAATAAGGTGAGATGTACCCAACCCGACACGAATGGAGACAAGTGCCATGTTCAAGAGCAACATACTGCCGACACAACAATGATACTGGTTCCATCTTTCCCCACCATTTCTGGTGAGTACCCCAATTATTTTTTAAGACAAGATTGAAGGGGATAAAATGAAAACCTCATGTTGAACGTGAAGAACCTGCCATTGAGGCATGCAGGCTCCAAGGTACCAGAAGGGATTCTCTAGATCAGCATCCCGAATAATGAGCTGAAGTCGATAGGAAGTGATATTGATCGAAGGTGGGCCATAGTGTTTCCCACATCATTTTTGTGAGATAGAGGAACATAATGTCTTTGTGAATCAGGATCAGATGAGAATCAGAGGACGGTTGAGACTTGCAGAGGTCAACTTCTCTTGAACATATCGGTGGAACGACAGTGGATATGGTAGTATTTGAGATGAAAATATCAGAGGTCATGATGACGAGGCAAAGAGCAGATGAGAGGTCAAAAGGGATTACCCAAACCCACGGAGGCAAACAGATAATGAGGTGAGATGTACCCAACCCGACACGAATGCAGACAAGTGCCATGTTCAAGAGAAACATACTGCCGACACAACAATGATACTGGTTCCATCTTTCCCCACCATTTCTGGTGAGTACCCCAATTATTTTTTAAGACAAGATTGAAGGGGATAACATATGCTTGTAATATAAATCCGTCCTTTGGACGAATCCATCCTAGTGCATTTAACAAGCCCTAGGAAGGAGAAACTCGAATACCGTCATTACGACTTAATCCAATGTCATCGGGGTTTAACAAGTCCGAAAAAGGAAGAACTCAATGTCTTTTCATGTTTAGAGAGTTTGAAAAGACAGCGGAAAAGTAAACTCCAACAATCCCTTTTCATAAATAGTTCCTCAGATCCGAAAAGGTAGAAAACTATGTCTGAGAAAACTTCCTAGTCCCGATAGACTAGGGTATTCCTTTTTCGTAAATAATCTATCCCAGCCCGAAAAAGGGGTAAACGTATACTAGGTAGATGTCGATTCGTAGCCACTTTAATGAAATCAAAACAACAAGGGACTCGAAAATATTTTCATATTTAGAGAGTCAGAAAAGAGATGAAAGATGACTCCAAAATGACTTTTTCGTGTTTTTACTGAGTCCAAAAAAGTATAAAATACAACTCGTATTACCATCGACGCTGCGAAAAAACCTATCGCTACACATAAAGGCAAGTGTAAAATCCATTTTTGACAAAATATATTAAAATATTGAGAAAAATGACTTTTAAAACCTAATTTTTACTTCAAAAGTTATAAATATGCCACAAATAGTAAAAACACATTTACTTTTACTTTTTACCTCATTTGGAGAGCAACAATGGTCTTTTTGTGTGCGAACTTGCGGTGGTGATTGCGACTGATCCAGGACACCATTTAGATTCTCGTCAGTTCCAGGTAAGATGTGCTCCCTTAAGCTTTGTTTTGATTTTTTTTTTTATGAATTTCCATTGTGCATCTGACCTCTTGGGGGAACCTTTTGGAATTCTAGGGTTCACTCCATTGGCGCAGGTATCGGGCATCGACCCGTGCCAGTGGAAATTTTCTCACAAAGGGGTCATGCCAATGGCGCAACATGATTTTCCGCTTTAAATTCCCAAAATATGAGCCATCCATCTGGATTTTGAATGCAATAGAGATCTAACAAATCATTTTTAATCATGTTTATGAAGATATTCAGGCATAATGGTTATTGAATGGAAAGAGAGGGAACATGGAGAGGAAGATGAAATGGCCATGGAAAATGAAGCTTGCATGAATGCACTATTAGGAATCTGTAATCAACAATATTGGCAAAGTCCGATCATAGAAACAACATCGTTTCAACCAACTTTGGGATTCTAGGATCTAGCCCTCCTGAATTCGGAGAGGGATCTCTCCAATAAGTGCAAAGATGGATTTGTCTTTGAAATTTGGGGTAATAATATTAGGCTAGTTATGAAGGCCAAGGGTTTGTTTTTTTTTTGGATGGTTGAGCATGAATACTATTTGAGGTGGAAAGTCCTAAGTGCAAAGAGTTTCAAAGGTGAGAAGTTGCAAGTGAATAGAACAGCTAGGCTAAAAAGATAGATATAACGTTGGTTTTTAGTCCATTGGGCTATGGAGTCATAACAGGGCTTTAATTGAGCAACAACATCAAGAGTGATCCAAGGGGAAAGTCATCTACATCACAAGATTATCGAGATTTAAATGATGGAATGGGAACAATAAGGTGTTGGAGAGGTGGAAATTGATAATAATTTCACAAAGGATTTATAGTCAGTCCAAACAAGAAAATCCTCTTAAGTAACTGTTTAAAACCAACCAATGGCAGGGCTAACCATTGACCTCTTGGGCAGGCTTTTATTAAAGCAGCTAAATTGACAGAAAATCCAGTAATCCACATAATTACCTTCAGAAAGTATGAAAACATATAAGAGAAGACAAAGTGTAAACTTAAGATCAGATAAAGTACTTTTAAACCTAGTTTGCTTTTAGTCAACACCAAGGGAAACTTTCAGAATCTTCTTTTGGAGAATAGAAGCTAGAAACAGGGCTAACCATCACTTTTCTAGTATAAATTTAATGAGAAAATAAGGAAATAACTTTCAAGAACAATGTTTAAAGAAAATAGTAGGACGAGGGAACTCTAGCATTCCTAACTGCTTAAAATGTATTAAATCATTCTTAAATAAACAATTTGGAGGAAAACATTGAGATAAAGCTTTTCAGTCATAGAAGGTTACTGATGTACAACATGTGCTAACTCTATAAATGTTGTTCTTTATCAGAGAATAGTGAACAATATGACATACATAAAGGAAAACAATAACAAAGAAGGGGCACTTCACCAGTGATATAGACCAGGATCGCAAGAAACAACTTGTTTATTGATGTCAAACCAGTTATAGTACTCAGGTCTAATGTTTCAGTTCAACAATCATCTTCAATATCTAGCCTAAAAAAACTAACACAAACAGAGATCCAAGGGCCAGTGAACACTATTTAAAGTCAGAAGTTTTAAGCTCAAAATGTATTTCAAAGTTCTGCAACCAACCCCTTTCTCATCTTCTACAGAAGTATTTATAGAAGGATGAGGAGGTGAGATCTAACAAAAGATCTTAAGGACAATTAATACAGAGTGATGACTTCTCGGCATTTGAAGGGCTTGATGATGAAGTTTATAAGTGTTTCACTGTATTAAATATTTTATAATTAATATCAAAGCTCGGTGGGAGCTTTATTGACTTTTAGGCTCTATCCAGGATGAAATAACTCCGTTGATATTTGTTTGCATTAGTTTCTTTAGCGGAATTAATTGCTTGGCTGCACTGTGAGGCAGATATTTTCTTAATCAATAACTTCGGCCTCTGTTTGAATGGTTTGAGGCAATAGGTGGATCTGTGGTATCCGAGAGGAATCAATTCACTTCAAATGTGATGGTGGAGGCCTTTCTGTCTGTTAAAACTTATGATTTTCTTTTAATGGTGTTTTAATTATGGGAATTAAGATTTTGATAATCATTCTTAGCCATAATTCCCAAAATATGTCTTCAATCTTCATTCTACTATGCTATGTCTTCAAAAAATGATACTCTTTTGAATTTGATTTAAATCACAGTGTCTTGTCAATGTGTAGGTCGAATAGGTCTCTTCACGGCATCAATGCTCATATACCATTGACGAAACATAGATCTTGAACCCTACGAACGACTTATTTTGATGAATCAAAGGCACAGGAAACGTCTTTCCCGGCCTCTGAATTTTATTTTGTTATAACGAAAAACCATTTATCCCTGCAAATATACACAAAATATTAGAAAATCCTGCAATTTAGGTTTAACTACTTCAGAAGGCGGGGAAGGAGCGTAGCCATTGGATGAAAGCATCCAACAGTGGAGATTTTTTTTGGAGGAGGTCAAATAAGAGTGGGGGAATGGATGAGATGGGCTGATTTTGGACCATCCGATCTGGACACATGGACGGTCCAGATATAATCAGAGGATCGCAATCGGGGGTGGTAAGAAAAAACACCGATCGAAAGTTGTGATGCAATGTGGCGCAAACCGTCGATCTTAAGATTAGATCAATGGTGGAGAATGGATCGTAAGGATGTCAATCAGAGGAAGAAATATAACGCAATGATTGAGAAATGTGATGCGATTGAGAAGAGCGATGCGATGAGCGCTGGTCGTTTGATCGGCTCATGATCAACAGCGAGGATTAGTTTTTGAAACGCACCAGCGGAAAAACCCTTATAATATATAAAACCCAAATTTTAACTAAAACAAAGGTTTTTTATGGATCGGGGTGGGATATATATATAAAGTGGAGAGGTGCCCGACTGCGGGGCCTTTAGTTATATGGAACGTAATGGGCTTGAGGCATATATATTCAAAGGGGCCAATCACAATCGGAGCCTCAGGCTTGGTCATTCAATCAACCCATTGAAATATTGCGATGCGATTGAGCACTTCGGGACTTCGACACTTGGTCCCGGGGGAAATTCATATGAAACAAAAAGGCGGGGGGGAGTTAATATCTATAGGCCCCAATCACATCGCAAAATTTTGATGCAGCCTTTTCAATCAACCCATTTTCGAATTCTTCCGATGCGATTGCATGATCGTTCTTTCAATCTAACCATTTTTATATTAACAGGGGAGTTTAACATATTAGATCAAAATTTTGGATAAATGGGTTTTTTAGGTTTTACAAAGGAAAAAGCGGATCGGGAAAATTTTTTCAATGTTTTAAGTGCGAAGGCGGGCCCACAGTATATTTATATAAAGGCTAATCGCATTGGAGTTTATATGATGCAAAGCTTAATCGCATAAGAACTTCAGAATAGGGCAAAGAATCACACATTTGAAAATTTCCGATGCGATAAGTGCCGAACAGGATTACCATTGGTTTCCAGGGTGTGGGCATGTGGGAGAAAAGGTTAGGACTTAGCCGAAGGGGGCTTAAGCCTTCTGCAAAAACATGGTATTTTTTATGAATTTTTTAAAGTTTTTTAATGGATTTGGGGGTTTCAGTATGGTTAAAGAGTGAGTCTTTAACCTTGTAAGAGTGATTTTCATGAAGGGAAGAAAAGAAATCATGAAAAAAAGGGAGTTTTTATGGAGGAAAAAGGGGAGAAAATGAAGGTTAGTTTTGAGTGGAAGAAGGGAAAAAATGATGGTTTTTCAACAGTCTTTTCTCATGAAATTAGTAGAATTTCTGAGTATAAAATGGGAACAGCAATGAAGATTTTGGACAGAGGCATGAGGCCTTCAAGAGTCTTCAAGAGCCAACACTTTTTAGTAATAAAATTTGTTCTTTGAAGGCTCAAAAAGTCTTAGCCACCTTTTGCTATAACAAATATTATAGGTGGCTAACAGTGGCTCCACTTGGGGATGATGCCTTCTTGGAGGCATCAAGAACTTCAGACTTGCATTCTTTGGGAGGCTGACTTATGCCTGATCCATTGGGCTACCATTCCTTTGCTAGGACGATATTCTCTGAGAATATATTAGAAGCTATAAAAACAATGGACCTTCATCAATACAAAATTTCTACCTACCCAATCCTACTGATCTAGCATTTTTTCTTCATTAGAGTGCACTTGGATTGGCAAACTCTTTTCACAACATTTTATTCTTTTAAAAATAGGAAATATAATCTATTTCTACTCCTTATTTATCCATGGACTTAGATTAAAAAATTGAGCCCGTATGATTCTCTACCTATTCTATCAATCTGTTAGGTTTAAACAGTCTAACAAATTTTATTCTCTAATTTCTACAACGGAAATTTAAAAAGCATTCAAGTCAGGGTTAAGTAGTCTAACTTGATGCTGGTCCATGGCATGAAAGACAAGTTTCAAATAGACATTTATTTTGCAGAAAATTAAATAAAAAATGGAAGGCTTAAGATCTAAAAAATTTTCATCATGGCCTTCCCTTTCCTTTACAGCATTATTTTGACTCTTGTTTTGAGTTGTTTTTCTTTCTATCAACTAGTTCAGATTTTGATCTAATTAGAACCAGATTTACTTCTTTTTGACTCAAAAAAAATAAAACAGATTTGAGTCATTTCTTTTTGAAACCTTAGGTTCAGATTTTGATTTTGTTTGAACCTTTAATTTCTATCCTAAACTATCTACTGATAAGCCAAGATTAAACAATTTGGAAAATCGAATTCACTATCCTATCATCATAAAATTTAAAGCTAATAAGTCAAGTTTAGGCTGTTTAAATAACTAGAAGTGTGTTATTCAGGAGTGGCATTTAAGCTTGCACACTTTCAGAATTTGTTTCTCTTTTTTGGTATGGGGCTATACCTTTCTTGTTTTTCACAATCTGCCCTCTTTTCTTTCCTTTTTTGTTTTTGTATTTTTGATATTTTCTAACTTTGAATGCAATGGTGGATGAAATATTTATAATGAAAAAGATAAAAAAGGCTTCAAAACATAGCATTGATCAAGATAAGTAATGCTTGAGCATCCTGCCATTGACAAGACCCCCAAACAATTCTGATCCATTCAACTCCTGCAATAAAAATGCATTGTTACCAGCAATTGAGTGAATAGAGTAAGGGCCAAGCCATAAGTTGTGAAATTTTCCATTCTTGCCCTTTTCTTCCCTTCTTGAGTCCCATTTTAAAACTTTGTCCCCAATCTTGAAATTGTTGGCATTTGTTCCTCTATAAAAAAGCTTTTTAATGCTGATCTGTTTCTGCAATGCTTTGTTATAAACTTTCTATCTGGTTTGTTGAAGATGAATGGTCTGGTTTATTCTTCTGATCATGTCATTTTCTTCAGTTTGTAATTCTTGAATCAAATTCATTACTGGTACACCAAGGCTGTTTGGAAAAATTTCATCAGTACCATACATAAGCTGGAAAGGTGACATACCAATAGATTTCTTCAAAGTCAATCTGTTAGCCCAAAGTGCATGAACCAGCTTTGTGTGCCAAGACTTTTTGTTGTCCTCCAATAGTTTCTTGATTATGTTCACTAAGCTTTTATTTGATGATTCTACAAGTCCATTACCCTGGGGGTAATAAGCCATGGAATGCCCCAATGTTATCTGATATCTATGACAAAACTCAACCATCTTATTTGATCCAAACGATGTTGCGTTATCAGTGATAATCTTGGTAGGACAACCAAATCTAGAAAGAATATTAGTCTCCATAAATCTTCTGATAACTGAATCATTGGCTTGCCTACAAGGAATGACTTCTATCCACTTAGTGAAATAGTCTGTGGTAGTGAGAATGCTGGGCAGAAGATGGGGGATGGATTTCTCCTATGAAGTCCTCAACAGTGATTGGATGCAGAGGTAGAGGTAAAATTTTTCTTTTGCCTTAAAAAATTTGAAATTTATGGAAAGACGTGATCATCCTATGCACATCATGGAAAAGAGTAGGCCAATAGAAACCAGCCCTCAAAATTTTGTTGGCTATTGTCTTCCAGTACAAATGACCTTCGCACTCTCTTTCATGGAACTGTTATTTAACCTTCTCTGCATCAAACTCAGGCAAACATTTAAGCAATACACCACTTGCATTTTTCCAATAAAGACATCTATCTATAATGCAATAGTTTACAACTTTTAACTTTAGGAACCTTGTCTTTGTTTTTTTCAAACCAGGAGGTGTATTCAATTTAAGAAAAACATAAATAATATCAGCATACCAAGGAGAATTCATAAAATGATCTTCAACTATAGTAGTTGAGAATTCTTTTTGGTTGTCCAAAGCATTAATCATATTAATATCAAGAACTTAAAAATTTGATTCAGCCATTAATCTGGCTAGAACTTGGCCTTTGATGAGTTTAGTGGGTTTTATCTCTAAATAATATTCAAGAATAATAGCAATCCACTTACCTCTCTTACCATCTGGGTCCTGTGTTAGAATGTCTTTAACAACTAAGTTTGGGATGAAGGCAATGATTTGTGAGTGAAGGACGTACACCCTGAAGTCTTTCAAAGCTTTAACCAAAGAAAAAGCTTGCTTCTCCATAATGTTATACTTCAAAGGGGCATCCCTCAATGCCTTACTAAAGAATGCAATAGGCCGCTCTTGTCCTTATGGATTTTTCTGGAAAAGGACAACAGCTATGGTATGTTCGGATGGAAATGAAAAAATAAAAAAATATTTTGAAAAATCAGGACTTATAAGAACCGGTGTTTTGGTTAACGCTTGTTTCACCAGTTCAAAGGACTTCTTTTATTCCAAGGTCCATTTTACCCCTTGCTCCTTCTTTAACATGTTTGTGATATTCCTAAGGAGCTCAGCCAAGTTGGCGATGAAACTTCTCAGAAATTTAATCTTTCCGATGAAAGACTGCAACTCTTTAATGTTTCGAGGATGAGAGATTTGCAATATGGCCTCAATCCTCTTGGGATATATCTTTATACCCTCTTCTGAAATAATGTGCCCAAGAAGTTTATTTTTTTAAGACCAAATAGTGTCTTCTTAGGGTTTAAAGATATCCCAAACTTTCTGCACTTCTCAAAAACCTTTCTTAAATGTTCTAAGTGCTCTTCATCTGTTTTTGAAAACATAGTAACATCATCAAGATAGATAATGATGAAGAAGCCTAGTTCCTCTGAGAATGCTATGTCCATGGCTCTTTGAAAAGTTTCTCCAGCATTCATTAGACCCAAAGGCATCTTCACATACATGAAAGTGCCCCATGGTGTAGTAAAGGTTTTCTTTAATTGATCGACAGGGTGGACTAAAATATGATTGTACCCTGAATAGCCATCAAGCAAAGAAATTCTTTTAGACCCTACCACCCTTTGTAAAATATGATCCATCTTGGGTAAAGGGTAGTTATCTTTTAATGAAGCTTTGTTTAAGTCTCTAAAGTCTATACAAATCTTGATTTCTCCAGTTTTCTTCCTAACAGACACTAGATTAGATACCCATTCAGAATATCTAACAGGGACAATAATACCAGCATCATACATTTTCATGATCTCCTTCTAAACCAATGGTAACTGGACAGGGTTTATTCCGCGTAGTTTCTGTTTGAATGGTTTTTGGTTTTCTTTGAGGGGAATTTTGTGCTCTATTATTTTAGTGTCGTAGGATTTAAGATCTTCGTAACTCCATACAAAAACATCAGAGAACACTTTAAACAGCTCGATGTATTTAAGTTTAATGTGATCCGGTAAAGTCTTGGACAGTTTAATCATTTTTGGATTAATTTCACTACCAATATTACACTCTTCCACTTCAGTCTCTACAAGTTCCAGTTTCAGTTTATTCGCCACATCGTTAAAATCGAACAACTCTTCTAAAGGGCCAGACCCTTAGGCAAACTTTCATCTTTAGAGTGCAGAGTTTCTAACTCCTCTATTTCAAATTCTGCATTCATTTCTGTTTCACTTTCAAGTTTTACAGATAACAGGTTTATATTAGCAAGTTCAGGAGACATTTCTTCTTCATTAATAAATTTTTCTTCCTTGCAGTCTATTTCATAGTCTGAGTCCGAACCGTTTAGTTTGAATTCATTTCTGAATTGCATGAAATTTTCTATTTGTTTGTCATTGTCAAACACCTACGAATACTTCTCATTATCAGGCACAGCTGGTCTAAATTTTATCTAATTTGTGTAGTCTTTGGTGTTATATGGTGTTAAGCATGTTCTAGCTACAAAGGCTAAATTGTGGGCCGCAATATTTCTTCTTCTTGGGACAAAAAAAAGTTTGGATTCTTTGAATGTTTTCAAAAGGTCCATGACATCGTTTCGGTAGGCCCTGAGTCTGGGATGATTTGCGTTATACTCCCTATTGACCTGCCTAATAACTAAGTCTAAATCCCCGTGAACTTTAATTCTTTTGGTTCCTATCTTTTTCAACAAACGTAAGCCTAGGAGAAGGGATTCATATTCTACTATGTTATTGGAACACTGAAAGTTTAATGTATAGGAAATACATTCTATGTGGTTGCTTTCAGTGTTAGTAATCTAGACACCTACACCAGCATTGTTCTTCGTACAGGATCCATCAAAATACATACTCCATAAAGGACATTTCTTAGTTTCATCCTGGTTACTGTCCTCTTCAACTAACGTGCTCAAAGGTTGTTGTGGAAACTCAACACTTAGTTGCATTTGTTTTGATTCCCCGGATTTTAGTTCATTTGAGGGTCATTTTCTTTAGTTTCCAGGTTTAAAAGCAAAGGACGCATGACCTGTAGTTCAAGACCTTTGTTTAGTTTGCTAATGTCTTCAAACGTAGTAATCTGTTTTAACATTTCTTCATTGTGTTCCTCTTCCTTCCTGCCGGCCGTTAATCCTATTAAAGTGAATTTTTCACCAAGCGTTTCATCATTAAACATAATAAAATAATAAAGGCTTGTAGTTACAGAATACGGGGGAGAGTTTTGTGGTCTGTCTCGACTTATAACTATGAATTTCATATGGGACTCCCTGTAAAGTCTTCTATTCTTATTGAAAAAAGGGATAGTCGCATAGGTCATGTCCATTTGCATAGTCCCTTGTAACTTAGCCCCCCAAGATATTGATAATAACATTCCATACTTTAGGGGTACATCAGCCACAACAATATCCATGACTAAACATTTGGCTGGAATTTGGGCTAAGTTAACACAGAGGTCTTTGATTAATCCTAAACATTTTACTCTGCTAGAATCAACGGAGTACAGGTCTTTGTAAGGTCTGGTGATTTCTAGACCCAGACTCTCCATTACAGCCTTTGGCATTAAATTATGAGAGGCCCTGGAGTCATGCATAGTGTTGTGCAAAAATTTTGTCATGAATGTTTAAACTCACATAAAAGGGAGGAACAGGTCCCTCTTCATATCTACCTTCAATCTTAGGACCAAAAATAAGCTCGGGTTGGTCATCATTAAGATTGACTGTTTCCTCATTTTCTTTTATTTTCAAACCCTTCAAAATTTGGGTTCTATATACATGTTGGGCAGCTAACTCAGTCAAGGGAACAGAGAGTTTTATTTTTGAAATTTCCTGCTCCAGGCTGAAAGGGATCTGGCTCTTTAAAGTGTTGGTTTCAACCTTATTAGCTGTCACTCTATCAGCAACATCAACTTGCTGATTTGTTTTATTTATACTTGAAAAAATTGTTTTCACATGAGTAATAGTTGAAGTGTTAGTACTACTAAGGTTTGCACTCTATTTTTATTTGTTTTGAGTGTTTTTCTCTTTATCGTTACCAGAAATTATAGCCACTGTTTTATCCTTTTGTTTGACAACTCTAGGCTTGGTTGTAGTGTTGTTTTGTGAATATTTGTTAGAGGTTTTGTTGTTGGGGGTCTGTTGACTGGTTTTTCTTCTAAGATCATATTATTTTTGAGGTTCTATGATGACATTTTCCATGTCTTGATAATAATTTTCATCATCATCTCTTCTTTCATCATAAGGTGTGTATAGACCTTGTTTTCTATCATAATGAATCTCAAATTCATCATTGTATATCCCTAGCATGTTGATATCATCCTCCTCTACTATTTCATCTATTTCCTCAACCCCACTTACATAGTTTTGATGAAAGGGAGGAGTGATTTGTTGATCATCTTTTCGAGGTCTGTTTGGAGGTTGGTTCCTTCTAAAATTCTGATTTTGGTTCTGGTTTCTATTTTGAGGAGCAGTTTGGTTTTGGCTTGCTTGTGCTCTCTTAATTATGCTCATCTCTTTCATCATCCCCTCCATCATTTTTTCCATTTTTGAGTTGGAAGTAGAAGGTGCGTTTTCCTCTCTAAAAGACACTCTCTTTTCATTTTTCATTCTTACTCTCTTGTCCATTAAGTTGACTTCCACAGAAAAAGCACCTTTTTCATATCTTCAAGAGTTGCAAATCTCTCTCTCTCTCAGCTGATAGGTCATGTCAGAGTCAAATCCTTCAGGAAACTTATTTAAAGCTAAGCCCTGTGGAGGTTTTAGTTCTGGGGAAAGTGCATTATAAACACTATTGAATCTAGTGCAATAAGCTTGCACACTTTCCCCAGTCTTTCTATGGAGGTTCTTGTAGTCAGAAAGGAATTGGAGAGGGTTTTTCTTTACTTCCCATTTGTTTAAGAATGTTTGATGGAAGGCTTGGAGATCATTAATACTATGGGGGGCTAAACCTTTGAACCATTTTCTTACTTCTCCCCCAAAGCTCTGAGAAAATAATTTAAGCTTGACAGAATCATCATCAATTTCATTTCTATCAAAGTAGTCATTCATCTTATCCACATGTTGTGATGCAATTTTAGCATTACTAGCATCATATAATGGAATTTTGGACTGATAGTCATGTGGAAGATTGACTAATGGTGCAGGAAGGACTAAGGGAGCATACCATGCTGCCATGATATGTGGTGGGGGTGGATTCACAAGGGGTGGAGTAACAACAGGAAAAGTGGGCTGAAGTGGAGTGGTTTGAACAGTGGATGTAGGGTGAGCAGAAGTGGATGGACCAGGAATAAATTGTTGAGCTGATCTTGGATGAGAGACACCTAGGTTGTGAAGGAAATGTAAATCAGGAGGTGTTGTTTCTCTGCTACCAAGAGGTTCACTTGTTTCAGGAATTGATAGTGAAGACTAAAAATATAACTAATATAAATCACCAATAGACCCAGTTCTAAATGGGTTTACTAAGTCAACTTGAGATTGTTGTAGAGCTGAAAGATTTTCAGGAACTGAATTAGCTTTCAAGGGTGATCTGAAAACAATTGATAACTTAATCTTAGGAGACTCCCTAAGGATACCTTCTGGGTTGTCAACTACTTCAAGTGGATCAGGGTCGGAATAGGCTCTAGTGTGAATCTTTCTAGGAGCCACTATGTTGTGTTTTTCAGACCCAAATAAACAAGACAAGTTCAACCAGGTATGACAATATTTAAGGGGTTAACTAGTCTGTTTTGCAAAAAATTTAATCTTGTAGTCTTCTGACTAAGTTTGAAGGATATTATAATGATAAGGGTTATTCCCAGTGGATTCTTAAGGTCTGGTCAAGATTGTGGAGTCGCCAAGTGGAAGTTTTTAGCCCCTAATGAGGTAAAAGGTTTTATGGTCCACCACCATGTTTATTGGATACCAATCTGAAATATTTTTAGGTTTTTCTGAGTTATTTTTTAGTTGTATGGTTTTTAAGAATATCCTAACTTTGTTTGAAAACTTAGCTACGGTTATGAGACAAAGACAATTTACTCTTATGGCTAAGCCAGCTGATCTTTCAAGGTTTAGATAAAGACTTAAGGGAATCCTAGGGTCTACCTAGTTTGTCACTGATTCAAACAAGTTTTACCGTGATTAACTCTCTTAGGTAGTGCTTGAAAAGGCTGCTTTTAACTCACAAGGTTTTATAAAAATGGAAATGACTATGGGTTTGAATCTCCAGCGGAGTCGCCAAAAATGTTAGGAATCTGTAATCAGCAAGATTGGCAAAGTCTGATCAGAGAAACAACATCGTTTCAACCAACTTTGGGATTCTAGGATCTAGCCCTCCTAAATCCAGAGAGGGATCTCTCCAATAAGTGAAAAGATGGATTTGTCTTTGAAATTTGGGTTAATAATATTAGGCTAGTTATGAAGGCCAAGGGTTTTTTTTGTTTTTTGGACGGTTGAGCATGGATACCATTTAAGACAGAAAATCCTAAGTGCAAAGAGTTTCAAAGGTGAGAAGTTGCAAGTGAATAGAACAACTAGGCTAAAAAGATAGATATAACGCTGGTTTTTAGTCCATTGGGCTATGGAGTCATAACAGGGCTTTAATTGAGCAACAACATCAAGAGTGATCCAAGGGGCAAGTCATATATATCACAATATTATCGAGATTTAAATGATGGAATGGGAACAATAAGGTGTTGGAGAGGTGGAAACTGATAATAATTTCACAAAGGATTTATAGTCAGTCCAAACAAGAAAAGCCTCTTAAGTAACTGTTTAAAACCAACCAATGGCAGGGCTAACCATTTACCTTTGGGCAGGTTTGTATTAAAGCAGCTTAAT
This sequence comes from Pinus albicaulis, assembly GCA_034641835.2. Classification (NCBI taxonomy): domain Eukaryota; kingdom Viridiplantae; phylum Streptophyta; class Pinopsida; order Pinales; family Pinaceae; genus Pinus; species Pinus albicaulis. Next base: position 101,167 of record JAXQQM020065126.1, on the reverse strand, counting down.
TGACAGACAATCCAATAATCCACATAATTACCTTCAGAAAGTATGAAAACATATAAGATAATACAAAGTGTAAACTTAAGATCAGATAAAGTACTTTTAAACCTAGTCTACTTTTAGTCAACACCAAGGGAAACTTTCAGAATCTGCTTTTGGAGAATAGAAGCTAGAAACAGGGCTAACCATCACTTTTCTAGTCTAACTTTAATAAGAAAATAAGGAAATAAATTTCAAGAACAATGTTTAAAGAAAACAGTAGGATGAGGGAACTCCAGCATTCCTAACTACTTAAACTATATTAAATCATTCGTAAATAAACAATTTGGAGAAAAACATTGAGATAAAGATTTTCAGTCAGAGAAGCTTACTTATGTACAGTAGGTCCTAACTCTATAAATTATATTCTTTATCAGAGAATAGTGAAAACTATGACATACATAAAGAAAAACAATAACAAAGAAGGGGCAATTCACCAGTGATATAGACCAGGATCCCAAGAAACAACTTGTTTATTGATGTCAAACCAGTTACAGTACTTAGGTCCAATGTTTCAGTTCAGTAATCATCTTCACTATCCAGCCTAACAAAAATAACACAAACAGAGCTCCAAGGGCCAGTGAACACTATTTAAAGTCATAATTTTTAAGCTCGGAATGTATTTCAAAGTTCTGCAACCAACCCCTTTCTCATCTTCTACAGAAGTATTTATAGAAGGATGAGGAGGTGAGATCTAACAAAAGATCTTAAGGACAATTAATACAGAGTGATGACTTCTCAGCCTTTGAAGGGCTCGATGACGAAGTTTACAGGTGTTTCACTGTATTAACTATTTTACAATTAATATCAAAGCTCGGTGGGAGCTTTATTGACTTTTAGTCTCTATCCTGGACGAAATAACTCTGCTGATATTTGTTTGCATTAGTTTCTTTAGCGGAATTAATTGCTTGGCTGCGCTGTGAGGCAGATATTTTCTTAATCAACAACTTCGGCCTCTGTTTGAATGGTTTGAGGCAACAGGTGCCTCCGTGGTAGCCAAGAGGAATCAATTCGCCTCAAATGTGATGGTGGAGGCCTTTCTGTCTGTTAAACACTTATGATTTTCTTTTAATGGTTTTTTAATTCTGGGAATTAGGATTTTGATATTCATTCTTAGCTGTAATTCCCAAAATCTGTCTTCAATCTTCATTCTGCTATGCTATGTTTTCAAAAACTGATACTCTTTTTAATGTGATTTAAATCACAGTGTCTTGTCGATGTGCAGGCCACACAGGTCTCTTCACAGCATCAATGCTCATAGAGCATCGACGAAACATAGATCTTGAATCCTGCGAACGGCTTCTTTTGATGAATCAAAGGCACAAGAAACATCTTTCCTGGCCACTGAATTTTCTTTCGTTATAACGAAAAACCATTTATCCCTGAAAATATACAAAAAATATTAGAAAATCCTGCGATTTAGGTTTAACTGCTTCAGAAGGTGGGGAAGGAGCGTAGCCATTGGATGAAAGCATCCAACGGTGGAGATTTTTTTTAGAGGAGGTCAAACAAGAGCGAGGGAATGGACGAGAAAGGGTGATTTTGGACCATCCAATCTGGACACATGGATGGTCCAGATCTAATCGGAGGATCACAATCGAGGGATCACAATCGAGGGATTGCAATCGGGGGTGGTAAGAAAAAACACTAATCGAAAGTTGCGATGCGATGTGGTGCAACCCGTCGATCTTAAAATTAGATCAACAGTGGAGAATGAATCGAAAGGATTTCAATCAGAGGAAGAAATATAACGCAACGATTGAGAAATGCGATGCGATTGAGAAGAGCGATGCGATTAGCATTGGTCATTTGATCGGCTCATGATCAACAGCGGGGATTAGTTTTTGAAACACACCGATGGAAAAACCCTTATAATATATAAAACCCAAATTTTAACTAAAATAAAGGATTTTTATGGATCGGGGCGGGATATATATATAAAGTGGAGAGGCGCCTGACTACGGGGCCTTTAGTTATATGGAACGTAATGGGCCCGGAGCATATATATTCAAAGGGGCCAATCGCAATCGGAGCCTCGGGCTTGGTCTTTCAATCAACCCATTGAAATATTGCGATGCGATTGAGCGCTTCGGGACTTCGACACTTGGTCCCAGGGGCAATTCATATGAAACAAAAAGGTGGGGGGGAGTTAATATATATAGGCCCCAATCGCATCAGAAAATTTTGATGCAGCCTTTTCAATCAACCCATTTGTGAATTCTTCCGATGCGATTGCGCGATCGTTCTTTCAATCTAACCATTTTTATATTAACACGTGAGTTTAAAATATTAGATCAAAATTTTGGATAAATGGGTTTTTTGGGTTTTACAAAGGAAAAAGAAGATCTGGAAAAAAATTTCAATGTTTTAAGCGCGAAGGCGGGCCCACGATATATTTATATAAAAGCTAATCGCATTGGAGTTTATATGATGCAAAGCTTAATCGCACCGGAACTTCAGAACAGGGCAAAGAATCGCGCATTTGAAAATTTCCAATGTGATAAGTGCCGAATAGGATTAGCGCTGGTTTCCATGGTGTGGGCATGTGGGAGAAAAGTTTAGGACTTAGCCCAAAGGGGCTTAAGCCTTATGCAAAAACATGGTATTTTTTATGAATTTTTTCAAGGTTTTTAATGGATTTGGGGGTTTTGGTATGGTTAAAGAGTGACTCTTTAACCTTGTAAGAGTAATTTTCATGAAGGGAAGAAAAGAAATCATGAAAACAAGGGAGTTTTTATGGAGAAAAATGGGGAGAAAATGAAGGTTAGTTTTGAGTGGAAGAATGGAAAAAATGATGGTTTTTCAGTAGTATTTTCTCATGAAATTAGCAGAATTTTTGAGTATAAAATGGGAATAGCAATGAAGATTTTGGACAGAGGCATGAGGCCTTCAAGAGTCTTTAAGAGCCAACACTTTTTAGTAATAAAATCTGTTCTTTGAAGGCTCAAAAAATCTTAGCCACCTTTTGCTATAATAAATATTATAGGTGGCTAACATGCACTTCAGAACTGTGGTCTCAAGAAATTCTTCCTGACGCCATGCTTACAAGCTCCACCTAAGCTATTATAGTACTTGGTCAACATATGGGATGAAAACGATGAATTGTTTAAACTTCGGGACCAAGTGCTAGAACTCGAGGTCTCTGATGTCTATTTTATAATCGGACTATCGCGTAGAGGCCCAGTGCCCATTATGACAGGCAGTAGACTTTCTGGAGAGAAGATAAAACAGGTAATGGCGAGAGTGTGCCCAGGGGCATAGATAGGATCGGGAAGTGGGAAAGTGGACATCCACACTATCCGTGACCTGGCACTCAGAGTAGTGCTTCACACTATTGCGCGGGCTGCGGGATCACAGGCACTGCATGAGGCAACCAAGGTGCAGCTCCTACTAGCCTCCTAGCGTATGAATCCTACATTGTTTGATTGGGCCACCGCAGTGACAACCAACATCAAAATGCAGCTAAAAAAGTGTAAGAAGGCCAAACTAAAGCAGTTTGGATACGGTTCCATTTTGGTGTCATTCATCTTGGAACGACTACCCATTTTCCAAGGCCAAGGGGCAATAGTTGGCGAGCCAATACCGAGAGAGCCGTGGATGGCTTGCTGGGAAACACTTATGCTCAGGTTAGGAGGGGGTCAAAAGATGTCTTGGAGACCCGAGTTCTTTGTGTGGTTATGGCATTAAGTGATCGTGGTAGAGGATTGACCCTACCCTTGGACCGATTTCACTAGAGACCTAGATCTCCCGCTTCCGGAGGGGGAAAAATGGTACAAGGAGATAGGTATGATTCTTTTTTATTTTTATGTATTTATAATTTTTTTTTATGATACATGTCCATTAAAAATAGCTTTTATTTGTATGCATATGTCAACCCAGAGAGGCCCGCGGGCATGTCGCCCATTGCACGGAGGACCCCTCGTGCGCATGACCCTCAAGCTGAGGGTGGCGAACGGAGCGAACTAATCCAGAACCTAGAAGGCATTTCCCGAGGAATCCCAAAATATGCACGGTTGGCAGATGTCCCATTAGCTTACCAACGACACACTGTGGGGGTGCCTAGTTGCCTTCACCGATTGTTGAGGCGATTAGTGTGCGCGGTAGCATGTTACCATGAGCACCACGTTGATTAGCTATATAGGGCTTTTATATGAATATTTTTTGAGAGATATGTTCTCTCCGGCTGTTATCAGACAAACATGTATATTTTTTGATTTTATGTGATGTACACAAAATGCAAACTATTCGACACACACACACACACACACACACACATATATATATATATATATCTAGATGGATCTTATTTACATGTGATGATGTTTTTTATATTCCATGAAAATGTCTAATACAATTTTATTTAATGTATCAGTTGCATAACAAATGATCGAATGCAAAATTTCACAAAATTTATTTAATCACGCATTTTATTTTTATGCAATCTTAAAAGCACACATGAAAACATATATGCAAACTATGCTTGGAATGAGAAAGATGGGCATGCCCCCCAACATGGTGTCTCAATTCGAGGTACATGCCCCCCAAGCTTTAGTCCATAGGAAAATGGAGTGAAGGTTCAAAACATAAGAGATTTGGTCTAAATCTAACAAAACTCGAATTGAACAGGCTCTTGTTTCATTATTTTAACGAGGTTGACACACTTAAAAGAACTGTCCTCGTAGCAGCTTGTTTCATTGTTTTAGGAGCTTAGCACAAGAAGAGGAACTGTGCTCCAGTGAGCTCAATGGAGGAGGTTCAGGGGGGGGGGGGATAACCAGATACATCACGCTCTAGACAAACGGACATTGCCCCTAGGCTGGGCATAAAGGAGGAACAATGATGTCTATCGCTCCAAGGGAGCTCCTCAAGAGACATTGTTTCAACAATGGCTTCATCAAAAGGGTAAATATCTTTAAGAGGATCAGTCGAGTTAGCCTCGCTGAGCCAGGGATATTGGGAATAGATATCTAAAGCCATGCTCAAAGGAGCATGCTAAGAAGGAGGAGGATCGGATGCGGAAAAAATTCCATAGTAATTAATCTCTACTGGAGTTAAGGGCATCCATTCTCCAAAATCAGTCACCTGTTCAGGCGAAGGGATGATCTAGGGGTATTCAGACCTAGAGACCATATTAACTTGAACAGTGTGTGGTGGTGGCGTGGGAAAAACACCCATGAGGATGGGGTCCTTGAAGAGACCGGGTCTTACAATGTCAGGGGGATTGGGGATCTGATCCATGTAAGGAACATTGTTCTCAGAGGATGAAGTGAAGAAAGACAACTGATCCACAGTAATTATTTTTCCCTCATGAGGAAACTTAAGAATTCGGAAGAGGGTGGACGACACACATAACATGGCGTGAGTCCAACTACGGCCGAGAACAAGATTGTAGTTAATCTTGGCGTCAACTACTTCTACTTATACATTGATTGTCTTCCCTTGTAATGTAATCGAAAAACTCTCAAGAACACCCAGGGGTTTTGATTCCCGACCATTGAATGCCTCTAAGGCATTGGGAGATGATGAAAGAGCCAAAGAGCCAATGGCCTTCCAGCAAGCAGATTACATGACACAGGTGGAAGCACTTTCATCCACAACAGCCCTAGGGATGTTGAGGCCATTGATCCCGACTTGGATCACAAGAGAAATTTGATTCAGAAGTCGGGGGGGGGTAAAATTTTCTAGGTAGAAGGTGAGAGGATTAGAATCAGTGGGATCGATTCCACCAATCACAGAAAATAAAGATTTCTATTGCGAAGGGAAACTTTGAAGGACTTCTAATGTGGACATAGTAGAAGGTGTCTATGCCAAATCCTCAATAATACTGTAGTCCTCAGTGGCACGGGAATTTGGGTTGTAGGAAGATCTTTGCATAACACCTTTAGAGGGTGGCCTCACAACAGGTTCAGTAGTAGGCTTCTCAATTTCCAAAGGACCGGAGACAGGAGGAAGAGGTGGGCCATCCACAACTTCCTTCCCAGTTACCTGACGCGATTCGGCATAATCCTTCAAGCACGTAGCAATTGAGACAGGTGCAGCACCATTCATCATAAAGACCTGGGACCCAAATGGTGCAGATGGAGAAGGTTTTTCAACCATCTGGGTCTGCTGAGACAGGAACGGTTATTTGAGAACTATCAGAGTCCCTTTAGAGCCTTTGAGAAGTTGACTAATTTCAGATCGTCAGGGACAATCCTTGGTATAATGATCTCCTTCACAAATAAGGCAGGGGTTCTTTGGTTTACGTTGGGAACCGTCACTAGTATGAGGTTTAGAAGACTCTGGCTTTGGGGCATTGGGTTTGGATTTTCCTTTGCCCTTATTATTTCCTTTAGAGGCCTCTTCCGTGGGATTAGCCTAAATGATGTTGACCTCTACAGTTTTCCCAGAATCTGGAGGAGCGGGAAGAGTAGAATTATTGGAAGAATTGGATTTATGCTTCCCATTTGAATATTTTCAAGAATTTTGAGACACAGAACCAATAACACCATCCACCACAGGGGTAGATGGTGATTTAGAGGTTCCCGGCCATAGAGCATCAATCAAAATATCATAAAGTGTGTGCCAGACAAAGAGTACACCAGATCCAAGTATTGGGCATGCGCGATGGCTTGTTCTTCAGTCACACACGCCCCCATAGCAATATCTTGAGCAATTTTGTTAACGAAGGAGGTTGTGAACCAATGAGTTAATAGCTGATCAGGTATATCAAACTTGATCAGTCTATGACAACGTCTCCACTCATGAATATGATCGGATATGTGGGTGCCTTTATCCTGCTTCAAAGAAGTCAGGAGATGCGTCCCGACTTCATAGCGAACCGGTAACTGGAAGTGAGTCAGAAAAGCCACTTCTAACATGTTGAAATCTTGAAATATGCCACAGGGTGATTCGATATACCACTTAGCAGCAGCACTAGTAAGAGTGCGTTGGAAGAGACATAGACGAATTGAATCATCCACCCAAGAATTAGACGAACACCACAAATGGTAGGTCATTACATGAGCTTGGGGGTCCTCTCTAGCTTTACCTTCAAACTTAGGGCAGTCGTCGGGTACCTTGGTCGGAACCGGGGGCCAATAAGGATTGTAAAGAATCGGATCATTGGTTAATTTAGAAACGTCCAGTAACTCCAAGGTAGCCAAGAACGACAACTGCAGATTAAAAGGCATACCAGGCCCTCGATAAGGACATGTACCTATACTCCATGTTGGTTGAGTGTATCCTTGCCCCCATGGGTTCTGTCCCGGAGGATTCTGACCATAGGGGGTATAGGGCATATAACCTATCTGATATGGCTGTTGGTAACCAATGTACGGGGGTTGATAACCAGAGTATGGACCTTGATTATATGTCGGGCCCGTTTGAGCAGTCTGTGGATTTGGCTGCTGAGTATAGGTGTAGCCAGGTTGTTGAGTGTAATAATGGGAACCTTGGGGCAGGTTATAAGTTGATCGAGATGGAACTTGAGAATATTAACCGCCTTGGGGTTGAGTGGGCTGCTGGTAGGTGGGACCCTACTGAGCCTGGTAATTAGGGCACACTGGTTGATTCGGTTGTGGCATCAAGTAAATCGGCTATTGAGAAGGGTTGACAGGATGTGCAGGCTAGCCTGGTTGGACAGGCTGACCTGGCTAGACAGGCTGACCTGCCTGAGCAGGTTGACCCGGGTAAACAGGTTGTGTTGGTTGTGCAAGTTGACCTGGCTGATGTGGGGCACCAGGCTGAGCCGGATGGGCCGGTTGGCCTGGTGGTGGAATGGAGCCAATTGTGGCTGGTAACCGGTTTGACTTGCAACAGGATCATAAGATGATCCTAACTGATGTGCAACATTGGGATCAACAGGATACTGAGGTTGCATAGGTTGTGAAGGTTGTGTTAGACACCTATAATATTGGTTATACCAAAAGATGGCTAACAATTTTAGAGCATCCAAGGAACAAAGTTTATCACTAAAACTTTTTGGCTCTTAAAGGCTCCTTGAAGGCCTCATGCCTCTGTCCAAAATCTTCATTATTGTTCCCATTTTATACTTACAAATCCTGCTGAAATCATGAGAAGAAACTACTGCAAGAACTTCATTTTCCCCCCTCTCAAACCTTCATTTGCTCCCCTTTTTCTCCATAAAAACTCCCTTGTTTTCATAAATCCTTTTCTTCCATTTATGAAAATCCTATTTACATAGTTAAAAACTCATTTTTTAACTGTTCCAAAACCCCCGATTCCTTTGAAAAACCATTGAAAATCCTTTCCCGATCCTCTTTTTCCTTTGAAAAAATCCGAAAACCCACTTTTCTAAAGTTTTTGTCTAAAAACCAAGATCACATGTTAAATATCTAAATGGGTTGATTGAAAAGTCCGATTGTAAAATCGAAATCGCGGAAAACACAATCAGTTGATTAAAAATCCTAGGCCCGAAGTTCCGATATGTGATAAGACCCTTCCTTTCTAGCCCCCAGTCATACCATCCTCCCATACACCCCGACGCCGAAACAGCGCGCTGACCAGTTAGGCGCTTATCTGGCTTAAATAATATTTCTCTGCAAAGCATTAAGAAAAACCTTTGTTATTTATCAAAAGTGTCAGTTTTTATTATTTTATTGAAATATCCACCGGTGCAAATTTTAGAGCAATCTCGACCATCATTTCAATCCACAGATCCGATGGTGTGGAGCGCGTCTCCCGATGGACCCCCCAGCCATGTGCCATTTTCCCAAAATCACATGGTTTTTATCACACCACTCTTCGGCGGAGGGCGGTTTTTTCCCAATGGCCAATGATTCCATACACTTTCCAACACACGTCCCTTGTACTATTTGTAAAACCACCGTCCATCCGTTTTCCATCGTGCATTAATTTTCGGACTTGGATGCCCAACGATATCACTGTGGACCGTCTGATCTAGGCCCACTGATCCAAAATTGATTGCTCGCCAAATTTGCTCGATGGTTAAGGAAGGTACGCGCACGATAGCCGGGCCATTGTACAGCGGAAAATCAATCTCCGCCGTCGATCTGATCTACAGATCGATGGTCCACAATTAATCACCCGATCTCTCCGTTTGAATTTCCATTGCCCAATCTCGACCATCGATCTCTACGTAATCGACGGCTCTGATTCATCCTTCTCCTCTGACCACCTCGTTCAGTCTTGACCGTCGATCTCTGCACGATCAACGGCTTGGATTTAATCCTTCTTTCACCCATTCCATGATCGCTCCCAATCAATCCTGACCATTGGATGATGCCATACAATGGCTCCGATCCCATTGCGTGCCCTCTGATGCAGTGAACCTATAAAAGCAGGATTTTTTAATAAGTTTTTGTATTTTGCGGGGTTTTTATCATTTTCTCGCAATTTTCAAAGAAGATTCAAAGGTAGAGGGTGACGAACCTCCCGTCTTCGATTCGTCAAAGGAAATCATCCACAGGGTGGAAATGCATGTTTCTTCAGTGTTTCCTCAGGCACACATGCCTTATGGACCCTGCGTAGCCCTGCATATCAGCAAGAAAACCATGGATTTAACACTGTCAAAGGGTATCAGTGCTGAAGACCTAAATATATCGAAACAGAGGAATAAAGACAGTTTTACAAGGATTGCGGCTAAGACGGTTATCCAAAGCCTAATCCCCAATTTAAAAAACAGTTAAAGAAGAAAGCATAAAGGATTATCAAATAGGAAACCTCCACCACCACATATGAGGTTAATCAATTTCTCCCAGCTACCACAGAGACACCTTTTCCTCAAAGAAATCAAATACATGCCGACGTTATTGCATGAAATCAGATATTCGCCTTCATCATAGCCAGGTAGTTACTTCTACAGGGAATATTAATGCAAAATATATCTACGAAATAACCCTAGCATTACACAGAGCCTCAAAGGTCAACGGAAGCTCCCACTGAGCTTAATTCATAAGTGTAAATCAATTAATACAATGAAACACCTGTACAGTTTCTTCATTGAGCCCCTCAAAGGCCAAGAAGTCATTAAGTCTGTATTAATTGTAAATTGAGATCTTTTATCAGATGTCACCTCCTTATTATTCTATATATACTACAATAGAATATGACTGAGGGGTTAGTTGTTGTTTGATCACAAGATGTAATATTGAAACTCTCTGAAATCAATACATAGTCCTTTGAAGTTGAAGAACAAATTGAAGTCTTAGAGGTCTTGATGATGTTGTTGCATGTTTGTTTCTAAGAAGGCTCTATCACTAGATTCATGAGCTTGGTTGTTGGTGAAGTATTCTAAACTGTCACATGTTTTTCCCAGTTTCCATTATGTTCTATAATTTCTCACTACAGTAGGATAAAAAATAATAGGCTAAGAAATGACTCCTGGAAGCACCTTAGACCTGTTCATCCTTCACTGTTTTATGTTTTCTTCTACTGAAGTATTTTAGAGGCTTTAATCTTTCTCTTTAGTCTTCATTCTTGTTTATTTCCTTAATAGTTTGAGCAGTTGGTTTCATCATGATTTATGGTTCTCCTTGCTTGTCTGTTGCCACTTAAAAACTGTTATTGAAGTCTCCCTTTGAAGTTCTTTTCTTATAGTGAATCAGAGAGGTCTATTTTGATCTTACCCTTTCTTCTCACTTAAAAAATTGGCTTAAAGGTTGTTATAATTATGATCATAGATGTTTTTATGTGTTACCTCTTCTATGACTGTGATTATCAGTAAATATTTTATTTTTTCTAAATTCCTTTAGAATAAAATCTTTGAGGAAATAGGGTGTTCCCCGAATCTTAGATTTTACTTTGAAAGTTGTTTTGAAATCATTGTTTGCTTAAAGGTTTGATTTGTAGAAGCTATGGTTAGCCCTATCTATCAAAGAACTCTTTATTTTTTCAAATTATTCTTCCAAATTCCCTTTGTTGAGAATTAAAACTCTCTTTCCAAATCATTAATGTTCATTCCATTCCAAAAACAAAAGGATCTTGTGGCCAAGTTAGATTTTCCCTTTGATATCCCATATCCTTTGATAAGTGTGTTATGACCTCTTTTTGACTCCATGGCCCAATGAAACAGATATTTTACTGTCCTATATATCTTTCCTAGACCTTTTATGTTCTGCTGTATCAATTCAATCCAACCAAACAAACAAATACCTGCGCTTAATAACTATTCTAAAACCAATACTCTAAGCACACAAGATAAACCTTTGCAAACAAAATTTGAGAGATCCCTCTGTGAGAGCAGGAGGACTAGATCCTGTAACTCTAAAGATTGGTTCTGATGTTGCCTTGTCTTTTGATTTTCCAAACTATCAAAACACTGGACACCAACATAATGGCGATCACGGTGGGACCCTGAGTAAAATCCGCAAAATAAAAACACTCACTATCTAGCATAACATAAGTGACCTTCTTCAAGCACTACCAAACTTAATGGTAATCATGATAGGACCTTTTGAATCAGTGACATACTAATTAACCCTTACGATTCTTGTAAAGCCTTGTCAAACCTTGAAGGATTCAGTTACCAAGCCATAAGAGTGAACTCTAGACGTTTTGACACCCTAGCTAAGTGTTAAGACAAATTTAGGACACTCTCATAACCTGTAAAATCATAAAACTCAGAAAAACCCAAAACATTTCAGTTTGGCTTCATAACAAACTTGGTGGTGGACCATAAAACCTTTTACCTCCAAAAGAGCTAAAAATCTCCACCTGGCAACTCCATAGTCCTAAAAAAAAAAACCAGACCTTAATACTCCACTAGGAAGACCCCAAGTCTTGATGAGCATCATATAAACTCAGCTAGAAGGTTTTAAGATTGAAATCTTCTTTCTTCTGAAAATATCAGTTAGCCTCTTAAAGATTGTCATATTCGGTTAAACTCTCTTTCTAACCAGGTCTGAAAAACATAGCATAGTGGCTCCTAAAAAGGTTTACACTAGAGCTCATCCCGACCCACATCCACCTGAGATAGTTGATAACCCAAAAACCATCCTTTGGAAGTCTCCTAGGGTTAAATTATCAACTGTTTTCGGATCACCCTTGAGAGCTAATTCAGTTCCCGAAAATCTTTCAGCTCTACAACAATCACAATCTGACTTAGTAAATCCATTTAGAACTAGGTCATTTGATGATATAACTCAACTAGACTCTGAATTTTCACTTTCATCCCCTGAAACAAGTGAGCATCCTGGTAATAGAGAAGCCACACCTCCTGACTTACATTTCCTTCACAAATTAGGTGTCTCTCATCCACGATCAGCTCAACAATCTATTCCTGGTCCATCCATTTCTGCCCACCCTTCATCCACTATTCAAACCACTCCACTTCAACCCACTCCCCCTCTTGTGAATCCATCCCCACCACATATCATGGCAGCATGGTATGCTCCCTAGTCCTTCCTGCACCATTAGTTAATCTTCCACAGGACTATCAGTCCTAAATTCCATTGTATGATGCCAACAATGGTACAACCGCATCACAACATGTAGATAAAATGAATGACTATTTTGACAGAAATTAAATCGATGATGATTCTGTCAAGCTTAGGTTATTTTCTCAGAGTTTAGGGGGAGAAGTAAGAATATGGTTCAAAGGTCTACCCCCCCGCAGTATTAATGATCTCCAAGGCTTCCATCAAACGTTCCTAAACAAATGGGAAGTAAATAAAAACCCTCTTCAAGTCATTTCTGACTACAAAAACCTCCATAGAAACACTGGAGAAAGTGTTCAAGCTTACTACACTAGGTTTAATAGTGTGTATAATGCACTTTCCCCAGAACTAAAACCTCCACAGGGCTCAGCTTTGAATAAATTTCTTGAAGGGTTTGACTCTGACATGACCTATCAGCTGAGAGAAAGAAAATTTTCAACTCTGGAAGATATGCAACAGGGTGCTCTTTCTGTGGAAGTCAACTTTATGGAGAAGAGAGCAAGGATGAAAACCGAGAAGCAAGTGTATTTTAGAGAAGATTCCACTCCTTCTACTTCAAGCTCAAAAATGGAGAGGATGTTGGAAGAGATGATGAAGGAGATGAGTATAATTAAGAAAGCACAAGAAAATCAAAACCAGGTTGCTCCTCGAAATAGAAATCAGAATTATAGAAGAGAAAAAAATCAAGACAAACAAAACGAAAATGACCAACAGATTAGACCTCCCTTCCAACAAAAATATGTAGATAAATATGGGGAAGATAGGGAGTTGGAAAGGTTGGAAGAATCCCATGTAAAATTGATTGGATCAGATAGTGGGGATGATGTTTTCCTCACTGAGGAAGAACAAGGTTTTTTTATCTTCTGATCAAAATACAAATACCTATGAAGATTTTGATGACTACAGATTAGGTTTTGAAAATGCAATCATGGAGATACAAAAACAGTATGATCTTAGGAGCAAGGGAAACATAGATAACTCAAAAGATAAGAACACTAGCACTGCTATCAAGAAAAACATAGAAAAATAGTCCAAAAAGACGACAGAGAAAACCAAAATTTTGACTAAAAAACCAGATTCAAACAAAGAAAAAGGTGTCCAGCCAAATGTTGAACAGAGTACCCCTAGCACTTTAGCTAGTGGTCCTAATAAAATTATCCCAATTACCATTTCCAACAAATTTCAGCAAATCAAAACTGATGAAAAGAATTCAATTGAAAAAACAGATGTAAATACGAACAAATCAATTATTCCTTTCAGCCTTGAGGGAGAGATTGCCAAGATAAACCTTTGCAAACAAACTTTGAGAGATCCCTCTCTGAGAGCAGGAGGACTAGATCCTATATTTCTAAATATTGGTTCTGATGTTGCCTTGTCCTTTGATTTTCCAAACTATCAAAACAAGGGACACCAACATAATGGTGATCACGGTGGGACCCTGAGTAAAATCTGCAAAATAAAAACACTCAGTGTCTAGCATAACATAAGTGACCTTCTTCAAGCACTACCAAACTTAATGGTAATCATGATAGGACCTTTTGAATCAGTGACAAAGTAAGTAACCCTTAGGATTCTTGTAAAGCCTTGTCAAACCTTGAAGGATTCAGTTACCAAGCCATAAGAGTGAACTCTAGACGTTTTGAAACCCTAGCTAAGTGTTAAGACAAATTTAGGACACTGTCATAACCTATAAAATCATAAAACTCAAAAAAACCCAAAACATTTCAGTTTGGCTTTATAACAAACTTGGTGGTGGACCATAAAAACTTTTACCTCCAAAAGAGATAAAAATTTCTACCTGGCGACTCCACAGTCCTAAAAAAAAAAAAAATAGACCTTAAGACTCCACTGGGAAGACCCCAAGTCTTGATTAGCATCATATAAACTCAGCTAGAAGGTTTTAAGATCGTAATCTTGCTTATTCTGAAAATATCAGTTAGCCTCTTCAATATTGTCATATTCTGTTAAACTCTCTTTCTAACCAGGTATGAAAAACATAGCATAGTGGCTCCTAAAAAGGTTTACACTAGAGCCCATCCTGACCCACATCCACCTGAGATAATTGATAACCCAAAAAACATCCTTTGGAAGTCTCCTAGGGTTAAATTATCAACTATTTTCAGATCACCTTTGAGAGCTAATTCAGTTCCCGAAAATCTTGCAGCTCTACTAAGCAGTTGTAAGCCTAGGAGAAGTGTTTCATACTCAGCCACATTGTTAGTGCATGGGAAATCCAATTGATATGAAAAGATCTGTTTTTTATTTTGAATCCACACACCTGCTCCTGCACTTTTTTTATTACAAGATCCATCAAAATTTATTTTCCAAAGTATGCTATCCTTATTTTCGTTTTCTTGTAGCTGTTGATTATCAATGTTTTGAATTTGATCAAAGGGAAGATTGGATTGTTGTGGTGAACTAATTGGGTTTATGTTTTCTTTATATTGTTGGGTAATGTCACCTTCATTATATAAGATAAAGGAATCTAAACTTGATTGAATAGAATAGATTGGAGAATTGTTTGGTCTGTCCATGTTGCTCACCATGTACTTCATGTGAGATTCCCTGTATAGTCTTCTATTTTGGTTAAAAATGGGAATGGTGGCATAAGACATGTCCATTTGAAGGATTCCCTGAAGTTTGGCTCCTCAAGATCTTGATAAGAGCATGCCATACTTAGGGGGAATGTCAGCTACAACTATATCCATAACTAGACTCTTAGCAAGGATCTAAGCTAAAGTAACACATAAATCCTTGATTAAACCCAAACATCTGACTCGGATCGAGTCAAAATAATACAAATATTTGTATGGTTTAGTAATCTCTAAGCCTGAGCTCTCCATTACCACCTTGGGCATTAGATTGTGTGAAGCTCCCGAATCTAACATGGCATTATGTAAAATTTTCTCATGTATGTTCAAGCTAACATAGAAGGGAGGGACAGCCCCTTCTTGATATTTTCCTTCAACTTCTGGACCAAACAACAACTCAGGTTTGTCATCTGTCAAGTTTAAAGTGTCTATATCACTTCCTAAGTTCAAAGCTTTCAAAACTTGGTTTTTGTACACCTCTTGGGTTACCAGTTCAGCTAGGGGGATAGTAATTTTTATCTTTGCAACATAAATGTTTTCTCAAAAACTGATGAAGAACATTTGATCCACCTAAGAAAAGTTTTTGAGAAGAGTAGGAAATTTGGCTTGTCATTGAATCCCAAGAAAACACTCTTTGGGCTCCAAGAAGGTAAACTTCTTGGCCACATAATTTTGGAAGAGGGAATCAAAATAGACCCTACAAGGATAGATGGCATATTGCAAATCAACCATCCAAGGAGCCTTAAAGAATTGCTATCTTTCATCGGAAAGATTAATTTTCTAAGGAGGTTTATTCCTAATCTTGTTGAGCTATTAAAAAACATTACAAACATGCTTAAGAAAGATGCAGGTGTAAAATGGACTTTACCAGCTAAACAATCATTCGAATTGGTCAAACAAGCTCTTACTCAAGCACCAGTCTTGATTAGTCTAGATTTTACCAAAGATTTTTATATCTTTTCCTTTGCATCTGAACATACAATAGCTGAATTTTTACTTCAAAATAATGATTTGGGGCAAGAACAACCAATATCTTTCTTCAGTAGGGCCTTGAGAGATGCTCCTCTCAAATATAACATCATGGAGAAGCAAGTGTTAGCATTAGTGAAAGCATTAAATGACTTTAGGGTCTATATTTTACACTCTCACATAATTGCTTTTCTTCCACATACTGTTGTCAAGGAAATTCTAAGTCAAGATCCTGATGGTAAAAGGGTAAAATGGATTGAAACTATTCTTGAATATGACTTAGAAATTAGGCCTACCAAACTAGTTAAGGGGCAGGGATTAGAAAAACTTATGGCTGAGTCTAAATTTCAAGCACTAGACATAAATATGGTAGATGTGTTGGAAGAAATAGAAGAATATGATGCTACTTTCATTGAAGAAAAATTCCTGAATTCTCCTTGGTATGCTGACATTATTTATGTGCTTTTATATCTAAATGCCCCTCCTTCTTTGTCTAAAACTAAAACTAGATTCTTGAAACAAAAGGCTTTGATTTTTTCCATATTGAATGGAGTATTATATTGGAAAAATGTTGTTGGAATTTTGCTTAAATGTTTACTTGAAGATGATGCAGGAAAAATCATGCATGAATTGCATGACAGAGAATGTGGAGGACACCTTTACTGAAGGGCCACAGCAAACAAAATTATTAGGTCTGGCTACTATTCGCCTTCCCTTTTCCCAGACACTCAAAATCTAGTCATGTCTTGCCATAAGTGTCAAATCTTTGATGGAAAAAGAAAACTCCTTCCCTTACCTTTACATCTTATCAGATTTGAGGCGCCTTTTCAACAATGGGGGCTAGACTTCATTGGCGAAATTCATCCATCCTCCTTAGCTCAACATAAGTGGATCCTCACGGCCACTAACTTCTTTAGCAAATGGATAGAAGCTATACCTTCCAGAAATGCCAATGACTCTATCATTATCAAGTTCATTGAAACAAATATCTTATCCAGATTTGGTTGTCCCAGAAAAATTATAACAGAGAATGATTCTGCTTTTAAATCTAAGAAGATGGTTGATTTCTGTTACAAATACCACATAACCTTGGGCCATTCCACTGCTTACTATCCCCAAGGAAACGGATTAGATGAATCTTCCAACAAGAGCCTCATCAATATCATTAAAAAATTATTGGAACAAAATCAGAAATCATGGCACAGTAAATTGGTTCATGCTTTATGGGCTGATAGGATAACTACAAAGAAATAAATAAACATGTCCCCCTATTAGCTAGTCTATGGTATGGATGCAGTTTTTCCCACTTCATTGGGAGTGCTGGTCATGAAGCTCCTTCAAGAAGTGCAGAGTGAAGAAAATGATATGCAGAGAAGGATCAACCAAACAATCCAGTTAAAACAGACCAGAGAGGAAGTCTATGAAAGAACACAGTTAGTCCAAGAAAATATGAAGAAGCTATTTGATAAGAGGACTAAGGCAAACAATTTCCAAGTTGGAAATGTTGTTCTTAAGTGGGAATCAAGAAAAGAAGAGAAGGGAAAACATGGCAAATTTGAGAGCTTGTGGAAAGGGCCCTATATTATTCATACTGAGAGGGGTCACAATGCATTTTTCTTGAAAGAAATGAATGGAGAAGACCTATATGGAGGTCCTGTCAATGGCAGGATGCTTAAGCATTACTTCTGCCAAGAATCTTAAGTTTCAAAGAATTTTCTTTTTTCATTATAAATATCATAGTCTAATCATTGCATTCAAAGTTAGAAAAATCAAAAATAAAAAAACAAAGAAAGGAAGAAAAGAGGGCAGATTGTCAAAACAATAAAGGTATAGCCCATACCAAAAAAGAGAAACAAATCTGAAAGTGTGCAAGCTCAAATGTCACTCCTACAAGAACACACTTCTAGTTAGTCAAATTGTCTAATCTTTACTAATTAGCTTTAAATTTTCTGTTGATAGGATAGTGAATTCGATTTGCCAAACTATTTAATCTTGGATTATCAGTAGATAGATTAGGATAGAAATTAAAGGTTCAAACATGTTCAAAATCTGAACCTAAGTTTTCAAAGAGAGATGACTCAAATATGTTTTATTTTTTCTAAGTCAAATGGATGTAAAAATCAGGTTCTAAACAGCTCTAAATCTGAACCCGAGAAAAAGGAAAGACAACTCATTAAGAATAAAATCAGAGCTGTAGAAAAGAGGAAGGAAGTGTTTTAAACTTTCAGATCTTAAGCCTTCCATTTTTTATTTATTTTTCTGCAAAATAAATGTCTATGTGCAACTTGTCTTTATGCCATAGATCACAACAAGTCAAACATCTTAATCTTGACTTGACTGTTTTTAAATTTATATTTTAGAAATTTAGAGAATGAAAATATGTTGGATAGTTTAATCCCAACAGATGGTAGATTAGGTAGAGAATCATCTGAACTCAATTGTTTAATCTAAGTTCAGGAAGAAATAAGGAGTAGAAATAGATTAGGTTAATTGCTTTCAAAAGAATAAAATGTTGTAAATAGAGTTTGCCAATCCAAGTGCACTCTAAGAAGAAAAAATGCTAGATCAGTAGGATTGGGTAGGTAGAATGGTTTTTTATGAAAAGATCCATTGGTTTCCATGGTTGCTAACTTATTTCCAGAGTAAAAGAAGATCATTCCAGTAAATAAATCAGCCCAATGGATGAGGCAACTGATCATCCTCCCAGAAAATGCAAGTCTAAAAGTTCTTGATACCTTCAAGAAGGCACCATCCCCAAGTGGAGCCACTGTTAGCCACCTATAATATTGGTTATACCAAAATATGGCTAAGACTTTTAGAGAATCCAAGGAACAAAATTTATACTAAAAATTGTTGGCTCTTGAAGGCTCCTTGAAGCCATCATTCCTCTGTCTAAAATCCTCATTGTTGTTCCCATTTTATACTTAGAAATCCTGTTGAAATCATGAGAAGAAACTACTGCAAGACCTTCATTTTCCCCCTTCTCAAACCTTCATTTTCTCCCCTTTTTCTCCATAAAAACTCCCTTGTTTTCATAAATCCTTTTCTTCCATTTATGAAAATCCTCTTTACATAGTTAAAAACTCATTTTTTAACTGTTCCAAAACCCCTGATTCCTTTGAAAAACCATTGAAAATCCTTTCCCGATACTCTTTTTCCTTTGAAAAAATCCGAAAACCCACTTTTCTAAAGTTTTGGTCTAAAAACCAAGATCACGTGTTAAATATCTAAATGGGTTGATTGAAAAGTCCGATCGCGAAATCTAAATCGTGGAAAACACAATGGGTTGATTGAAAATCCCGGGCCCAAAGTTCTGATATGCGATAAGCCCCTTCCTTTCTAGCCCCCAGTCATACCATCCTCCCATACACCCTGGCGTCGCAACCGCGCACTGAGCAGTCGGGTGCGTATCCGGTTTAAATAATATTTCTCCGCAAAGCTTAAAAAAAAACCTTTGTTATTTATCAAAAGCGTCGGTTTTTATTATTTTATTGAAATATCCACCGGTGCAAATTTTAGAGCAATCTCCACTGTCATTTCAATCCACAGATCCGACGGTGCGGAGCGCGTCTCCCGGTGGACCCCCCAGCCATGCGCCGTTTTCACAAAACCACATGGTTTTTATCGCACCACTCTTCGGTGGAGGGCAGTTTTTGCCCGATGGCCAACGATTCCATACACTTGCCGACACACATCCCTTGTACTATTTGTAAAACCATCGTCCATATATCGTCCATTGCGCATTAACATTTGGACCTGGATGCCCAGCGATATCGTTGTGGACCGTCTGATCTAGGCCCACTGATCCAACGATGATCACTCTCCAAAGTTGCTCGATGGTTAATGAAGGTGCGCGCATTATAAGTGGGCCATCGTACATCGACAAATCAATCTCTGCCATCGATCTGATCTACAGATCGACGGCCCGCAATTCATCCCCTGATCTCTCTGTTTGACTTTCCATTGCCCAATCCTGACTGTCGATCTCTACGTGATCGACGACTCAGATTCATCCTTCTCCTATGTCCACCTCGTTCAGTCTCAACCTTCGATCTCTACACAATCGACGGCTTAGATTTAATCTTTCTTTCACCCATTCCATGATCGCTCCTGGTCAATCCTGACTGTTGGATGATGCCATCCAACGACTCCGATCTCCTCACGCACCCTTCGATGTAGTCAACCTACAAAAGTAAGATTTTTTAATAAGTTTTCATATTTTGCAGGTTTTTTATCATTTTCTCGCAATTTTCAAAGAAGATTCAGAGGCAGAGGGTGACGACCCTCTCATCTTTGATTCGTCAAAGGAAATCATCCACAAGGTGGAAATGCACGTTTCTTCGATGTTTCCTCAGGCACAGATGCCTTATGAACCCTATGCAGCCCTGCATATCAACAAGAAAACCATGGATTTAACACTTTCAAAGGGTATCAGTGCCAAAGACCTAAATATATCAGAACAAAGGAATAAAGACAGTTTTACGGGGATTATGGCTAATACGGTTATCAAAAGCCTAATCCCCGATTTAAAGCACAGTTAAAGAAGAAAGCATAAAGGATTCTCAGACAGGAAACCTCCACCACCAGATATGAGGTTAATCAATTTCTTCCAGCTACCACAGAGACACTTGTGCCTCAAAGAAATCAAATACAGGACGAAGTTATTGCATGAAATCAGATATTCGCCTTCAGCACAACTAGGTAGTTACTTCTACATGGAATATTAATGCAAAAGATATCTACGGAATAACCCTAGCATTACACAGAGCCTCAAAGGTAAATAGAAGCTCCCACCGAGCTTAATTCATAAGTGTAAATCAATTAATATAGTGAAACACCTGTACAATTTCTTCATTGAGCCCCTCAAAGGCCAAGAAGTCATTTAGTCTGTATTAATTGTAAATTGAGATCTTTTATCAGATCTGACCTCCTCATTCTTCTATATATACTACAGCAGAAGATGAGTGAGGGGTTGGTTTTTGTTTGATCACAAGCTGTAATATTGAAACTCTCTGAAATCAATACATAGTCCTTTGAAGTTGAAGAACAAATTGAAGTCTTGGAGGTCTTGATGATGTTGTTGTATGTTTGTTCCTGAGAAGGCTCTATCACTAGATTCATGAGCTTGGCTGTTGGTGAAG
Organism: Pinus albicaulis; assembly: GCA_034641835.2. Lineage (NCBI taxonomy): Eukaryota > Viridiplantae > Streptophyta > Pinopsida > Pinales > Pinaceae > Pinus > Pinus albicaulis. The sequence goes on along the minus strand of JAXQQM020065126.1, from coordinate 80,035 downwards.
ATTCTGAAATGTCACATGTTTTTCCCTATTTCCATTATGTTCCATAATTTCTCACTACAGTAGGATAGAAAATAATAGGCTAAGAAATGACTCTTGGAAGCACCTTAGACCTGTTCATCCTTCAATGTTTTATGTTTTCTTCTGCTGAAGTATTTTAGAGGCTTTAATCTTTCTCTTTATTCTTCATGCTTCTTTATTTCCTTAATAGTTTGAGAAGTTGGTTTCAACATGATTTATGGCTCTCCCTGCTTGTTTGTTGCCACTTAAAAACTATTATTGAAGTCTCCCTTTGAGGTTCTTTGCTTATAGTGAATCAGAGAGGTCTGTTTTGATCTTACCCTTTGTTCTCACTTAAACAGTTGGCTTAAAGGTCATTATAATTATGATCATAGATGTTTTTAGGTGTTCCATCTTCTATGACTGTGATTATCAGTAAATCTTATATGTTTTCTAAAGTCCTTTAGAATAAAATCTTTGAGGAAATAGGGTGTTCCCCGAATATTAGATTTTACTTTGAAAGTTGTTTTGAAATCATTGTTTGCTTAAAGGTGTGATTTGTGGAATTTATGGTTAGCCCTGTCTATCAAAGAACTCTTTATTGTTTCAAGTTATGCTTTCAAATTCCCTTTGTTGAGAATTAAAACTCTCTTTCCAAATCATTAATGTTCATTCCATTCCAAAAACAAAAGGATCCTGTGGCCAAGTTAGATTTGCCCTTTGATATCCCATATCCTTTGATAAGTGTGTTATGACCTCTTTTTGACTCCATTTCCCAATGAAACAGATATTTTACTGTCCTATATATCTTTCCTATACCTTTTATGTTCTTCTGTATCAATTCAATCCAACCAAACAAACAAATACCTGCACTTAATGACTAGTCTAAAACTAATACTCTAAGCACACAAGATAAACCTTTGCAAACAAACTTTGAGAGATCCCTCTCTAAGAGCAGGAGGACTAGATCCTGTAACTCTAAAGATTGGTTCTAATTTTTCCTTGTCTTTTGATTTGCCAAAATATCAAAACATTGGACACCAACAGGTTGGACTTGCCCCCCAAGACCATACAACGGCCCAGGTTGGTACCCTGATTGACCTGTGGGTCCTTGAGTTTTCCCTGGTTGGACCACAGGGTGAGGCTGGATAGGTTGACCTGAAGGGTTGTAGGACTATCCTTGCGGACCATATAACAACCCTTTTTGGCCTGAAGGATAGCCTTGTAAGGTTTTCCTTGCGGGTCGTAAGGATAACTAGGTGGTCCCGAAGGATGGCCCTGGAAGGGTTGCCCTTGCGGGTTATAGGGTTTCCCAACCTAGTTAGATGGAAAACCTTTATCATGAAGATAAGCCTATACAGCAAGTAAACGTAAAGGATTCCTGTACTCATTGTATTGGTATGGAAAAAGGTAAACAGGGGTACCATCCTGTGCATAATGCGAAACATATGGATGGTTGGGATCTTGAGAGGATTGTCTGACCTCAGGGTTCGATTGTTGTAGGGAAAATTGATACTCCTGACGAGAAATGTTCGTCGACATAGTAGATGCTATATAGATGTCTTTGGGAAGTGACGTGGTCCTTACAGACTGAGTGGTAACAATGGGTGTAGATGCGGCCACACACACAGTGGGCCTGAAAGGTACTAAAGTGACCTGAGGGGATGACGTGATGAGGGGATGACGTGATGGGTGTCCTTGGAGACATCCCCAATGATGGAATAATCGGCCTCGTAGAGGGAGTTGATATCCCCATAGAGGCAACGACGGTCATGATCTGACTCAAAGATCTATATCCCGCTGGAAGTGAGGGACTAGGCAAAGACATGACAGATAACTCGGGGTTGTCTTCTAGGAACAACTGGTAATCATCACTAGGCGTGGGGATTTCCTCACCAGGAGAACGGCTGGATGAGCCCATATCTGAACCTGCCGCTAGATCTGCTAGAAGACGATAAGGACTAGGAGGAATGACAACAGCTATAAAAGTTGAACCCGCTGTAAGAGGAGGGAAATGTTCCCCTACTCTAAATCCAGACCAAGTGTCAGATAAAGGCCAATTTAACTCAACTGGTCCTCCAAAGGGAAGCTCAGATAGAACCGGTCCCCCGTCGGGAAACTCGGAAACAATGAGCTGTTGTGGCTCAACAGAGGATTGCGAGGCCTCTGATGAATCGTCCATATATGGACTACCAGTAGAAAAAACTAAAGGTTCCGCCAGTGTGACAGTAATGATAAAAGGAAAAGATCAAACACAACACATGGGCTGGAAAAAAAATCAAGGCACACAATCAAATGGCCAACAAGAAAATTCTAACAGGGCGCGTGATTGCAGGTGATCTATTTTACCTCATTGAAACTTAGAAACTTCACCATTTCATGTTTTAAGAGTCGAGAAACAGATGAAAGGTGACTCTATCTCTTTCAGTTTTGAAGCAAGCGTGAAAAAACAAGCGCTTGGTGATCTTTTCAAATTTAAGGAGTCAGATAAGATCAAAATGACTACTCAGGAATGCTAGGCAAAGGGTGTACCAAATAACCATGAACTACAATATACACCTTGGTTTCAAAATGAAGGAGAAAGCAACCAAGACTTAACATACATGCAGGCAATCTCCTCGAATGTTGTGTCCGGTGTATCACGGGTATAGCGCGGTAGACTCGGATTCCTATGGATAAAGGATAGAAACCTAGTGGGGTCTCCCTTTATATACTCGATGGTACGGGGAGCACAAGTCTATGCTAGTGTTTTCTAAAGCTAAGAGGCGAACGACAGCTACTAATTTTAATGACGCCGGAACACGTCTTTAGCCTAGACCTCTAAATATTTCGTTAATGTTTCAATGTTGCCTTAGTGTAAATTGAATAAATTTTAATGTTAATCTTCAATTATGTTTCAATTTTCAGGCCCTAGCGAGTGTTATGTCTCAAGATCTCCTAACTGCACACTACATGCCACAGTATATCATTTCATTTGATGAAAGCTAATTACGAGAGAGTTACGAGATTTTCACACAATAACAAAATGTCCAGACAACAACCAGTGATGTCTCTAATGTAGCCAATGGAAAAGATTTTCTTATTAATAACACGGAAAAGGTTCAATTTGCATTAACTAATCAACATCAAAAGAGATTTTTTTTTTGTATTTTTAGTGTTTAAGAGAAAAGTGCATTAAACAAATGAAAACCAATGAAATGAATGATTTGAGAAGCAGTAGAAAAAGAGCAAAAGCAATCAAATTTCACTCAATGCAAACACCACAATCAGAACTCAAATTGACAAAAAATCCCTCAAATCAAAAGAATCCCAAAGACTCAAATGAACCATGTAATCTAGGCCCAAAAAGAGAGAAGGCAAAATTCGAATGAGGAAGAAACCAATCACTCAAACAACACAATAAAACGATAGAAAACCACCAAACGAATGCAGAGAAGCAATCACAAAGTTGACTGAACATACAAAAACAAAAAATCCCCATGGGAGGCTCGACACACTATAGCACCTAGATGCCATAGGGCTATAATGTGAAATCGATAGAAGAGGGAAAACAACCAAAGGATGAAGGCCACAATCAGTAAAACAAGGCTCCAAAACACTCAGTCAGTCATAAAAATGAAACCAAAATCACAGATCAAGCCCAAAAAGCTCAAAACAGAGAAAACCCTAGCACCTTAAAGAATTGGCGCGACTATCAGGCTGAATCTAGCACTAGAATAGGATTGGCGCGGCTAATACACTGGAAACATGTGCCAATTGGCATGACTGTCAAGCTAATAACCGTGCCAGTCAAGTTTACTATGTAAAAAATAAAAAAAGAGCAATCCAAGAAACATACCAATGATGGTGAAGCTTAACAAAAGGAAAACACACGAAAAGAGCTAGCCAAAAGAGATGATCAAGCAAGCAAAGTCATGAATCGACCGAAAAGACAAGACAATACTACAAATGTTCAGTTCATAAACTAGACCGGATATTGACTAAAGCAGCATTCATCTACTTTCACTAATGCAAAGCAAGAGCGTTTCGAAGGCTTTCTGGCTAACTTCAAGCTCTATCTGTAGTTTATAAAGAAAAAATAAACTTTTATCTCTCACCAGTGGAGTCGTAAATTTGTTGTAGAGTTAAATCCCCTTTGTGGACAGAGGCGATCCCTACTAGCCGAGATCGGGTCTAGCAACAATCGTATCACGCTAAGGTACAAGTTCCTAATTGCAATATACCAAATTGTGAAGAAGGCATACCTTAAGTCCAACATTGTTGTTTGTAGAGGAGATAGCACTCCCATTTCCTTGCTCCAGCAGATCACAATTCTCCCACTTGTCGCGGTCGAACACCTGCACACACAAGAAATACAACGAACACACAAGTGTAAACCCAATATATGCAATTATGTATCAGTCAGAGAAGACACAACTCATGATCACAATGAACAATACGAGTGGAACCATAACCAAAGTCGCTTATCATTAATTAATACAAATAAAGATACAACCTAGCTCTAACGCTGAATCTTCCTTCAATGGGTCGACAGCGGAATACGTCTCGATAAAGCTTGTCAGGAATAGGGACAAGCCTCTCTCTTCGATCGTCAATATTCTTGCTACTGATTTAGCTCTATTAGGACTATCAAGGCTCTTGCAGCATTCTTTAGGCTATGAAGGCTCTTGGAGACTATCTTGCAAAGGAAAATGGCAAGCTTATATAGATGGTGGAAGGGGAGTTGGGATCCCTACAGTTATGGGATTGGCCCTATCCTCAAGGAAGCTTCCATGAGAGGTGGAAAACCACTTCCTCTACATGGAGATCCGGAGCCAAACCTCCCAACTCAATTTAGAGACCAGTTCAGAAAATGGTTGGAGTCAATCTTCCGCCATTTATTTTTAAAAAACAATCCTTAGTAAGTCTGGCATAGGTACAACACTGAGACAGTGCACCAGCTGGCGCGCTTTCTTTGGAGGATTTCCCTTATTGGTGCGGGTATAACTCTAACTAGTCACACCAAGAAAAAAAAGGCTATTTTTAGGGTTTTTCACAAGGAATTGTCTTTAGGGGAATGAATTCCATTGTCCAGGGGGATGCCATGAAAGTGGTTTCAGGTCATGTCACTGCTCACAGGTCATGGAATAAGCCCTTCCAATGTGTGGGATGGGGAATTGCAGGGAGGGTGACAAATTTCTGTGTAACATGGGCTAAGGTTAGGGTCAAGGTTAAGGTTAAGGTTAAGGTTAAGGTTAGGTTAAGGTTAAGATAAGGATAAGGTTAAGGTTAAGGTTAGGTTTAGGTTAAGGTTAAGGGTAAGGGTAAGGTTATGGTTAAGGTAAGCGTAAGGTTAAGATTAGGTTAAGGGTAAGGTTAAGGTTAAGTGTAAAGTCAAGGTTACGTTAAGGGTAAGGTTAAGGTTAAAGTTTGGCTAAGGTTAGGGTTAGGTTATATTTAAGGTCAAGGTTAACATTAAACTTAACCTTAACGTAACCTTAACCTTAACTAAACCCTTAAACTTAACCTTAACCTTAATCTTAACATTAACCTTAACCATAACCTTACCATAACCATAACCTTAACCTTATCCTAACCTTACCCTAACCATAACCTTAACTTTAACCTTAACCTAACCTTAACCAAACCCTTAACCCTAACCTTAACCTTAACCAAACCCTTAACCTTAACCTTAACCTTAACCTAACATTAACCTTGAATTTTCCCTTAGCCTAACCTTAAAATTAACTATAACCTAACCCTAACCTTGACCTTAACTTTACACTTAACCTTGACCTTAACCTTAATGTCAACCTTAACCTTGTCCTTAACCTAGCCTTAACCTTAACCTTATCTTACCCTTAACCTAATCCTAACCCTGACCTTGAATTTACCCTTAACCTAACCTTAACCTTAACCTTAACCTTAACCTGACTAAAACCATAAACTTAACCTTAACCTAACCTTAACCTTGACCTTAACTATAACCTAACCCTAACCTTGACCAAACCTTAACTTAACAGTAACCTTAACCTTAACCTTCTGATAAACTTAACCTTAACCTTAACCATAACCTAACCTTAAACTTGACCTTAAATATAACCTAACCATAACCTTCACCAAACCCTTAACCTTAAACTTAACCTTTACCTAACCTTAACCTTAAACCTAACCATAACCTTAACTTTACCCTTAACCTAACCTTAACCTTAACCTAACCTCAACCATTACCTTAACCTAACCTTACCCTTAAGCTTATATTAACCTTACCTTAACCATAACCTTAACCTTGGCCTTAAATATAACCTAACCCTAAGCTTTACCAAACCCTTAACATTAACTTTACCCTTAACCTAACCTTAATATTAAGCCCACCCTTAACCTTAACGTGAACCTTAACCTTAAGGGTTTGGAAAGGTTAAGGTTAAGGGTAAGATCAGGTTAAGGTTAAGGATAAGGGTAAGGTAAAGGTTAAGGTTAGGTTATAGTGAAGGTTAAGGTTAAGACCCTAACCTTAAACTTGACCTTACCCTTATCCTTAACCTTAACTTTAACCCTAACCTTGACTTTACCCTTAACTTAACCTTAACCTTCACTATAACCTAACCCTAAGCTTGACCAAACCCTTAACCTTAACCTTAACCTTAACCTTAACTTTACCCTTAACCTAACCTTAACCTTAACCCCACCCTTAACCTTGACCAAACCCTTAACCTTAACCTTAACGTGAACCTTAACCCTAACCTTAACCTTGACTTTACACTTAACCTTAATCTTAACCTGACTAAACCCATAACCGTAACCTTAACCTTGACCTTAACTATAACTTAACCCTAACTTTAACCTTGAGTTTACCCTTAACGTAAACTTAACCCTAACTTTAACCTTGAGTTTACCCTTAACGTAACCTTAACCTTGACTTTACCTAATGAAATTTAAGGTTAAGGTTAAGTTTAAGGTAAAGGTTAAGATAAGGTTAAGGTTAGGTTAAGTTCAAGGTCAAGGTCAAGGTCAAGGTTAAGGGTAAAGTTAAGGTCAAGGTTAGGGTTAGGTTATAGTTAAGGTTAAGGTTAGGTTAAAGGTAAATTCAAGGTTAAGGTTAAGGTGAAGGTTAAGGGTAAGGTTAAGGTTAAGGGTTATGTCTTGAATTTACCCTTAATTTAACCTTAACTTGCACTATAACCTAACCCTAACCTTGACCAAACCCTTAACCTAACCTTAACCTTAACCTTAACCTTGACCTTAAGGGTAAGGTTTGGTAAAGGTGAGGGTTAGGTTATATTTAAGATTAAGGTGAAGGTTAGGTTAAGGTTAAGGTTAATGTTAAGATTAAGGTTAAGTTAAGGTTAATGTTAGGGGTTTGGTTAAGGTAAGGTTAAGGTTAAGGTTAAGGGGTAAAGTTAAGGTTAAGGTTAAGGGGTTAAGGTAAAGTTAAGGTAAAGCCAAGGTTAAGGTTAAGGTTAAGGTTAAGGGGGTAAGGTTAAGGTGAAGGTTAAGGTTAAGTTTAGGTTAAGGTTAATTTAAGGGTAAAGTCAAGGTTAAGATAAAAGTTAAGGTGAAGGTTAATGTTATAGTTAAGGTTAAGGTTAAGGTTATGGTTAAGGTTGACATTAAGGTTAAGGTAAAGGGTAAACATAAGGTTATGGTTAAGGTTATGTTAAGGGTAAAGTAAAGGTTAAGCTTAGGTTAAGCTTAAGCTTAAGGTTATGGTTAAGATAAGGTTAAGGGTAAGGTTAAGGTTAAGGTTAGGTTAAGGTTATGGTTAAGGTAAGGTTAAGTGTAAAGTTAAGGTTACGGTTATGTTAAGGTTAAGATAAGTTTAAGGGTAAGTTTAAGGTCAAGGTCAAGGTCAAGGTGAAGGTTAAGGTTAAGGTCAAGGTCAAGGGTAAGGTCAAGGTCAATTTTAAGTTTATGGTTATGGGCAGGTTAAGGTTAAGGTTATGGTTAGGGGAAGGTTAATGTTAGGGTTAAGGTTAGGGGAAGGTTAAGGTGAAGATTAAGGTTAAGTTAAGGTTAAGGTTTGGTCAAGGTTAGGGTTAGGTTATGGTTAATGTTAATGTTAGGTTAAGGGTAAATTCAAGGTTAAGGTTATGGTTATGGGAAGGTTAAGGTTAATGTTAAGGGGTTAAGGTTAGGTTAAGGGTAAAGTCAAGGTAAAACTTAAGGTGAAGGTTAAGGTTATTTTTATGGGAATATTAAGGTTAAAGTTAATGTTAAGGTTAAGGTTAAGGGTTTGGTCAAGTTTAGGGTTAGGTTATATTTAATGTCAAGTTTAGAAGAGGTTATAGTTAAAGTTAAGGTTAAGGTCAACTTTAAGGTTTAGTTAAGGTTAAGGTTAAGGTCAAGGTAATGGTTAAGGTTAAGGTTAGGTTAAGGGTAAGGTTAAGGTTAGGATTAGGTTATAGTTAAGGTTATGGATAGGGTAAGGTTAGGGTTAGGTTATAGTTAAGTTTAAGGTTAGGTTAAGGTGAAGATTAAGGTTAAGTTAAGGTTAAGGTTTGGTCAAGGTTAGGGTTAGGTTATGGTTAATGTTAATGTTAGGTTAAGGGTAAATTCAAGGTTAAGGTTATGGTTATGGGAAGGTTAAGGTTAATGTTAAGGGGTTAAGGTTAGGTTAAGGGTAAAGTCAAGCTAAAGGTTAAGGTGAAGGTTAAGGTTATTTTTATGGGAATATTAAGGTTAAAGTTAATGTTAAGGTTAAGGTTAAGGGTTTGGTCAAGGTTAGGGTTAGGTTATATTTAATGTCAAGTTTAGAAGAGGTTATAGTTAAAGTTAAGGTTAAGGTCAACTTTAAAGTTTAGTTAAGGTTAAGGTTAAGGTCAAGGTAAAGGTTAAGGTTAAGGTTAGGTTAAGGGTAAGGTTAAGGTTAGGATTATGTTATAGTTAAGGTTATGGATAGGGTAAGGTTAGGGTTAGGTTATAGTTAAGGTTAAGGTTAGGTTAAGGTTAAGGTTAAGGTTAGGTTAAGGTTAAGGTTGAGGTTATGGTTATGGTTATGGGAAGGTTAAGGTTAAGGTTAAGGTTAAGGTTAAGGTTAAGGTTAAGGTTAAGGGTTTGGTCAAGGTTAGGGTTAGGTTATAGTTAAGGTTAAGGTTAGGTTGGGTTATAGTTTAAGTTAAGGTTAAGGTTAAGGTTAAGTTTAAGGTTAGGTTATAGTGAAGGTTAAGGTTAATACCCGTAACCTTAACCTTGATCTGACCCTCATAATTAACCTTAACTTTAACCCTAACCTTGAATTTACACTGAACTTAACCTTAACCTTCACTATAACCTAGCCCTAACCTTGACCAAACCCGTAACCTTAACCTTAACCTTACCCTTAACCTTACTAAAGCTGTAACCTTAACCTTAACCTTAACCTTAACTATAACCTAACCCTAACGTTGACCAAACCCTTAAACTTAACCTTGACCAAACTCTTAACCTTAACCTTAACCTGACTATACTCATAACCTTAACCTTTACCTTAACTTTAACCTAACCCTAACCTTGACCAAACCCTTAACCTTGACTTTAACCTTAACCCTAACCTTAACCTTACCCCCTTAACCTTAACCTTACCTTTAACCATAACCATAACCTTCTCCAAATTCTTAACCTTAAACTTAACCTTAACCTTAATCTTAACATTAACCTTAACCTTAACGTTAACATAACCTTAACCTAACCTAACCCTAAACTTGACAAAACCCTTAACCTTAACATTACCCTTAACCTAAAATTAACATTAACTATAACCTAACCCTAACCTTAACCAAACCCTTAACCTGACTAAACTTGTAACCCTTAACCTTAACCTTACCCTTAACCTTCACCTTAACCTTAACCTTGAATTTACACTTAACCTAACCTTAGCCTTAAATTTAACCTAACCCTAACCTTGACCTTAAATTTACCCTTAACCTTGTCCTTAACCTTAACCTAACCTTAAATGTAACTTAACCTTTACCTTATCTTACCCTTATCATATCCTTAACCTTAACTATAACCTAAGCCTCAGCTGAACCTAACCTTAACCTTAACCTAACCTTATCCTTCCCCCAACCTTAACCCTAACCTTAACCCCAACTATAAACTTAAATTTACCCCTAACCTAACCATAACATTAAATTTAACCTTAACTTAACCTAACCTTAACCTTAACCAAACACTTACCCTTGACATTAACCTTAACCGTAACCTTAACCTTAACCTAACTAAAACCATAAAATTAACATTCACCTAACCTTAACCTTGACCTTATCATAACCTAACCTTAACCTCAAAATTAAGCTAACCCTGACCTTGATCAAGCGCTTAACCTTAGCTATAACCTAACCCTAACCTTGACCTTAACTTTACCTTTAACCTTGACCTTAACCTTAACCTAACCTTAACCTTAAATTTTCCCTTAACCTAATGTTAACCTTAAGCTAACCTTAACCTTGACTTTACCCTTAACCTAACCTTAACCTTGACCTTAACTATAACCTAACTGTAACCTTGACGAAACCTTAACCTTAACCTTAGCCTATTCTTAACCTTAACCTAACCTTAAACTTAACCTTAACGTTAACCATAACCTTATCCTAACCTTAACCTTAACCTTAACCTAACCCTAACCTTAACTTTACCCTTAAGCTAACCTTAACCTTAACCTTAACCTTAAACTTATATTAACATTAACCTTGCCATAACCTTAACCTTAACCTTAACCTTAACGTTAACCTTAACTTGACTAAACCCGTAACCTTAACCTTAACCCTTAACCTTAAGGTTAAGGTTTGGTCAAGGTTAGGGTTAGGTTATAGTTAAGGTTAAGGTTCGGGTTAAGGTTAGGGGAAGGTTAAGTTTAAGGTTAAGGTTAAGGTTATGGTTAGGCTAAGGTTAAGATTAAGGTTAACCTAAGGTTAGGGTTAGGTTAAGGTTAAGGTTAAGGTTAGGGTTAGGTTATAGTTAAGGACAATTTTAAGGGTATGGTTAAGGTAAGGTTAACATAAGGTTAAGGGTAAGGATAAGGTTAAGGTTAGGTTAAGGTTATGGTTAAGGTAAGGTTAAGGGAAAATTTAAGGTTAGATTATAGTTAAGGTTAAGGTTAAGGGTAAGGGTTTGGTCAAGGTTTGGGTTAGGTTATAGTTAAGGTTAAGGTTCAAGGTTTGTTCAAGGTTAGGGTTAGGTTATAGTTAAGGTTAAGTTAAGGGTAAAGCTAAGGTTAAGTGAGGGTTAAGGTTAAGGGGCTAAGGTAAAGTCAAGGTAAAGATTAGGGTTAGGTTAAGGTAAATTCAAGGTTAAGTTTAGGGTTAGGTTAAGGTTAAGGTTAAGGGTAAGGGTAAGGTTCAGGTTAAGGTTAGGGTAAATTTAAAGTTAAGGTTAATTCAAGGTTAGGTTAAGGTTAAGGTTAAGGTTAAGGTCAAAGTTAGGGATAGGTTAAGTTAAGGTTAAGGTTAAGGTTAAGTTTTAGGTTAAGGGTAAGGTTATGGTTAGGTTAAGATTAAGGTTAAGGTTAGGTTAAGGTTAACATAAGGTTAAGGTTAGGGTTAGGGTTTAGGTTAAGGTGAAGGTTAAGTGTTTGGTCAAGGTTAACCTAACCTCAAGGTTAGGGTTAGGTTATGGGTAACGTTAAGGTTAGGGTTAGGGTAAGGTCAAGGTTAAGGTTAAGGTTAAGTTCAAGGGGAAGGTTAAGGTTAAGGTCAGGTTAAGTTAAGGTTATAGTTAATGTTAAGGTTAAGGGAAAAGTTAAGGTTAAGGTGAAGGTTAAGGGTAAAGTTAAAGTTAAGGTTAATATTAGGGTTAGGTTATAGTTAAGGTCAAGTTTACATTTAAGGTTACGGTTAAGGTTAAGGGTAAATTTAAGGTCAAGATTAGGGTTTGGTTATATTTAGGGTTAAGGTAAGGTTAAGGGTAAATTCAAGGTTAAGGTTAAGGTTACATGTTTAGTAAGGTTAAGGTTAGGTAAAGGTTAAGGGTGAAGGTTAGGGATATGGGTCATAACCTTAACCTTACCCTTAACCTTCACCCTTAACCTTAACCTTAACCTTCACCATAACCTAAACTTAACCTTGAACTTAACTATAACCTAACTTTAACCTTAAACTCGACCTTAATTATAACCTTAGCCTTAACCTGACTAAACCTGTAACATTAACCTTACCCTTACCATAACCTTAACCTTAAGGTTAAGATTAAGCTTAACGTTAAGGAGAAGGTTAAGCGTAAGGTTAACGTTAAGGTTGGGATAAGGTTAAGGTTAGGTGAAATTTAAGGTCAAGGTCAAGGTCAAGGTTGAGGTTAAGGATAGGGGAAGGTTAAGGTTAAGGCTAGGGGAAGGTTAAGGTTACATTCAAGGTTAAGGGTAAATTTAAGGTTAAGGTCAAGGGTTATGTCAAGGTTATGGTTAAGTTAATGTTAAGGTTAAGTTTAGGTTAAGGTTAAAGTTTAATGTTAGTTTAAGGTTAAGGTTAAGGTTAGGTTAAGGTTAAGGTAAGGTTAAGTTAAGGGTAAAGTTAATATTAAGGTTAAGGTTAAGGGTAAGGGTAAGATATGGTTAAGGGTTAAGGTTAAGCTTAACGTGACCTTAAACTTAACTTTACCCTTAACCTAGCCTTAACCTTAACCTAACGTTCAAATTAACCTTGAATTTAACCTTAACCTTCACCTAACCTTAACCCTAACCTTAACCTTAACCTTCCCATAAGCATAACCTTAGCTTTGACTTTACCCTTAACCTAACCTTAAGGGTTTCATAAGGTTATGGTTAAGGTAAAGGTTACGGGTTTGGTCAGGTTAAGGTTATAGTTAAAGTCAAGGTTAAGGTTAAGGTTAAGGTTATGTTAACCTTAACCTTAACCTTAACCTTAACCTAACCTTAACCTTAACTTTACCATTAACATTACCTTAACCATAACCTTAACCTAACCTTAACCTTAACCTTACCCTTTACTTTATCTTAACCTTCCCTTAACCATAACCTTAACCTTGACCTTAACTATAACCTAACCCTAAACTTGACCAAAACATTAACCTTAACCTTGACCTTAAATTTACCCTTAACCTTAACCTTAACCTCAACTATAAACTAACCCTAACCTTAACCTTAACCTTAACTATAAACTAGCCCTAACCTTAAAGTTAAGGTCAAGGTTAATTTTAAGGTTAAGGTTATGGTTAATGTTAACCTTAACCTTCACTATAACCTAACCCTAACCTTTACCAAACTCGTAACCTTAACCTTAACCTTACCCTTAACCTTACTAAAGTCGTAACCTTAACCTTAACCTTCACCTTAACTATAACCTAACCCTAACGTTGACCAAACCCTTAACCTTAACCTTGACCAAACTCTTAACCTTAACCTTAACTTGATTATACTCATAACCTTAACCTTAACCTTAACTATAACCTAACCCTAACCTTGACCAAACCCTTAACCTTGACCTTAACCTTAACCTTAACCTTCCCCTAACCTTAACCCTAATATTCACCTTTACCTTAACCTTACCCCCTTAACCTTAACCATAACCATAACCTTGTCCAAATTATTAACCTTAAACTTAACCTTAACCTTAATCTTAACATTAACCTTGACCTTAATGTTAACATAACCTTAACCTAACCTAATGCTAAACTTGACCAAACCCTTAACCTTAACTTTACCCTTAACCTAAAATTAACCTTAACTATAACCTAACCCTAATCTTAGTCAAACCCTTAACCTTAACCTTAACCTGACTAAACTTGTAACCCTTAACCTTAACCTTACCCTTAACCTTCACCTTAACCTTAACCTTGACTTTACCCTTAACCTAACCTTAACCCTAAATTTAACCTAACCCTAACCCTGGCCTTAACTTTACCCTTAACCTTGACTTTAACCTTAACCATAACCTTAACCTTAACCTGACTAAAACCGTAACCTTAACTTTCACCTAACCTTACCCTTGACCTTATCATAACCTAACCTTAACCTTAAAATTAATCTAACCCTCACCTTGACCAAACGCTTAAGGTTACAGGTTTAGACAGATTAAGGTTATAGTTAAGGTCAAGTTAAGGTTAAGTTTAAGGTTATATTAACCTTAACCTTAACCTTATCTTAACCTTAACCTAACCTTAACCTTAACTTTACCCTTAACATTACCTTAACCATAACCTTAACCTAACCTTAACCTTAACCTTACCATTTACCTTATCTTAACCTTACCTTAACCATAACTTTAACCTTGACCTTAACTATAACCTAACCCTAAATTGACCGAACCATTAACCTTAACCTTGACCTTAACTTTACTGTTAACCTTAACCTTAACCTCAACTATAAACTAACCCTAACCTTAACCTTAACCTTAACTATAAACTAACTGTAACCTTAAATTTAACCTTAACCTTAACCTCAACCTTAACCTCAACTATAAACTAACCCTAACCTTAAAGTTAACCTTAAACTTAACTATAACCTAACACTAACATTGACTAAACCCTTAACCTTAACTTTATCTTAACCTTATCCTAACCTTAACCATAACATTAAACTAACTATAACTTTAACATTAACCTTGACCTTGACGTTAACTATAACCTAACCCTAACCTTGACCATAACATTAACCTTAACCTTAACCTTGCCCCCTTAACCTTAATCTTAACCTAATCTTAACCTTAACTAAAACATATCCCTAACCTTAACCAAACCCTTAACCTTAACCTTAACATTAACCTTAACCTTAACCATAACCCTAACCTTAACCTAAACTTAACCTTAACCTTAACCTAACTTTAACCTTAACCTCACCTTAACATTAACCTTAACATAACTATAACTTTACCCTTAACCTTAACCTTGACATTAACTATAACCTATCCCTAACCATGACCTTAACTTTAACCTTAACCTTAACCTAACTTTAACCCTAAATTTACCTTAACCTTTACTTTACCCTTAAACTAACCTTAACCTTAACCTAACCCTTAACCTTGACCAAACATTTAACCTTAACCTTAACCTTAACTTTACCCTTAACCTAATCTTAACCTTAACTTAACCTTAACCTTGACTTTACCCTTAACATAACCTTAACCTTGACTTTAACCTGAGGTTAAGATTATGGTTAAGGTTAATGTTAAGGGTAAGGTTAAGGGTAAGGTTAGGGTTAACGTTAGGGTTAGGTTGAGGTTAAGGTTAGGTTAGGTTAAAGTTAAGGTTAAGGTTATGGTTAAGGTTAAGGTTAAGGTTAGGTTAAGCTGAAGGTTAGGTTAAGGTTAAGGCTAAGGTTAAGTTTAAGGTGAAGGGTAAAGATAAGGCTATGGTTAAGTTTAAGGTTAGGGTCAGGTTATAGTTAAGGTTAAGGTTAGGTTAAGGGTAAGATAATATTAAAGTTAAGGTTAGGTTATAGTGAAGGTAAATGTTAAGATAATATTAAGGATAAGGTTATGGGTTTGGTCAAGGTTAGGGTTAGGTTATAGTTAAGGTCAAGACTAAGCTTAGGTTATAGTGCAGGCTGAGGTTAATATAAGGTTAAGGTTAAGGTTAAGGTTATGGTTAAGGTTAAGGTTAACATTAGGTAAAGGCAAAGGTAAAGGTTAATGTTAAGGGTTTGGCCAAGGTTAGTGTTAGGTTATAGTTAAGGTTACGGGTTTATTCATGTTAAGGTTAAGGTTAAGGGTAAATTTAGGTTAAGGTTAAAGTTGAGGTTAAGGGTAAAGTCAAGAGTTTAGTCAGTCAGGTTAAGGTTAAGGTTAAGGATTTGGTTAATTCTAGGGTTAGGTTCAAGTTACGGGTTTAGTTAGGTTAAGGTTAGTTTGGTTAAGGTTATGGTTAAGGTTAAGTTTAACGGTAAAGTCAAGGTTAAGGTTAAGGATAAGGTTAGTTTAAGGGTAAACTTAAGGTTAACGTTAAGGTTTGGCAAAGGTTAGGGTTAGGTTATAGTTAAGGTTAATATAAGGTTAAGGTTAACGTTAAGGTTATGGTTAAAGTTAGGTTAAGTTTAAGGTTAAGGTTAAGGTTATGGTAAAGGTTAGGTTAAGTTAAGGTTAAGGTTAAGGTTTGGTCAAGGCTAGGGTTAGGTTATAGTTAAAGTTAAGGCTAAGGTCAAGGTTAAGTGAAAGGTTAAGGTTACGTTAAGGTTAAGATTAGGTTAAGGGTAAAGTTAAGGTTATGGTTAGGGTAAGGATAGGGTTAAGGTTAAGGGAAGGTTAAGGTTAAGTTCCTGTTAAGGGTAAAGTGAAGGTTAAGGTTAGGTTAAGGGTAAGGGTTTGGTAAAGGTTAGGGTTTGGTTATAGTTAAGGTCAGGTTAAGGTTAAGGGTTTGGTCGATGTTAGGGTTAGGTTATAGTTAAGGTGAAGGTTAAGGTTAAGGAAAGGTTAATGTTAAGGTTAAGTTTAAGGGTTTGGTCAAGGTTAGGGTTAGGTTATAGTTAAGGTTAAGGTTAGGTTAAGGTTAAGGATAAGGTTACAAGTTTAGTCAAGTTAATGTTAAGGTTAAGGTTAGGTTAATGTTAAGGTTAAGTTTAAGGTTAAGGTTAAGGTTATTGTTATGGTTAAGGTTAATATTAGGTTAAGGTTACGGTTAAGGTTAGGATAATGTTAAGATAAGGTTAAGGTTAAGTTTGAGGTTAGGTTAAGGTTAAGAGTGAGGGTTAAGGGTAAGTTTAAGGTTAGTTTAAGTTTAACTTTAAGGTTAGGTTAAGGTTAAGGGTGAAGGTTAAGGGTAAGGTTAAGGTTAGGTTAAGGTAAAGGTTAAGGTTAAGTTAGGTTAAGGTTAGATTAAGGGTAAAACCAAAGTTAGGGTTAAATTTAAGCTTAATGTTAAGGGTAAGGTCAAGGTTAAGGTTATAGGTCTTATCCTTAACCTTCACTATAACCTAAACTTAACTATAACCTAACCCTAACTTTAACAAAATCTTAACCTTAACCTAAACGTAACATTAACCTTAACCTTAACCTTAACCTTAACTTTAACCTAATCTTATCCTTGAACTTAACTATAACCTAAGCCTAACCTTCACCAAACCTTAACCTTAACCTTAACCTTAACCTTCCCAAAACCATAGCCTTAACCTTAACTTTACCCTTAACCTTAACTTTACCCTTAACCTTAACCTTAACCTTACCCTTAAGGTCAAGGTTAAGGTTAAAATTATAGTTAAGGGTAAGGTTAAATGTAAGGTTAAGGATAAGGTTAAGGGTAAAGTTAAGGTTAAGGTTAAGGTTAAGGATAAGGTCAAGGTCAAGGTTAAGGTTAAGTAAAGGTTAATATAAGGTTAAGGGTAAAGTTTAAGATAAGGTTAAGGGTAAGGTTAAGATTAAAGTTAAGGTTAAGGGTAAGGTTAAGGTTAAGGTTAAGGGTTTGGTCAAGGTTAGGGTTAGGTTATAGTGAATGTTAAGGTTAAGTTAAGGGTAAAGTCAAGGTTAGGGTTAGGTTAAGGTTAAGATTAGGTTAAGGGTAAGGTTAAGGTTAATGTTAGGTTAAGGTTAAGATTAAAGTTAAGGTTAAGGGTAAGGTTAAGGTTAAGGTTAAGGGTTTGGTCAAGGTTAGGGTTAGGTTATAGTGAATGTTAAGGTTAAGTTAAGGGTAAATTCAAGGTTAGGGTTAGGTTAAGGTTAAGATTAGGTTAAGGGTAAGGTTAAGGTTAATGTTAGGTTAAGGTTAAGGTTATAGTTAAGGTCAATGTAAAATAAGGTTAAGGGTAAGGTTAAGGTTACAGGTTTAGTCATGTTAAGGTTAAGGTTAAGATTAGGTTAAGGGTAAGGTTAAGGTTAAGGTTAAGGTTAAGGTTGAGGTTAAGGTTAGGTTATATTTAAGGTCAAGGTTAAGGTTAAGGGAAAGGAAACCCTTAACATTAACCTTAACCTGAACCTTTACCCTAACCTTACCCTAACCTTGCCCTTAACCTTAACCTTAACTATAACATAACACTATCCTTGACCAAACATTTAATCTTAACCTTAACCTGACTAAACCTATAACTTTAACCTTAACCTTACCATTAACCTTCACCCTTAACCTTAACCTTAACCTTACTCCCTTAACTTTAACCTTAACCTAACTAAACCCGTCACCTTAACCTTAACCTTAACCTGACTAAACTTGTAACCTTAACCTTATATAACCTTAACCTTAACTTTACACTTAACCTAAACTTAGCCATAACCTTAATCTTAACCTAACCTTAACCTTAAAACTAACCTTAACCTCAAACTCTATCTAACTTTAACCTTAACCTTAACGATAACCTTAACCTTAACCTTTACCCTAACCTTAACCTTAACCTAACCTTAAGCTTGACCTTAACTATAACCTAACCCTAAAATTGACCAAACCCTTAACATTAACCTTGAACTTAATCATACCCTAACCTTAACATTAAATTTACCCTTAACCTAACCTTAACTTTACCCTTAACCTTAACCTAAGTCTTAACCTTGACCTTACCCTTAACCTAATGTTAAGTTTAATGTTAAGTTAGGTTAAGGTAAGGTTAAGGTTACGGTTAGGTCAAGGTTAAGGTTAATGTTAACGTTAAGGATAAGTTAAGGTTAAGCGTAAGATAAGGTTAAGGTTAGGGTTAGGTTATAGTTAAGGTTAAGGTTTGGTCAAGGTTAGGGTTAGGTTATAGTTAAGGTCAAGGTTAAGGATAGGTTAAGGTCAAGGTTAAGCTTAATGTTATGGTTAAGGTTAAAGTTAAGGTTAGGTAAAGGTTAGGGTTAAGGTTAAGGTAAGGTTAAGGTTAAGGTTATGGTTATGGGAAGGTTATGGTTAACGTTAAGGTTAGGTTAAGGTTAAGGTTAGGTGAAGGGTAAGGTTAATCTTAAATCTAAGGTCAAGGTCAAGGTTAACCTTAACCTAACCTTAACCTTACATTAACCTTTACCTAACATTAACCTTAACCTTAACCTTACCCTTAGCGTTAACCTAACCTTAACCTTGACCTTAACTATAACCTAACCCTAACCCTGACCAAACCCTTAACCTTAACCTAACTTAATCCTAACCTTGACCTCGACCTTAACCATAACCTTACCCCCTTAAATGTAACCTTATTCTTAACCTTATCCTTAACGTTAACCTAACCTTAACCTTGACCTTAACTATAACTTAACCCTAACCCTGACCAAACCCTTAACCTTAACCTAAATTAATCTTAACCTTGACCTTGACCTTAACAGTAAACTTACTCCCTTAAAATTAACCTTAACCTTAACCTCACTAAAACCGTCATGTTAACCTTAACCTTAGGTTGACTAAACCTGTAACCCTTAACATTATCTAAACCTTACCTTAACATAATCGTAACCTTGAACTTAACCTTAACCTAACCTTAACCTTGATCTTAACCTCACTAAATTCATAACCTTTACCTTAACCTTAACCTTGCTAAACCTCAACCTTACCCCTAACCTTACCCTTAACCTCCAGTGTAATTTTAACCTAACCTTAACCTTAACTTTACCCTTAACCTAGCCTTAACATTAACCTCAACCTAACCCTAACCTTAACCTTAACCTAACCTTAACCAAACCCTTAACCTTAACCTTAACCTTAACCTTACTAAACCTGTAACCATAACCATAACCATAACCTTAACCTAATATTAACTTTGACTTTACCCTTAACTTAACCTTAACCTTAACCTAACCTTAACCTTACCTTAAGGTTAGATTAAGGTTAAGGTTAAGGTTAGGTAAGGGTAAGGTTAAGGTTACAGGTTTGTTGAGGTTAATTTTAAGGTTAGGTTTAAGGTTAAGGGGGTAAGGCTAATGTTAAGGTTAAGGTTAAGGGTAAGGTTAGGGGTAAGGTTAAGGTTAAGGTTACAGGTTTAGTCAGGTTAAGGTTAAGGTTAAGGGTCCTTTTAAGGTTAGGGTTAGGTTATAGCTAAGGCTAAGGTTAGGGTTAAGGTTAGGGTTAAGGTTATAGTGAAGGTTAAGGTTAAGACCCGTAAACCTAACCTTAACCTTAACATTTACCTTAACCTTAACTTTAACTATAACCTAACGTTAACCTTTACTTTAACTATAACCTTAACCTTAACTATGACCTAACCTTCACCTTAACCTTTACTTTACCCTTAACCTTAACCTTAACCTTAAAATTAATCTTACCCCCTTAACATTAACCTTAAATTAACCTTAAACTTAACTTTACCGTTAACCTAACCTTCACCTTAACTATAACCTAACCCTAACCTTAAATTTAACCTTAACCTTATCTTAACCTGAACCTTCACTATAACATAACCTTGACCTTGACCTTAACTATAACCTAACGCTAACCTTGACCAAACCCTTAACCTTAACCTTAACTTTACACTTAACCTAATATTAAATTTAACCTAACCTTAACCTTGACTTTACCCTTAACCTAACCTTAACCTTGACCTTAACTATAACCTAACCCTAATCTTTACCAAACCTTAAACTTACCCTTAACTTAACCTTAACCTTGACCTTAACCTTCCCATTACCATAACCTTAACCTTAATTTTACCCTTAACCTTAACCTTAACCTTACACTTACCTAACCTTAACCTTAACCTTAGCCTAACCTAAACCTTAAATTTACCCTTAACCTAACCTTAACCTTAACATTACCCTTAACCTAACCTTAACCTTGAACTTAACTATAACTTAACCATAATCTTGAACAAAACCTTAAGGTTAGGTTTAGGTTATAGTTAAGGTCAAGGTTATTTTTAGGTTATAATGAAGGTTAAGATTAAGATAAGGTTAAGGTTCGGGTCAAGGTGACAGTTAAGGTTAGAGTAAAGGTTCAGGTTAAAGTTAAGGTTAAGGTTAGGTTATAGTGAAGGTTAACGTGAAGATCCATAACCCTAACCTTAACCTTAACCTTGACTTTACCCTTAACCTTAACCTTAACCTAACTATAACCTTACCCTTAACCTTAACCTTAACCTTAACTATAACCTAACCCTAACCTTGACCAAACCCTTCACATTAACCTTAACCTTAATCTTTACTTAACCTTAACCTTGACCTTAACCTTAACCTTAACCTTACCCTTAACCTTAACATTAACCTTAACCTAAACCTTAACCTTAACCTAACCTTAGCCTTAACCTTACCCTAACCTTAACCTTAACATTACCCTTAACCTAACATTAACCTTATGTTAACCTTAACTATAACCTAACCCTAACCTTAAAAAAACCTTAACATTAATCTTAACTTTGACTTTACCCTTAACTTACGCTTAACCTTCACTATAATCTAACCCTAACCTTGACCAAACCCTTAACCTTACCCTTAACATTGACCTTAACCTTAAATTTAACTATAACCTAACCCTAACCTTGACCAAACCCTTAAAATTAACCTTAACTTAACCTTAACCTTAACCTAACCTTAACCTTGACCTTAACTATAACCTAACCCTAACCTTGACCAAATCCTTAGCTTTAACCTTAACCTAACTAAACCCTTAAGGTTACGGTAAAGTCAAAGTTAAGGTTAAGGTTAAGTTAGGATAAGGTAAGGTTATAGTTAGGTTAAGGTTAAGGTGGTAAGCCTTAACCTTAACCTAACTAAACACGTAACCTTAACCTTAACCTAATGTTAACCTTAACTAAACCCTTAACTTTAACCTTCCCCTAACCTTAACCTTAACCTTACCCTTAACCTTCACCCTTAACCTAACCCTAACCATGACCTGAACCTTAACCTAACCTTAACCTTAACCTTACCCTAAACCTTACCTTAACCTTAACCTTAACCTAACCTTGACATTAAATTTACCCTTAACCTAACCCAAACCTTAAGGTCAAGGTTAAGGTTACGTTAAGGGCAAAGTTCAGGTTATGGTTAGGGTAAGGTTAGGTCAAGGTTAAGGTTAAGGTTATGATTATGGTGAGGTTAAGGTTAACGTTAAGGTTATGGTTAAGGTTAAGGTTAAGGTCAAGGTTAACGTAAGGTTAAGGTTACGGTTAGGTCATGGTTAAGGGTTTAGTCAAGTTACGATTAAGGTTAAGGGTTTGGTCAAGGTTATGGTTGGGTTAACGTTAAGGGTGAAGGTTACGGGTAACTTTAAGGTTAAGGTCAAGGTTATGGTTAAGGTTAACGTTACAGTTAGGTTAATGGTAAAGTTAATGTTATGGTTAAAGTTAAGGTTAGGTTAAGGTTAAGTTTAGGTTATAGTTAATGTTGTGTAACCAGCTCCAAAAATAGAAGAAAAGAGATATCAACGCCTTAGAAATAAGCCACTTCGAGGGGGAAACCTCCAATACATTACATAAATGAACAATTCTTGGATGATACAATTTACAAAACCTCCTTTCTATATATAGGAGTCCATGGGGCCATAATGTAATCCTAGTGGGCCACAATGTAATCCTAGCCGACCTAACAATAATAATTTAAGGGCACAATAATAACAAAAATGGGGGTTACAAGGGTACAATAATAACAATAAGGGGTTTACACTAACAATAATAAGGGGCTATACTAGTGATATAGGGACCTAACATGCCCCTCTCCTTCAAAAAAGTGTTGTCCTCAACACTTGAGTAGCTCCGGGTGCTTCGGTATAAAATTCTCATCCTCCCATGTAGAATCTTCAGTGGGTAAGTTCTTCCACTTGATGAGATACTCTGAAATTGATCGATTCCGTAGCTATCAAGTTCTTGTTTCCATGACCGCTTCAGGTTCCAATATGATTTTTCCTTCCTCATCAAGTTCTGGAAATATTGTTTGAACTGGAATATTTTCACCTATAACCTTCTTTAAGCATGAAACATGGAAAACTGGATGCACTCGCGAAGATGCAGGAAGCTCCAATTTGTATGCCATAGTACCAATCTTTTGCAACACCTTGTAAGGACCATAGTACTTTGGCGATAATTTATTATCCTTCTTTGCTTGCTTGAGGGACATTTTTTTGTATGGTTGTAGCCGTAAAAATACCCAATCTTCTACATCAAAACTTCTCTCGCTACGATGTTGATCTACCTGTTGTTTCATTCGATTTTGTGCCAAATTCAGGTTATCCTTTAAGAGTTGGAGAACTTCTTGCTGATGCTCGATGTGATCTTCCACTGCTTGAACCTTCGAATTTTCCCTTAAATATGGTGTGATCGATGGTGGATGATATCCATAAAGTGCCATAAATGGGGTCATTTTTGCTGCAGTATGGAAGGAAGTGTTATACCACCATTCAGCGAGAGGTAACCACTTGACCCATTGTGTTTGTTTATCAAATAAAAAACAACGAAGATATCCTTCCAAAATTTTATTTACTATCTCAGTTTGACCATCGAATTGAGGATGATAAGATGAGCTATGAGCTAATTGAGTACCCAAACAAGAAAATAACTCCGTCCAAAAATTTCCAGTAAAAATGGGATCTCTGTCGCTCACAATAACCCTTGGGCTTCCATGTAGCTTTCGAATTATGTCCATAAATGTAGTAGCAACTGTACTTTCTTTAAATGGATGAGATAATGCACAAAAGTGTGCATACTTGATAAGTCTATCAACTACCACCATGATGACACTCTTTCCTTCGGACTTAGGTAAACCTGTGATAAAATCCATTGAAATCTCCTCCCAACGTTGACTTGGAATGGATAAAGGTTGTAGAAGTCCCGGGGTCTTAATTGTTTCCACTTCATTCTGCTGGCAAACCAAACATTCCGCCACAAACTTTTGAATATCAGATTTAAGGCCATCCCAAAAAATTATTTCTTCACCCTGTGGTAAGTTTTTAAAAATCCCGAGTGTCCTCCTAAAGGAGAAGTGTGCAATTCCAGAAGAATCTTTTGTTTTAGTTGGGAATTCTTACAAAGATATAAGCGATCTTTGTACCATAAGGAATCATTTTTCCAACTAAATGTATAATATGTACTAGGATCTTGCTGCAACTTTTGAATGAGTGTCCATACATCTTTTTCCTTCTTCCATTCATCTCTTGCTTCGGTTATCCAATCTGGTTGGATAATAGAAATGGCACAAAGCAATGCTTCCACCTCTTCATTCTTTCTTGAGAGTGCATCTCCAACAACATTAAGCTTTCCTTTTTTGTAGATTATTTCAAAGTCATAACCCAACATCTTTGTGACCCATTTTTGCTGCTCTTCTGAAGATAGTATTTGTTCCAAAAAGTGTTTAAGACTATCATGATCAGCTTTTACCTTGAAGTGTCTTCCCATTAGGTAAGTTCTCCATTTCTTTAGTGCATGTAATATTGCTAACATTTCCTTCTCATAAATAGGTTTCTGTAAATACTTTCCTTTGATTGGACGACTTTCAAAAGCAATGGGTCTTCCTTCCTACATTAAAACAACACTAATTCCATTTCCTGAGGCATCACATTCCACAATAAAGGTTTTTGTGAAGTCTGGCGTAGCTAAGACCGGTGCTAGGCACATTGCCTCTTTAAGATGTTCAAAGGCCTTAGTTGCTTCAGGAGTCCATAAAAATGCATATTTCTTCAATAATGTTGTTAGAGGTGCTGCTATTATCCCATAATTCTTAACAAGCTTGCGATAATACCCTGTTAACCCGAGAAATTCTCGCATCTGCTTTATGGTTGTCAGAACTTTCCATTCCTTAATGGCTTTAACTTTGTTAGGGTCTACTTTAACACCCTCGTGAGATACAATATGACCTAGATATTCCACCTCTTGTACTCCAAAGAAACATTTGGATGTTTTTTCATATAATTTTTTCTCCTGCAATAGTTTGAGCACCCTGTCAACATGTTCAACATGATCCTTCCAAGACCTGCTATAGATTAGTGTATCATCAAAAAATACGAGCACAAAGTTTCTAAGGAAGGGTTTGAAAATGAAATTCATCAACCCCTAAAATGTAGAAGGTGCATTGTTAAGGCCAAAAGGCATGACCAAAAATTCATAATGACCCTCATGAGTTTGAAATGCTATTTTTGGAATATCTTCAGTCTTCATTCTAATTTGATGATATCCTAAACGAAGATCCAACTTGGTAAAATAAATTGATCCATGTAATTCATCCAATAATTCACCAATCACAGGAATGGGAAATTTATCTTTAATGGTGAGATTATCGAGCTCCCTATAATCTGGACACATTCACCATGATCCATCCTTCTTGTGTACCAATACTATAGGAGCGGAGAAAGAACTTTGACTAGGTTGAATTATACCCGCCTCTAACATTTCTGTAATCATACGTTCAATTTCTCTCTTTTGGACGTAAGGATATCTATAAGGCCTGATGTTTGGAGGAACACTTCCTGGAATCAAATGAATAGCATGATCATGATCACGAATAGGTGGGAGTCCTTTGGGAGTTTTAAACACCTTGGAATGATTGTCCAAGACTTGTTGGAGATCTACAGAAATAGATGATTTTGATGTTGGAACTTCTAGTGAGCATAATTGTGAAATTACGCCTCATTGTTATTTCTTTAGAAGCTTCATCATGAAATTAGAGCTTATTATCTTTCCCGACTTCCCTGCAATACCCCGTAATTCGACTTCTTTTCCTTCTGAAAAAAAATTCAAGAAAAGTTCTTGAAAATAAAAAGCTACGGTCCCCAAAGATTGTAACCATTGTACTCCTAGTACAACATCAACACCTCCCATAGGAATGGAAAGAATTGGACTAGTCAATACATATTCCCCCATGCTTAGCTTGATATTATGGCATTTTCCAGAGCAATTTATAGTTCCTCCATTTGCAACCATCACTTGACATTCTGGTGCTGGGTATAGGAAACAATTTAATTCCTTGGCTACCTTACAATGAATAAAATTATGGGTGCTACCCGAATCAATCAACACTATTACCTTTTTCTTCTTGATTTGTCCTGCTATCTTGAGAGTTTGAGGAGTGGTAATTCCTGCCAGTGCATTACATGATATGGTCGGATTCATTTCTTCCTCTTATAGGGTTGGTTCCTGGTGTATATCCTCTTCTTGTTCATTTTCTTCTTCCTCTTCACAATCTATGTAAAATAATTTCTTCTCAGCACACTTATGACCTTTAGTGTATTTGCTATCACAACTATAGCAAAGCCCTTTTTCTCTTTTTTTCTTCCAATTGTTGTGGTGTCAACCTTGTAGGTTGTGGAAATCTAGGCATAGCAACACTTCCTTCTTTATAGAATTGAGTGGTAGGCTTCCTTGTCGCCATAATTTTACATTCAACTTTTCTTGCCAACCTGAATGCCTTCTCCAATGAATCCGGTTCCAAAACGCAAAATTCATGTTGGATGTTATCCTTTAAAGTGCCTATGAAGAGATCGATCCTGTGTTTCTCTGGAATATTAGTTACCTTTATATTCAATTTTTGGAAGTCCTCAATGTGATTCCCCACTAAACCCCCTTGTTTCAAATTTATCAATTGGCTAAAGAAGGTGTTTCTCTTTGTATCCTCATAATGCGCTATCATTTCTTCCGTAAAAATTGACCAAGTGACAATTTTTTTACGGGAGAAAAGCCATCGATACCATAAAAATGTATTTTGTTCTAAATGTAAAGTTGCAATGCATACCTTTTGTGTGTTTTGCACGTTATGGAGATCAAAGTATTGCTCCATCTGCAGTATCCATGTTACAGGATCCTTTCTATCAAACTTCCTCATATCCATTTTTGGAATATGGTGGTTCTTCCCGCCAACATTAGAGTTTATGAAATCACGATTAACATTTATTTTGTTCTCATCATGAGGTTATTCTACTATATTTTCACCATTAGGAAACATTTCTTGTATCAAATTTGTCAAACCTTCGATGTCTGTTTTGAGATCATTCTTCATGTTTTCCATGTTGTCTTTCATGTCATCCATCTTAGCTTCCATGCCAGCTTCCATGCCATCCATATTAGCTTCCACTCCATCCATATTAGCTTCCACGCCTTTCTTCAAACCGTCCATCTTCACTTCCACCCCTTTCTTCAAAACTTCCATTTCATTTTTTGTTGCTCTTTGCGAGAGTGAAATTTTTTGCACTTGCTCTTGTAATTTTGATAGATCATGTTGCAATTATTCATCTTCATGAGTCATAGTAGAGCCTTCTGAAGGATTAATGGGTGTTGAATTATTTTTATGGGGCATATTTTAGAACCCAATACTGATATATATTCTACAATATGCCCTTGGAATCAATTCAAATTGATTCTTCAAAGAAGACTTATGCAATTTGGAAAGAAAAAAAATATACACACATTTTTCTTGCTTTTGAGGAGCTTGATATTGAAATTGGATTATATCTATTATTGCAGCACTTAAATATTTTAATTTTGGTATCAACGTAGCCCTCTAAGTTATCTTTCTAATTCCATAGGTTTGATCTGATTTGGATTCACCAAGACAAAGTTGTGTCCAATCTCCCACAATGACCTAATTATGGACTGGTTCAGTAGAGCGAATATGTATGACTTGAAATGTGTCACTGTTTGGTCCTTTGTCTCTAAAATTGATAGCCAAGAAACTACAGTCTGTGTAATTACGTCCACTTTTTACATCACTCCAATCCGATGCCCAGAGAGAGAGTTATTGAACTTTTCCCACGATCACCTCTTTGAAATGAAATTCAGGAGCCTGAAAAAGCATTACATTCCAAAAATAATATCTCCAAAAATATTGTGAAACAAGATTTGAAATATTTTGATGAATTTCCTCAGGAATTTAGCTTCGCACCATATGAATTTTAGATTCTTAACCTTCGTCGAAAAAACGTTATAGCAAAAATGCCACGATGATCTGTTTAGGAGCCTGAAAAAAGACCTAACTTCCACAGACGATATCTCCAAAAATGTTACGAACCAAGCTCTAAAATTTTTACACAATCTTCCTCGGGATTTTAGCTTCGCACCCTAAAAATTTCAGCTTCTGAAACTTCGTAGAAAAAATGTTATAGTGAAAATTCCACGATGACCTATTTGGAGCAGCGAAACCCTAGAATCCAAAACTCTGATACCAAATGTTGTGTAACCAGCTCCAAAAATAGAAGAAAAGAGATATCAACACCTTAGAAATAAGCCACTTCGAGGGGGCAACCTCAAATACATTACATAAATGAACAACTCTTGTATGATCCAATTTACAAAACCTCCTTTCTATATATAGGAGTCCATGTGGTCATAATGTAATCCTAGTGGGCCACAATGTAATCCTAGCCGACCTAACAATAATAATTTAGGGGCACAATAATAACAAAATGGGGGTTAAAAGGGTACAATAATGACAATAAGGGGGTTACACTAATAAAAATAAGGGACTATACTAGTAATATAGGGACCTAACAGTTAAGGTCAAGGTTAGGTTAAGGTTAAGGTTAGGTAAAGGTTAAGGTTAAGGTCAAGGTTAAGGTAAAGGTCAAGGTAAAGGTTAACCTTAAGCTAAAATTATCCTTAACCTTAACCCTAACCTTTACCTTAAATGTACCCTTAGGTTACGTTTTTAGTCAGTTTAAGGTTAAGGTTAAGGGTTTCGTCAAGGTTAAGGTTAACGTGAAGGTTTAGGGTAAGGTCAAGGTTAAGGGTAAATTTAAGGTTAAGGATAAGTTTATAGGTTTAGTAAGGTTAAGGTTAAGGTTAACATGAAGGTTAAGGGTAAGGTCAAGGTTAAGGGTAAAGTTAAGGTTAAGGTGAAGGTTAAGGCTAAGGTTAAGGTTAACGTTACGGGTTTAGTCAGGTTAAGGTTATGGTTAAGGCTAAGGTTAAGGTTAAGGTTAGGGGAAGGTTAAGGTTAAAGTTAGGTTAAGGTAAGGGTTTGGTCAAGGTTAATGTTAAGGGTTAAGGTTAAGGTTAAGGGTTTGGTCAAGGTTAGGGTTCGGTTAGAGTTAAGGTCAAGGTTAGGTTAAGGGTAAGATAAGGTAAAGGTCAAGGTTAAGGTTAGGTTAAGGTCAATGTCAAGGTTAAGGTTAAGGGTAAAGCCAAGGTTAAGGTTAAGGTTAAGGTTAGGGTAAAGGTTTAGGTTGAGGTCAAGGTTAAGAGATTGGTAAAGGTTAGGGTTAGCTTATCCCTTAAGGTTAAGGTAAATTTAAAGTTAAGGTTAAGGTTAGGTTAAGGTTAGGTTAAGGGTAATGTCAAAGTTAAGGTTATGGTTATGGGAAGGTTAAGGTTAAGGTTAATGTTAAGTTAAGGTTAAGGTCAAGGTTAGGGTTAGGTTATAGTTAAGGTCAAGGTTAAGGTTAGGTTAAGGTTAAGGTCAAGGTTAGGGTTAGTTATAGTTAAGGTTAAGGTTAAAGTCAATGTTAAGGATTTGGTCAAGGTTAGGGTTAGGTTATATTTAAGGTCAAGGTTAAGGTTAGGTTTAGGTTGAGGTTAAGGTTAAGGTTAATGGTTTGGTCAAGGCTAGGGTTAGGATATAGGTAAAGTTAAGGTTAAGTTTAAGGTTACGTGTTTAGTCAGGTTAAGCTTAATGTTAAGGGTTTGGTCAACGTTAAGGTTAAGGGCTTGGTCAAGGTTAATGTTAAGGTTAAGGTTAGGGTAAAGTTAAAGTTAAGGTTAATGTTAAGGTTAAGGTTAAGTGTTTGGTCAAGGTTAGGGTTAGGTTAAAGGGGTAAGGTTAATGTTAAGTTCAAGGTTAAGGGTTTGGTCAACGTTAGGGTTAGGCTATAGTTAAGGTTAAGTTTAAGGTTAATTTCTAGTTAAGGTTAAGGTTAAGTTTAAGGTAAAGGTTAAGGTTAGGTTAAAGTTAAAGTTAAGCTTAAGGTTAGGTTAAGGTTAAGGTTAAGGTTAATGGTTTGGTCAAGGTTAGAGTTAGGTTAAGGGGGTAAGGTTAAGGTTAAGGTTAAGGGTTTGGTGAAGGTTAGTGTTATTTTATAGTTAAGGTTAAGGTTAGGGTTAGGCTATAGTTATGGTCAAGGCTAAGGTTAGTTTAAGGTTAAGATTAGGTTAAGGGTAAAGTTAAGGTTATGGTTAGGGTAAGGTTAAGGTTAAGGGTAAAGATAAGGTTATGGTTAAGGTTAAAGGTCAAAATTAAGGTTAAGTTAGGTTAAGGTAAGGTTAAGTTTACAGTTAGGTTAAGCTTAAGGTTAGGTTAAGTTAAGGTTAAGGTTAGGTTAAGGGTAGAGTTAAGGTTAAGGTTAGGGTTAAGGTTAATGTTATGGTTGAGGAGAAGGTTAAGGGTAAGGTTAAGGTTAAGGTCAAGGTAAATGTAAAGGTTAAGTTAGGTCAAGGTTAAGGTTAAGGTTATGGTTATGGGAAGGTTAAGGTTAAGTTTAAGGTTAAGTTAAGTTTAAGGGTGTTGGAGAGGTAAATCCCCTATACCGATAGAGGCAATCCCACTAGCCCTAGAGTGGGTCTAGCAACAAACAAAACATGCTACGATATCAATTCCTAGTTACAAAAGGGAAAGCTATGATAGATAGCCTACCTCAAGTCCTACGCTGTTGTTGTCAAAGTAGAAGCACTGCTTCCCGTTCCTAGCTTGAAAAATCACAATCGTTACGCTCACTGCATCCAAACACCTGTACACATGCATAGAAGAAATGACGACATACAACGTAATAATTCAAACATGTAACTATCAATCAGTTGGAAAAAATTGAATCAAATTTCATTACAAAGATAAGAAATACAACAGTGGAACCAATAACATAGTCAAGCATATATTAAAATGTGAAAGAAATATTACAACCGAGTTCCGATGTCGCATTCTTCCTTTGGCAGGGCTTCCAGCGGAGCATGTCTCATAGAGCTTGTTGGGAATTTAGACAAGGCTCTATCTCTTATGGAGTTCTCCTTAGCTCTGCTTTCAATAGTCGCTCAGCTATAGTTTTCTTCCCAAATTTTTACTAGGTTGCAAATAGAGAGGGTAGGCTTTTATAGAGGGAGAAGGAGAGGTCAGGCTCCCTATAATCATGGGGGAGAGTCCTACCTCTTAGGAAGGTTCCATGAGAGGTGGAAAACCTCTTCATAAAAAAGGAGATCCAGAGCCAAACAGCCTAACCTCTTTTTCATGATTCATTCCCGAGGTGGTTAAAGGAAACTTCCACCTCAATTTGTTAAAAAACATTCCAAGATAGGTTGGAGCTGGTACAACACAGGGACAGAGCACTAGTTGGTGGACCCACTAGTGTATATTTTCCCCATTGGTGTGAGGGATGAACTGGATACTCGCACTAATGCCAAAACATGGGTTTTTTGGGCCTTTCTGAGGAAATTTTCTCAAGGAGAATTCTTGCCCTTATGCAAAAGGATGCCATGAAGGTTTTTTTAGGACATTTTACTGTTCACAAGTCACAGGAATAGTCCTCCAATGTACGTTACGAGGGATTGCAGGGACAGTGACAAAATGTTGTGTAAAAGATGCCCCCTAAAGCATGAGGTCTGAGAGAGAGGGAGGGGTGAAATGCTTTAAGAGAACGCGTTCAGCTGAAAAAATTGTCGTCAGAAGACCTACGAATACAAATACAACTGATATCTCTAATACATGATATGTGGTATGGGTGCATCCATCCATAATAAAGTGTACAAAAACTGAGATCCAAGGTATGATTGCATCCATCTAGTAAAATAAGGATCAACAAGTAGAATCAGGTATGGTCGCAACCATCCAATCAAAAGAGTCATGTAATAAGTCATAATAATCCACAAAGAACCTGCAACCTAGATTTCATCAGACAAAAACTAGGGTCTTGTGCTCCATCTCAACCCGATCAAATTACAAGTTCGAGCATGCGAATATGTGAGCTGAAATCGAACATGCAAGAACATTGTCTGATCACCAGCCACTGATGAAAATTGTTAAAATACGCGAGATAAACCACCAATAATGATAATGGATCTCAAGGTACAAGAGGTACAATCCATGAAATGTGAATAGGAATCTAGCATCGAGCACCTGGAGAGTCATCCGATCTAAGGCCAATCATGAAAACCTTGTGTCGAATGCAAAGAACCTACCATTGAGGTTAAGGTATTCCTTTTTCGTAAATAATCCATTACAACCTAAAAAAGGGTTAAACGTATACTGGGTAGATATTGTTTCACAACCATTTAATGAGTTCAAAATGACAAGAGTCTTGGCAACCTTTTCAATTTTTAAGAGTCGGAAAAGAGTTGAAATTTGACTCCTCCTGGAGGAACGAGTGGTATAAAGGGTAGAAACTGGTTCCGCTAATGGTGTAAATTTTTAGAACAAGTAAAGGTCAAGAGGTTGGCTAACAAGACCACTCATCGCAGTAGTTACTTAGGAATGGATAAAACAACCAAGTGAAGGTATATGATTGGCCAAGTAGATGATAACGATGGAATGAGAAAACCAAGGTTCATCTAGCAAAAAAGGCTAAAAAAATGGCAATCATGAGAGGTAAAATGAGAATGGTTTCATTTTTACACAAGCTTGAAATCAGGAAACTCTGCTTGAAGTTGGTTTCATTTTTACACAAACTTGAAACAAAGATAAACTATGCTTGAAACCAGTTTCATTTTTACACAAGCTTGAAATGGAAACAAACTACGCTTGAAAAAATTAAGCATGCCCCCAACATGGTGACTCAATTATAGGTACATGCCCCCCAAGATTCAGTCCATATGAAAGGCAGATGGAGTGAAGGTTCAAAGTACGAGATCAATAGAAAGGCTTGACTGGGATTTTACAAGTTCTAATCACAGACTCGAATTGAATAGGAATGCATTTCATTATTTTAACGAGGTTGACACATTAAAAGAACTATCCTCTTGACACCTTGTTTCATTTTTTAAGGAGCTTGACACACGAAAAAAAACCCTGCTCTAACGAGAACTCATAATGATGAATAAGAAGTCATGGCTTCCAGGATTTCCGCACTGGATGGGAGTACAACATCTTGTAAATCAGGACCCAATGCCCCCAACACACTATGCGCAATGGCAGTATCATTGATTGCGGGCACGGG
Organism: Pinus albicaulis; assembly: GCA_034641835.2. Lineage (NCBI taxonomy): Eukaryota > Viridiplantae > Streptophyta > Pinopsida > Pinales > Pinaceae > Pinus > Pinus albicaulis. Next base: position 47,266 of record JAXQQM020065126.1, on the reverse strand, counting down.
GTAGGTAGCCACATAATTAACCTATGGCAGGGAGTATACAAATGATAGATAAAGACCCAGAAGGGACGATGGTAGACCAGATGTCATGCCAAGACCAAAGAATGAAAGTTGATCAATGGTCACGATTTGACCTTTATGTGGAAAGGAGATCACATGAAAGAGGGAAGAGACAACTACCCCCATGAAATAAGTATAGTCACACCCCAAGAGTAAATTGAAATCTGAGGGGCCTAGAACAACCATCACGTCTATATGGATGGTTTTTCGTCCCAAAGTAATAGGAAACTTCGGAGGGATCCATAACGGTTGACTGGTTTCTCTATTAAAAGCCAAAAAATTCTGGGTAACAGGCATAAGCGGTGAAGAACCAAAATCTTGCCAAGTAGTTGAAGACAGAATACTAACAGACGCGCCTTCATCTATAATACTTCTAGGTACGACTAGATCTAAGGTTTACATCATGATCTCAAAAGGCACATAATACAGAAGGCGGTATCTGGAAAATTGACTCCAATCAAAGGAAGTGAGCAAACTACTTGGGGGGATACCATCGAACTAAGATGATTGTCCCCGGTGTTACTAGAGCAAGAGGATCATCCTCTGGGACGTCCATCTTGGGAGTAGGAGGAGCAGTTTATTGGACTATAGGGATGGAAGAATATTTCTCCAAGTACGAAGAATCTAAAGAAACAAGAAGAACATGGGGCGGATTAGACCGAATCGCAATGGAAAAGACCTGACGCACCATAGATTGGGTCAGATCGACTGATTCCTTGGCCAATGGTTGGTCAGGAACAAATTCATGAACTTGAATTTCTGGGGGAGCAAGATCAAGCAAGGATGACGCTTGACCAATCATGGAATCAACTAGCGAAGGACTCGAGGAAAGCTTCTGGTAACCAGTCGGAAGGTAGGGTGCAGAAACAGTGGAGTTTTCCAACACTCTCTTGGCTTCATCCATATATGGACAAAGGTGAATGGGATGATGCCTTTCACACAACTTACAGGGATTGGTAATCTTGCCCTTTTTTTTATGAGCCTTGTCAGAGCTAGTCAAAGATGTGCTAGCAATATGAATTCCAGAAGACAATGGCGGGCGGCCGTCGAACCATGCTTCAAGTACCTTGGGAATACTGGGGTAGTATCAAAGAAAATGGTTACCCTTGTAGAGTATGAAAGGGAATTTGACCTTTCATGGAAGTTCAGATGATTCTGATGGATGGTTTCCTAAGTGCAGTAGTTGTAGTTTTAGTCTCTCATTTATCTGACTTCTTCTTCTTGGTATTCTTCTTCTTTTTCTTAGCCACCTGGTTACTGGAATCCATAATTTCACCAAGAAAATTAGAAGAGGACGATGAGGAAATAGGTGAAGAAGGGGAGAGGTCCACCTTAGAAGTAACATGATGTTGTTCAGGCGAAGGAGATGGCTGTATGGTGAACGAAACACTTAAGACCACCGAGGTCGAAAATAACCATACAAGCAATCCAACAGTTAAATCAGGTAGGGACAACATTGCCATATAAGGAGCACCAACATTCCAAAAATCAGGAAAATAACCAGGATTCCCTTCGAAAGGGGTTCCTGGGTTAGTGAACCCCGGAAACATTTCCATCGAAAACAACTCAAAACAACACCCTAAGGAAACTAACTTTAACCAGGAATATTTCGCAGGTAGTTAATTTTTTAAAACATTAAAACAAAACTATGTTGTTTTATATTTTAAGAGTCGAAAAACAGGAAAAAGGTGACTCTATCTCTTTTAGTTTTAATCAAGTGCGAAAGGACAAGTGCTCGATGCTCTTTTCAAATTTATGGAGTCAGTAAAGATCGAAAATGACTGCTTAGGTAGTCTAGGTAAAAGGGTGTACCAGGTTCCCATAAACTACCATATACACCTTGGTTATAAAATGAAAGAGAAATCAACCAAGGACATGATGTACGTGTAGGTAGTCTACCCGAATGTTGTGTTCAATGTATCATGGTTACAAGGTGGCAGACTCAGATTCCTTTATATACTCGACGGTACAGGGATCACAAGTCCATACTAGCGTTGTTTGAAGCCAAATGGTGAACGACAGCTGCTAGGTTTAAAGACGTCAGAACACGTATCTAACTTAGACCACTAAATATTGCGTTAAGTTTCAATGTTACCTTAGATTAATTCAGTAAATTTTAAATTTGATCTTCAATTTACGTTTCAATTCCAAGGTCCTACCAAATGTTGAATCTCACAAATCCCTAAATGCAAGCTACGTGCCATAAGACATCATTTCGTTCAATGAAGAGCTTTCTATGAGAGAGTTAGATATTTCAAGTGATAGCTACGATAAATAATGCGAATACATCCACCAAAATTCCTGATGTGAGCTAATGAAACTGAAAAAACTCTTCCCTAGAATTATATAATGCTAGAAATGCGAAATATTTTCCAATTTTCACTATGCTAATCAAGAATGAAAAATATTTTTTTTTTGTTTTTCAATATATCAGAGAAAGCACACTAAATGATATGAAAAATAAATCAAACACTGATTTTGAGAATGGTGAAGCAAGAGCTAAAACAAAACAATTTCTCTCAACTGAAAACAAGCAAAGCAAGACTCAAACTAGTGACAAAATTCTTCAAATCAAAGGAAGATCTCAAAAGAGACCCAAACAAGCTGTGTAATCTAGGCTTGGAGTGACAAGAGTAAAACTAAATGAAAGAGAGGACAATCACTTATTTAATGCAATCACTCAAATGGATCCAAGAAGCTGAATGCAAAGAAGTAGAAACAAAGTTGACTGGGAAACCAAGTGTTAGAAATATGATGCAGAGTGTTGTCCTTGATGGCAACCCACTAAATGAAGATGAAGACATGATATTGTTGGCATGTGTTTTCCTTGATGGCAATACACTTGATGAAGCTATTATTGGCTTGATGGACTTGGTAAATGATAAAGATGATGGCAACTTACTTGATGAAGGAAATCTGATGTATCTACAGTGAGTACAGAAGGCAATGAAGAAAGGATTTCAGCATGTGCTAGATTATATGATGAAAAAGAGTATGTCTCTAGGTATACGCGGATTGGCCTAGGGGAAGTCGCGTATGCACGCGGAAAAGAACATGCCAAGTCGCGTATGGGCTAAAGCGCTCAAAAAGTGCAAAACCAAGGGTAACCACCATGGTATTGACCCATTGTATTGGGTAATGATCCGCCTAATTGACCCCGTCTAGGTAGTTTTTGGGCTTATGGTATTGCTTTGGCCCATGGTATTGAAAAGGGTAAACCTATATAAGGAGAAGAAATTCATTGTGCAAATCATGGGTGTGGGTGCAAGAAGTCTGAGCTTGAATGAATACTTCTCAATGAAGTATATCTGAATGGAAAGGGTTACAATTGAATGATAAATCTGAATGTATGATGCACCAATGATGAAGAAGAGGATCTAGATCTGAATTGCTCTTGTATTTGCTAGATCTGATTATGGAAGGCTTAGATCTGTGATGAGGCGAGCATCTAGGCGAACATCTGTCTGAAACAAAAGAATAGATTTGAACTAAATATCTGATCTGATGAAGTATGCTGCTTTGTAATGATTGAAGATCTATACGCTACTTCGCCGCGGAGGAAGCGCGTATATATGCGGCTTCAGCGAAGAGAAAGCGCGTATGCGCAATAAAATATACACTGAGGTATACGCTGGTTTGTGTGGACGAAAGCGCGTATACACGCGACATCAACGAAGTAAAAGCGCGTATGCAAACTAGGGTTTGCTGAAGCTAAGGGTATGAAATATCTGATCTGTTCTGCTGTGTTTCTGCTATCTGATATGTGTTGTTAAGTATCTGTTGGTGATGTATGTTTGTGCTTAAAAGTTTGGAAAGGGTCCAGTCTGGAAATATGATGAAATGTGGCCTGCAAGTGGTGTTCTATTGAAGTGGTAGGATCCAGTGTGAAAATTGATGAAACGTGGTCCAAGGTGGTGCTGAGGGTTGTAGCCTTCAGTCAGGGGGTTGTAGCTCCCTTCCAGGAGAGGCTGGTAAACGAGATCAGGGGGTCGTAGCTCCCTTCCAGGAGAGGCTGGTAAACGAGTCAGGGGGTCGTAGCTCCCTTCCCGGAGAGGCTGGTAAACGAGCGCAGGTGGGTGCCTGCGTGCTGGTCAAGTCTGCGCCAGCACATATGTTGTAAGATGTTTTCTCTATAATAAAATATTGAAGGCTGAGCAACTGCAGCGGTGGTTTTCTCCCGATTTGGGTTTCCACCTAAAAATCCTGGTGTTCATGTGTGATTCTTTATGTGATGGTTTATTCTGCTCTTACTGCACCTGCTCACTATTTATTAAGCATCTGATGATTGAATGATGGAATAATACAAGTAAAGATTTAATGACTGATCTAGATCTCTGAGTATACGCTAGTTTACTGAAGGAAAGTAGCGTATGGGTTTTAAGGAATGAAAAAGTAAAAAGATTTGATTATGCAGTAAATACTGATTCACCCGCCCCCCTCTCAGTATTTTTTCCCAACAATTGGTATCAGAGCAGGTCCTTGTGCAGAAGCTTGATCGCTTAAAGGAGGTCCGTCGCAATGGGAAGTCAAGAAGGAGTAATGTCTATAAAGACACCTCTATTCAATGGAAGCAATCTGATATTATGGAAGGTACGTACAAAAGAATATTTGCAAAGTCTTGGTGCAGATGTATGGGCAATCGTGGAAGAAGGTTATCAATACCCGGCAAGTATTCCTACTGATGCAGCTAAAAGAAAGAAGTATGAAATCAATGCCAAAGCAGTGAATGTCTTATTGGGAAGCATGTCTGAATCAGAATTTGCTAAAGTGATGCAGCTACATTCGGAAAAAGACATATGGGACAAAATCATTCTAAGCTATGAAGGAGACACAAAAATAAAAAGTGCAAAACTCCAAACTCTTAGAATTGAATATGAAAATTTGAAGATGCATAGTGATGAGAGTGTTGCTAGTTTCTTTCTTCGTCTGGATGATATTGTAAATCGAATGAGAAATTTGGGTGAAACCATAACTGATACTACTCTGGTGGAAAAGGTCTTAAGATCCTTGACTTCTAAATTTGACTCTAAAGTTTCGGCTATTGAAGAAAGGCAAGATTTGCAAACTCTTTCTATTGTTCAATTGCATGGTATTCTGACTACTTTTGAAATGAGACAAGGAGGTCCTTCCCAAATTAGAGATGCTGCTTTTAAGGCATCTACAAAAGGAAAGGAAAAGGAAGTTGTCAAAGAATCCAGCTATATATCCGATGAAGAAGAAGCAAATTTTGTGAGAAAGCTCCAACTAGGCACTGGAAGATTCAAAGGTAAGCTTCCCTTCAAATGTTTTGAGTGTGGAAAAGTTGGTCATTATGCTGCTAAATGTCCTTATAGAGAAAAGCATGGTAAAGGGAAACAATTTGAGAAGAGAAAGAGTTATTATGCAAAAGAAGATGATGATGAAGTGTCCAGTGAAGATGAAGAAGATTCTGACCAAGATCTGAAAGTGCTCATGGCTAAGAAGCAAAAGAAGAAGGCTACTGAAAATGAGATATCTCATAAAACATGTGCAGCAGAAAATGAAGAAGATGAAACAAGTATTGATTGTTGTTCTTGTGATGCACTTTCCTGTGCATGCAATGGTGAAGATAGTAAAAGTAAAGTTTTGGATCTAAAGGAAGCTATCAAGAAAATTGAAGATCAATAAAGATCATTTAATAAAAGTGAAGCTATCTACAATGAGATGATCTCTCAAATGAAAGATCAAATAGAAATACTAAATGGACAGGTGGAAAAGTATCAAAGGATTCATACTTATGCATCCAATCGAATTAAAGAACTAGAAGCAGAAATCAACGATCTAAATGCAAATCTCGAAAAATCAAACAAGAAGAATGAAGGACTTGAAGCTGCAGTCATCTCCCTACAAACAGATCTTGAAGCATCAAGTAAGAAGATTGAGGAACCTCTACAAACATTTGAAAAGGAAGGCTTTGAAGCAGAAATCATTTGTCTCAAAGAAGATCTGGAAAAATCAAATAAGAAGAATGAAGAGCTGCAACAAACATGTGAAGAAAATGAAGATTGGTTGAAAGAAGAGATTCTAAATCTAAAGGATCAAGTAGAAGATGGAAGAAGGAAAGAAGAAAGCATGACAAAGCAATGTCAAGCCTTGGAGGTTGAGGTAAACATTCTCAAAGGTAAATTAGAAGAAAAGGTTAAAATTTTGAGGTTTCAAGATAGTACTAACACTTTGAACAATATTCTAAGTAATAAAAGGTCTCCTGCTATCAAACTTGGTCTTGGTTTCCATGAAACTGTTAAAGGTGAATCTAGCTCACAAGGAAGTGCTAAAAATTCAGAGGATGTCAATGCAAAACCTGAAGTGTTGAAAGAAATAAAATATCAACCAACAATCATGAATTCTCAAAAGAATTCATTCAAGAACATTGAATGTTTTAAATGTCATAATTATGGGCATGTTGCAGCAAATTGCAGGAGCAGATCATTTCAGCCACAAACAAACAGGTTCTACTCAGAAAGGTACTCTAGTTTCTTCAGGGGATATTGTTTTTCATGTAACAAGTATGGACATAAAGCAGCTGATTGTAAAAGGAGGAAGATTAGAAATACTCATTATGATTCCTATGCTTATTTCTCTGGACACATGAGATGTTATTCTTGTAACACGTATGGACATGTAGAAAAGGAATGCAGGTTGAACAGACATGAGAAATTGGATAATTTCCAGCACACAAATAGGAAGTTCAAACAAATTTGGAGAAAGAAGGAGGACCGATCAGAAACGTAGGGAATTCTGACCCTACTGCAGTCATCCGATTCTGAAGCTGACTTTTCTTATTGACTGCAGGAATGATGTGAGATACATTATGAGATCTAGTAATGTATCGTCACAAGGGGAGCAATTCATGATGACTCTCATGGTTGATTTGATTATACTGGTTATGTTTACTTCTGACAGCGCATCTGATGTGGAAAGGACAGGTACAGGAGGAACAAGCTCAGGAAGAAATGAAGGAAGATGAAAAATTTTATATACGCGGGTTTTATAAAACAAAGTTGCGTATACACGCAAGTTCTAGTTGACACAGCCGCGTATGCATTGATAATGAGGAAATTTATCTGATAGCTAAAGATCTGGAGCAGAGGTCCAGGGGGAGCATCAGTCTGACTGCTGATGATTGCACTGTTAGCATTATTCTGGTTATACTCATGATTATGATGATATGATACTTGGTTTCCTATGTTGAAGGTTATGGATGAGTCCTATTTGCTTGTTGATGAAGAGTATTCATTGCTGAGATGAAAATCTTATAATTTAGAGAGAAGGACAGATCATGCAGAGATTGTTGCTGATGACTTGCTGTTGAAGGTGTTTCAGATTGCACAAGTTAAGAAGGAGCACTGGTCCAGGGGGAGTAGCAGGTTGAATTCTAATGATTGCATTTTTGGCAATATGATTGCTTATTCGTTGGTCTTTATGATACTCATATGATGATGACTTGGTACATGGATTATTATGATGAGATTTTGAGCCCTGGTTGCTGATAAGTATCTTTTGTGCTCACACTTGGATGAGTTGGATGTTGGTTGATTCAGAAATAAGAAGAGATCATGCAAAGTTTGTTACTATGGTTGAGATCTTTTGCCTACATATGTTACTTCATGTTAAATCTTGAAGATCTTGGTGATGATGGACCACATGGATGATTTCTTGACACTCATTTGAAGATGTTGTTCTGGTATGATAATCTCTCTTCAAAAGATTGTGTTGATGCTGCAAAGAGTTTTGAAGACTTGGTCACTATTATGCTACAACCATTGGATGACGCTTGAAGACACAACTACATTGTCCTATCTGTCTGCCCTCACATGATCCAGAGAAGCATTTGAATTTCACAAACTGAAGCTGGAGTTGTCTCAGTCTGTCAAAAGATCAAATTTACTTAAAATATAGAAGATGGCATTGGATACGCAGGTTTCATGAAACACAGTCGCGTATATACGCGAGTTCCTGCTCAGAAAACCGCGTATGTCTGATTGCTGACAAATTTTCTGCTTGAAGTCAGCTCTCTTCAGCACAGCTGCAGTGCTGCTTGGTATCTCTGATGATGTTTGGTATCTCTGGTGGTGTTCCAGTTCTCATAATTCTTTTCTAAATGATTTGATGAAGATGCCTTGATGATTTGTTGGTGAAAGTGTTAAGGATGCACAGATTCAGGGGGAGCATTAGCTTTGCTGAATATAATGCATTGATGGCATTATGATGATTCTAAAATATGTTCTTTGAATTCTTTCTGGTGTTGGTCATAAATGGTCAATTTTGTAATTTGATGAAAAGGTCTTGTTGAGACACATGATGTAAACTTGTAATATTCAGTCATGAAAAGACTTGTCAAACTGTAAACCCACTTGGTTGGGGAGCTGAGATGAATTTTTGTAAACCCACTTGGTTGGGTAGCTGAGTTGTATTGTGTAAACCCACTTGGTTGGGTACTTGAGTCTAATATGTAAATCCACTTGGTTGGATATTTGTTGTAAGTATGAGTCATTGGTGATAGGAAAGTCATAGAGTCATGTACTTCATTGAAAATATGTTTGAAGATTCAGCATGAACTCAGGGGGAGCTTGGTCACTTCAGTATACATCATATCTGCAGAACGCTTCTTCTACATGAGGAGAAAAAGGGGTGAGTGTGTTGGTTTTGATCCGCCCGTTGCCCTTGATGTCAAAGGGGGAGAGTATGTTGGTTTTTGATCCGCCCTTTGCCCTTGATGTCAAAGGGGGAGAATGACATGGTGTTTGAATGCAGATAATGGTGTCAAAGAATTGGGAGAGTGACATGGTGTCAATGTACTTATCTATTGTGGTAACCAAACACCATCGTGGTTGCCATCAAGTCCAAAGGGGGAGATTGTTGGAAATATGATGCAGAGTGTTGTCCTTGATGGCAACCCACTAAATGAAGATGAAGACATGATATTGTTGGCATGTGTTGTCCTTGATGGCAATACACTTGATGAAGCTATTATTGGCTTGATGGACTTAGTAAATGATAAAGATGATGGCAACTTACTTTAAATCTCTTCTCGATGTATCTACGATAAGTCTGAGGAAGGCAATGAAGAAAGGATTTCAGCATGTGCTAGATTCTATGATGAAAAAGAGTATGTCTCTAGGTATACGCGGATTGTCCTAGGGGAAGTCGCGTATGCACGCGGAAAATAACGTGCCAAGTCGCGTATGGGAAAAAGCGCTCAAAAGGTGCAAAACCAAGGGTAACCACCATGGTATTGACCCATTGTATTGGGTAATGATCCGCCTAATTGACCCCGTCCAGGTAGTTTTGGGCTCATGGTATTGTTTTGGCCCATGGTATTGAAAAAGGGGCTCATGGTATTGAAAAAGGATAAACCTATATAAGGAGAAAAAATTCATTGTGCACAACATGAGTGTGGGTGCAAGATGTCTGAGCTTGAATGAATACTTCTCTCTGAAGTATATCTGAATGGAAAGGGTTACACTTGAATGATAAATTTGAAGGTATGATGCACCAATGATGAAGAAGGGGATCTAGATCTGAATTGCTCTTGTATTTGCTAGATCTGATTATGGAAGGCTTAGATCTGTGATGAGGCGAGCATCGAGGCGAACATCTGTCTGAAGCAAAAGGGTAGATCTGAACTGAATATCTGATCTGATGAAGTATGCTGCTCTGTAATGATTGAAGATCTATACGCTACTTCGCCGCGGAGGAAGCACGTATATACGCAGCTTCAGCGAAGAGAAATCGCGTATGCGCAATAAAATATACACTGAGGTATACGCTGGTTTGTGTGGACGGAAGCGCGTATATACGCGACATCAGTGAAGTAAAAGCGCGTATGCAAACTAGGGTTTGCTGAAGCAAGGGGTATGAAATATCTGATCTGTTCTGCTGTGTTTCTGCTATCTGATCTGTGTTGATATGTATCTGTTGGTGATGTATGTTTGTGTTTAAAAGTATGGAAAGGGTCCAGTATGAAAATATGATGAAATGTGGCCTGCAAGTGGTGTTCTATTGATGTTGTTGGATCCAGTGTGAAAATTGATGAAACGTGGTCCAAGGTGGTGCTGAGGGTTGTAGCCTTCGGTCAGGGGGTCGTAGCTCCCTTCCAGGTGAGGCTGGTAAACGAGAGCAGGGGGTCGTAGCTCCCTTCCAGGAGAGGCTGGTAAACGAGTCAGGGGGTTGGAGCTCCCTTCCGGGAGAGGCTGGTAAACGAGCGCAGGTGGGTGCCTGCGTGCTGGTCAAGTCTGCGCCAGCACATATGTTGTAAGATGTTTTCTCTATAATAAAATATTGAAGGCTGAGCAACTGCAGCGGTGGTTTTCTCTCGATTTGGGTTTCCACCTAAAAATCCTGGTGTTCATGTGTGATTCTTTATGTGATGGTTTATTCTGCTCTTAATGCACCTGTTCACTATTTATTAAGCATCTGATGATTGAATGATGGAATAATACAAGTAAATATTTAATGACTGATCTAGATCTCTGAGTATACGCTAGTTTCATTAAGGGGATCCGCGTATATACGCTAGTTTACTGAAGGAAAGTAGCGTATGGGTTTTAAGGAATGAAAAAGTAAAAAGATTTGATTATGCAGTAAATACTGATTCACCCCTCCCCCCTCTCAGTATTTTTTCCCAACACCAAGGACTCGAAACTCCCATGGGAGGCTCAGCAGGCTAAAGCACCTAGAAAACATAGGGCTGAAAAGAAAAACTGACAGAAAAGGGAAAAAAATTGAAGGACAAGGGTTGATCTCAGTAAAAAATGACTCTAAAGCACTCAAAAAGTCAGATAAAACAACCCAGGGTCAAAGCTCAGGCTCAAAAACTCCAAAACCAAGAAAACCACAAACCCTACCCGGGTCGGCGCACCTGTCTGGCTGTAATCTATGCCAAACAAGGAATGGTGCGATGAATGAACTAGAAACTCCTACCCATTTGCATGATTGTCAAGCGGGAAAACGCGCCAAGAAGGTTTACTCAGATAAAAAGGAAAAATGAACAAACAGAGAGAGGTTTGATCTCTAGGGGGCTGAACAGGGGTTTCAAACCAAGCAAAATGAACCAGGAAGGAAAACTAGAAAAACAAGAAGCCAAAACAAAACTCAATGGGAGAGGGACTAACTCACACTGTTCCCCAGCGAAGTCACCAATTTTTTGGAGAGGTAAGTCCCATCTACGAACAAAGGCGATCCCACTAGCCCTAGAGTGGGTCTAGCAACAAACAAAACACGCTACGATATCAATTCCTAGTTACAAAAGACAAAGCTACGTTAGATAGCCTACCTCAAGTCCTATGCTACTGTTGTTGAAGAAGAAGTTTTGCTTCCCATTCCTAGCTTGAAAAGTCACAATCCTTACACTCATCACGTTCGGACACCTATACACATGCAGAGAAGAAACAATGGCATACAACGTAATAATTCAAACATGTAACTATCAATCGGCCGGAAAAGATTGAATCAAATTGCATTACAAATATAAGCAATATAACAGTGGAACCAATAACATAGTCTAGCATATATTAAAATGTGAAAGAAAGATTATAGACGAGTTCCAATGTCGCGTTCTTCCTTTGGCAGGGATTCCAATGGAGCGTGTCTCACAAAGCTTGTCGGGAATTTAGACAAGGCTCTCTCTCTTACGGGGTTCTCCTTAGCTCTGCTTTTAATAGTCGCTCTATATTTTTCTTCCCAAATGTTCAGCTAGGTTGAAAATAGATAGAGCAAGCTTTTATAGAGGGAGAAGGATAGGTTAGACTCCCTATAATCATGGGGGAGTGTCCTATCTCTTAGGAAGGTTCCATGAGAGGTGGAAAAGCTCTTCCTAAACAAGGAGATCTGAAGCCAAACAACCCAACCTCTTTTTCATGATTCATTCTCGAGGTGGTTAAAGGAAACTTCCACCTCATTTTTTTTAAAAACATTCCAAAAAAATTTGGTGTGGGTACAACACAGGGACAGAGCGCCAACTGGCATGCTCACTAGTGTAAATTTTCCCCATTGGCACGAGGGATGAACTGGCTACTCACGCCAATGCCAAAACCATGTTTTTGGGGCTTTTCTGAGGAAATGTTCTAAAGGACAATTCTTACCCTTATGCAGAAGGATGCCATCAAGGTGTTTTCAGGACATTTTACTGTTCACAGGTCACGAAAATAGTCTTCACATGTACAGGACGAGCGATTGGAGGGACAGTGAAAAATTGTTGTGTAACCAAGGGTAAGGGTTTGGTCAAGGTTAGGGTTAGATTATAGTTAAGGTCGGGTTAAGGTTAAGGTTAAGGTGAGGATAAGGTTAAGGTTATTTTAAGGTTAAGGTTAAGGGTAAAGATAAGGTTATGGTTAAGGTTATATTTAGGGTTAGGTTATAGTTTAGGCTAAGATTAAGGTTAATGTTAGGTTAAGGGTAAAGTTACAATTAAGGTTAAGGTTTGGTAAAGGTGGAGTTTTTACCATATTGGGATGCGAGACGCAACAAAATAGTTGATAACATGAAAGATACGAATGCAATGGAAATAATGCTTCAATTTATTAATAAAAAAATGACTGAAATAAGCTTACAAACATAATGGAAACAAGCTAGGGCGCTGGTAGCGTATCTCTGAGAAGAGATGTGGCGTACGCAGGCCTCAGAACTGTGTTACATTGAGGCTCGCAGGCCTATTACAGACATAATAGAAATATATGAGCTAGGGTACTAGCAGCGTATCCCTGAGAAGAGATGTGGCGAGCTAGGGCAGCGAGTAGCGCTTATCTACGAGAAGAGATGCTATCGACTCCCGGCCCACGAAGCCCCGTATTACAATGAGGCTCGAGGGCCTATTTATTGTTGAGAAACAATGTAGAATCCGAAACGTCCAAAACCCCAACCGTAGGAGATGATGCGAAAACATGGGCCAGGATTTGGGTAAATTGGTGGTTCAACTAGGGGCCTTAACTTCAAATATCTGTTGACGCACTCAATACTACGTTAAGAAATATCACATCCCAAGGAGTACAACGAGCAGGCAACATCGATCCATGCACCCATGTTGCTCTCACCATTTTCCAAAAACGTCGTCTAGGGCCTCAAAACGGCTCCAGAAGTTTAAGACCTGAAAAACTACTAAAAATAGTAAGTTGTGCCGAGACTTACAAACTGAAATAAATGATAGTGGGGGTTCAAATGGACTCGATGGGTGGCCACCAATATCCACCTGGATTATTAATGCCCCAAAACGGCTCCGGGTGTGCAGGACCCGAAAACCTGCTATAAATAGTAAGCTGTGTTGAAGTTGAAAAACTAAAAGAATTGATGCTGTGGGTCCAAATGGAATAGGTGGGAGGCCACCGATATCCACCTGAATCATTCCTCCCTCCTTAGGAAGCAATGGTCTCCATTGCATTAAGTTCCTCCATGGGGGGGGGGAAATTTTGCTGAACTTGGTGTTGGATTTGTCCAGGATTTCGCGGACCTGTTGGCAGACGTGCTAGATGTAGATGTGCCACCGGTGGGCAGCCATTGAAGGATCTGAAAAAAAAAATTCCATCATCGCGTTCCTCTGTTTCTTGAGGGCATCCTCGAGCAAGATTTTGATAGGATATCCTGCTCCCTCGTCTTTCTTTCCTTCCGCCATGGGAGGTCGTCGGGGTTGCGAGGTTGAACTCCTTATACCCTGGCTGCGTTGGGGACATGAATAGAAAAACAGAGAAAGAGCGATTTTAACTCGATAACAACGATCCGGATTTTATGCAGGAACGCAACAGAATACAGATATAACCATAGATACAGAGATGCAGCGGAAATAATGCTTCAATTTATTAATAAACGAATGACTGAAATAAGCTTACAAACATAATGGAAACAAGGTAGGGCACTGGTAGCGTATCTCTGAGAAGAGATGTGGCATACGCAGGCCTCTGAACTGTGTTACATTGAGGCTCGCAGGCCTATTACAGACATAATGGAAATAAAAGAGCTATGGTGCGGCGTATCACGAAGTGATGTGGCGAGCTAGGGCATTGGCGCGCTTCTCTGCGAGAAGAGAATGTATTGCCTCCCGGCTGGCTTCGAACTATATTACAGCTGAGGCTCGAGGGCCTATTTATTGTTGAGAAACAATGTAGAATCTGAAACGTCCAAAACCCTAACCGTAGGAGATGAAGCGCCAAAACTGTGGGCCCCGTTTGGGTAAATTGGTGGTTCAACTTCCCGGGGACATAACTTTGGCATCCGATCTCCGTTTGACGCGCTCAATAGCTCGTTAGAAATATCTGTCCGAGGAGTACAACTTTTGAATGAGCAACATCGGTCCATGGACCCATGTTTCTCTCCGTTTTCCCAAAAAACGTCGTTTAGGGCCTCAAAACGGCTCCGGAAGTTTAAGACCCGAAAAACTGCTAAAAATAGTAAGTTGTGCCGAAACTTACAAACTGAAATAACTAATGGTGGGGGTTCAAATGGACTTGATGGGTGGCCACCAATATCCACCTGGATTATTAATGCCCCAAAACGGCTCCGAGTGTGCAGGACCCGAAAACTTGCTATAAATAGTAAGCTGTGCTGAAGCTGAAAAACTGAAAGAATTGATGCTGCGGGTCCAAATGGAATAGGTGGGAGGCCACCGATATCCACCTGGATCATTCCTCCCTCCTTAGGAAGCAATGGTCTCCATTGTGTTAAGTTCCTCCATGGGGGGGGGAATTTTGCTGAACTTGGTATTGGATTTGTCCAGGATGTCGCGGACCTGTTGGCAGACGTGCTGGATGTAGATGTGCCATCGGTGGGCAGCCATTGAAGGATCTAAAAAAATTGTCCATCATTGTGTTCCTGCGATTTCTGAGGGCATCCTTGCGCAATATTTTGATAAGATCTCCTACGCCCTCATCTTTCTTTTCTTTCGCCATGGGAGGTCGTCGAGATTTGTGAGTTTGAACTCCTTATACACTGCCACGTTGAGGATATGAAACAAAAAACGAGAGAAAAAACGGTCCCGCTCTCGATCTTGGCGATCAGATTTTATCTTTGGAGACACAACGGAAATACCAATACGGATATAACCATAGATAAAATACAAAGATGCGGCGAAAATAGAGATGCAGCGAAAATAATGCTTCATTTTATTAATAAAAGAATGACTGAAATAAGCTTACAAACATAATGGAAACAAGCTAGGGCACTGGTAGCGTATCTTTGAGAAGAGATGTGGCGTACGTAGGCCTCTGAACTGTGTTACATTGAGGCTCACATGCTTATTACAGACATAATGGAAATAAAAGAGCTATGGTACTGGCAGCGTAACTCTTAGAAGAGATGTGACGAGCTAGGGCACTGGTAGCGCTTATCTCTGAGAAGAGATGTATCGGCTCCTAGCCCCCTAAACTGTATTAAAATGAGGCTTGAGGGGCTATTTATTTTTGAGAAACAATGTAGAATCCGAAACATCCAAAACCATAACCGTAGGAGATGAAGTGCCGAAACTGTGGGCCCCGTTTGGGTAAATTGGTGGTTCAACTTCCCGGGGACGTAACTTTGGCATCCGATCTCCGTTTGACGCACTCAATAGCTCGTTAGAAAGATCTATCTGAGCAGTACAATTTTTGAATGAGCAACATCGGTCCATGGACCCATGTTGCTCTCCGTTTTCCCAAAAAACGTCGTTTAGGGCCTCAAAACGGCTCCGGAAGTTTAAGACTCGAAAAACTGCTAAAAATAGTAAGTTGTGTTGAAACTTACAAACTGAAATAACTGATGGTGGGGGTTCAAATGGACTCGGAGGGTGGCCACCAATATCCACCTGGATCATTAAGTCCCCAAAACGGCTCCGGGTGTGCATGACCCAAAAACCTGCTAAAAATAGTAAGTTGTCTTTGAAGGTAGAAAAGGAGAAGAATTGAGGGCTGCGGGTCAAGGAATAGGTGAGGTCACGATGGGCTCCTGAGGAGATGGTCCTCCTAATTAGAAAGAAATGGTCACCATTGCGTTAAGTTCCTCCATGGGGGGGGGGGGGGGGGGGGAATTTTGCTGAACTTGGTGTTGGATTTGTCCAGGATTTCGTGGACCTGTTGGCAGACGTGTTGGATGTAGATGTGCCACCGGTGGGCAGCCATTGAAGGATCTGAAAAAAAATTGTCCATCATCGCGTTCCTCTGTTTCTCGAGGGCATCCTCGAGCAAGATTTTGATAGGATCTCCTGCTCCCTCGTCTTTCTTTTCTTCCGCCATGGGGTTTTGTCGGGGTTGCGAGGTTGAACTCCTTATACCCTGGCCACGTTGGGGATATGAAATGAAAAACAGAGAAAAAGCAGACCCGCTCTGATACCACTGATCTGGATTTTATGTAGGAACACAATAGAATATAGATATAACACCAGATACATAGATGCAGCGGAAATAATGCTTCATTTTATTAATAAAAGAATGACTAAAATAAGCTTACAAACATAATGAAAGCAAGCTAGGGCACTGGTAGCGTATCTTTGAGAAGAGATGTGGCATACGCAGGCCTCTGAACTATGTTACATTGAGGCTCGCAGGCCTATTACAGACATAATGGAAATAAAAGAGCTGTGGTAATGGCAGCGTATCCCTGAGAAGAGATGTGGAAAGCTAGGGCACTGGTAGCGTTTATCTATAAGAAGAGATGTATCGACTCTCAGCCCCCTGAACTGTATTACAATGAGGCTCGAGGGCCTATTTATTGTTGAGAAACAATGTAGAATCCGAAACGTCCAAAACCCTAACCGTAGGAGATGAAGTGCCGAAACTGTGGGCCCCGTTTGGGTAAATTGGTGGTTCAACTTCTCAGGGACGTAACTTTGGCATCCGATCTCTGTTTGATGCGCTCAATAGCTCATTAGAAATATCTGTCCTAGGAGTACAACTTTTGAATGAGAAACATCAGTCCATGGACCCATGTTGCTCTCCGTTTTCCCAAAAAACGTCGTTTAGGGCCTCAAAAAAGCTCCGGAATTTTAAGACCTGAAAAACTGCTAAAAATAGTAAGTTGTGTTGAAAATTACAAACTGAAATAAATGATGGTGGGGGTTCAAATGGACTCGATGGGTGGCCACCAATATCGACCTAGATTATTAATGCCCCAAAACGGCTCCGGGTGTGTAGGACCCGAAAACCTGCTATAAATAGTAAGTTGTGCTGAAGCTGAAAAACTGAAAGAATTGAGGCTGTGGGTCCAAATGGAATAGGTGGGAGGCCACCGATATCCACCTGGATCATTCCTCCCTCCTTAGGAAGCAATGGTATCCATTGTGTTAAGTTCCTCCATGGGGGGGGGAATTTTTCTTAACTTGGTGTTGGATTTGTCCAGGATGTTGCGGACCTATTGGCAGATTTGTTGGATGTAGATGTGCCACTGGTGGGCAGCCATTGAAGGATCTGAAAAAAAAATTTCCATCATTGCATTCCTCTATTTCTCGATGGTATCCTCGAGCAAGATTTTGATAGGATCTCCTGCTCCCTCATCTTTCTTTTCTTCCGCCATGGGGGGTCGTCAGGGTTGCGAGGTTGAACTCCTTTACCCTGGCCACATTGGGGATATGAAACGAAAAAAAGAGAAAAAATAGACCTTCTCTGATACCACTGATCCTGATTTTATGCAGGAACGCAACAGAATACAGATATAACCATAGATATAGAAATGCAGCGGAAATAATTCTTCATTTTATTAATAAAAGAATGACTAAAATAAGCTTACAAACATAATGGAAACAAGATAGGGCACTGGTAGCGTATCTCTGAGAAGAGATGTGACATACGCAGGCCTCTGAACTGAGTTACATTGAGGCTCGCAGGCCTATTACAGACATAATGGAAATAAAAGAGCTATGGTACTTGCAGCGTATCCCTGAGAAGAGATGTGGCGAGCGAGGGCACTGGTAGCGCTTATCTCTGAGAAGAGATGTATCGACTCCCAGCCCCCTGAACTGTATTACAATGAGGCTCGAGGGCCTATTTATTGTTGAGAAACAATGTAGAACCCGAAACGTCCAAAACCCTAACCATAGGAGATGAAGTGCCAAAACTGTGGGCCCCGTTTGGGTAAATTGGTGGTTCAACTTCCCGGGGATGTAACTTTGGCATCCGATCTCCGTTTGACGCGCTCAATAGCTCGTTAGAAATATCTGTCCAAGGAGTACAGCTTTTGAATGAGAAACATCGATCCATGGACCCATGTCGCTCTTCATTTTCACAAAAAACGTAGTTTAGGGTCTCAAAATAGCTCCGGAAGTTTAAGACCCGAAAAACTGCTAAAAATAGTAAGTTGTGTTGAAACTTACAAACTGAAATAACTGATGGTGGGGGTTCAAATGGACTCGATGGGTGGCCACCAATATCCACCTGGATTATTAATGCCCCAAAACGGCTCCGGGTGTGCAGGACCTGAAAACCTGCTATAAATAGTAAGTTATGTTGAAGCTAAAAAACTAAAAGAATTGATGCTACGGGTCCAAATGGAATAGGTGGGAGGCCACCGATATCCACCTGGATCATTCCTCCCTCCTTAGGAAGCAATGGTCTCCATTGCGTTAAGTTCCTCCATGGGCGGGGGGGGGGGTGAATTTTGCTGAACTTGGTGTTGGATTTGTCCAGGATGTCGCGGACCTGTTGGCAGACGTGTTGGATGTAGATATGCGACCGGTGGGCAGCCATTGAAGGATCTAAAAAAAAATTGTCCATCATCGCGTTCCTCTATTTCTCAAGGGCATCCTCGAGCAAGATTTTGATAGGATCTCCTGCTCCCTCATCTTTCTTTAATTCCGCCATGGTGGGTCGTCGGGGTTGCGAGGTTGAACTCCTTATACCCTGGGCACGTTGGGGATATGAAACGAAAAACAGAGAAAAAGCAGACCCGCTCTGCTACCACTGATCCGAATTTAATGTAGGAACACAACAGAATACATATATATCCATAGATACAGAGATGCAGCGGAAATAATGCTTCATTTTATTAATAAAAGAATGACTGAAATAAGCTTACAAACATAATGGAAACAAGCTAGGGCACTGGTAGCGTATCTTTGAGAAGAGATGTGGCATACGCAGGCCTCTGAACTGTGTTACATTGAGGCTCGCAAGCCTATTACAGACATAATGGAAATAAAAGAGCTATGGTACGGGCAGCGTATCCCTGAGAAGAGATGTGGCGAGCTAGGGCACTGGTAGCACTTATCTCCGAGAAGAGATGTATCGGCTCCCAACCCCCTGAACTGTATTAAAATGAGGCTCGAGGGCCTATTTATTGTTGAGAAACAATGTAGAATCCGAAACGTCCAAAACCCTAACCGTAGGAGATGAAGTGCCGAAACTGTGGGCCCCATTTGGGTAAATTGGTGGTTCAGCTTCCCAGGGACGTAACTTTGGCATACGATCTCCGTTTGACGCGCTCAATAGCTCGTTAGAAATATCTGTCTGAGGAGTACAACTTTTGAATGAGAAACAACGGTCTATGGACCCACGTTTCTCTCCGTTTTCCCAAAAAACGTCGTTTAGGGCCTCAAAACAGCTCCGGAAGTTTAAGACCCGAAAAATTGCTAAAAATAGTAAGTTGTGTTGAAACTTACAAACTGAAATAACTGATGGTGGGGGTTCAAATGGACTTGATAGGTGGCCACCAATATCCACTTGGATTATTAATGCCCCAAAACAGCTCCGGGCGTGCACGACCCGAAAACCTGCTATAAATAGAAAGCTGTGCTGAAGCTGAAAAAATGAAAGAATTGAGGCTGCGGGTCCAAATGGAATAGGTGGGAGGCCACCGATATCCACCTAGATCATTCCTCCCTCCTTAGGAAGCAATGGTCTCCATTGCGTTAAGTTACTCCATGGGGGGGGGAAATTTTGCTAAACTTGGTGTTGGATTTGTCCAGGATGTCGCGGACCTGTTGGCAGACGTGTTGGATGTAGATGTGCCACCGGTGGGCAGCCATTGAAGGATCTGAAAAAAAAAATTCCATCATCGCGTTCCTCTGTTTCTCGAGGGCATCCTCGAGCAAGATTTTGATATGATCTCCTGCTCCCTCATCTTTCTTTTCTTCCGCCATGGGGGGTCGTCGGGGTTGCGAGGTTGAACTCCTTATACCCTGGCCATGTTGGGGATATGAAACGAAAAACAGAGAAAAATCACACCCGCTCTGATACCACTGATCCAGATTTTATGCATGAACGCAACAGAATACAGATATAACCATAGATACAGAGATGCAGCGGAAATAATGCTTCATTTTATTAATAAAAGAATGACTAAAATAAGCTTACAAACATAATGGAAACAAGCTAGGGCACTGGTAGCATATCTCTGAGAAGAGATGTGGCGTACGCAGGCCTCTGAAATGTGTTACATTGACGCTCGCAGGCCTATTACAGACATAATGGAAATAAAAGAGCTGTGGTACTGGCAGCGTATCCCTGAGAAGAGATGTGGCGAGCGAGGGCACTGGTAGCGCTTATCTCTGAGAAGAGATGTATCGGCTCCCAGCCCCCTGAACTGTATTACAATGAGGCTCGAGGGCCTATTTATTTTTGAGAAACAATATAGAATCTGAAACGTCCAAAACCTTAACCGTAGGAGATGAAGTGCCGAAACTGTGGGCCCTGTTTGGGTAAATTAGTGGTTCAACTTCCCGGGGACGTAACTTTGGCATTCGATCTCCATTTGACGCGCTCAATAGCTCGTTAGAAATATCTTTCTGAGGAGTACAACTTTTGAATGAGAAACATCGATCCATGGACCCATGTTGCTCTCCGTTTTCCCAAAAAACGTCGTTTAGGGCCTCAAAACAACTCCGGAAGTTTAAGACCCGAAAAACTGCTAAAAATAGTAAGTTGTGTTGAAACTTAAAAACTGAAATAACTGATGGTGGGGGTTCAAATGGACTCGATGGGTGGCCACCAAAATCCACCTGGATTATTAATGCCCCAAAACGGCTCCGGGTGTGCAGGACCCGAAAACCTGCTATAAATGTGCTGAAGCTGAAAAACTGAAAGAATTGAGGCTGCGGGTCCAAATGGAATAGGTGGGAGGCCACTGATATCCACCTAGATCATTCCTCCCTCCTTAGGAAGCAATGGTCTCCATTGCGTTAAGTTCCTCCATGGTGGGGAAATTTTGCTGAACTTGGTGTTGGATTTGTCCAGGATGTCGCGGACCTGTTGGCAGATGTGTTGGATGTAGATGTGCCACCGGTGGGCAGCCATTGAAGGATCTGAAAAAAAAAATTCCATCATCACGTTCCTCTGTTTCTCGAGGGCATCCTCGAGCAAGATTTTGATAGGATCTCCTGCTCCCTCATCTTTCTTTTCTTCCGCCATGGGGGGTCGTCGGGGTTGCGAGGTTGAACTCCTTATACCCTGGCCACGTTGGGGATATGAAACGAAAAACAGAGAAAAAGCAGACCCGCTCTGATACCACTGATCCAGATTTTATGCAGGAACACAACAGAATACAGATATAACCATAGATACAGAGATGTAACGGAAATCATGCTTCATTTTATTAATAAAAGAATGATTGAAATAAGCTTACAAACATAATGGAAACAAGCTAGGGCACTGGTAGCGTATCTCTCAGAAGAGATGTGGCGTATGCAGGCCTCTGAACTGTGTTACATTGAGGCTCGCAGCCCTATTACAGACATAATGGAAATAAAAGAGCTATGGTACTGGCAGCGTATCCCTGAGAAGAGATGTGGCGAGCTAGGGCACTGGTAGCGCTTATCTCTGAGAAGAGATGTATCGGCTCCCATCCCTTTCAACTATATTAAAATGAGGCTCGAGGGCCTATTTATTTTTGAGAAACAATTTAGAATCCGAAACGTCCAAAACCCTAACCGTAGGAGATGAAGTGCCAAAACTGTGGGCCCTGTTTGGGTAAATTGGTGGTTTAACTTATGGGGGACATAACTTTGGCATCCGATCTCCGTTTGACGCGCTCAATAGCTCGTTAGAAATATCTTTCTAGAGTACAACTTTTGAACGAGCAACATTGGTCTATGGACCCATGTTGCTCTCCGTTTTCCCAAAAAACGTCATTTAGGGCCTCAAAACAGCTCCGGAAGTTTAAGACCCGAAAAACTGCTAAAAATAGTAAGTTGTGTTGAAACTTACAAACTGAAATAATTGATGGTGGGGGTTCAGATGGACTCGATGGGTGACCACCAATATCCACCTGGATTATTAATGCCCCAAAACGGCTCAGGGTGTGCAGGACCCGAAAACCTGCTATAAATAGTAAGTTGTGCTGAAGCTGAAAAAATGAAAGAATTGAGGCTGCGGGTCCAAATGGAATAGGTAGGAGGCCACCGATATCCACCTGGATCATTCCTCCCTCCTTAGGAAGCAATGGTCTCCATTGCGTTAAGTTCCTCCATGGGGGGGGAAATTTTGCTGAACTTAGTGTTGGATTTGTCCAGGATGTCGCGGACCTGTTGGCAGACGTGTTGGCTGTAGATGTGCCACCGGTGGGCAGCCATTGAAGGATATAAAAAAAAAATTATCCATCATCGCGTTCCTCTGCTTCTCGAGGGCATCCTTGAGCAAGATTTTGATAGGATCTCCTGCTCCCTCATCTTTCTTTTCTTCCGCCATGGGGGGTTGTCGGGGTTGCGAGGTTGAACTCCTTATACCCTGGCCACGTTGGGGATATGAAATGAAAAACAGAGAAAAATCAGACCCACTCTGATACCACTGATCCGGATTTTATGCAGGAATGCAACAAAATACAGATATAACCATAGATACAGAGATGCAGCGGAAATAATGGTTCATTTTATTAATAAAAGAATGACTGAAATAAGCTTACAAACATAATGGAAACAAGCTAGGGCACTGGTAGCGTATCTCTGAGAAGAGATGTGGCATACGCAGGCCTCTGAACTGTGTTACATTGAGGCTCGCAGGCCTATTACAGACATAATGGAAATAAAAGAGCTATGGTATTGCCAGCGTATCCCTGAGAAGAGATGTGGCGAGCTAGGGCACTGGTAGCGCTTATCTCCGAGAAGAGATGTATCGGTTCCTAGCCCCCTGAACTGTATTACAATGAGGCTCGAGGGCCTATTTATTGTTGAGGAACAATGTAGAATCCGAAACGTCCAAAACCCTAATCGTAGGAGATGAAGTGCCGAAACTGTGGGCCCCGTTTGGGTAAATTGGTGGTCCAACTTCTCGGGGACGTAACTTTGGCATCCGATCTCCGTTCGACGTGCTCAATATCTCGTTAGAAATATCTGTCCGAGGAGTACAAATTTTGATCTAGCAACATCGGTCAATGGACGTATGTTGCTCTCCGTTTTCCCAAAAAACGTCATTTAGGGCCTCAAAACAGCTCCAGAAGTTTAAGACCCGAAAAACTGCTAAAAATAGTAAGTTGTGTTGAAACTTACAAACTGAAATAAATGATGGTGGGGGTTGAAATGGACTTGATGGGTGGCCACCAATATCCACCTGGATTATTAATGCCCCAAAACGGCTTCGGGTGTGCATGACCCAAAAACCTGCTATAAATACTAAGCTGTGCTGAAGCTGAAAAACTGAAAGAATTGAGGTTGAGGGTCCAAATGGAATAGGTGGGAGGCCACCGATATCCACCTGGATCATTCTTCCCTCCTTAGGAAGCAATGGTCTCCATTGTGTTAAGTTCCTCCATGGGGGGGGGGAATTTCGCTGAACTTGGTTTTGGATTTGTCCAGGATGTCGCGGACCCGTTGGCAAATGTGTTGGACGTAGATGTGCCACTAGTGGGCAGCCATTGAAGGATCTGAAAAAAAATTTCCATCATCACGTTCCTCTGTTTCTCGAGGGCTTCCTCGAGCAAGATTTTGATAGGACTTCCTGCTCCCTCATCTTTCTTTTCTTCCGCCATGGGGGGTCGTCGGGGTTGCGAGGTTGAACTCCTTATACCTTGGCCATGTTGGGGATATGAAACGAAAAAAAAAGAAAAAGCAGAGCCACTCTGATACCACTGATCCGAATTTTATGCAGGAACGCAATAGAATACAGATATAACCATAGATACATAGATGCAGCGGAAATAATGCTTCATTTTATTAATAAAAGAATGACTGAAAGAAGCTTACAAACATAATGGAAACAAGCTATGGCACTAGTAGCGTATCTCTGAGAAGAGATGTGGCATACGCAGGCCTCTGAACTGTGTTACATTGAGGCTCGCAGGCATATTACAGACATAATGGAAATAAAAGAGCTATGGTACTGGCAGCGTATCCCTGAGAAGAGATGTGGCGAGCTAGGGCACTGGTAGCGCTTATCTCTGAGAAGAGATGTATCGGCTCCCAGCCCCCTGAACTATATTACAATGAGGCTCGAGGGCATATTTATTGTTGAGAAACAATGTAGAATCCAAAATGTCCAAAACCCTAACCGTAGGAGATGTGCCGAAACTGTGGGCCCCGTTTGGGTAAATTAGTGGTTCAACTTCCCGGGGACGTAACTTTGGCATCCGATCTCCGTTTGACGCGCTCAATAGCTCGTTAGAAATATCTGTCCGAGGAGTACAACTTTTGATCTAGCAACATCGGTCCATGGACCCATGTTGCTCTCCGTTTTCCCAAAAAACATCGTTTAGGGCCTCAAAACAGCTCCGGAAGTTTAAGACCCGAAAAACTGCTAAAAATAGTAAGTTGTGTTGAAACTTACAAACTGAAATAAATGATGGTGGGGGTTGAAATGGACTCGATGGGTGGCCACCAATATCCACCTGGATTATTAATGCCCCAAAACGGCTCCGGGTGTGCAGGACCCAAAAACCTGCTATAAATAGTAAGTTGTGTTGAAGCTGAAAAACTAAAAGAATTGACGCTGCGGGTCCAAATGGAATAGGTGGGAGGCCACCGATATCCACCTGGATCATTCCTCCCTCCTTAGGAAGCAATGGTCTCCATTGCGTTAAGTTCCTCCATGGGGGTGGGGGTAAATTTTACTAAACTTGGTGTTGGATTTGTCCAGGATGTCGCGGACCTGTTGGCAGATTTGTTGGATGTAAATGTGCCACCGGTGGGCAGCCATTGAAGGATCTGAAAAAAAATTGTCCATCATCACATTCCTCTGTTTCTCGAGGGCATCCTCGAGCAAGATTTTGATAGGATCTCCTGCTCCCTCGTCTTTCTTTTCTTCCGCCATGGGGGGTCGTCGGGGTTGCGAGGTTGAACTCCTTATACCCTGGCCACGTTGGGGATATGAAATGAAAAATAGAGAAAAAGCAGACCCGCTTTGATACCACTGATCTGGATTTTATGCAGGAACGCAACAGAATACAGATATCACCATAGATACAGAGATGCAGCGGAAATAATGCTTCATTCTATTAATAAAAGAATGACTGAAATAAGCTTACGAACATAATGGAAACAAGCTAGGGCACTGGTAGCGTATCTCTGAGAAGAGATGTGGCATACGCAGGACTCTGAACTATGTTACATTGAGGCTCGTAGGCCTATTACAGACATAATGGAAATAAAAGAGCTATGGTACTGGCAGCGTATCCCTGGGAAGAGATGTGGCGAGCTAGGGCACTGGTAGCGCTTATCTCTGAGAAGAGATGTATCGGCTCCTAGACCCCTGAACTATATTATAATGAGGCTCGAGGGCCTATTTATTGTTGAGAAACAATTTAGAATCTGAAACATCCAAAACCCTAACCGTAGGAGATGAAGTGCCGAAACTGCGGGCCCCGTTTGGTTAAATTGGTGGGTCAACTTCTCGGGGATGTAACTTTGGCATCCAATCTCCGTTTGACGCGCTCAATAGCTCGTTAGAAATATCTATCTGAGGAGTACAAATTTTGAACGAGCAACATCGGTCCATGGACCCATGTTGCTCTCCGTTTTCCCAAAAAACGTCGTTTAGGTCCTCAAAACAGCTCCGGAAGTTTAAGACCTGAAAAACTGCTAAAAATAGTAAGTTGTGTTGAAACTTACAAACTGAAATCACTGATGGTGGGGGTTCAAATGGAGTTGATGGGTGGCCACCAATATCCACCTAGATTATTAATGCCCCAAAACGGCTCCGGGTGTGCAGGACCCGAAAACCTGCTATAAATAGTAAGTTGTGCTGAAGCTAAAAAAATAAAAGAATTGAGGTTGCGGGTCCAAATGGAATATGTGGGAGGCCACCGATATCCACCTAGATCATTCCTCCCTCCTTAGGAAGCAATGGTCTCCATTGCATTAAGTTCCTCCATGGGGGGGGGAATTTTGCTGAACCTGGTGTTGGATTTGTCCAAGATGTCGTGGAACTGTTGGCAGATGTGTTGGATGTAGATGTGCCACCGGTGGGCAGCCATTGAAGGATCTGAAAAAAAATTGTCCATGATCGCGTTCCTTTGTTTCTCGAGGGCATCCTCGAGCAAGATTTTGATAGGATCTCCTTCTCCCTCATCTTTCTTTTCTTCCGCCATGGGGGGTCGTCGGGGTTGCGAGGTTGAACTTCTTATACACTGGCCACGTTGGGGATATGAAACGAAAAATAGAGAAAAAGCAGACCCGCTCTGATACCACTGTTCCAGATTTTATGCAGGAACACAACAGAATACAGATATAACCATACATACAGAGATGCAGCGGAAATAATGGTTCATTTTATTAATAAAAGAATGACTGAAATAAGCTTATAAACATAATGGAAACAAGCTAGGGCACTGGTAGCATATTTCTAAGAAGAGATGTGGCATACGCAGGCCTCTGAACTGTGTTACATTGAGGCTCGCAGGCCTATTACAGACATAATGGAAATAAAAGAGCTATGGTACTGGCAGCGTATCCCTGAGAAGAGATGTGGCAAGCTAGGGCACTGGTAGCGCTTATCTCTGAGAAGAGATGTATCGGCTCCCAGCCCCCTGAACTGTATTACAATGAGGCTCAAGGGCCTATTTATTGTTGAGAAACAATGTAGAATCCGAAACGTCCAAAACCCTAACCTTAGGAGATGAAGTGTCGAAACTGTGGGCCCCGTTTGGGTAAATTGGTGGTTCAACTTCCCAGGGACGTAACTTTGGCATCCGATCTCTGTTTGATGCGCTCAATAGCTCGTTAGAAATATCTGTCTGAGGAGTACAACTTTTGAATGAGCAACATTGGTCCATGGACCCATGTTGCTCTCCGTTTTCCCAAAAAACGTCGTTTAGGGCCTCAAAACAGCTCCGGAAGTTTAAGACCCGAAAAATGCTAAAAATAGTAAGTTGTGTTGAAAATTACAAACTGAAATAACTGATGGTGGGGGTTCAAATGGACTCGATGGGTGGCTGTTGAGCTCTATAATTGCCTTCTCTTTTACAAACCTTCACTTCATTTCATCATTATTTTATCACTTCATAAGCCTAAAATCAATGAAGAATGATTAGGATTGCTTAAAGGTTACATGAAATTGATTAACATATTGTATTTTCATGATTTTTGCTATTTTAACAATTTTATGCAAAATAGCTACAGAATACAGGCATTCCGTAGCTGATCGCGCATTCCGTAGCTGATCTCGTTTTCCGCAGCTGTTTTAGAGTTTAAGTGGGTTACAGGTGTCGTCTCAAAGAAAGGCGCATATGGGCAAATTCCAGACTTCATCCACATCATTCCTTGCTCCCTACAAAGTCTGAGCACAATTCTACATGTGGTTATGCATGTGGGAAACCAAAACCAAGAGGTAGAGTTCTACCGGGACACAAACTCTACAGCTGTCTGCAGCAAAGTACACAACCTCCAATAAGAGTTTTAAGTCGATTAGAAGTGGGAAAGACACTTATCCATGTTTTTCTCATATAGTAGTTATGTAATTTCATTATAAAAATAACTTGAGAGACCAAGATGCGGTTAGTTGGTGGTTGTTTGGTTGTTAAGCTGTCTAAGACTGTAATACGTTGTTTTTAAAGATTTTCTCCTTTAATGAAAGAAGCATCATTTTGCTGCATGAGCTGAGTCAATTTTGAGTTAGATTGCATGCTACCAGGTGGTGGAGGGCCCCTACCTCCTGTGCAGCTCTGTTTTTATTATTTAGATAAGTATTTTAGCTCTGTTTTCACAGTTTAGATAAGTATTTACTTTCATTCTTATGTTTATGTTTCAATTGCATTGAGTTATACAACCAGAATTGTTCTAATAAACTTTTCCAACATATTATTCATGATGAACAAGATGGACTGTGTAATTTCATAGAGTAATGGCATGTCAATTTCAATAGAATACTCCGGAGGTAGAATGCATGTGGTTCAGCTTTGTCTTTTCTTTTCAAGTATGATAATGGCTCTTTAGTTTAATACTGTTCATTGTAGATTAATAGCATCTTAGTTTAGTTTTAACTCATTGCTTTAACACTTCAAGTTTAGCTGTTGTCCATTGTAGCTTACTTTGTCTTAGTTGATAAATTCAATTTCACAGGCTTAATTATTTACAAAACTTCTTTTGTTCAAAATTCATACTCATACACAATTATCTGGACAAAAGATAGTATTATTATAAGGTCTGGAGTATTTTGCAACTTCTTTATCATTTCACAAACAAGCCTCTTTCTCAAAGACTATTTTTGAAAGGAAATCTATAACTTTTGAGAAAGGTTTAATGGTGTTAAATTGAGTTGCAAAACAGAAGTAGAAACTAGTTTAGAGTAGAAACTTTACCTTGTTACAAATATTCTTTTCCACATATTTTCCAATAAATCTTTATTCATGGATAAATATGTTGTACATTGTAAGTTATATGTTTGATTAGTGATTTAGGAGAAAACTTCATTTACACTTAGCTTGTTCATTTCTCAGGTTCATTTCAATTTCATGTTGTGAGTTTACAATAGAGTCATTATCAAGCTTTGTATTTGTTGGTTGCTAGTCATAGTTATACTCTGTTTTGTTTCAGCATTTGCATTTGTTTACCATCATAGTTTAGGCTTCACTCTGTTTTGACCAATAGTTTCCCTTCATTTAGCACTTAGTTCTTTTCCTTTTCAAAATAAAACCATAAAACCAAAAACATCAAAAAACACTAAACACAACGTAGTGGGAAATAGATACCTAGGCACATATTGTGCACCACACTTTAGCAGTTTACTGACCCTGGTTGACAATTAATGAACTCAATTTGGGAGACTAGGTTGAGCACAAACATTTTGGCGCCATTGCTGGGGAAGTGTAACTAGGTATCCTGATTTCCTACATCCACAAAAACAAAAACAAAAACTTCAATCACCTACCACACCCACTATATCATGTGGTGCAGTAAGAGCCACACATCCACATCATGAATTCATATTTTTGCAGGTAGAAGAAGAGGTGACAAAGCGGGTTGAAGAAATGGATGGAGATGATGACAATGAGGAAGATCCTTTTGGATTTCCCATTCAAGAAACTGATATCAATATTCAAATGAAGAACATCCATCCATCTGTGCTCCCTAACTTCAAAGGTATGAGATCAGAAGACCCGGAAACCTTTCTTTTTGAATTTGAAATAATTTGTAGATCTTATGGCTACTCATTGCACATGCAAAAATTGAATTTGTTTCCGGTAACATTGAAGGATAGAGCTCTTAGATGGTTCATGACTTTAGGAACAAATTCTATAGGGACATGGGATGATATGAAAAGAGTTTTTTTGGAAAAATATAAAGGTTATTGCATGCACCATGACCTTAGAAATGAAGTCTTTAAGATGAACCAAAAAGAGGATGAAAGCCTAGAAGATTTAGTGGAGAGATTTACTTATAATATCAAAAGATCTAAATTGCATAATTTAGGATCCGATGCATTAAAAAATGTCCTACTAAATGCTATAAAGGATGAATGGATTGATATTCTTAATCTTGTGGGAAAAGGAGATGTTTATCGATTGTCATTTCAAGAAATTTGTGAACTATGCAAGAACATATCAAGAGGAAAAGCAAAGTGTGTAAGATCCCCTGAAGATCCATTTATGGCAAGAGTAAGTAAGTCAGCATCAAGATTGGTAAGTCCAACTGAACCTAACAATTTGCTAAACATTCTTGGTAATTTAAATGAACAAATTGACATGCTAAGAATGCAAAACAAGCAAAAAGTTGCTTCATTTATATTTTTCCCTAAATGTAGAAAGAAACATGCTTTGCATGGATGTCCACTTGATAACATTAAAATGTGTAAAATTTGTGCAGGATCACATACTACTGAATATTGCCCATCATTACCAGGGTTGAAGGCAATTTACCAGAAGGATAATAGAGCAAATCAAGCACAAGAGAAACTTTGTTATGTAGCTCCAAGAGGACTATGGCAGCCTCATCAACCTAAAATGATGCAATATCCTTATGCATAGTTTTAAGGTTATGCACAACAACCTCAAGGTAATTGGAGAACACCCTTGCCTTGGCAACCTTGGCCATCTCAATCCCAACCTCAAAACCAACCTTGGAAACCTTTGCCATCTCAATCCCAACTTCAAAACCAACCTTGGAAACCTTGGCCATATCAATCCCAACCTCAAAACCAATCTTGGCAACAAAGTTGGCAAAGGCCCTATAAAGGAAATCCACCATATCCTCAATCTTTCCCTCTCTATCCTCAATACCATGATCAATTTTATCCATACCATTTACCTCCACTACAACATCAATATCACCCTTATTTTACCTCAATTCAACCTTTCCCATTATCATCCACACAAGCACCCCAAAGATTCCCCACTCCACTACCTCCACAACCATTTCATATCCTCAACAATAAAACACCTCAATCAACTTACAAATCCGAGGTATTGCAAAATGATTCACCAGCTGTCATTGAAGAACAACAACTAGCAGAAGAAGACTCAGATGAGGTCCAAGAATCATGGATGTCTATTGATAGAGAGAAGATATTGGAACCAGAGATTGAAAATTCTCATGCATGCCTATCACCAGATTCTACGAATGAAGATCACATCTCCGAATACTTGCATTTCATGATAGAGGAAAGACAAGGAAGACAAGATTACAGTGAATCTTGGTTCAATTCTGTCATCGGATTCCAATGCTCAATTATTCAATATCTTCTGACATCATCTAAATCAAGACAGATGGCATCTCATATACTGGTACATATCAAAGAGTATCTTTCAAACCTGCATATGAGTTTATCTATCATATTGTTACAAACATGGTTCCATTTGAAGTACTCATATACTTGAACAAGATTTTATTTTTCAAGTAGAGTAGGACATAAAAAAAAAAAGAAAAAAAAAAGAAAAAGAAAAAAAAGAGTAAAGAGAAAAATAAGTCCTATTGTAAAAACCAGCTTGCTGGCGCAATTGGACATGAGATTTACTTGAAAACCAGGCAACTGGCGAGCAAATTTCACAATAAATTCTGCAATTTCATGATGGTTTCACTCTTTCATGGTTCTTCAAATCATTCTTGGTTCTATGCTCGAGTTGGATGATGTGGAATTCCTTAAGGTCCACCTTCCAACAGATCTTGTCCCATCGACCTCAACACTTTATCTCGGATCAATATTAGAGATTATTTGAAGTGCCTTGGAGCTTGCATTCATCAATGGCAAGCCTCCTCGTTGATAACAATGGGAATACAACAATGTCTCTTGATTGTCAAATCTTGCAGGCGACTCGACTTCGACACATTCATTCGTCCCTGTCAAGATGCACTGAGGTACCTTGACACTCATTTACATTATCGGTGAGTTGTCTCGCATTGGTTAATGATTTTCATTATTGATCGGTAATCCAATGATTTCTTCCCATGCTCGACTTCGACACATCTATTCGCATGGTAAGAATTGTACCATGAATGTTGGCTTTGATGAAGACTAATGGTTTTATGGAATCAACAACAACTTGCAGCAGTACATTTTATTAGTTTCTTGTAGCAGCATGTTCATCTTTTTGTCAATTCAATAACAGCTACAGAAAGTGGCAGTTTCTGCAGCTATTGTTGTAGTAGCCTGTTTTCGTCTTTTTGCAACTTTTTCCAGAAGGCAATTTTGGTGCAAATGTTGCGAGAGATTGGAGCAGAAATAAAAAATTCTGAGCTTCTGGGTTTTCTCAAAATATGATAAATTGAGTAAGAGGTGGACAGAATTTGAAAAAAGTAAATTTTTAAGGGCATTTCAGAAGGGTTTTTCAGGCAGATTTTCAATTTTCAGCGTTATGGATAGAATAGGACAGATTTGAGTATTTTTGCACAGCAACACCTTTTCTTCATCAAAATGAAATTCTAGAAGCATGTGACAGTAGAGAAGGTAAAAATACACAGTTTCCCTTTGGAATCACTCAATTTGGCCTTAAAATGAGTTCGTGGCATACTTTTTTGTTGCAACATTGGGCAAAATGAAGGGTGAAACAGGGCAGAAATTGATTTTATCATAACTTTCAAACCGTGCATCCGTTGGTCCTGAAATTTGTATGGTAAATGCATTGAGGCAGGGTGAATAAACACAGAAAATTTCAGTTTGTATTTTTCAAGAAATTGGCCACTCTCACTTACAGCCATTTCTCATTTTCTGGGAGATGCGTGTAACCAATGGCAGATATTTTTCGTCGAAAGATGCATAATAATATTGGTGACAACCTCAGAAAATTTCAGGGAAGTCTGATGTACCATTTGAGAGAAATTGCAAAATTCATTTCATTCTACAATTCCACTCCATCTCACTCCACTTTCACTCCATCTCACGCCATTTTCATTTCATTTCACAAGTCCATTCCACTTTCACTCCATCTCACGCCATTTTCATTTCATTTCACAAGTCCTATTCCACTTTCACTCCATTACATTTCACATCCATCTTCCATATTCATACTTCATTTCTTCTTACAGATTGCATGTTGCAGCCACATCTTATTCAACAGTTCTGACATAATTGTACAACCTACAAAGAGATGATGATTACAGGAAATTGAAGGATTCTGTTTTGAAGATCAACATGCTCAAAGAGGACCAAAGGAACAACATCAAGCACAACAATTAACAAGGTCAAAATTCTGAGGTAAATTGTGAAAATTATTTTAATAGCAAAAAGTTAAAACATGAAATAGATACAATGTGTATAATCATATGTTTCCTAAAACAACCTATCATTCGAATTGATTAACATATCTTGGCCATATCCCTTATCCAACATTCCAACCTACTATTCCACACCTCCTTAAGATTGTATCATTCACTTATTTCACCCTCCATCAGATCCATAGCCACTTCATTTTCCCTTATAGCTTAATTACCTCCATCCATTCACTTCCATTACACTTTGCAGCCAATCCATCTCTAAGTGTAGAAAGGTAATTCTAAGGGTGAAGCATCATTCTTCAACTAATCCATCTTCAGACATAGAGATACAGTTTCAAAATAAAGCATTAGACTCTGTAGTCAATCTAGCTTTAAGCATAGAAAAGTAATTCTTAAAGGAAGATAATCTGCAAAAAGGAGGAATGTGGCTAATTGTCAGGACACAATCAGTTGAAGTCAAGTATTTGGAAGGATATCCACAAGTCAAGGAGCTACTACAATAAGAAGGGAGGCTAAATTTTATCAAGAAATTTGATGGCTTCCATAAGGAGATTACAAAATCTTTCGCCAAATCTTTTGATGGAGCAGAAGAAGAAAAACTGACATGGTTATTGAAAATAAACTTGACACTCCACTACAAAAGGAAGATGAAGAACTAATCTCTGAAAAGTTAACAGAGATTAGAAAATAGATTACGGAAGCAGAAAGATAAGGTTGGATGTTTTAACAGAGGTTTCAGAGCACATGGAATAAGTTTTGATGAAATTGCATGAGGACATGCAATAGTCTTGCAGTGGGGGTATGTTGAGCTCTAGAATTGCCTTCTCTTTTACAAACCTTCACTTCATTTCATCATTATTTTATCACTTCATAAGCCTAAAATAAATGAAGAATGATTAGGATTGCTTAAAGGTTACATGAAATTGATTAACATATTGTATTTTCATGATTTTTGCTATTTTAACAATTTTCTGCAAAATAGCTACAGAATACAGGCATTCCGTAGCTAACCGCGCATTCCGTAGCTGATCCCGCATTCCGCAGCTGTTTTACAGTTTGAGTGGGTTACAGGTGTCGTCTCAAAGAAAGTCGCATATGGGAAAATTCCAGACTTCATCCACATCATTCCTTGCTCCCTACAAAGTCTGAGCACAATTCTACATGTGGTTATGCACGTGGGAAACCAAAACCAAGAGGTAGAGTTCTACCGGGACACAAACTCTACAGCTGTCTACAGCAAAGTACGCAACCTCCAATAAGATTTTTAATTCGATTAGAAGTGGGAAAGACACTTATCCATGTTTTTCTCATAGATTAGTTATGTAATTTCATTATAAAAATAACTTGAGAGACCAAGATGCGATTAGTTGGTGGCTGTTTGGTTGTTAAGCTGTCTAAGACTGTAATACGTTGTTTTTAAAGATTTTCTCCTTTAATGAAAGAAGCATCATTCTGCTGCATGAGCTGAGTCAATTTTGAGTTAGATTTCATGCTACCAGGTGGTGGAGGGCCCCTACCTCCTGTGCAGCTCTGTTTTTATAATTTAGATAAGTATTTTAGCTCTGTTTTCACAGTTTAGATAAGTATTTACTTTCAGTCTTATGTTTATGTTTCAATTGCATTGAGTTATACAACCAGAATTGTTCTAATAAACTTTTCCAACATATTATTCATGATGAACAAGATGGAATGTGTAATTTCATAGAGTAATGGCATGTAAATTTCAATAGAATACTCCGGAGGTAGAATGCATGTGGTTCAGCTTTGTCTTTTCTTTTCAAGTATGATAATGGCTCTTTAGTTTAATACTGTTCATTGTAGATTAATATCATCTTAGTTTAGTTT
Organism: Pinus albicaulis; assembly: GCA_034641835.2. Classification (NCBI taxonomy): domain Eukaryota; kingdom Viridiplantae; phylum Streptophyta; class Pinopsida; order Pinales; family Pinaceae; genus Pinus; species Pinus albicaulis. The sequence goes on along the minus strand of JAXQQM020065126.1, from coordinate 12,390 downwards.
TAACTCATTGCTTTAACACTTCAAGTTTAGTTGTTGTCCATTGTAGCTTACTTTGTCTTAGTTGATAAATTCAATCTCACAGGCTTAATTATTTATAAAACTTCTTTTGTTCAAAATTCATACTCATACACAATTATCTGGACAAAAGATAGTATCATTATAAGGTCTGGAGTATTTTGCAGCTTCTTTTTCATTTCAAAAACAAGCCTCTTTCTCAAAGACTATTTTTGAAAGGAAATCTATAACTTTTGAGATAGGTTTAATAGTGTTAAAATTGAGTTGCAGAACAGAAGTAGAAACTAGTTTAGAGTAGAAACTTTACCTTGTTACAAATATTCTTTTCCACATATTTTCCAATAAATCTTTATTCATGGATAAAGATGTTGTACATTGTAAGTTATCTGTTTGATTAGTGATTTAGGAAAAAACTTCATTTACACTTAGCTTGTTCATTTCTCAGGTTCATTTCAATTTCATGTTGTCAGTTTACAATAGAGTCATTATCAAGCTTTGTATTTGTTGGTTGCTAGTCATAGTTAGACTCTGTTTTGTTTTATCATTTGCATTTGTTTACCATCATAGTTTAGGCTTCACTCTGTTTTGACCAATAGTTTCCCTTCATTTAGCACTTAGTTCTTTTCCTTTTCAAAATAAAACCATAAAACCAAAAACATCAGAAAACACTAAACACAACGTAGTGGGAAATAGATACCTAGGCACATATAGTGCATCACACTTCAGCAGTTTACTGACCCTGGTTGACAATTAATGAACTCAATTTAGGAGACTAGGTTGAGCACAAACAGTGGCCACCAATATCCACCACGATTATTAATGCCCCAAAACGGCTTCGGTTGTGCAGGACCCGAAAACCTGCTATAAATAGTAAGCTGTGCTGAAGCTGAAAAAATGAAAGAATTGAGGCTACAAGTCCAAGTGGAATAGGTGGGAGGCCACCGATATCCACCTAGATCAGTTAAGGTGAAGGTTAAGGGTAAGGTTAAGGTTAAGTTTAAGGTTAAGGTTAAGGTTAAGGTTATGTTGAGGTTAAGGTTAAGGGTTTGGGATGGTTAAGGTTAAGGCTAAGGGTTTGGTCAAGGTTAGGGTTAGGTTATAGTTAAGGTTATGGTTAAGGTAATATTAAGATAAAGTTAAGGGTACAGGTTTAGTAAGGTTAAATTTTATTTTAAGGTCAAGGTCAAGGTAATTTTAAGGGTAAATTTTAGCTTAACCTTGACCTTGACCTTAACCTTAACCCTAACCTTGAGCTTGACCTTAACCTTAACCTTAACCTTAACCTAACCTTAACCTTAACTTTAACCTTAACCTTAACCTTTACCTTAACCTTACCTTGACCTTAACCTTAACCTGACCTTAAACTTAACCCTAACCTTAACCTTGACCTTAATATAACCATTAACCTTAATGTTAACCTTTACTTAGCGCTAACCTTAACCTTAACCATAATCTTAACCTTAACCTTATCCTTAACCTTAACCTTGACTTTACCCTTAACGTAACCTTAACTGTCACCTTAACCTTAACCTTAACCCTAACCCGACTAAACCTATATCCTTAACCTTACCCTTAACTATAATCTAACCCTAACCTTGACCAAACCCTTAACCTTAACCTTAACTTTAAACTTAACCTTCCCCTAACCTTAACCCTAACCTTAACCTTAACTTTACCCTTAAGTTAACCTTAACCTTAACTTTACCCTTAACCCAATATTAACCTTAATCTAACCTTAACCTTACCCTTAACCTTGACCTTAACCTTAACTTAACCTAACCTTAACTATAACCTAACCCTAACCTTCACCAAACCCTTAACCTTAACCTTATCTTTAACTATAACCTAACCTTAACCTTAAAATTAACCTAACTATAACCTTACCCTTAACCTTAACCTTGACCTTAACTATAACCTAACCCTAACCTTGACCAAACCCTTAAAACTAACCTTAACCTAACCCTAACCTTGACCAAACCTTTAACATTAACCTTAACCTTAACCTTAACCTAATCTTAACCTTAACCTAACCGCAACCTTAACCTAACCTTAACCTTACCCATAACCTAACCCTAAACTTGACCAAACCTTAACCTTAACCTTCCCATAACCTTAACCTAAACCTAACCTTAACCTTATCCTTATCTTAACCTTAACCTTAACCTTAGCCTTAACCATAACCTTAAGGTTAAATTTATGGGTAAGGTAAGGGTTAAGGTTAGGGTTAGGTTATAGTTAAGGTCAAGGTTAAGGTTAGGTTAAGGTTAAGGTTATGGGTTTAGTGAGGTTAAGGTTAAGCTTAAGACTAGGTTATGGGTAAATTCAAGGTTAAGGTTATGGTTATGGGAAGGTTAAGGTTAAGGTTGGGTTAAGGTTAAGATAAGGCTAAGGTTACGGTTACGTTAAGGGTAAAGTCAAGGTTAAGGATAGGATAAGGTTAAGATAAGGTTAAGGTTAAGGTTAAGGTTAAGGTTAGGTTAAGGGTAAAGTTATGGTTAAGATTAGGGTTAAGGTTAAGGTTAGGTTAAGTTTAAGGTTACGGGTAAGTTTATAGTTAGGTTAAAGTTAAGGTTAAGGTTAAGATTAGGCTAATGTCCTTAAATTTATCCTTAACCTTAACCTAACCTTAACCTTGACCTTGACCTTGACCTTAACCTTAACCTTAAGCTACCCTTAAGCTAACTTTAACCTTAACCTTCCCATAACCTTAACCTTTACCTAACCTTCCCATAACCATAACCTTAACCTTAACCTTAACTTAACGTAAACTAACCTTAACCTTACCCTTAATCGTCACCTTAACCTTAACCTTGACTTTACCCTTAACCTAACCTAAACCTTAGCTATAACCTAACCCTAACCCTAACCTTAACTAAACCTTACTTTACCCTTAAGGTTAAGGTAAGGGTAAGGTTAAAGTTAAGGTTAAGGTTAAGGTTAAGGTTAAGATAAGGTTAAGGTTAGGCTAACCTTAACATTAACCTTAACCTTAACTTTACCCTTAAGTTTAAGGTAAGGGTAAGTTTAAAGTTAAGGTTAAGTTTAAGATAAGGTTAAGTTTAAGGTTATGGGATTAGTTAGGTTAAGGTTAAAGTTAAGGTTAAGGTTAAGGTTAAGGTTAGGTTAAGGTCAAGGTCAAGGTTAAGGTTAAGATTAGGGTAAGGTTAAGGATAAAGTTAAGGTTAAGGTTAAGGTTAAGGTTAAGATAAGGTTAAGGGTAAAGTCAAGGTTAAGGTAAGGGTAATGTTAAGGTTACGTTAAGGTAAAGGTTATGGTTAAGGTTAGGGTTAAGGGTAAAATCAAAGTTAAGGTTTGTTTAAGGTTCAAGATACAGGTTTAGTTAGGTTAAGGTTATGTTAAGGTAAAGGTTAAGGTTAAGGTTATGTTAAGGTAAAGGTTATGGTTAGGGTTAGGGTTAAGGGTAAAGTCAAGGTTAAGGGTAGGTTAATTTTATGGTCAATGTTAGGGTTATGTTATAGTTAAGGTCAAGGATAAGGTTAGGTTAAGGTTAAGGTTAAGGTTAAGTTAAGATTAAGATTAAGGGTTTGGTTAAGGTTAAGGTTATATTTAAGGTCAAGTTTAAGGTTAATGTTATGGTTAAGGTTAAGGTTAAGGTTAGGTAAAGGTTAATGTTAAGTGTAGGTTATAGTGAAGGTTTATGTTAAGACCCGTAATCTTAAACGTTAACCTTAACCTAACCTTAAACTTAACCTTATCTTAACCTTAAGCTTAAGCTTAACCTAACCTAACCTTAACATTAACTTTAACCATAAACTTAACCTAACCTTAACCTTAGCCTTACCCTTAACCTTATCTTAACCTTACCTTAATCATAACCCTTACCTTCACCTTAACCATAACCTAACCCGAACCTTGACCAAACCCTTAACATTAAACTTAACCTTAACATAACCTTAACCTTAATTTAACCCTTAACCTCAACCTTAACCTTAACATTAACATTAACCTTAACCATAACCTTAACCTTACCCTTAACCTTGACCTAAACCTTGACCTTGACCTTAACCTAACCTTAACCTTAACCTTAACCTTATCTTACCCATAACCTAACCCTAACCTTCACCTTGACTTTACTCTTAGCCTAAATTTAACCTTAACCTTAACCTTAACTTGACTAAAACCATAACCTTAACCTTAACCTAACCTTAACCTTAACCTTAACTACAACCTAACCCTAACCTTGACCAAACCTTAACTTTAACTTTAACTTAACATTAACCTTAACATTAACCTTTCCATAACCTTAATCTTAACCTTAACCATAACCTAACGTTACCGTTGACCTTTAATATAAGCTAACCCTAACCTTAACCTTAATATTAACCTTAACCTTAACCTTTACCTAACCTTAACCTTCACCTAATCCTAACCTTACCCTAACCTTAACCCTAACCATAACCTTAATTTTACCCTTAACCTAACCTTAACATAACATCAACCATAACCTTAACCTAACCTTAATGTTAACCTTACCCTTAACCTTATCTTAACCTTGCCTTAACCATAACCTTAACCTTGACCTTAACTATAACCTAACCCTAAGCTTGATTAAACCCTTAACCTTAAACTTAACCTTAACTTTACTCTTAACCTAACCTTAACCTTAACCTTACCCTTAACCTTAACCAAACCCTTAACCTTAACCTGAACCTTAACCCTACTCTTAACCTTAACCTAACCTTAACCTTGACTTTACCCTTAACCTTAACCTTAACCTTAATCTTAACCTTGACCATAACTATAACCTAACCCTAACCTTAACCTTGAATTTACACTTAACTTAACCTTAACCTTGACTTTACCTAACCAAAGTTAAGGTTAAGGTTAAGGTTAAGGTTAAGGTTAAGGTAAAGGTTAAAATAAGGTTAAGGTTTGGTTAAGCTTAAGCTTAAGGTTATGGGTTTAGTCAGGTTAAGGTTAATGGTTTGGGAAGGTTAAGGTTAAGCGTAAAATAAGGTTAAGGTTAAAGTTAAGGTTAGGTTAAGGTCAAGGTCAAGGTTAAGGTTAAGGTTGAGGTCAAGGTTAAGGGTAAAGTTAAGGTCAAGGTTAGGGTTACGTTATAGTTAAGGTTAATCTTAGGTTAAGGGTAAAGTCAAGGTTAAGTTTAAGGTGAAGGTTAAGGGTAAGGTTAAGGTTAAGGTTACGCCTTGAATTTACCCTTAAATTAACCTTGAACTTCACTATAACCTAACCCTAACCTTGACCAACCCCTTAACCTAACCTTAACCTAAATCTTAACCTTCCCAAAACCATAACCTTAACGTAACCTTAACCTTAGCCTTAACCTTTAAGGTTAAGGTTTGGTCAAGGTTAGCGTTAGGTTATAGTGAAGGTTAAGGTTAAGGTTAGGTTAAGGTTAAGGTTAAGGTTAAGTTAAGGTTAATTTTAAGGGTTTGGTTAAGGTTAAAGTTAAGTTTAAGGTTTAATGTTAAGGTTAAGGTTAACGTTTAAGGTTAAGGGTGAAGTTAAGGTTAAGGGGTTAAGATAAGGTTAAGGTAAAGTCAAGGTTAAGGTTAATGTTAAGGTTAAGGGGGTAAGGTTAACGTGAAGGTTAACGTGAAGGTTATGGTTAAGTTAAGGTTAAGGTTAGGTTAAATTTAAGTTAAGGGTAAATTCAAGGGTAAGGTTAAGGTTAAGGTGCACGTTAAGGTTATAGTTAAGAAAAGGTTAAGGTTAATGTTATGGTTAAGTTTAAGATTAAGGTTAAGCGTAAGGAAAAGGTTATGGTTAATGCTACGTTAAGGTTAAAGTCAAGGTTAAGGTTAGGATAAGCTTAAGCTTAAGTTTATGGTTAAGATAAGGTTAAGATAAGGGTAATGTTAAGGTTAGGTTAAGGTTATGGTTAAGGCAAGATTAAGTGCAAAGTTAAGGTTAAGATAAGCTTAAGTGTAAATTTAAGGTCAAGGTCAAGGTTAAGGTTAAGGTTAAGGTCAAGGGTAAGGTCAAGGTAAAGGTTAAGTTTATGGTTATGGGAAGGTTAAGGTTATGCTTAAGCTTAAGGTTAAGGCTAGGGTTAAGGTTAGGGGAAGTTTAAGGTTAAGGTTAAGGTTAAGTTAATGTTAAGGTTAAGGTTTGCTCAAGGTTAGGGTTAGGTTATGGTTAATTTTAAGGTTAGGTTAAGGGTGAATTCAAGGTTAAGGTTATGGTTATGGGAAGGTTAAGGTTAAGGTTAAGGGGTTAATGTTAGGTTAATGGTAAAGTCAAGGTAAAGGTTAAGGTGAAGGTTAAGGTTAAGGTTAAGGTTATGTTTAGGGGAAGGTTAAGGTTAACGTTAAGGTTAAGGGTTTGGTCAAGGTTAGGGTTAGGTTATAGTTAATTTCAAGGTTAGGTTATTTTATAGTTAAATTTAAGGTTAAGGTTGTTAGACTCCGTCTTGTATGTCAAATGTGAGATTTATTCTTCTTCAAAACCCTGTTTTGAAGAAGAAATCATTAAATATGTTTTTTTTAGAATATGGATCAAATTCTCCAGTCTTCAATCGCAGCAGCTTCAGTAGCTTCAATCCCTGCAGAAACAGCCAAAGAAATTATCAGATGTGTCAAAATACTTCAAAGTTTCCAATTCTTCAAATGACAGCCCTGTTTCAGCTTCAAACGCCAGTGCGTGAGGGAAATCCATCATGAGAACCTGAGAAGAAGCCTGTCCTCATGACTGCTGGAGTAGAAGGCTGTTCATGATACTGGATAAACACTGAGACATTGTAGAAGAGGTTTTGGCATTGAATCTTGTTTCTTCACGATTGTCAAATGACAAGAAGACTAGCGATTTTCAGAACCTTACGTTTCACACATGGATACATGAGAATGGAATTATTTGGATAGATAAGTGCATGACTAATACAACACGTGAGATTGAAGTGGCACTTTCGAAAGAGGTCCGGGTGTTCCTGAATGGATGAGTAAGCATTGTGATGTTTAATGGTTGGTCAATATGTACATTTGTATCAGCTCTGTGCACAAGGAAGAAGAAGGGATACAGAGTGCTGCAATCAAGGTCCTGTGCGAGTGATATTTTGATAATGATTAAACATCAAAACAAGTCAGTGCATACATCTAAATGTCAGTGCATTGGAGTACGCAGAAGTCAGAGTGAGATTAAATTAAAGATTGTGGATGTGAAATCAACTTGAAGTGTCTAATATGTACATAGCTGAGCTAAGACGCTATTGATGCTCATATGAGAATGTTACTGGTAGCTGAAGCATATTGAGACAAACATTGCTTGAAGACGTTAAAGCTTGTTGAAGAAAAATATTGATCTGATGGAAGTCCGAACCTCTAAGGCATCTTCAGCACTGTAGCATCTTGTGGACTGAGACAAGAAGTGTAGCATCAACAGTTGACCTTACCAAAGGCATTTTAAATGACATCCTTTTGAGACTACTGCGCTGTATATTTGAGGGTTACATATGGTATACCAAACCTTTTTATTTCTTAAAATTAACGTTATTGATCAGGGGCAGATCTCTTTCAAGAGGCATCATGTACAACAATAATAATTATGGGCAGAGATATCAGTATATAGGAGCAGATCAACAGTAGAGGTATTTTTAGTAAATTGTATGATGTTCAAGTTCAAGGCATCAGAAATTTAAGCTTATGCTCTTAAGAGTGAAGGTCGGCGAGTAAGCTATGGAACACCTGAAAGTGCTAATGTAGCCAGAAAATTATTGGACAGGCAGATGTCAATTAATAGTGTGCCTAAGAAAATATTAGCATATTTTTTAAAACCCCGTGGTTGGAAGCCTCCTCTGCGCCGGCAATTCTTCTTAGATTGCAATGAAATCGCTGAATTTTGTGATCATGCAGAAACGCATATTTTCACGTGGGCCAAGTGTTTTGCAAATCAGAGCCACAGTAAAGATATTTGGGGACTTACATGGTCAGTTTGGGGATCTAATGCGTTTGATTGATGAGTATGGTGCTCCATCGACAGCAGGAGATATAACGTATATCGACTATCTTTTTCTTGGGGATTATGTAGACAGAGGTCAACATAGTCTGGAAACAATTACTCTGCTGCTGGCTCTTAAGGTTGAGTATCCACACAATGTTCATTTGATCCGGGGAAATCATGAGGCTGCAGATATTAATGCGCTTTTTGGGTTTCGAATTGAGTGCGTTGAGCGCATGGTTGAAAGGGATGGAAATTTCAGGGCCAAGCAAGCCTACCTATATATGACTATCATTTACACTATATCATACTCTTTGGCATCGTATCTTTTTTATTGTTATTTTTGTGGCCCGTAGAAGTCCTGCTTTCTATCATTCGATCCTGGCCCAAAGTTCGTAATCATCAAATCAGGGAGTACAGGAGCTTTAAAGAAAGTCCGGCATGATTAAAAGTGCGTAAGATGCCATTATTATTCGTAACTATGTCTCGAGATTATTATTGTCATGTGTGGACATTTGTATGCATTCCCTTATAAAGTGTATACTGAAAGCAAACATAGGTGCATCTAGTGGTTTAACTAAGAGCCTTGGCCATGCTTTGAAGTTCAATGATTTTTACCATGACACAGTACATCAGTTTGCCCCAATGTATCATGATTATATCCTTTACAACAATGAAGGTGAAGAAAGGATTTGCAGCAGAACAATATGTAGCTTTTCACAAGGGAAATAGTTGTTTAGGATCGCGGATTATTATTGATTCTTGGGGAGATCATAATTTCCCAGTTTACTCTAAGGCTTTTGAGATCGCAAGAATAAAAGACAAATCTGAAACTAACAGAGCCAGTTAAAATAAAAAATCAGGAATCCTATCCGCTTAACACCTTTACTGCTATGTGGACCTGCCAAGGAGCATCACTTATCTACGTGTCAGCAAATTAGTAGATCCGATTTGAAATTGTTCTTCATATTTCCTTATTCGAAAGGCCAACATATTTCCAGAGATTTGGGGGGGTGGTTGTAATTTCAGAATGTGCAAAGTGGCAGAGAAAAAGATGCAATTGCCTATGCTTATTTTTAGTAATGGGATTGACACCTGTAATGCCACCTCTTCATCAGATTCAACAGATTCGAGTAGAAGGAGCGCTATTCCATCTTCAGAAGCGCTGATTGTTTCTTTTTAGTTTTATTTATTAATAATAATAAAACAAATCCCTTGTCTTGGGGTCGATTTGTTTTTCCCTTTGCAGCATTTATTTAATGTATTAAAAAATCATTTGTAACGGAGTGGGAAGAGAGAGTTCTGAGAGCTAGTGTAGGGAAGAACAGAGTGTTTCATTGTACAGTTTGACAGAGATTTTAATGGAGAGATACAGCTCTGTTTTCTGAGATTCCTGTGGCTTGAAATTTAGCAAATGTTTTTCCTTTTGTTTCATATGTCATCGTTATGTTCGCATTTCATTAATCGCCATTTCAATATTGAATGTTTCTAAGTGAGAAAGGCAGAATTCAATTTATTTGCTCTGTCTTGAGGAAGTATTCATAGTTAATGTTTTCTTCTGTTTGACAAGGATCCATCTTCTATGCCCTTGTCGACTTCTCAGCAGTATTTTCATTCCGTTTATCTCAATTTAATTGCTAAACTTCATGCTTACCTTGCCTCAGGAGATAATCTGCGTTCTTTATTTAATCTCTGCTCTTGCTGTCTTTGCCCCACACAGCCCAGAAACCCAACATTTATTAAAAACCTCATTCATATCACTTTACTAGCCTAAGATTATTTTTCCTTATCGGTCATCTCAGCCCCATTAAAAATTTTCCGCCGAGATAGACCCGGAGAGAACCCTCTCCTGTCCTCGTAGGGCTAGCTACGAGGCTGAGCGTGGTTTGATGTAGCCTTGATTTTTACTTCATTTCAGCCTGAGGTAGATTTGAGTGCTAACATAGTGGCGACCATACTGGGGAAGATCTTTCCCCGGTAAAGGATAACAAAGTTGCATATCTGATGCTGATGGTGGACAGCAGTCAGACACATATGAAGGCTAAAACATTCACCCAGCGACTCCAGCTCGATCCAGAGATTCCAATGCCCACTGATCCACTTATACAATAGTAGGGTATGTGGCAAACCCTGCACATTGTGAAGCTGTAAAAGAGGTTAGAGATCAGTTAGCAGATTTTGAAATTAATGAAGAATTTTTCAGTGTCTTGCTTCAATGTTTGAAATCTCCAAAGTTTCCTCTTGAAGCTAAAACTAGTGTCTGTGAGTTAGTGGTTGAAAGAGTTGAGAAGGAGATTCAGTATTTAAATGAGCAGATCCAGTCTTATGATTTCCAATACCCTAAAAAGTTCTTGGAAGCTCTTCCTCCTTCAAAACAAGAAACCATAGAGCTGCCGTTAGATGTTTGCATTGACAGTGTGCAGCTGGAGGTATGTATTGCAGAGTTGGGGCAGCAAACGGAGTCTGGCTTTCGCGATCCTATTGCAGCATACATGGAAATGTTTTTCAGTTTGACTGATAGATCAAGCTGTCTTATACATAGCCAGATTCATTACGTGCATGAAGGGCTGCCAGCAATTACATCTGTGTCCTGGTGGAAGCATTCTCAAGCGACATCATTCTCAGGTTTACTTGAATGGTTGATCTGGCATTTCAGTATTACCTGATCTATTATTTTTGCAGCAAAGTAGGGTAAATTTTGTAAATAAATAAGCAGCCAAAGGGCAGCATCTTATTCCGGTTTCATTGCAGCTTTAGTTTGAAGTTAGTTAAGCTATTTTTTCAGTTATTTCAGTCTTGAGATCGAATCAGTTTGAGTTCAGTTTCAGTATAAAAATTGAGTCAAGAGTTGTGTCGATTTGTTGAAATAAATTATTCCATCGCCCAATGCATGGAGGCACTGTCTGCTCTCCCAAAGTTCTGCGGTTCTTGGCACCTCCACGAAGCGGCAGCCGCCATCCCAAGTGGAGCCGATGGGACATGTTCGCACTCAAATCTACCTCAGGCTGAAATGAAGTAAAACTCAAGGCTACATCAAACCACGCTCAGCCTCGTAGCTAGCCCTACGAGGACAGGAGAGGGCTCTCTCCGTCAATCTCGAGAAAATAAGCAATAGAATGCGAGATGACTTACAATAAGAACTGATTTTAGGCTAGTAAAGAGATATGTATGTTTTGATTTTTGGTTTTTTGGTTTTCGCTGAAGTAATGGGAAAACAAGTTTTGGGTCCCGGGATAAGGTCAAACCTTTGCAGAGTTCAAGCTGGGGCGAGGTAGGTGATGATCTTGATGCTTTAAATTGGATTTATGGATAGATTAGACCGACGAGGAGCTGAAGAGGGCAAAGAAGAACTTGGATCCTCTCCAAACAGCTGAAAACATATAGAACTAACTGAATTCAAAGGCTAAGCACTGTAAACAATGGATTTAACCTTAATCACTCATTCAAACTTAGTTCAGAAGCATAATGAAAGGATGGCAACATCAAACATGAAGAAACTTACAGTAAACAAAGGAGAAACATCATCAAGAACAGAACACCACAAGGATCCCAACAAGTGCCGCAAAACCCCTGATCTTTCCTTAGCCAAAATATGAAAAGTATGTACAATAGTATCAAAAGTATCCCAAGAGTCCAACCTGTAGAATGCCTCAGAAATTACAATATATAGATCCCTCTAACCCCTTTCCCCACCTCTAGGGGTCGAATTCCCTCTTCAGGGATCAGTTTCAACCAATTCTAATCATGGAACTACAATCTAGGCAGCTAACAACTTGCCTCTAAAAGAGTGGGAACTGATCCATTACATGATTTTTACCCTTTTTGTGAGTGAATCTTCTAGAAGAGATAAAAATAAGCCTAAGTTACATGCCCAACATGGATTTACATCATAAAAACCCAAAAATTCTATCCATAAGCAAAACTGGTCCATAATAGGCGAAATACTGAGCTGGCAGCTGAAAATTCAGAAAAATTTCTAGGTGGGTCGCTCCTGAACTGCGTTGGTCGCGCATGTTCCAGGCTGATTTTGAGGTAGCTCCCGGCATCCAAATTGAGCTCATGATAGCTCGTTGGAAATCCCTGGATGTCTACTTTCCAACCCAAGTGGAATTTCTGAATTTGGAGTTGATTTGACCCCTCAAAACTTCATTCTCCCAGAGGTACTTCCTGCTGGTGCAAAAGGTGGCAGCAAGGTGTTTTTTATGGTGTTTTTGAGCTGTGTGACCATCCAGATTTTGTCAAAATGCTAAGTTGACTTCAGAGGATGCATATTTGACCATGAAAAATCCAAAAATGTAAAGATCTCCTCCAGCAAGTGTCTCAAAAAAATGCGAGCGCATGAGCGCGCGACCAACCTAGCCACAAAACCTGTTTTTTAAACCAAAAATTTGGAAATGACAGAGAATTTACTCCGAATTTTGCCCAAATTCGGAGCGGAGTCCTCCATCATGCATGGGCCTC